>CM056732.1:113605400-114274348 GCA_029844215.1 Przewalskia tangutica
GTATATTTCTAATGCTAGACTAATGCAAACTAATTAGCACAAATTTCTAATACTGCTAGCATATTTTACGAAGCTCACTCACTTAGTTCGAAATATTACCTGGACACAGAGAGCTATTACATCAGCAAAGCGTGATAGAGATTTAACAGGATAGAGCCCCTCGAGTGCTGGATCAACCATCTTAGCCAGGGCATCAATATCGTGCAGCTGCGGTGTTGCCCATCTAACTAGAGATTGTTCAGATCTTGTTCTTGCGCTGCATTAAAAGAACAAAACATATCATTAGAAAATCTTCGGAAAGTTAAAATATTTTCCCAGTGTTTGTATAAGAAATTCACATAATGTCATCAGATCCTCTTTACCTATCAAAAGGTTTTCGTCCTGTAAGAAGTTCCAACATAACCACTCCAAAACTGTACACATCACTCTTTATGGTGAACTGCCCAGACATAGCAACCTCGGGGGCACCATATCCAGATCCTGTATTATGGTCCAATGCCTGCGAGAAGAGTTCGATAGTCACGTGAAGATGCCAGGAAGCTGGCTTTATGATGAAAATATATACTAACTGAAAAGGAGAGGCGAAAATAAAACACCTCCAAGAGATTCGTGGATACTTCTCAGCGTATGAGTCAAATCTTATTTTTAACATGGCAAAGATATTCCTTTTTTGATATTTCGTAGTTCATGGAAAAGAGTACTCCTTCTATAGATATTTTACCGTGGATAACTTATACTCAAGATCTGAGCAGAAGTTTTGGTTTCTTTTATCCAAGTGCAGATGAATAGGCAAAGAGGATGCATGTGCATGAGTACCCTTATGCATGTACATTAGTCAATCAGAATCCACATTCTTACATTAGAAGATATTGCAACATCCAACAAAAGACACTAGGGCAAGGAATTCTAAAGTAAGGAGCTATAGCTACCTGATCTGCATCAGCTATAAGACTTGTCAATCCAGAGTCTGATAGATGAGGATTGAGTTCTGCATCAAGTAAAATATTTGCAGATTTGATATTATTGTGAACCAAAGACGGCGAACAAACTTCATGCAGATACCTGCAAAGGATGCTTATTTTAGCTAGTCAAGAAATTTGACAAAAAGAAGATAGAAAGATCAGCATATTAAACATGGTGGCTAAACAATGGCTAGCGACATACATTCTTTTTTTAATGTTCAGATAATGAATCATCTTCTTGCGCGTTACTGATCATCAATGTTTAATAAACATGTTTTTCTAATAACTATCAATTTTAAGAAATATAAACTATAAAGTGGCCTTCATAATAAAGTACTAAGTCTGATTTAAACCCAGGGATCAATAGCTATGTTCTATTTACCAAGTGCTTCGTACTGGTTTTCAAAACATGTACTCTTTACCTCCCCCTTAAGAAAGAGAATGCTATTCCAAAAGGTTTCATGTATTTTCTCTAATCCCCCCCCCCCCCAAAAAAAAGAAGTTGACTACACAGTCACTTAGCAGAAGATATATGATAGAGACTAGCATTTCAACCAATGGTACAAGGAAAATATGAAACCTTGTTATGAGCTCCGTGAACATTCTAAAATGACATCAAATATTTTTGTAGATCATGAAAACTCACTCTAATGCCCTTGCTGTGCCTAGTGCAATCTTAACTCGGCTATTCCATGTAAGTGGCTTGCTTTCCTCATCTGACAGATGCAGGAACTCATGCAGAGAACCATTTTTGTGGAATTCATAAACCAGCAGGTGCTGCCCATGCTCTGAACAATATCCAACCAGCTCAGTTACATTTGGATGGTGCAACCGGGATATCTCAGAAACAATATCGAGAAAATCTTCAGGATTCTGGAGTGCAGAAGAGTTGATTTTCTTGACAGCAAGAACCTGTGGCATTTCAAAAATTAGAAAGGAACTTATGAGGATGGTTCAGTTACATGGGAATAGAAGATAGTAGCTCCAAACCGAAAGTTTTGAACAAACATAATTGCTCAACTAAATGAATGTTTTATTATCAAACTTTTGTTCTTTCATCGACTTTAGATAGGTATTTTTTCTTATAGAACATTTATCTGTCATTTCAACTATATTGCTTAAACATTCATTAGCAGCACATAACAAATTCATGGTATGAAATCCATATTCAATTCTAGGTCAGTCATAACTCATAAGAGAGAAATCATACCTTTCCATCATCGCACTGAGCCCGATAAACACGCCCAAATGATCCCTCACCAATAAGGTTATCAACACTGAAGCTATCAGTCGCCATCTGTAGGTCTGCGATTGAATATTGTCTAGCATTTATTTTAGCTGTATCGACTTTCTTGGGTGGGACAATTGGTTTTGCCACTATGTCATCTTCATCAAATGACTTGTGACGTTCAATAGGTGGAGGTCTTAGATTTATTACCGCAGGAGCTTCAAATGCTTTCACACTTGGCGCAGCGGAAGCTTGATTAGTTTTCAACTCTGCAGCCAAAAATGGACAATGAGCAGAAAATCCAGACAGAAAAGGAAGCACCAGACTCTTAAGTGTTACAAATAGGCAAATGCACAATCAGGTTCAGATTAATGAGACACGGAAGTGAGATGAGGCTTTAAAGGCATAACTATGAACAACCGACTGATGAAGTTAAGAAAAGCAAAGAATTCGAATTTGCAAAGAGACGAATTTGGTTGTGAGCACAAAATGGGTTAGAAAGAATGGAGAAACAATTTTGCAGCTATGCACGTGAAGATGATCCTTCAATTTACTGAAAATTGCATTTTGAAGCAATAGTAGTTATATAAAGGTCAATTAAACTTATGAAGAGTATAGTGTCATACGAGGACAAACCATCAAGGGGATCTGACGTATAAATCTTCAAAACAAGCATATGACCAGATCCACTGGAAGAGACCATAAAGCTAAAGTTTTCTTTCATCCCACTGTCAGCTTCAACGGGTCTAAACATCAGTTCTGATTTCAACAATTAAGTTCTTGGAACTTTGGTTTCATTGGAAGATAGGACCTGTCACAGCTGTGCAGTTTTATATTTCAGTAGTAAATTTTGTTCCTGCCTTGGTGCTTTTCTTTTATATCGACGATCGTAGCTGGCAAAATTTTGATCTTAGTTATACATCACTTAAAAATTATGAACACCAAACACGCAGTGATTAAGCACAAAGGTCAAGGTTGATTCTCCAAATTCACTTCAGAACATTTTCTTTTTACGCAGCAAGTCTATCTTACACCTTTTCTAGCATGTTATATGAATGAGGTTAATGATACTACGGTTGATTGTTATGTTCAAATAACAATCACAGAGACCATGACAGGGTCTAATAAACATCTTAACTCACAAAACCAAGCAATTATGAAAAGATATACCTTGTACTTCCTGTGAAGCAAGAGGAGCAAATGGCTGATTGTCATGTTTTTCAATGTCCGTTGATGACCGTCTCGGTCTCTTCTTGATAACAAAGAATGCTACAATTGCCCCAACAACTAGAATTGATATCACAATGCCCGCAATGGCTCCACCCCCTATCCCCGATTTACCACCACCATCACCACTGCTTCCACCACCAGAAGGGCTATTCTTGCCTCCTGAATTGTGGTGTGGCCTGCTTGCCGGGGGTGTGCCAGGTGGAGGAGGGGGTGCAGGTCCTGAGTTCCACGAGTTACCATTTGATCTGTTACAAGAGTGTCACAAACCCTGAATAATTCAGAAAGCACTTTCGAAATAAATTTCAAGAATAAAACCAATCACGCTAACATAAGATACTTACTTCGCGATCCCTTTCAGCTGATTAGGAACCCAGCCAGTAAAACGGTTGTTCTCAACATTCCTAAAGCATAAAGGAACACACATGACTTTCAACCAAGCTTTAGATCGAGACTCTACAAATAAGATAAAATATCAATGATAATATCTACAAAGAAGCATAAACTCAAAACTCACAAATCGTCAAGAGGAAGATTGGCCAAGACATCAATAGTTCCTGTGAACTGGTTGTTCTGCAAATACCTGCATGATTCAATATATAAACTTCACCATTGAAGGACTCAACCAATCGTCTACAAGGACGAAGCAGAAAATTGTTATCTCACATTTTGTGCATACTAGTCAATGTCTTGAAGCTTTGAGGAAGATCACCCGTCATAGCATTGAATGAGAAATCCCTGAAGCATAAAGTTTAATCAATGAAAACTATGCGACAAAGAATGATTAGCTAGTCATTTTGAGGTTTTTAAGACTTGGCCTAAGAATATCTCAAAATATATTCAGCTGCTTAGTTAACTTAATTGGGACAACCACATAATTCTACAGATAAGAAGAAGGATCAGATCCTGGTTTCATGATATTGACTTTCGTTCCCAAAGCAACAACTCATATGGAAGAAAGAAAGTGTACATTAATGAGCTAAGAATGGCATGTTTTACCTACGACAACTCATATAAGACCACAACTTGGTAATATTAAAACACTCAAGAAATGGCATGAGAGGAAGATAGGCCTTACAATGTGTTGAGAGAAGACAGAGAGTCGAATGCGACAGTCACTTGTCCTTGAATTTGATTATGACTGACATCTCTACAGCCAGACACAAATATTGCAGTCATTGAAAAGCTTAACCTTAAAAAAAAAGGTTGCTGCTGGAAAGCAAATTGCAGTCAAATTCAAAGATTTTACATACAAGTATCGGAGGGAAGTCATCTGTGAAATGGAATATGGAAGGGCACCATTAAAACCATTATTAGCAAGGTTTCTGCATTTCAGGGCAAGGTTTAAGAGAGATAACAGGAAACATAGAGTCTGGAATGACGAGAATATACAAATTATGGAACATACAATCTTTGCACATTTGGAGGAAGCTGATATGGTAACTGGTTTCCCAAATTGTTATTGCTTATGTCACTGCAAATTCCCAAAGATTAAACGTGTAAGAATTTGATATAAATCAAAAAGACATCTATGAGGACATTATTGAAGGCCATTCATCTTACAAATTAGTCACAGATGTAAGACTTGCTAATTGGTACCCGAGTGAACCAGAGAGTCCAAGACCTGATAACTTGCTGAAGGAAAATGAAAAAGGAAGCAAGCATCAGAAATCACCAAGTCAACAATTCCAAGAGTTGAAACAACATGCTGAAGAAGATAAAGACGGAAAACATAAAAAATACTCTTATAAAAATAAGGAAGACAGAAACTCACATTTCAGTAACTCTGTTGCCCGAGCAAGTAATGCCTTTCCAGGACTCACTACAAGGATCACCACCATTGGCAGTCCATTTTGTTAGCTGTCCAGGTGAATTTAGACTGCTATACATAACTCTCAGAGCAGCAGCTGAAAATCAACGTGCCATCAGAAAAATTAGACTAAAATCCAAAAGAAAATGTGTATTTTGATTCACATAGCTTCAAGAGAAATAAAACGTTGGACAAACTGTTCATGAGCGTTGTCTCTACAAGACATCAACAACCATGGTGGAACGCAATAAGTGCATTGATCAACCCATTAAAAGGTAAACCTATTTTTGTATCATCTCGGGAGAACAGTCTTTTAGTTATAAAGTCGGCCCACCACCACTACCCTGTCCCTTCCAATGGGCAGAAAGAAGAAAATTTCTCTAGCAACTTGGCCAAAAATAGTAAATCAGACACTAACATTTGCATTAGGGTACATTGTCTCCCTCACATCCTAACTTCCTGGACCTTACTACTTTGTGCTCCGGGCCGCCCTTTTTTAGTGAAATACGTCAGACGTAGTTCCATATGTCAGCTCCCAGGATGAACGGGAGTAATAATGCAACGATTCAACCATATTAGAAGTCCACCGACAAGACCAAATGATAATCCAAGAGAGCTCCCTCTAATTAATTCATGATTGATTAAAGAAAATAAACTATCTAAGACAATATATAAGTAACGACTTCCGTAATTGCTGAGTTGAGTCTTATCACTCTAGTTTACTCATTAATTTTCCAAATCAATCAACTGATCCGTAATCATATACACAAACAGATAATAAATGAGAAAATAGGTTACCGTCATTTGGATCTGTGTCGGCAATAACATAGTTATAACAACAAAGCAGAATAATGCCAATGAATAGCAGCAACCTCATCGTTTCTCTGCGTTTTGCTCCACCACCACTACCACAAAAAGGCATTTAGACTAATTTCCTTTATAATAATGGGAGGATTTATTTTTATAAAAAAATAGATGAGGTCGTTGGGTGGTAGCCATTCCAAACAAAAGCTGGCAGGCACGATCCAAAGCAGTAGTAACAACAACAACATACCCATTAAAATATACGCAGATGTAGAAACTATTTTCGAAAGACTCAGCTCAACACAAATCATAAATAAGAGAGAGTATATTTCATTTTAGAATAATAATTATTGGAATTTAAAAAAGGTAATTTCCCTGGTGAACATAGTTACTCAATACGGAAGTACCCAAAATATTCCATTGATCAGTACCCCATAGTTGATCAATTACTAATTATTTTTTGAAAAATCAATTTTCTCAAAACTAATAGATAACTTAATTTTGTGTTAAAAGCAAAATGCATTAGATCTTGTTTGACAGTAATTTTATGGTATCTATAATTGGCATTTATTTAACAGCATTCAGATTTCCTTTTAAATGATTGCTTCATAAAGTGGGCATCTTTAACTTTCCATTAAATAGTTGGAGCAACAGTCTTCTAGTACCAGTTACATGAACGTTAGAAATTTATGGATAGATACAGTACAGTAGTAGATTACAGAATACAAAAAGAAAACGAAAAGGCCGCTAGTCACGGGCAATCCGTTAAAAGTGACTGATTTGTCTGTATCCCTTGACCAACTGGACATTCACCTCATCCTCTCCCTCGTTTTGCTAACATAGGACAATCTTATCGATGAATACATAACACCAAAGTTGTAAACTCATTTTTTGGCCGATGGAATAATTTAATTTTATCTATTCTAACAGTCAACTACGTCCGTCTTGCCAATCAATTTCTTTTTTCCCTCAAATCGGTTACTAATTTTCCCTTTTCTTCACTAAATATCTCTCGATATAAAATAAATTTCAACGTCCAAATTTCGTGTTAATGTTTCCGAGAATGTTAATTTCAGTATTGGAAATTCAATTTTTTTTAAAAAAATAATGGGCCCGGACCGGACCTGGACCGTACCGGGTACCCGCCCGATAATGTATCGATCCGAGAATGTCGATATCCGGACCGGTCCAATAACAGCCCTAATCCTGCATAAGTAATTATGTACCGTGATCTCAATTGATCGATGTAGCTTACATATAGGTGAAAACAAAGAAGGAAATTTCAAATGACTTTTAATATTTGAGTGGAGTATAAGTATGCCAAATAGTAACTATAAATAAACATTTATAAAGATGAAAGTAGAATGAGAATAGGAAAAATAAAGTGAGCCCCTAATATATATTCTATCCAGAGAAACATTCCTTTCTATTTCGTTCATTTGGAAGTGATTCATTCAACGTTGCAAAGTGTTACTTATTTGGTAAAATGTCAATTATAACAATTAAACTAATAGAAAAAAAGCTGATAGATGTGCTTATTTTCCAACCAACAAATCACTGTCTGCCTTACCAATTTCTCGAAGCACAAAGTTTTTTTCACTAACCCTATTGATTCATATTTTGTAATTTATGAATTTTCAATCACGGTCTTTTTAATTTATTGAGTTCTAAATAAATATAAAGTTCAACTTAAAACTATTGAATTTTATCAAGGAATACGTAATTTATTCATATCTTTTGCTTTTCTTTTTGGGAAGTAGGGTAAATTTGCAAGTTTTCCACTTAAGTTTCAAGTTTGGAGAACATGACTACGAGTCTGTTTGGTACAGCTTATTGAAAAGATTTTTTTAGTTTTTATCAAAAAATTATTAGGTATTTAGTTGTCAATCAAAAAAGCACTTTTATATATTAGATTGTTTGATTTACAATTCTAAAAGTGCTTTTATTTTATTAAAATTACCAAAAAGGATAGATATAAGAATTAACTTTATAACAATAAAATTATAATAAAATGGAATCAATATACAAATTAATCATACCCCATATAAATAGTTGGACCTCCATAAAAAAAAACTATTGCCAAAGGCTAAAAACTCTAGTCCTCATTCAACCAAACACCTCTTATTTATTCAATAAGCTTAAGCAAACGGGCACTACATGAGGTGGGGCTCTTTGTTGCTTTTTTTTTGTTTTTCAGAGCCCCATGAAGTAGCTTGGCAGTAAAAGGAATACATTTTCACATCAAAATTAGGTATACGTGATTCTTTGAAGAAATTGTCTCTTTCTTTGCAATCAAAACCCTGCAATTACTCGTATATACCAACCCCTTGGAAAGTTCTTGCCTCTACGCCCACCTCTTACTCACGTTGAGGGTTTATGTCGACAGACGACAACGATTCCTACTTTATCAATCTTGGTGTAGATTGATAGTTAACATGTCCTAATATATAGTGACATAAATTAGAACACTTCAATCAAGTAAATGGAAGGCTCAGTTTTATTGATATAAAAGGCAGTACATATACGATATTTGCCTTAAGGAAGCCTTCACAGGCGAAGCCCCGTCCTAAGTAGAAGGCAATACAGTTGTAACATTAATCTTAAGTAGGCCTTCACATGCGAATCTCCTACCTACAAATGTTCCATTTTTAGAGATTACAAACTTATTAGCCTCTAGCACTAGCCTGAAACCAGCATTTACTAATAAGTTTCCAGAAATTAGATTTCTCCGAATATCTGGGACATGCATCACTTCCTTGAGAGTCAGCTCCTTCCCGGACGTCATCTTCAGGATTACCTTCCTCTTGTTGGAACATGAACTTTTTGAATTAACATTTTCAGTCCTACCATTAGTTTGAAACCACGTTTCCACAATCATTTGTTGTGTGATATGATAAATTCATCTGCCATCAGTTAACTAACAATGGACCATTTAACTATCTTGTTTAAGCACATCAACTGATTATAAGCTCTATTTGTCTTCACTTAATCATAGTACCAATCAAATCAAATGTCGTAAGATGAGTTGTGAGCAAATAGTGTTTCTTTACGTGTCATTATGTGATTTAAGCATTGGCCAGTAGTCTTTATTTGGTGTTAAGCATTTAATATTGTCATAATACAATTTTTTAAAAGAAATATTGTATAAATTGAAATACCAATTAGTAGAGACTAAGTTTTAGTCATATTAGTCTGCTTACTTAGGTTCACTTTTTGCTAGGAGTCCCTTAGCCTTGTCAAAGATTTTATCTGTCAAATTTTATTTCATGTAATATTCTAATTTGATAATGTATGATCCCATTGAATAAGCATCAACGAAACGCGCATTGGCAAATACAGCAGCATAGGAGCTAGTGGCATGTATTCGAGCAAATTCGAATGCTACTATTATTATTTTATGCTCTAAAACAAAGTTTGGTAAACGGTTTAATTATATATACCAACATATATAACATAGTATAGAGAAAGCAAGAAACGCGGAATGCCTTAATGGAGGACCACAAAGAAAATGACTTCCATCATCAAAAATATAAACCATCCACCTATATATATATAGATCAGTTGGTTGACTACCTAAACTTTTACCTTGTTGGTGAAAGTTCGAATTCCACATTGTAATTCCCTTCCATTTTGATAAATATACACGTTATACCCGTGATATACATGATATACATGTCGTGTATATCACAGATTGTTGGAAGAATTTAGGAGATATTTTTTATTATATTTAATTAGCATTTAAGTTTATCGAGAACATAACCTTAGATAAGATGGTTTGGAGGTCGCGGATTAGGATAGTGTATTAGTTAATCATTCTTTCGCTTTCCTTTCCTGCGGGATATGCTTAATTGATGGTCGTACTTGCCAGGAGCGGATTTACATTGACCCGAGGGGTGTCACATGACACTGGTTCATCGATTTTTTTACTAGATATACATATATAATAAATAAATAAAATGAAAATAGAACGTAGAAATAATATAAGGACACTATTTGTTAGTAAGGTTGTGCATTGGCCTGATGGTTAGGCATCTACTTGTGTAAGAGCAAGTTGTGTGTTTGAACTCCCCTAGCCTTATTTTTTTTCTCTTACCCATTTAAATTCTAAAACAAACTTACACTTAAATAAAAGACCTGTGGGCAATAGTACTGTACTTAAATTGGGTTTTATTAATATGATTCTAGTTGTCTTTTTATAATATGATGTTATCATGGTGATTTAAAGGGGAGCTTTGAGTAACTGGTAAAGTTGATGTCCTAACTGGTAAAGTTGTTGTCGTGTAGCATGAAGGTAAAACAAATGTACGTGAAGACAACAGATAGACTACTTCTTCACTGCACTCCCACGCATAATGAAGCTTAGTGCATCGTGCTGCCCTTTTTTGCTCTTTTTATATTATTATGGTGATTTATTTATTTGTTCACTTTTTCAAATGGTAAAGTTGATATTATGTGATCAGGAGACCATGAGTTTAAGCCGTAAAAACAACATCTTGCAGAAGTGTAGGGTAAGACTTCATACAATAGACCTTTGTGATCTTGCCTTTTTTGGACTCCGCGCATAACGAGATCTTTGTGTAGCGGACTGTCATTTTTTTCCTTTTTAAATAATGTCACTGCTTATAAAAAAATTATGCGTACGCCACTGCCTACTTTCTTATTTGTATTATATCGTAGTTTCTTGTATTTGATTTCTATTATACCACATGTGTTCTATCTCATTCATTATTATTACTGTTATTTCTTATGAACGATATGTACTCCTTTACCTTTACCTTTTTCGTTATTTTGTTTTTGTTGTTATTGCTTTTATTTATGTGTTTTTGTTCAAACTGTTTTGAAATGTTTTACGTAAGCTGAGAGATAAAGTTTACGTATACTATACTTTTTTCCAAATTTCACCCGTGAATTTACATCAGTCATGTACTCATGATATTGTTATTGAGCTTGAATATGGCCAAATGAAGTGTTCTTTTCTTAAAAAGAAATTACTCTCCTATGTTCGCGCACGGCAGGGGATTGAAGAGGACCAATTGGTTTGATTGTCGGTAGAGATTGTTCTTTTCCATTGACTCATCAATTTTATGCTGCCCACGTATTTCTCCCAAGTTCTTAAGCATGAATAGCAGTGCGCACCTGAACAATGCCATAAGCTTCTTAATTCCATTGCTTCCATCTCAACATGTTCACCTTTCACCTTCATTATTTTGTTACATGTCGATATATTAGGATCTTGCCCTCCAACTTATCTCATATTTATGACAAATTTAGAACGGATTACATCTATAATTAAATTATCCCCCTAAGGGTAATATCCATCGAATCTAATCTGGTGGTGAAAAAAAAATTAATTTGATGGAAGAAAAAATTGAATTGCAATCTGGACAATCTATCACGTATATATATTCTAGGTTTTCTATTTTTCTCTTTTCTTGGTATTTTTGTTATCACATTCTTTTGTTACTATTTTATATAATCCGTTTTCTCCAATGCATGGAGGGTAATATATTTTAATGAAACATATCACTATTTAATACTATTTGTTAAGAATAAATAGAGAACTTCATTATTCTATTCTTGTTACAAACATCGATCACGTGCGGTGCACAGGCGTCAAACTAGAAAAGAATACGTTAAAGATGGCCCAAAACTCTCAAGTCCAACTATAGAACTCGTTTTGCCCCAAGCCCCGAACTGAAGATGGGCTGGGCCTAATCTCCAGGTGATATCACAATGGACACCAATGGTGACTCAATTTCAAAAAGTAAAAGGTTTAATTATCTATTCAAACATGATATACAAATTACTAATAGATGGAATGAAATCTCAAAGAATCTCACGTTCAACGTATTACTCAGTAAATACATATATATCTTAACTTAAGATTGACTATTCTAGCTTAATCCAAATTAATTTTTTTACAATGAAATGATTAGACATTTTTATACTTGAACTTAGGGGTACACATTCCATGAATGCCTCCATTAATATTACATATAAATGCTATGGTAATAACACACCATAAAGGTGATCATTAGTGTCATTAATGCTCTGTGGGAGGTCTAAGGCCATTTCCATAATGGTCGGCCGTTGATGATTGAATAGGCTTTTCATACTATGCTTTTCGATACTAGCGATCTTATAATGCCTCCGGTAAAACACATGAGCCTCCCGGGATACTCCTGGTTGAGCTGAATCTGACTCATCATCTTTGTCACGTGTCATGGGACATGGCGTCACGAAATGTTAGCCCAAAAAGGTAAGGCCCAAATTTCGAAAGATTATATTTGGATAAATTAATGGCCCACAGCGGTCAGGGCAGGTGTACAATATTGGATTTTGACAAGTATGACGGTTAACAATGACGTAACCATCTAGTATTGATCCATCCTGGACGTTCCTGATGTTCTCAGTATTATCAACCATTAATTCAACTTTAGAAATCCCATTCATTAATCTCTGAAAACAGTAAAATGGAATGGCGAGTAGACAAATTGATAACATGAGTGGGAATTCAAGGTTGTTAATTGTGAATCACGAAAGTGGAGGAATTTTGGACCTTGTACGCTTCGGTGTATGGGGTAACAAAGAAAGCGGTGATAAATTTCTTCAATATAGTTGCCACGTGCCGATGATAGCGGTGATCATAGATGGGTTATAGTTGTGTCCATTATAGTGAGGAAATTAATTGCCGTTTTGGGTAAACCTATGGAATGGATTGGGTATCTGGTTGAGTTCATCCTCAATCTCTTCTCTCTCAATGGCAATTTTTTTGGACTTTTCTACAATATCTTGCATGGTAATACCAACTGTTTCTTTCCTTCATCCTTTTATAATGTACACATTCATGATGCATTGCATGCATATATACTAGTAATAGATTTAAGTTAATATGATCACCACTTCTACAATTACTTACTCTGTATGTCTCAATTTAAGTGTTTTACTTTCTTTTTGGACCGTTTCTTTTGATATTTAGTAATTTGACAATTCAAACATCCTACTACAAATTTATAACCAAAAGATTTATTTTAGTACAGTATACACATCTTAATTTAGGACTATAAGATTCAAAATTTTCTCTTTATTTCTTAAACCCGTGCCTGACAAACTAAGACACTTACATTGAGACGGAAGGAGTATATAATAGGTAAGTATTCTAATTGGAATTGTTTTGCTTGTATGAGTTATTTGGGAATTAAGGATGTTGATTCATGAGTTTATATGAGTCACATGTTCCATAAGGTGCTGATTTTACCTGGTGATTGGAAAAAGTTGCTTTTTTTGTTAGGCACTATTTGGAATATTCTTATAAAGTGTTATTCTAGCCATCTGGAAAAAAGCATTATGTTGATTTTATACCACTTCCGAAATTGAGGAAAAAAGTATTATCTTCCATAACAATCTGCTGTTATTTCTGTACTTCCATTTCCCTGCTATGCATGCCCTCTAGTTACCATCACTTGGAACTTCGGCTATACCTAGGTGAAACTGAGGGACAAACTTATCTTTTAATAGTAGTATATTTTTGCCAACAGAAATGTGAAAACAGTTATGAAATGCGTCTCACGATGTTTCTGAGTTTCATGTTAATCAAGATCAGAGTTTTCCTTTCAAGAAAGTTTACATCTATTTGAACTCACATAACTTATGAATAATTTGGTAAGCGTGGGTTTAGCCAAAAGGTATTGCTTTGAAAATTTCTGACATCGGCATGGAAAACGATGTTAATCTGTCTCTATATGTACATGGTGAGCATATAATATAGTTGTTGTATGTTACATCAAATATGTAGATGTTGCTTCATTTTGAGTTATATGCCTACTGAGTGCTGACTCGAAATATTTGTGTGGTGCTACCACTGTCAAGCTTTGTCTCTATAATTATCTATTCATGAACAAAATGTTTCGTGGAAGCAGGAAAGGTGGTGATGCCACGGAGAGGCTCTGAAACGTTTATAAGTGCTATTGAGCATTTAGATAGGCGTATAAAATTATACAAGAGTGAGACGTTAACCAAGGAAATAGGAGAACCTGATTTTTGGCAGAAAATAGTTCAACTTGGATTAGGACACAGAACCCTTATGGACCTGTATGATGGCTTCAAAGTTGGCCTACGAGAATGCAAAGGTCGTTAAGAATGTCGTAAATCTTCAATGGGAGGTTATGTTATGATTCATTCTTTTCCTTCTCATTTTGATTGTTTGTTTATTCTAACTAATGGAAGATAATAAGCTTCCCATGTTGTTACTAGTAAAACTTATACTTTCACTGCTTTCCATAACAGATGCATTTTGTGGATTTCTTTAATTGCTGGAACGGTGAGAATTGAGCCTTTACCTTGCATTTGAGACATATAAAATTGCCATTTATTCACACCCTCTTTTGGGGGAGAATTAATCTATTACGACTTGAAAGTTTCCACTTGCTAGCCTTCAAGGGGAAAATAAAATTTCATTGCGAACTCAACTTCCAATCTTTTATTTGCTTATCACTATCATTGGTTTATTTTCTATATTGAAGCAAACTTTGACTCCTTTACTTCTCTTTCTTTGTAGTCAATTGTTATGACATTTTCTGATCATATGGGCTGTTTGCTTTTTCTTCCTCTGCACTTACTGAAACAGATTTCGAGAAAGAGTTGTCTACCCAGGTTTTTATATTGTGCGATAAGCCACTTGAGCGGATTCTCTTGCAGCGGATACGGGGCACGTGAAGGCATCTCTTGAAAGGAAGACTGGACCTCGCTCATAGCAATCATCTCCCATCGCTTCTCCGATTCCCTTGATAGTCATCAGCTTCAGGGGCACAGAGCCATTTGATGCTGATGACTGGATCACTGATTTCGATTACTCTTGGTACGAGATTCCAAAACTGGGGAAAGTACACATGGGATTATTGGAAGCCTTAGGTTTAGGGAGCAGAGCAAAGGCCTCCACATTTCACCAACAATTGTTTGTGAATAATCTGAAGTTCACCAAGTTAGAAAATGATACAACTATTGCTCCTTCAGAAAGTTCTGAATCTTCTACCACATTCAGTGATTCTGATGCACACAGTGTGTCAGGCCAGTCCTCTGACTCCGAACGGCCTACTGATACCGGCACAAAGTTCAAACTAGATATGCCAGAGAGGACTGCATACTATGTTGTTAGAAGTAAACTCAAAAGGTTACTCAAAGAGCACAAGAATGCAAAGTTTGTGGTTACTGGCCATAGTTTGGGCGGAGCGTTAGCTATATTATTCCCGACAGTCCTAGTGCTGCATGAGGATATGGATGTCATGGAACGATTATTGGGCATATATACATATGGGCAGCCAAGGGTTGGGAACAGACAGACAGGGAGGTTCATGGAAGCCCATTTGGAACATCCAGTCCCAAAGTACTTCAGGGTTGTTTATTGCAATGATCTTGTTCCAAGATTACCTTATGATAATAAAACATTCCTGTTTAAACACTGGGATTTGTCAGTATTACAACAGCTTATACGTTGAGCAGGTAAAGCGTCGTCTCCTATTCTTCCTACATTTATCTTTTCTGAATATTACTTGTCTAATCTCTGGTGTTCTTTTAGAAATGTCAATAGGTTTGCATCACAGTTTCCTGTAATATCCATTCAAGCTTCTGAAATGATGAAACATTTGTCAAGTTCATTAATTTCGTAATGTTAATTCTCTATTATTTTGCTGTTTCCTCATCATAAAGTTGTCTGAATCAGCTAATGTGAAACGAAAATGTTATCCGTGTAGTAATATTGTTTCATGATTTTCTATAGAATGTCGATGAAGAGCCAAACAGAAACTATTTTGGGCTGCGATTTCTGATACCACAGTATCTGAATGCTGGTCGGGAGCTAATCAGAAGCTTTGCAGTGGGTTACATGTACGGACGTGAGTATGAAGAATGTTGGGAATCAGTCATGCTTCGCGCGCTAGGACTTCTTCTTCCTGGTATTTCTGCCCACAGCCCAGTTGATTATGTGAACTCCGTCAGACTTGGAAGGCAGAGAAGTACCCAAATGTCGTCCTTCTAGAAAGCTTTTTGTCACAAATAGTGGTTTTATAGCTGAACAAGATCATGCATTTTCTATGAGGCTTATGCAATATGTGTCCTGTTTAGTTATTTGAAGGTTGGTTTTGACGTTTATTTATGGAAAAAATGTAACTTATTTGAGCGGTTTTATGAGTTAAGTGAACTTTCATGTTTAAATAAGACTTCCCTTTGTAGAATACGTGTTGTTGAATGCATTAAAGAGATGGATTTGAATAAGATATTGGACACTGGCTTCCTCTTGCCATCGTATTAAGCAGATTCGTTTTTAGAAGTTAGAATTGTAAGTCCGCCCCCACTCTCCCCCTTCTTACTCAGTAGTTCTTCTTTCGTTAGTTTTCCAAAAGGTGAAAATCATTTTCCCCTTCAACTTAAGTTAAAAAATCAAACACCTTCCTAATTTTGAACAATTTAGTAACATTTTAACAAAGGGTGAAAATCATTTTTTTTCATTTCCTTTTATAATGAAATTTAATGACCAATGATGCTACGCTACACTATGATTTTCTTGATTAAGATTCTGCACCGAATACATACATATGATAATAGCACTCTAGTAAAACTACATAATATGTACATTTACACATTTAAATACCTTTGGTAATACTGCAAAACTTTAACAGGATTTTTGCTATACTATATTGTCTATGTTGACTCTATTTAACTATGAAACAAACGAGCAACATTCTACATATTTCACTCAAGTCAAGCATTTAAAGGTTGTCCAATTTGACAAATATAAGTAGAACTTTTTATTTTGAAAAATTTACACATTTGATCGATTTAAGCTTGGATATTATATATTTCACATATTTTTTTGGATGGTATATCTCAATTTTTCTTTTTTCCCCCTTTCTAGAAGGTCATTCAACTTCTTTTTAAATCACTATATTTAGCTAAAATCGGCATCATTCATGAGAACAAATTTTAATCTCGAAAGAGTAAGTTGCGTGTGGTACAAATATACAAGACGTTAAATAAAGTGTCTATAAATTAGGTACAAGACTTAAAAGGAGGGCAAAAGGTTTATCTCCCAGCCTAAGTGTGGCTATGGCTACAGCCAATGGTGTGAAGTGTCCAATTTTGGAGTCTATCCAAACAGCCACTCCAGTTTGCCAGCAAATACCAAACAAAATTATCCATTAATACAAGTGGCCAAACCACCAATCTAAACCAGGCATCTCCACCAAAAAAATAGTTTTTTATATACAAAAGATTCAACAAAAAAGAACTTCATTAAGCCTTCCTAATTCTTTGTTTGGGTATCTTTTTTGTGGGTAACTGCCAAACCACCACAAATTTCAAGTTCCCACTTTTAACTCTTCAACACAACAAATTATTTGCTTCTAGGCGGTTTCATTCTAAGGTAAGTAAATATTTTGGTTTCTTTGATTACATCACCTGAATGTTTTACTTGACAAATCTCTTTTTCCCTTTCTTTGATATGTGCCACTAAGTTTTAGTTCTTGCTATATGACCTTTTGAGGTCTTGGATCTTGTTTATTGTTTAGGTGAGTGCTTATGTTTCTACTTGACTTTTTGTATAGTGTAACTCATATGGACTGTAAAAGCTAGAATCTTTTTTACTTCTTCTATATAATTTTGTTTGATAAATGGTTCTGAACGAGAATCTTGATAAAGAAAATGAATTTTACTTAGTATTTAGGTTCAAAAATGGACAATATTCTTACAGTGACATATACTCATGGCAGGTTTTACTGTTATTGTTCAGTAAAATGCCCCAAATTGGACTTGTTTCTGCTGTTAACTTGACAGTCCAAGGTAATTCAGCTTATCTTTGGAGCTCAAGGTCTTCTTTGGGAACTGAAAGTCAAGATGGTTGCTTGCAAAGGAATTCGTTATGCTTTGGTAGTAGCGAATCCATGGGTCATAAGTTAAAGATTCGTACTCCCTATGCCACGACCAGAAGATTGGCAAAGGAATTCCATCCTTTAAAGGTTTGGTTTGAATAAAATAGACTGATGATTCAAATTATGATCACGAGGCGTATGTCCTCTAAAATAAAGGAAGTATCTTGTCATTCAGATAGTTTGCGTTGATTATCCAAGACCAGAGCTAGACAATACAGTTAACTATTTGGAGGCTGCATTCTTATCATCATCATTCAGTACTTCTCCACGCCCAATTAAACCGTTGGAGATTGTTATTGCTGGTACAGGTAATATCTGAGCCATCTAGCTATGTAGTCTTTATTTTGCCTTATTTGAAAGGAAGCATACAATTGTTGTGTTATCACTAGGACATTTATCTGTATATGCCTTTTCTGGTTAACTGTTTTGTACTAATTGAGGTTATTAAGCTCTTGTCATTTTTCAACTAAATAGAAAGTCCCTGCTGATTGGATTAGAAGCACTACATAAGTAGTTTATTTTGACTATTCTGCCATCACTATTTGTTTCTGTCTTATAATGTCTATTTGTCTTATCATCCGAGCCATGCTAAGTCAGTGAACATGCTATCTGATTGATGACATGTCCAATGATCACTCTGAAGAATTGGAGGCATATGAACCAATTTACAGTGCAAGGTTGATCCCACTATTCCTATAACAGTAGTATTTGAAGTTACAACATTTCAACACCAATTAAAAGTCAAATTAAGTTGCATATAAGGGGTTGCACTCTTCTAATGCATGCTATCTGTGAGAATGTGAAGGAGATATTGGATAGATCTGCATATTTCATCTTTACTATATTGGACCAGTGACCTGTCAGCAGCCTTGAGCTTGTTCATTGACTTGGTTTGCAAAATTATCTGACCACCTAAAGAAGAAATGTTATTTGCATGATTTGTTCTTTTGGTCTATAGAGGATTTAATAAAAAATGCTAGGCGAGATACTATATAGTAGATTTTCAGATAAATGGAGCTGTAACATGATTCCATTATAATTCACATGATTCCATTATAATTCAAATTTTTGGAATATCAGGTTTGGGTGGTTTGTCTACAGCAAAATATTTGGCAGATGCTGGTCACAAACCGATACTGCTGGAGGCAAGGGATGTTTTAGGTGGAAAGGTTAGGAAGATTAAAATCTTTCCGTTTTTTAAAATCCGTTTCTTTTGTGTCTTTTCCTATTAGTAGTCCTTTTGTGCTGTGTGTGTGGGGGGGGGGGGGGGTTAGGGGGAGTTACTGTTTGTTTCATAAAAAAACAGTTTTCACACTCTGTCAACTTTCAGTTCAAACAATTTCTGGGTGTTCACTATTACCTATTTGTGATTGTCTATTTTTCTCTTTCAGCTAATCTTTGAACGTGAACCATCCAACTTTTCGTACATTTAGTTTTTAGTTCCTCATCCCCCTCTTCTCTCTCTCTCTCTCTCTCTTTTGGGAGGAAATTGACCTGTCCTAATTTTTTTTTCAGTTTAACAGTCTTAACTCTTTTTTATTTGCCTACTACTAGTAGCATAGATTACCAAAGAAAATTAGCTAAAAGATATCACTTGACTAAATTGATGGAAAATAGAGTATTATCATTCTCTATTATTTTAAGATTGATCCAAATTTACCTGTTCTTTGGGCTTATCACTCATATAAATGTGCCTTCTTTTCAGTGAGATGCTGTGTGAACTAGCTGATGTATTTTTTGACCGCTATGTTATTGAGTTTTGAGTCTATCGGGAATAACCTCTCTACCCCACAAAGGTAGAGGTAAGGTCTGCGTGCATCTTACCCTCCCCAGACCCCACTGTGTGGGATTACACCGGGCATGTTGTTGTTGTTGTTGTTATGTTAATGAGTTTTGAAATGAAAACCTCTTAGTTCTTTGTTTTGATGCATGTTTTTCTCTAAAGACCAGATGTCCCTTTCTGTTTAACGTTTACTTGTTTTAGACTTTTAGTTACATTTATATTTAGGTGCAAGTTGGTATTCGGCATACTTACTATTTGTTCTGCTGCCACTAGATAGTTCATGCATTCTGTCAGGACAAATTTTAATCTCTACCTTTTTGCCTTTTCAATATCCTTTAATCAAGGATCGATTTGCATACTACTTCTTCCTCGTATTTTATGCATCTATGTGCTTTCATTTGAAGATGGCTGGAAGGGATTGTCTTACTGAAGCAGTCACCAAGAATCTAATTATATAGGCAAAAGATTGTTTTAGCATTATTCTTTATGTGTTCTACTGTTGAGAATTTATATCTCCCTTTAGGTAGCTGCATGGAAAGATGACGATGGAGATTGGTACGAGACTGGTTTGCACATATTCTGTAAGTTTAACTCCTCAAATTGTTTATATTTTTACGTTAATCTTCTAATACTGTAATTGCAATTTCTTTTGAGATCTTTTTTTGTCCATTAAACAGATAACTATCCTTGTTAGTCTTTTGTCTTTTGCAAATAGCCGGTTATTGTTAGTAAGTCTGTATTTTGATTGAAAGTTACCAGTTTTAAAACAACAACAAAAAACTCTATTTTGATTGCTTCTCCTTACTCATCTTGTTATTGCTATAGTGACTCATACAAGTTGGTACTTGATCTCTTTTAAGTTGGGGCTTACCCAAATATGCAGAACCTGTTTGGAGAACTAGGGATTAACGATCGATTGCAGTGGAAGGAACATTCAATGATATTTGCAATGCCAAACAAGCCGGGAGAATTCAGCCGCTTTGATTTCCCCGAAGCTTTACCTGCTCCTTTAAACGGTGAGCTAATTTCTCCCTTCTGTATTCCTAATTATGATCCTACAAGTGAGGTCTGGTGGAGGGATGGGTGTACGGAAACCTTACCCCTACTTCTTCAACCGTACTTCTCTGTGCAGCTAAAGTGTTTGACTCTTTGTATGTATTCTAAGTAATGCAAGCATAAGCCAGTTTTACTTATACCTTCATTTCTCTATCTACGCCTAACTATTTTGATGTAATTTGCAGGAATTTTGGCTATCCTAAAGAACAATGAAATGCTTACATGGCCAGAGAAAGTCAAATTTGCAATTGGACTCTTGCCAGCAATGCTTGGTGGGCAATCTTATGTTGAAGCTCAAGACGGGATAAGTGTTAAGGACTGGATGAGAAAACAAGTGCGTAATCATTTTATCTTACTTTTTTAAGTGCATGACCCTGACTATATAGCTCATACAAAAATTGTTCATTTACGGTGTTAGAATATCCACCTGTCTTTCTGATGCTAAACAACACAGATCTAGCAAATTTCAGTAGCAGTAATTTGCTTTGCAGGGTGTACCGGATAGGGTGACGGATGAGGTGTTCATCGCCATGTCAAAGGCACTTAACTTCATAAACCCTGAGGAGCTCTCAATGCAGTGCATCTTGATCGCTTTGAACAGATTTCTTCAGGTTAGAATCCTAAATGATCTTTGTGCTCTGAGTAATACTATAAAGCTGTAAAAGAATATACTTCAGTTTTGTTTACTATTCCTGGAGGGCGTGGCTTGCTGCACTAGATTTCATTTGTAGGACAGATTTCTCCGGGTTGAGGACATATTGTTTGACTGATATAGAAGTTTCTAATTGATCGACCTACTATTAGGAGCTTCTACTAGCTGGTGCTGAACTGATTAATTGCAAGTTGGACACTTATATGAACCGTCCTCCTTTTTTCTTTTCTGATACCTTTCTAGAGTATGAGTATCTTCTGGAACGACCATTTTCCTTTTCCATATCATGAAACGGACACCTACTGTTATTGATACCCTAAATCTCACGGATGAAGGACTACTTTACTGATTCACTTTCAAACAGCTCAGTTGTCATCTAATATGTATATGTATGTCTTAAAGAAATGAAGGTGAACTACTTATCACCCCGAAAAAAGAAAAAAAGAAGAAGAATAAATGATGATGAACTTCTGGACTCAGTTTATCTTCTCTGATATATTTGAATTATTAATCAACAGGAGAAACATGGTTCAAAAATGGCATTTTTAGACGGTAGTCCTCCTGAGCGACTTTGCATGCCGATTGTTGAACATATCGAGTCAAAAGGTGGCCAAGTCAGACTGAACTCGCGAATAAAAAAGATTGAGCTGAATGAGGATGGAAGTGTCAAGTGTTTTATACTGAATAATGGTAGTACAATTGAGGGAGATGCTTTCGTGTTTGCCACTCCAGGTGTAATATTCATTATACTAGTCGTTTCTTCCAGTTTTCACGTTCTTAAAATGAGTTTATAATTTTGCTGACTTTTGATGATCCAACCAGTGGATATTTTCAAGCTTCTTTTGCCTGAAGAGTGGAAAGAGATCCCATATTTCCAAAAGTTGGAGAAGTTAGTCGGAGTACCTGTGATAAATGTCCATATATGGTTAGTGGTGAAATATTTACTTGTTAGTGTTTTTTCTCCATCTAGGATATCTATGTATGTGCATGTAAATGTCTATACATACATGTTAGTTTATGTTATAAATGTTGACATGCATATTCCTCAGTTTTTGTGTTAATTTCCATTGACTGAGGAACTTATGGATGTTGGCTTTTCCAAAACTGTGAGAAAAAAGTACAAATGTCTGTCCTACCTCTGTATTAGCTATTAGTGGCTGAATTTTCCGCTGAAAAGACAATCAATTAATTTCCAATCGTGGATACATATGTATCAAGATACTGAAACGACTATCATTATTGATATCAAACCAATAATGATTGTATAAATTAAACTGCAGGTTTGACAGAAAACTGAAGAACACAGAAGATAATCTGCTCTTCAGCAGGTTAGTTTCGTTCAATTTTATTCTCCCAAAGCAGTCTCTGTGTGTCGATGACTTCATTGGCGAGATTCAGTCAAGGATAGAAATGAAATGTCATGGGAACCACTTTACATGGCATGAAAAATGGACTGGAGGATCATGCTATCCACGTTTCTGTCAGCTATATGTTGATTGTATTCCCCTACTTTTTAAATGGCATCTCTATTGATGCCTTGGTGGAGACAGGATGATAGAGCTCCTTTTTCAATTCTTAGGATATTATGTTGTTGCTGATACTTCTATTGGTTCCCTTTCTTAATATTTCTTTCATTATGCAGAAGCCCACTGCTCAGTGTGTATGCTGACATGTCCGTCACCTGTAAGGTATTAACTCATCTCTATCCATTCATATTATTCTCAAATTATAATCTATAGAGTTGCTGATAATTTGCTTAATGCTTGTTGGTAAGTGTATGAGTTGCCGCTAGATCTGTCATTTTATTGGTAAATGTTGTAAAAAATATAAAGCAGGTAGGTACCAAAAAGTTGGAGAAGTTAAGTAGGTTCATGATAGAGCATTCGATTAATTGTCTCTAGTAAAGTTATTTCCTTTGCTGGGTATAGTCGAGAGTGTGTAACAACTTAGCCCACTATCTCTTCATGTGTGCTTTTGGGCCCTCTAAGATAACTGGACTCTCTGCAGGAATATTACAACCCCAATAAGTCTATGTTGGAATTGGTTTTTGCACCTGCAGAAGAGTGGATATCTCGTAGTGACTCGGAAATTATTGATGCCACAATGAAGGAACTAGCAAAGCTTTTCCCTGATGAAATTTCGGCAGATCAGAGCAAAGCAAAAATATTAAAGTATCATGTTGTCAAAACTCCAAGGTAAACTAGCATTTTGCTTTCATAATTGCTCATCATGATATGGTTTGTCACTCTTCATGCGAATGTATGCATTTGCTAACAGTTGTTTAAGTTGCAAGGTTTACAGTCCACCAAATGGAATCTATACCTATTCCTGATCCCTGATTGATCTGTTTTTTTTCTTTCTCAGATCTGTTTATAAAACTGTGCCAGGGTGTGAACCCTGTCGGCCGTTGCAAAGATCCCCAATAGAGGGATTTTATTTAGCTGGTGACTACACGAAACAGAAATACTTGGCCTCAATGGAAGGTGCTGTCTTATCAGGAAAGCTTTGTGCGCAAGCTATTGTGCAGGTTAGTTCTTAGTGGCTGTCAGCAGTTGTTTCTTTCTCTCAACTTATACCTGCGACAGAAATGGACGTTAAAGCACGCCTTTTACCTATAATTTCAAAATGTGCATCAAGTTATATTCTCCAACCAATGTAATAGTTTGTGCAAACACCACCAAAGTCCAAGGAATGTGGTGGGATGGATAGGATTCCTCCATCCTTAAGCATGGTCTAGGGTTCGAGCTTTGGAAACAGACAAACTCTTGGAGCGAGTGCTTTTCCCTTTAAACGGGCCTTCTGTGGTGTGAAAACCGGAATAGTTGGATCATTGAGTACCACAAATTGTAGTGTTACTAGGGCAATCTGTGCCTTTAGAGCCTCAGTAGTAGCTTGATATATGCAGAGAGGTTATATTTTATCGTCCTTTATCACACATATATTTTATATTTTGCAGGATTACGAGTTACTTGTTGGCCGGAGCCAGAGGAAGTTGGCAGAAGCAAGTTTAGTTTAGCATCGTCGAGTTTTTATTTTGCATTAAATTTATGATGAAGGAAGCGTTGTACACAGCACATACAAGAGTGAACCAAGTAGAAGAAATGTTACCTAATTCAAGGGGAAAAGCTCCTACTCCTATACAAACATAAAAAAGGGACGATGTCTTGAAGATTAGCATTCTTTAATCAGAAATTATAATGTAAGCATATAGCTATGTACCGCCTTCTTTTTCTGGGGTTTATAAGCCCTATAAGAAATTAAAATGTAAGCATATATCCAAGAAATGTGTGATTGGGCATCGAGCGTAAAAACTTGCTACCTATAAGCCTAGATTTTTCTACTCTCCATCAGTCCATACTTGTATTTTGCATATAGGAATAGAATAACAACCTACACCCATCATGCACACAGTGACAGTAACCTTGAAGAGAGACCCACATCCATTTTGCATCAGTCTTTTTGGGTTTGTAAGCCCTCTATTTTTTTATGCGTCATTACAAAAGATTGTGCATTCATGGCGCAATCGTCGCAAGAAATGCACCTACATTAAGTAATATTCTACTCTCTTAAACTAAAGATCCAACTGATCAACCAAGAAAACAAAACTTTGCAACAACAATAACCTTTATATCAGTGGCAAAACCAGAAATTCTAACATCAGATATATGAGTTCTGACAAATTATGTTTGTTTCATTTAAGCTTATCGTCAAATATTATATAAAATAAAAATAAAAGGTACTTTTTCTATCTCAATTTATATTACACATTTTTCTTTTTTGTCGGTTAAAAAAATGACACATTTTCTTATTTGTCAACAATTTAACTTTAAACTTTACCCCCTCCGTCCCAAAATACTTGTCGTGTTTTTCTTTTTAAAAGTCAGTTTGACTAAATTTTAAAGCTAAATTAGACTAGATTAATTCAATATTTTAAAATTAAAATTTATATATTCGGATATTATACGAAAAATACTATAAGTTGCAATTCTTCTTATATTAATATGATAAAAAAATATAGCTTAAATTGTTGGTCAAAATTTATATAGTTTGACTCTTGAATACGTAATGCGATAAGTATTTTGAGACAGGGATAATATCTTTTATATTTAACGAGATGACATAAATATTTTTGGATTGTTTTATACCACAACATTCAAATCTTCATTTATTCTTAAACTTCGTGTTCAGTCAAACTACATCACGGATGGAGTACTAGATTCTCCCTATTGAACTTAATATGTAATCAAACAAGATTATATATATTACGATATGTATCATTAGTCAACAGCTGCTCACTTACAAAAATAGGGATCAGGGTAGCTTTTGCTACACTCTTGGACATGTACTGTATCCAGATAAGAAAAGCAAATAGATGTACGAAGCAACCTACGAAAAAGGAATTAATGTTGTTAGAAAAAACCTCTCACGGCCATATCTATTGTATCTTTGGTTCACTGAATGTGTACTCTCTTCTCTTTTCCTAATTGCAGCATCACTTTTCTTCTTAGAAATTCTTGGGAATATAACTGTGATTAAATAGAGGGATTTCATTCTCTTATTTAGAGTATTGGTCATTGGGCCGACTTAATTTATCAAATGTATTGAGGGTTTCCCAGAAATTGTATAGGCTCCAAAATCAAAGTGAAGGCACATGACTTTTGATGGTGAAACTTGTGTATCGTCCTTTAAATTTAGAATCTCTTAGTGTAAAAAAAGTGTACACGGATGGACTGTGTATAGAATTTAAACTCATATTTGGTTTAGTTTGTACTTGAAGATAGTATCTTTAGCAGGGAAGATCAAGATAAAATGTAATAAGTTAGGCTACTAAAGGTAAGGTTAGAATGCAGCAGTCAGTTGGCACTCCTCATTAAGCTAATCTTTTAAGTTATAAACAACTACAGGAAAATCTTATGCTGCTGATGATTGATACAGCTATACGTATCGTATCTTCTTCTTTAGAACACTAATAATCTTCGTAAATTTATGGGATCCTATTAATTGTGCATTATTGTTATTTGCGACTATAAGAAGATTAGATAAATAATATTCAAACTGGGTTTCTTCAAATCAACTGAAGGTATCACTTCGATTTCATGAATAGGTACATGACGCCTAACGGAAAGTGCTAATTTGGGATTTCATATAAAACAACACTAATAGCAACCTAGCTAACAACAAAATGAGTATTGAACGTGTTAACAATTGATTGTTACCTCCGAGTGATGTGGTAGGATGATTGAGATTTTTTCACCCTTTAAATTTCGAATTTCAATTTTAGGAACATGAAACTTATTAGTAGCAGTTGCGTAGGATTTTGCACAAGTGAATGTCAACATATTACTACAATTTGACTTGTACATGAGTTTACTTTCTATTCCAAATTAATGTGTTCTTTGCAACTGTGCACGCTATTATATGTACACGTATAATAAAATATTTTCACGGTTATGTTAGATTATACCACTTAATTTAAGGTATTTCACTACAGGTTGGTAGGAAGAACGCCTTGTCTCCTTAGTAAGTTTATCCGACGCTAATTCAGATTAGTTGAGTATTGAATATTGGAAGACTAAGAATATAATTATTGAACGTTCGAACCAGAACAATGAAATCTGGACCCAAACTTGCAAATCTACAGTGAAATAGCCGACATTGTGTTCCCAAATCTCGTAGAGATGCCTTGTCCGGATTAAGCAACCTTCCTTTTCTCACGCTCACTTTACCACTTTTCTAATCTAAACACACACACCAAAACACACGTAAATACAACAAATTTAACAATCATCCCTTGAATTCCAATTTACTATGCCTCTAAACAATACATACCTCCACGTTCACTCCTCTTTTTTCGCAGCCAAATACTAACTCTTCAAGATTCAAAACTACTGATTCTTTCCATACAAATCCCCCTGTTTTCAAAGTGACCATGTTCACTGTTTTACCCCCCTCCCAACTCCACCCCTTGTATGATTTCCTGGTATAAATACTTGTTTCCTTCAACATTTTTCCATCAGGGTCCAGCTCCAAAGTTGAGCTTTTTTCCCTTTACTCTTTTCTCAATATTTTCCCTTTCTTCTCCATCATCAAAACTAAGTTATCATTTTTACTAGTAATCAAGAATTAATCATGGCTGATCAACAAGTAAAGCAAGTGTCATACTCATCAAAAAAGAAGAACATTTCAAGAAAGTGTGCTTCCTTGATTAAAGAACAACGAGCCCGGATTTACATTCTCCGTCGATGTGCCACTATGCTTTGCTGTTGGTATATTCAAGGGGATGATTAAATTTTCCTAGTCAAAATCCAAAATCAACTCCACAATAACTTACTACTAGCTACCCACTACTCCACTTCTACTTCAATTATACAAACAACCAAAATATACTTTACTACGTCCTGGTTTCTACTTGGCTCCATCCACCATTTTCACGTGCTTGGCAACAATCTGTAGGTCTGCACGTGAGAGGCTTGTTGAAGATATAATTAAGTAAATAAAATGTGTACTTTCTCTATCAGCTAAGCTTTTTAAGATGGTCACACACTTCACCAAATACACATGGGAGGGCTACTCGGCCAAGCTAACTGGTCTTAATGATCCTGTTCGCTTCCGTAGTTTCTTAGCGGTCTGCCCAGTTTTTCCGTCTTGTGATCATGTACCACTTCACATTTTTTTATACAATGGGTCAAAGCTCCATTGGTTTTTTGGGTACATGAACAAATTACAGGAGAGACTTGTGGATGACCACTTTGAACCAGAGGTTTTTGTGGACAAACAGGGTTATGATGGATGGGGAAGCTGACACAGAGGAACTTCCAAGAATGTGGTGGACACAAAGTTTAAACTGGCGGCACTGAATTATAGCAAGAACTCGTTCTATACGGAAGGCTCTTTTTGTGTTACTGTGTAACAAGTGTATATGTAATTGTAATGCATTTTACAACGTTTTAACCTGTCTTTCCTAGTATGTCTGGAGCAAATATAGAAGCTCAATAAATATCGATGTGATTCAGTCCACAATCGAAGGGTAGTATATATGTTTACTGGCAATTCAATAAGTGTAATACATCCATGCTGGTATAGTAGCATCCTTACCACTAGTATGATTGTATTAATAAGGAGGACATCCCTTAATCGAATAAAAGAACGGACATAATGCTTAATCGTCTTTTCTGTAATGGAATTAATTTGTGATATATAAGTGGTAACAAAGTAATTCCTTTTTGCGTGTAGGTATTTTAGATTTTTAGGTGAACTTTCCTTAGAAGTTTGCTTTAGGACTCCATTGACATGTGCACAGTCCTAACGAAATGACAGATTTTATTTTGGAGTTGTCATGGGAAGATCGATTGAACTAAAAATATTTGGAAAGAGTAAATATTTGAAGAAATGATAAGGTTTGGAAGTGAAATTATTAGATACGAGTGTTGTTGGATTCGGAAACCAGCTTCGTCTTATTCGCTCAAATGAGCTAGAGCCAACCTGGTTCTTTTGCTTATCAAAATAATTCTGTAGGGGAAAAGGGTTAAATATTGTTGGAAATTTATTAAACCTGAAATAAAGTTAATTCTATTAATTATGATTCAAATAATTGAGGTCCCGCACGTCGAAAATTTCATTTTCACACATGTGCACACGTTGTATCAAGGATCATAAATTTCCTGAGTGGAAGAGATATTGATACGTATACAAATGTTTGAGACGTAAGTTAATAGACGGTTATTGGTCAAATGACAATGGTTCCACGTTGGTAAATGAAGGAAGACGTGTACAATGTGTTAAAAGATGAACCGAGTCATGAATCACCGCGGAGCCGAGAAGGGTCGCGACGCCTCCTCCCTGAGCCACGGCGCCTACGACGGGATTGGAGACTGGAATTCGACGCTTAAAGTTCCAGTAGCTACTGGGACTTAAGCGTCGCGGCGCCTCCCCGAAGGGCCGCGGCTCTAAATGTCGTTTGTGTTCCAGTAGCTTACTGGACGTGAAGCGCCGCGGCTCTAAATGACATTTCGAGTTCCAGTGATCTACTGAACAGTGAGCGTCGTGGCGCCTCCCAATGAGGGCCGCCGCGCTTGGCTTTCAGAAGTCGCGACGGGAGACGAAAAGACACGACTCTTGGGCTGGTTTTGAGGCATTTAACCTCCATTACTTTCCAAATGAATTCAACCATTATTTGGCTGAATTGTAACTCCATAATCAAGGCATATTAGCATGGTCATTCAAAGCCATTATTTGGCCAATTGTAGTGTCATTTTCTCAACACTATAAAATGAGACCTTAGGCTCATTTGCAAAACACACTCAGAAAATTCCCATAATTTCTCTTCCTCTTTAGCAATCTCAAAACACTCAAAAATCTTTCTTTTCTAGCAGACACTTGAGTCTCCTTTGTTCACTTGTTTGATTGTTGTTTTATCTTGGGAGATAAATTATCATCACACCGTTAAAGGAATATACGGGACAATATTATCTTAAGGATAGATTGAATATCAATCGACTCAACAAGTCAATTATTTTGCTTATTTCCAGATTTCAGTTCTTTGTTGTTGTTGATAACATTCTCATTTTCTTGTTACCACACTTTTTTTTTCTCACAAATATATCTATTTATTTTATTTTATTAATTAATTAATTTTAGTTAGCGGTTGTGAATAAAAATACATCTAAGAAAGTTCACATTCATATCCTTAATTGAATGAAAAATTCCAAATTCCACAAAATTACCGATTTCAATTAAAATTATCTGACCCGTCTCTTTTTCAGCCACCATCTCCTCTCCCTCATTGTGGCTTGCTCCATGGACATTGCTGCCGGTGAGCTTGTGACACCGGAGCTCCTGCGAGACCTAATAAGTTAACGAAATGAGAACTTTAACAACATAAATGACTATTTTTCACCTAATAATAAAACCCGGGTCATAAAAGAGACCCAGTAAGTTATGGAGTGATAATTTCAACAAGAAAAATGAAGTTATTTACAGATGATAAAAATGAAACCCCATGACCCCAATGAGACCCAGTAAATTAAAAGAGAGAACTTTACATAAAATAAAGAGGTAGTCCCTCGGGGCATAGTCCAGTGACAAAATTTGTGCGCTAAAAGGCGCTCTGTCATGGGACACCGTGAGTTCGATTCCCCTCAGACACGAAGTAAGCTCTGGCATGGGACACCGTGAGTTCGATTCCCCCCAGACACGAAGTAATTCTGCTTGTTGGGGTTGTACCTTGTCGCATTGATCAGTTGTACGCTCCCAGACACTGGCGACTGAAGCACATCGCATGATTTACTGGTACTAATATTGAGGGACCGGTGCTAGTACTTCCAGGACGTCTGGATAATACCAGTGAAGTAGTCAGGCGCAAGTCTGAAACCTGGATTATCAAAAAATAAAAAAAACATTCAAGTATTTAACCCTTTTCCCCTTATGTGAGGGCCCTCAACCAACTCCCCTATGGCTAGTTACTTCTATTTGTCTCTTCTATTGACAATCAGGAATATATGCATTTACCCGCAAGTAGCAGAGTGGTGTGAAGAAGAGAGCGGGACCGCAGTCGCGAAGTTCGATCCTGCGATAAATCTTCTTAGTTGAGTCTGTCACACATGGCTTGCCAAGTGTGGTTAATCGGCTGTCGTGGTTTGCAGGCTATTGCGTCAGCCCGGGGTTTACCCTGTGCGCACTCGAAAGAGTAGCGGCTGCGGGTTCCTTCGTCAAAAAAAGAAGAGGAATATATGCATTTAAAAGTACAGTACCTAACAATTCTATTGAATTACTCCCTTAGTTTTATATTAATTGGTCACTTTCCTTTTTACACATTCTTTACGAAATTATAAATAAGAAATATATTTTTGTACGATATTATACTTACATATCTCTAATTAATTATATTTTAATCAATATTGATTACTTTAAAAAATAATTAATATCAAGGACAAAGTAGAAAAAACTTCACCAATTCTATTTTATTTTTAAAAAGTGGTCAAGTAATTTGAAACTGATAGTTTTATAATGTGGTCAAGTAATATGAGATGAAGAGAGTATTAGAAACTCAAAAGAGTTACATATTACTCCCTTCTTCCCAATTTATGTGGCATGATTGAAATTTTGAGTCACCCGAATTTTTCTTTGACCATTCTTTATATGCTTCTAAATATTTTAAGTTGTTAATTATTAAAATGTATAGTAATTTTAAAATATATAAATTTTATTTTAAAAATTGAAAGCTTATATGTCCGAATTTACGGTTAAAGTTTAGAAATTTGAATTTTAAAATTAGAGTAAAAGTCATTTACCCTCCCACTTTACTTTAAGAATCAAACTCTCCCCTTAACTATGAACAATAGACATTATTCTCCCTTATTCTGTGCAATATCCACTTTACCCTTGATAATTCTCCATCTATACAATATATTTTAATATTATACATAATATTTATTTTTCTTAACCTAAATGTTTATATATTTTTAATTAAGTTCATTAACACTATAAGTAGAAAAATCCTTTTATGAACTTGTCACAAAATCTAATGCTATTTTTATGGTTGTTATTTTAATATTACATGCATTAAGTATGTTATATGTATATAGATGCATGTTTTAAATACATCTTATCTTGTATTGTCTATATAACAAAATCTAATGCTATTTTTTATGGTTTCAAATATGTTTTTGCTGTAAATCTCTACCAGAGGTATATAGATGCATCTATTAATAGAATATAGATGCTATTAATATTCTTTGCATTTTTTAAACTAAGAAAAAATCTTTTTAATATCCACACTAGCGGTGGCAGATGAATCGTTTGGGCGGGTCAAGATGAACTGAAGTTCTAGATGGGCCAATATTTAACCCGCCCAAAACTTACATGGGTTAAGATGGACGGGTCAAGATGGCTAAATGATGGGTCATAACCCAAATTGCTCAACTTGACCCATTTCTTTTACAAATTTCAAACTTACCTTCTATGATGTTATTTTATTTTGTATGATATTTAATTTTTCCATATCTTTATTTTTAAAATAAGAATAATATTTTTAAGAACTTTGTCATTTTTTATAAAAGCAAAAAAATATGAAATATAAATTTGAGGATGAGGTAGAGGTGGAAGGGGTAGGTGTGGATAGGAACAGAGTAAGAAAAAAATCATATTTTTTATAAATTATTTATAAAAGTAATAAAATATAAAATATAAATTTGAAAATGGGGTGGGGATAGGCCTGTTATCGGTCCGGATAACCCAAGAACCACCCGAGAACCGAACCGAAATACCCGGACTGATACTCGAACCGAGAAGTTAACGGTCTGAATACGAGTACCAGACATAAGGATCCGGTCCGGCAACAAGGTCTAATTACCCTATAATTTATATGTTATCAGTCCCGGTCTGATACCCTTAGAATAGTTTGGAAATTGGGATGATGAATTGATGATCAATCCTTGGAATATTGTTATTATATATTGCTTTAAATTTGTTAATATGTATTATGTAAAGCAGAAATTTTTATAAAAAAATTATAAGTAAAGTTGAGATTTTTAAATAAAGCATGGATTTTAATATTTTGGACCAATTTCGGACAGGAAACAGTATCCAGAACCGGACCGATAACCTTATCAGACCGGACCGGGTACCCGCCCGATAAGGAGACGACCCGATCCTGGATCTCTTTTCAGGACCGAATTCTTATCGGTCGGGCCAGAATCTTATCGATCGATCAGGTATGTCGATACCGGATGATAATGACTACTAGGTGGGGGTAGGGAGTAAGAATATTTTTTATATATTTTATAAATTGTTTATAAAAGTAAAAAAATATAAAATAGAAATTTGAGAATGTAGTAGGCAGGGGGGTAAGGTGGGTAAGAAAATAATTTACATTTTTAATATTTTTTTTTATAAAAGTAACAAAAATATGAAATAAAAATTTGAGAATGGGGTGGGGCAATGGGGTTGGGGGTGGAGGGGGTAGGGCGGGTGAGGTAAGAAAAAAAAAATATTTTTATAAAAGTAACAAAAATATGAAATATAAATTTGAGGATGGGGTGGGGCGGTGGGGTAGAGGGTAGGGCGTGGGGAGGGAGTAGGGAGGTAAGAAAAATTCATATGTTTAATAATTTTTTTATAAAAGTAACAAAAATATGAAATAAAAATTTGAGAATGGGGGTGGGTGGAGGGGAGGGGAGGAGGTAAGAAAAATATTCATATTTTTAATATTTTTTCTATAAAAGTAACAAAAATATAAAATAGAAATTTGAGGGTGGGGTGGGGTGGAGGAGGTAGAGGCGCGGGGGTGTAGGGGTTAAGTAAAAATTTCATATTTTAATATTTTTATATAAGTAAAAAATATATGAAATAAAAATTTTAGGTTGGAGTGAGGGTGGGGGTAGGGAGAGGTAAGAAAAAAAATCATATTTTTTATAAATTGTTTATAAAAGTAAAAAAATATAAAATAAAAATTTGAGGGCTCCGTCCTCCAGTAAGGGCTGGTACACCTCTGGCTCAAGAGGCGCTGCGGGTTTAGGGGTAGGGTGGGATGGGGTTAGGTGTGGTAGAAGTGGGTGGGGTGGGATGGAGTAGGAAATGTATGGACAGAGATGTGATGGTGGTTCAGTGCTTGAGTGGGGGTTGGTGTAGGGGAGGGGTAGGGTTGATGGATAGTGTGGTTAAGTGCGTTGGTGTATTTTTATTGTTCCGAAATAATAAAAGAATTTTTAAATAATTATTTATAAATAAAAATCTTAATCTAGAGTGGAACTCTAATCATTAAAATCAAGTATTTTGATGGGTCAAGTTTGGACATCATAATGAGCTCATTTGGGCTGTTGATTTATGATGAGTCAACTTGTGCGAGCCCAAATCAACCCATCATTAAAATTAGTCTTGCCCAAATCCATGAAATCTTGAGAATGTTGAGCGAGTCATTTGAGTTTGGGCTACTTTTAACACCCCTAATCCACACCAAAAATTCATTCTCGATAAATGATGAAAAAGTAAATATGAATCTGGGCACAGAAAAGAACAAAAATTTCTCTCTTAGGGAAGAAAGTGAGTAGAGAAAAATAAATAACTTAACCAAATCTTTTTTAACTAACCCAACATTTTTGGTTTTTTCTTCAAGTAGTAATTTTAAAGGGTTTAGACAAATAAACGATTGTAATATCTTTGACCCGTGCGAGGTGTGCTACCGCATAGGGCTCTCGAAAAATAAAAAATTTTAGGGTCCCTTTTTTATTTTTTATTAAGTAGTATTAATCATAATTTACTGTAAAAACTCATAATTCGCAGGTCTTAGCCCAACTAAGGGTTCACTTTTATGAATTAGAACATGACACTCAAAATGTTTGAGACGCCCCCGGTAATGATCTATGAAAATCTAAAAATTGAGGACTTTTATTATAACAAAAGATGAAAATTTTGAGGACGGTAATTTTACATGTCACTAAATAATTAATTTATGAATTAAACAGTATTCTAAAAGCTACAAATTAATTTTATATTCTCATATTTTATCAATTGACTTATTAAAAATTGATCTACATAATTGTAAAAGGATACTTACTTTTTTTAGCAGCATGCATGTATGGGTTGATTTCCTCTCCGGACCTGCTTTTACTTTCAAAAACATTCTAATCTGAATACACAAAAAGTTAACCTTATCAATGAAAAAACTAAAACAGAAGAAAGAAATTAACAGAGTAAAAAAAAAATCTCTAGCCATGAAATCTGAGATTTTGTATTTGATAAGTGATCTCATGATCGAAAAAAGTCATAAAATTTCAAGTCACCATTTTGAGTCTCGGTAATTAACAATACTCCTACGAAGCGACTGTTGTGTTTGTGATCTAAATAGGGATTAGTTGACAAATTAAAATAGGAAACGCCATATGTCTCTTGCTTGTATCATACATTTTCACACAAAAACATTAAAAAATTTGAAAAATACTGTACATTTTATTTTAAATGATAATAATTATAATAATAATAATAATAATAATAGGTTGATGTCATTAGCCTATCACCTGGTGAAATTGGTTCGAGTTTTGGGCTCATTAGCCTATAACCTGCTTGTGGAAATGCCCAAACCACTTGGCAGAGCTTTTTGTCCCTCTGCTGCAATGAACGAACTTATCGCAAAGATTGGAGCATAGCTGATAAATAGTTAAAAGTAATATTTCGTAACCAATACAAAGAAAAAATATTCATCAAACCATTCTCTAGCCCAAATCAATTCGGTATTATTTTCAGCATTTCCCCCCTACTTTCCCCAGTATGCATAAACATGTTGTCCTACAGCTCTACAAGCAGAAACTATTGAATTGAACCCCGAAAAAGAATATGCTATTTGGTACTTTTTTAGTAGATGTCTTCACTACTTCCGTTTTCTCCTTTTAAATCTGCTTTGATATGCGTTATTTGAGCCGAGGAAATAGTCTCTCTAACTCCACGAGATAGGGTAAGATATGCGTACACTCTGCCCTTCACAGACCATACATGTGAGATTACACTGAGTATGTTGTTGTTTTTGGGTGGAGAAAGTGCAAATTTGAAAGTTCCTTTTGTGTGCGCCGAAAGCTGAAATCTTTCTTCTAATAGCTTTACTAGATTGAATGTTGGCTAACATGAGTATTGGCTTTCCATGGCTGCTTTATCCCCTGCAGTTCTGGGGAGTTTCTTTTTTTGCATATGTTATTGGAATTTTTGTCCAAGTTTCTTGTTACATTGGGAGTGTCATGCGTACAGATTACTGCTTAGTCAACTTGCGCCACCAGAACTTCCATGTCTTATTTATAATGTCTAATACTGTCTAGTTTTGGTGATCTTTAACTTGCTAAATGTCTAATATCACCTGTCATCTTGAAATGAAATGTTAGCCATGAGGCAAAATCCTAAATGTAATTAATTGAGGAAATCGTTCACTTTATACATTTATTCCTACATGTTACCATCCTATGTGTAAAAAGAAAAGTTCACTTGCCCAGCTATACCGATACTCACATCTATATCAAATTCATGCGTACTGTTGCCTTATTTAGGTGGCCCCCGGTTGGATCCTACTCGGTTGAGCCACTCAACCACTTGTGCTATAGTTGGCCTTTTGAAAGGATTCTGGCTGACACACATGCAGGCAACATCAAGCACTTGAACCATTTCTTCTTCGAAGCCCTTGTCTCTCAGTATAGGATCAAATACTTCTTCTTGTTTACCCTCATTTCTCATTTGGTGCACCCATACAACCAATTCCCTTGACATCTTTGGTTTGCTCATGTCCACAGGTCTTCTACCAGCCAGGAGTTCTAACATTACAACTCCAAAACTATAGACATCCCCTCTCAAAGTGGCTATCCATGATTGACTGTACTCCGGTGGGATGTATCCGAGGGTACCAACCAGTTCAGTGGTGACATGAGTATGGTAAGGAAGTATCAATCTGGACAATCCAAAATCTGCCACATGCGCTTTGAACTTTTCATCAAGGAGGATGTTACTGGACTTTATGTCACGATGAACGATATGTGGTTCACATATCTGATGCATGTAAGCCAGCCCACAACCTGCCCCCTGTGCAATCTTCAGTCGAGTTGGCCAATCAAGTAGGGTTGCTCCATTGGTCTTCTCGTGCAACCAGTAGTCCAGACTTCCATTTTGCATATAGGAATAGAACAGCAACCTACAACCATCATGCACACAATATCCTCGAAGAGAGACCAAATTCTCATGTATGGCAGTGGATAAAGCTTCCACCTCTGCTCTAAATTCTCTTTCAATTAAACCCATATCACCTGAAAGTTTCTTAACAGCCAGTGTAGTTCCATCTGCTAAAGTTGCTTTGTAAACCAGACCAAAACCTCCACAACCAATTATGTTTGCTTGGTTGAAGTTATTTGTGGCTCTCAATATGTCAAAAATTGTGAGATCCTTAATCTGATTCTTATTGGTTGGAAACATAACAAGCATGCTGTTATCCTTTCCAATCTCGGGAGACAATCCAGAAGTGGAGTTGTGGGACATAATATCCAAGTCATTTTTCTCAGCGTCTCCTCTTGGAAGGATCCTCCTCTTGGAGAATATCCATAATGTTGTGATGATGACTGTGAAAGCAATGCCGAACGAGATCCCTAGGATAAGTCCGATTAAAATTTTCTTTTTTGTGCTTTTTCTCACTGCTGAAGGTTGTGTACTTGCTGATTTATCAGTACTGCAAGAGTTCTGCAGGATTTGGCCACACAGTCCTGGATTACCTAAGAAACTAGTGATAGGAAAGGTGTCAAACTGACCTCCCGTTGGAATAGGTCCCTCAAGATTGTTGTGAGCAACACTGAAAGAAGACAAAAAATGAAGACCCTTGAGTGAAGAAGGAATTTCACCTGAGAGGTTGTTCCCAGAAAGGTCTAGTTTCTCCAGGTTAGTGAGCTTGGATATTGTTTCTGGAATCTTTCCTGAAAAGTTGTTCTTGCTCAGATCAAGAACATGAATGTACTTCAGCTGACCAATTTCAGTTGGAATATTGCCATCAAGGTTGTTGTTTCCGAGGTATATAGCTGGTGGTAGGCTTGACAGTAGATTATATTGCTGATTTGAGGCATTGTTTGGCTGAACAAATACTGGCAATTCTAAAGCACTTCTGTCTACCTGATCAGCAGCCTCCTGTGATGCCAATCTTCGCAGTTGAGCAAGTTCTCCTGGGAAGCCTCCATATAGAAGATTTTGAGACAAATCCATATAAAATAGATTCTGTAAAGTCCCCAACCACCCTGGAATTTTGCCTGTGATTTGATTAATAGAAAGGTCTAGAACCTCTAACTTTCCAAGTTTAACCAGCCATGTGGGTATCTTTCCAGCAAAATTACAACCACCTAAACCCAGAATTTGGAGATTTTGAAAATCTTCAGACCCAATCAAGTTTCCATTATCAGGTAACATTTCATTATAAAAGTTTTTGGTGAGGAGTAGTGTGGTAAGATTCTTACAACCCTTAAGGACTTCTATTGCCCCAGCAAAATTGGTTAGGCTGTTATTGGAGACCGAGAGGAAGGACAGAGATTGTAAAGACATTATGCCAGGCAAGATATCTCCTGTCAGATTGTTAGTAGCCAGACGGATTGCAGTTAATGATCTGCATGAAAAGAGGCTTTGTGGAATGCTTCCAGTGAAGAAGTTATTCCCAAGGTCGATTATGACAAGTCGACTGAGGTTGGAGAAATCAAGAGCTGAGAGTTCACCTTCCAAGAAGTTGACCCTTAAATTGAGCACAGTGAGACGGGTGCAAGTCATCAGTGATGGGGGCACAATGCCATTTAGATGGTTTATATGGAGGAGCAACTGCTCCAATCTGGAGAGCCTTCCGATATCTTGAGGGATCAAACCTGTCAATTCATTGCCATAGAGTGCTAGGATTCTGAGGTTGACAAGGTTGACAATGCTTTCTGAGATGGGTCCAGAAAAATTATTGGCAGGTAAAGAGATTTCTTGCAGTGTTGACACACTATAAATATCATCAGGAATGGATCCCGAAAGGTGGTTGAATCCTGCTCTCAAAGTAACCAAATTGGAGCAACTCTCAAACCCTTGAGGTATCTGGCCCCTGAAGTCATTGTAAGATAAATCAAGAACTCTGACTGCAGCAGAGTAGCTGCAGATAATGGAGGGTATTGGACCAAAGAAGCTATTGTTGCTAACATCAAAACTCTCTAAATTAATTGCTGGCTCGAGAAATGATGATTGGATTGTCCCGTTGAAGTGGTTGCTGGACAGATTTACTGTCTGGATAGGTGATGGCAATCTATCTGATATTGGCAATCGTCCTGATAAACGGTTATAACTCAAGTCAATGATCTGCAAGCTACTAAATGACTCGAAAAATCCATCTGGGAGGGGACCAAAAAAGCGATTATGTGAGAGGCTGAGTTGAGAGAGTTTGCTCAATTTTGCAATAGCAGGGCTGATGCTTCCAAAAAGGCTTCTTGATGGAAGCCACAGACGGTTTACTCGGCCATTATCATCACAACCAATACCTTCCCACCAGGTGCAGCAATCAGCAGAAGAAGACCAATTCAAAGGAGTTGGAGAAGAGATGCCAACAGAAAATGATAACAAAGAGTCGCGATCAAGTTGATTGCAAGAGGCATGACAGATAGTAGCAACAGAAGAAATAAGTACAACTATCACTGTTATTTGGTAGAAAGAGCTATGGTGGGGTAAAGATAAAGAAAGGGAAGAGGAAGAAGAATGAAGGGAAGTGAGGAGCATGGCTGCTCGAAATTGATGATATGTCAGACCAGATTTGTGGCGGCTGTCTTTATTATCAATGATCATTATTTTTGGACAACTAAAGATGAAGAAAGACAGTTGAAGATGCCAAGATACTCCAATCAACCATGTGGGTATTTTTGCCAATTCTTTGTCCTGTGGATCGTGCAAGACTTTAGTTTAACCCCATGAAGAGGAGAGAGAAAGAGTAGTTGATGTTGACAGGGTGTTTTATGTAACAAAATGTGAGGTCTGAATTCTTGAAATAAAGCGTTTACTTTTGGGACGCTTAGAAGATAGATGGCTGGTGGACATTCTTTTCTATGGATAATTGTATATTTGAAAGCGTGTAATATACGTGGGAAAGAGAGAGACTTTACCACATACTATTCTCCTCACTTCCTCCTTATTGAACTACTTTTTCTCCCAATAGAACTTGTCTGTTTTCTTATTAAAAAAAAAAAAGTTTATGCCCACTTGTACTAAGTAACAGATTAAAGGCGATCGATGCTGGCCTCCGTTATCATGCGGGGTTTGGAGAAGAACCAGGATGATAAGAAATTATCAGACGATCTTACGTCATGATTCTAAGAGGTTGTTTCATGACTGAAAGTAACAAATTATTACTCTTTTTATTATGACTTTTGTTTTGTTGGTTTTTTTTGTATTGTCTAGTGGTGTTCCATTTTCGAATTTTTATGTGGCTGACTTCTCTCTGTATACAGATGTGCTATAGTCACATGTTATGTTCTTCAACTGTTATCTCTGTGATGATTTTTTAAAAAATAAATAGGAGTATAATCACTTGGCCCGTTGACCAAAGGAGTTTCCAGATCCATCTAATTATTTTTCTTTACCTTTTCTTTTTTGATGAAAACTGAGAAGAGAATTAAGGTAGTAAACTTTTCCTTCACTTTCAAGGGTGTAATTTTTGTATACCTAAAAAATAATATAGCCAACTAAACATAATTGTTATAGAAAATGAGGATTAATTATCAAGTTGATATAGACATTTTCAATGTCTGCTTATTGGAAATTGCAGGGAAAGCAGAGGCCTAAATCCACGGAGTTTGTTTGATAGCGTCTCAAGTCATCATCTAGAAAAAAATTGACTGGACAAGGCCATTCATCCGGCATATATTAAAATTAAAAAGAAAGAATGTCGTATAAATTGAATCAGATGGAGCGTTAGTATTATTCACACGGTACTTGATGAGTTAGAAGCTTTCATGGCCAATCCATGCTGCTTTACGGAGCTCAACTGTTCAATTGCATCTCACTAAGTTAAATCTTGAAACAAAATCCAATTTATTTCAAGTGGAGGAGTCATTTTCACCCTTTGAGTAAACATAATCCATTACCGTGCACTGAGTGCGTACTATTTGGTGGAGGAAAGGGGATCACAAATAATAGTTCAAAGTCAATAATAATAATAACCCCCAGCCTTTTGTCAAAGGGGTTATCATAGTGGTGGGAACACTATCAGATGGGAATCGCACACTAGGCAAATGCTTTAGCAAACAAACATATCTCATACAGCAACACCCAATAGACACAAGAAGTGGGCACGTCTTCTCACAGGATATCCTAAATAAATCCGATGAATTTAAGTTATATATACTGACAATAAAATGAATCTTTTGAAAAGATTTGACGAACAAAAAAAATTCTCAAAACTTAACAAAAGGTGTCAAATAGCAAAGATTATAGCACATCATCATGAGCTCTCTACACGATGCGAATTCAAATTAATCAACCCAGTGAATTCCGAACGACTGATGATAAAACAATAGAGTAAATACAGTTGTTGTGTGGAGTATCGTCAGTCGCTTTCGCATCCCCAGTTAAAATGTTGCTGAGCCCAACCACCAAAGTTTACCCAATACGCAGAGACTTGAAGACTAAAAGGAAAGCCTAAAGAAGACTCCCATTTTCAAACCAAATGTTCCTTACCAGATAGATGCAGACGCTAACAACTTATTCAAGTCTAGTCAAAGGTCAGACCAACTTCCTTTCCATCTATATTGTTCTACCAGAAATGCTGAAAATTACTCTTATCCAATGAAAAGGCCCCTGCATCTTTTAGTATCCTGGACCACATTTTATTTATTCATGCACTCAAATATCAGTTGCACAACAGAATTCCCTTCTTACTTTTTCTATTATGTTATTTTTTTGGGGTAGACTTTAGTGAAACATATTGGTGCATGTTGCATTCAATAGGTATGTAGCTATAGTATTACATCATCTTCACTTTACTCCAATGGATCACAAGACAATGAAGACCACAGATCATGACAAGCACCCTTATGTGCAAGAGTGAAGTGAAAAATATCTCCTTGCAAAAAATTTGATATTATGCAAAGGACAAGAGGCGCTTGCTCAGATGGTAAGCACCTTCCACCTCCAACCCGAAGGTTGTGAGTTCGAGTCACCAAGAAAGCGAAAAAAGGAGGAGCTCCTGGGGGAGGGGTAAAAAAAAGATATTATGCAAAGACATTATTCTTCTAAGGATTGCTATGAAAAAAAATTACAACAGTTACATCTCCTAACTCTGGTATTTGGAACAGCAATTGAAAAAAGAAAGAAAAAAATAAATATATTTGTTTTATACCTTCACCCCTTCTATCTTTTTTTTCCCCAAATGGAAGACTAAAACCAGCTTTCTTGCATTGCTGGGAATAATGGAATTGTTTGTCTGCTAGAGAAACATGATACAACATGGATAAACATTCAAGAAAGTCGATAGCGAACTACTTTGAACATTTTGTTGTAACAAGCAAGTCCCTTCATTCCTCCAACCCAAACATCATTTGGGTAGTGCAGCTTGCCAGACTCATTGCTATTCATTTCATTGCCAGGAGTCGAGGAGCTCATTTGGCTGAGGCATGGGTATAACCATGTCTACTTAGTCTCCATCTACACCAAGTCCATTGCAACAAAAGTTAATTACCAATTTTTCTTATCTTGTGATTTGGATATATAAAGACCAACGAGTTTTGCAAAAAAAGGATGACAACATAGGCATGTGAAAGGAGAAACAGCGAAGTACTCAACGGCGTATTAGAAAATTATAAAGGAAATGGAATTAAATGGATGCTCAGACATCAAAGGGAACACGGAAAAAAGAATGACTCTAGGGACCTACCTTTGGATGGATCAACGTGTACAAAGAAACTTGCAGCAACAATCAGATAGCATAGGATCAGCATCAACCCTTTAAAATAGTTTGATGTACCTTCCTACATTGTGTAAAGCAACATAAAAAATTAGCAACAAGCCTACATTCGAAGGCCCAGGAATCAAGTTTACAGGGCAAGACGAACACTTTTCTTTCCTTTGCTGCTTTTTTCTTTTTGTGTGTGTGTTGGGTTAGGGGTGTGTGTTAAAGAGAGACTATGTAGGATGCCGAACCTGCAGCATGAATGCCACGACTAGCACTGTGATGAAGAGTGTAGCAGTCTCGAACAATTGGAAATTCAAGTCCATGGGCTTTCCCATAAACCAACCAACGACAACACAAAATGGTATCTGCATTTTCAATAGCACGAGATTTGAAATTACCAACGAAATGCACAAGCTCTATTATCTATCTTGAAAAAACAATTTAAAAAGCTATCTCAGATAGTTATAATGCATTAAATGTCTTACCACAAACATTGATATCTGAGTAGATGACCCGATTGCAACTCCAAGTGTGATGTCCTGCCAATGAGGATACATTAGTAACTGTTTTGGAGGAAAAGAGAAAGTAAATTTAGTTTTCTACAAACTCACAAGCTTATCTTTCATCGCAAACATGATTGCGCTGGCATGTTCTGCCGCATTTCCTACGATTGGAAGCAAGATGACACTAATAAAGGACATCGGCATGTTCAACGAATCAGATGCACCCTGAAAGGATACAAGTGACATGGATAAATTACCATGAAGAAACAAAAAATTGTACAAAGCTAATATTCAGTCCTTTTGCATTATACACGTAGCTTAACTTTATTAGGTGCTTATGGGAGACTGTAAATCAATTAAGCCAGAGTTATAAAGCTTCTCCGCAACAATGAAATTGCGTTCGAAATTTTGTGGCTCTATTTTCTCAATGTTGTTTTTGTTTTTCAGAGTTTCGGGCTTCTTCTTCACCTGGTTTGAAGACGGAGACAAACCCAATTCAATTTTTGTGCCCCTATGTTGTTATTCTTTACCTAGTGATAAGTACACCTTGTTAATTTTCTACTGATCTGCTGGTTCTCTCCTTTGCTGCTGTCAACATTTTAAATTGTTTGGTACATTATAGTACTTTCTTATGTTCCAATATATACTTTATTTTGTATCTTGTGCATACGCATGCATCACTAGGATCTATGGATTATGTATATCTGTTATGTGTTGTTTCCCGCTCCTTAGCAGGTTAGTATAAAAAATAAATCTGATGTACGACCCATCTTGTGTGCATCTCAATTATCCCACCGAGTAGGTGTTGTCTCCCACCCACACAGACACCAGGTACCAAGTAACTCTATCCAACAAAAAAGTTTTGAAGCCAAACACTTGGGTGCTTAATTGGAAATTCATGTGCATGCTCGACATGACCCCTTGTGGATCTGCGCTACATAGACTGATTTTTTAATCTAATTTTCTAAAGGCAAATTAATCATTTTTCAGTTTCACTTTTACAGACTCCTGGGACGAAGGACATACAATTTGAATTCTTAACTTCCATTCACAATCCCCTGTCTGATCAGTAGCCAGCCTTTTTGTAGTGTGGGCTTTCCAGTGGGACCAAAAGGCATCATGAGGATTGGACAAGGAAACTTAAGGCAGTCAATTTCTGGAACTACTGCACGAGGTTATTTGTTATCATGCAATTTTTGCTGAAATAACCTTAAAAAGGTTTCATGACAAAGCATCTAAAGTTAGGTAGGAGGTAGATATACCTTTATAAAAAGTGGTACATAAAAACAGCTTACCTTAAAAGAAAGAAGAGAAAAAAGGAAGGAAAAGAAAACGGGAAAAGGCAAATAGATCACCTCGATGGCATCTACTAGATATCCAGACAGCACTGATATCCATATTGTCAAAACAGCAAGCCACGCAATAGCTTCCCACTGGGTTATCTCAGGCGCCTCGTCTTCTTCACAATCTTCTGAATTATTTTCTCCATCCTGTTTCATATCAGAGAACCTATTAGATCTAAACAACAATCACATATTTTGGTATACGTTCATCTCAAGAATTATTTGAAATATGTGCACTCTTCAGTCTCCATATCAGGCATTTGATTACTCCAACGAAAAACATAATGTAATGAAATAGCAGCAAGGACCCTAAGGAAAATCAAACAGCTAAAATTAGACCATCTACCTCGCTCACAGAGCTATACAGATTTGGTTGACTCTTGAGCTGAAAGAATAAGTAGCTTGCATATGCTATCAGCATTATGCAACTGCTAAATCTTGAAAGAGCCAACTGTGACTTGCCAAAATGCACTTCCGTGTGGGTGAAATGAAGTACAGCTGGAAATAATAAGCCCATAACTGCCATCAACAACAATCCTGAGTTCACAATGGCAGACGCCTGAAACATTTAAAATTTAATGACCGTTTGCTATATTATGATAAGAGATCACCCTGAACCATTTACTCATAAATGTGAAGTTCTGTTATTTTAAGCTTCATTTTTCTATTAATCAATAAAAGGCAAGGTATTGACTTCATTGCAGATTTATTCAAGGGCATGAGTACATGACTCAGAAGAATATGATCACCTTATTGAACACCTGAACTTTCTGGTGATGAATAATCCCACCACTAAAGAAGGCACAGCCAAGCACCAAGAGCATATTTGATAAAATGGAACCCAGCAAGGATTGTTTAACAACCCGCATCATTCCATTGTTCAATGCATATAGTGAGATTATCATTTCAGTTGCATTTCCAAATGTAGCATTCAGAAGGCCCCCAACTACAAATCGGAAAAATAGTGTGCTGATAAGAAAACGAGAAATACGTGGTGTGGGGGATCAATATGCTCCCACAGAATAGACACAGAACACATGTAACTGTCTCGTTTCAACAAATATACATGTTCAATATGAAAAGAAGATCATGCACTATTCCGGCAAAAGGTCAATGAGACGAAGTTCAAGCACCGCAAAGCATAAAAACCATTTTGAAAGATACAAGAAACTAAGGACCAATCTAACTGGTGTTAGTAAGCAAATCAGTAACATATGAGCAATTATTCAGAAGCTTGCTAAGTAATTTCATAGAAACAGACAAAAAACATGGATACTTCAGCCAGTCTGGATACAGAATAAAGTAGCTTGTGCATAGTGACTCTGTAAGATCTTATGACGTCTTTCCTTTTTTTCCTTTTAAGTGTATGAGAAACCAATCACAATTACACAGCAGTTTAGCAGGATTTCTCACAAACTTTCTCAAACGAAGAAAAGACACAAAGCACCAAGAACGTGATAAACATGTAGCAGCAGTATTTTAAGAAACATTTGAGTCTTACCTTCAGGAAGGGCAAAAAAGATTAGATTGTCACTTTTTCAATTTTATAGATGTGAAATGTTTAGGTTCCACCTTGTAACAAACTTCTATCAAAGAAGTAAAAAATAAAGCTGAGGTGTGGCGACAATCTTACTTTTAATTGTAATTGCAGTGTTCTATGTGGGCAGACGTGGAAAAATTAAGAAACTTAATACTAATGAAGTTAAACGTCAATAAGGACAAAAGGCCGACAAAGAAAATTTTGCTTTTCACAAGAAGGATAATCTAGATGGTGGAAATAATAGTCCAAGTATTTGCCTATTCTAGAGGTTGGAAGTCTACTTTTCTACACAATATCTGACTTGAAAGACCCTTGTACATCTTACATGAACCTAACTCTAACCAGAACAAATTATGACAAGGTTAATTTGTAAGAACAAGGAATTTTCATACCAGAAAGAGAAGAAAAGGACGACGTTCGACAAACTAGGCATCTAACACCGATGTAGACAGACTCGCAAAAAGAAAAAGTACAAGATACCTCTTTTAGTAAGTGATCCACAACAGGTCACTAAAACTAGCATTTAAGCTAAACCCAGTTGTTGTTGTTTTAGTTTTAAAAAAAAAAGTTAAACCCAGTTGGTCAATATTTGAGAACTACAATGTTTTCTATCAAATCCTTTGGTGGTACATTAAAGTCTGCTTGGCTTTAGGTTAGGCACCACATACTTCTTCCCTGACCAACACAACAGATATATCGGGAAAAGCATTTATGTAACATGTGCTCTCTGATGGCGGAATAGTGGAAAAAGATTCCCAGCTTTTAAAAACTGAGCAGCCAGCTATAAATTCCTTCCGAGTTCTAGAAACAGAAGCACTTTTCTAGTTCAGATGTCTTCAATTAATCATCTGTTTCTCTTCTCCTTGACCTTAGCTCGTTGAACAGAATTACCAAATGAGAGCATCAATCAGAACTTCCACTAAAGGATACTTTAGTAAATTATCTCCACTTTAGATGCGTTATGTTCAGCATATTACATTCATCTAAATGCCTTTTGTCGTTCGGAGTTAAATGGAAGTATGGAACTGCTACTCACTCAAGTGGCCTGAATATCTCAGCTTAAAAACTAAGTTTAATTTCAAATTCTTTAAGTTTAATATCATTCCTGAAGATTTTTGAAAAATGGAAAGGGCATCTTGAAACTAGTGTACCTAAAATGAAGATATAAATGGAGGAGCAAATGAAACAATAAACAAAAAGGGAGTACCTGTTGACCCAGTATAGAATGCGAGCTGCCTGTAACAAGAGGATTAAGAAGGTTGAATCAATAAGTGTGCAACAAAGAATAACAGCAGAAGAAAACTAGTAATAACTTGGAGAGCACAAGCTTACTCAGTCGCATAGCCCAAGCGCTCAGCTAAAGGTGTAATACCAAGTAAACTGAAGAAAAAGACCCAAGTCTGAAACATCAAATTGTACACAAAACAAAGACATAAGCATAATTGAAATGGAAAAACAACATGATCTATATTCAGCATCCTTGTAACAACTACTTTTTCTGTCCCAATTTATGTGATGCTCTTTCCTTTATGACACCTAACAATTTAACTTTAAACTTCCCGTTTTACTCTTAATGAGATAATTTATAGCTACACAAATATCTATGACATATTTTAGACTACAAGTTTAAAAGGTCTTCCTTTTAATCTTAAACTCCGTGTCCAATCAAACATTCACATAAATTGGAATGGTGAAAAAAGGCGCATATGGAGAAAAATTAATTAAAAAGAATTATTACATGTTTTCCTGTAACATAGTGTAGCAATATGGCAAGGGGGCCAAAAGGAAGCAACACATTGATCTTTGCTTTGATAATAACAATGTATATACTCCTTAGAAGGCTGATCTGATACATCTTTCTTAAGACCCTAGTAGAAAGATAACTTCTTGGTGATGCAATATAAGGTGCCTCAAAATGCAGACTATCTATTTTATTCGTTCCCTGAGATGAGCTAAATGGAATCTCCTCGTCGAATTCAAGCTCTAACTTCTCCCCATTAGATCCCATTTTCAGTACAGCTTACAATATCCTGAAAACATGAGCAAAAAGAACACTGAACAATCGACCAAAAAATGGTAACAAAACTTGGGATAATAGATAATTCCATACTGATTTTATACGACCCACTTTCTTTTTTAAACAGTCCACCTTATTTGACAATAATTAAACTTTCAACTTTACCTTTTACGTTTAACGATATGATCTATAACCACACAAATATCGTTGTCTTATTTTAGACCACAAGATTCAAAAGTTCCTTTATTTCTTCATGCCATTCAAACTACATCACATGAATTGGTACAAAGGAAGTAGTACATTAATGAATCAATGAAAGAAATCTGGTCAGTACACAATGAAACCAGTTCAACAATTAGTCAAAGTGGGTCAACTGGGATAAGAATATTAGTCAGAACAGTATGCAATAAGAAAAAATCAAGAATTTGAAGTTCATTCTAAGAGACAGACCAGATCAAGATTTGCCACAAAATATTAAATAGAAAAACCAAGCATCGGCTAATGGAATCTTCCTCTTAACTAATTTACTGATTTTCACTTCAATTAAGCAAAATTAGTAAGTACTACCAGAATTGATAATCCTAAAAATATACTAGTAGTAGTACATACAGTATATTTCTATCTGTGTATAACATATAGGTAGAGGGAAAAGGGTAACTGAATTTAGGGTTATTTGCTTTATTCTTGCTCTGAGGAATGTGTTGGAGAAGGGAGCCGGCAATAGATGAAAATATGACATAGAGAAAGAAAGACGAAGGTTCCTGGAAGAAGAGCTTAATGTGGTAATTTACTGTTTTTTTGAAATAAACAATTCGAAGAATTGATTATGATTATTTTTTTTGTTGACGAAGGCATGCGCATTCTTCTTTCAGTACGCGGTGCAGAACCCTGACCGATAGCGCAAACCACGTCGGCCATGTAAACCACACTTGGCAAGCCAGTGTGTGCTTCAACCAAAGAAGGTTTATGCGAGGATCGAACTCGCGTGGCGGCCCCGGTCATCGCTCTTCTTTCTTCACTTGGCTACCCTTGCGGGTATTGATTATGATTATTAAGTAGTACTTCCTATGTCCCTTATTTTGACTCGGAGTAATATTAAGTGTATTTATACGTTTAAACGTCATATTTTACTCATGTTTTACCTTGTTTTGTGGACTAATTACACCTAACTTATGTTATTTTTTGCATTATGAATCGACATGTGTGTTCTTGTCGCATATAGGCACTTAATATGAGAAATATGACGATTTGAAGCTAAAATGTGATGAAGCATTTGTGCAAGTGTAAATGGCCGTTGAACCTTACCAAGCAAAGGCTAGAACGAGCAAAAGCTCGCTCTACACCTTGCTCAGCGAGAGAAGCTGTCACGCCCCGAACCCGGGCGTGGTGGTGCCCTACAGGCACCCTCTACTGGCCGACACAAGTAAATCGCAGAACTTAAATAACACCTCATTTTTTTTAAACCAACGTGCGTCTGCAAAGCCGAATGAGGCTTCCATATAATATACATAATCAAAAGACACTACACTGTACACGAGTCCAATCCCACATATGAATACAGACCTCTAAGAGTTATACTGAACTATGACGGGACAAGGCCCCGTCGTACCCATAACTGTACAAAAGCATGTACTGAAGGAACTATATCAAAATGATAAACTCCTGAACAGATGGAGCTATCCAAAAACTCGGGCGGTCCTACACTGCGGATCACCAAGCTGCATTACCTAAACTGCGACATTTAACGCGGCCGAAAGTCGATCGAAGAATGTACCAAGTATGTGGCGAAAATCGTAATGAAATCATAATACTATACAAAAGCAGGAGACATGTATGATAGCGAACTACGATACACATAAGCGATACATCAAGTCGTAGACGCGTGCCCTCAAAGTCATTACTCAAATATAACCACGGGTCTCACGCCATAATATCAATCATGCCCATGAAATCGCCTCACCTGGCGATCCATGATATAATACAACATCAGTAAGCACACTGAACCTTGCAATCATGAGAGTAATGCAATCCTTTTTATCTTTTAAGTTATACATTTAACAATGAGACCAACTGTTCCACTTAAGTCATAAACACACTGCACCCTTTCATTAATGAAATCAATACCGTTTCGAAACATGAAGGTCGTGCGGTGCAAGGTCAACCACATACGTGTTATAATGCAACCTATCATAGGACTATTTCACCCGCTTAGATCATGAGGACCCGCAATGAGTCATCGGTACACGATACTCGCATCACGGATAGCTAATCCATGGCTTATATATATCCCGAGAATTTAACCCGCCTGAGTCAAATACCGACCCACCGTGAGTGTGTACCACTCACCCCCATGGTATCCTTGAAACAAGTTGTCGGCCCTTTATGGAGGGACGCGGAGATGTGGAAATATGACATTTGCACGAATGTCTATATGAGCAACTCATATGCAAGCAAACCAAGGAAAAAACATGCCTTTACACAAATCAAGACAATTACCATGCCTTTCTTTTTGTCATAAGTCAAGACAATACCATGCCTTTACACAAACCAAGACAATTACCATGCCTTCTTTTCACATAAACCAAGACAATTACCATGCCTTCTTTTTACATAAATCAAGAGAAATCCTTATTTAAGTAAGCCAAAGTACTTATCAAGGCACACATAGAATAATTCTCATTTAAACAAGCCAAAGTACTATTAAGGCACAAATGGAAAAATTCTCATTTAAACAAGCCAAAGTACTACGTACGTACATTCTTTTCAAAAGACTCTTTTTTATGTAAAACCCCAAGATACTAACACCCGTAGTATCAAGACATGTCTATTTTTCAAAATAAGTTACTACCCTTTTGGAAATTCATTTCAAGGCTTGAAACCAAGTAACTTTAATTTTTACAATCTAGGCAACTCATGCCTATCAACCAAAATAGACAACTCTCTTAACCTTCCATAAAGCCGTTATAACTAACTTCCCATAAAGCCGTTATAACCCTTTATGGTTTTAGACAAATTTATTCTTTTTATATCCAAGAGACTTATACTTTTAAAACCAAGTATCACATACTTTCAAATCAAGTTTCTTAACTTTCAAAAAAGCTTCAAGTCTCTTAATCTTTAGAAATCAAGTTTTTTTACCTTCAAAGTACTTCAAGTCCCTTAACCTTAAATCATGTCATTTCTCCTCTTTTTAAATCAATTAAGTAAATCACTCCTTTGACTCCCCTAAAGTCATTATAACAACCTTTAGGTTTTGGAACTAAGGCATTAGCCAAAAGATTTGGAAACCACTTCCTTTTCAAGACTCTATGTACTTTAAGTAAAATACTTTCACTTTTGAAAATCCAAACTTCATCAAGGTAATGGAATATAACAACTTCCAATTTAAACATCCAAAGTACAATCAAGGAAGTATATAGAACAACTTCTATATTAGGCAATCCAAGTACAATCAAGGAGTGGATCATTTAAGGAGTAGGACTTACTTACTTTACCATAAGGAATCATGCTAGAAGAACAAGAGATAGTTCACATACCTTATCGGCTTAATCCTCAAGCTAAGTCGAATACGCCGCTCGTAGAATTGTCAACCTATAAAGGCCACAACACGACTATCAACTTCTAGTTTCTAACGTAGAATAATACTAAGTATACGGTCTCTTATTCTACGAAAAATCGGGCAGCACTTCCTTTGTTTCTACATACTTTTCCACCTTTTCAAGGCCCGATAATCAATAACCAACATGCCACATTTAAGGCTCAATACATCAACCAACAAAGGGGATTACACGCCTTACAATACGTGTAAAGTTCTGCCCCACAATTAATACCAACTAAGTCCATAATCAAAGCCATTCTCGGCTAACTTATTCAACAACACAAAGTTCTTTCCAATTCTTTTTCAATCCAAGTCCTTAGGTCTAACATGTTATATAGTGTTGACAGTCAATTTTGACCCGTTTTTGGTATATTTATTGCAATTTTATGTGTTTTAAGACACCGCATTTTAATCATCATTTTTGCATTTTTTACACAATATTCTATGTTTATTTTTTCACAAAATGCATTGCATCTTTTTATTTTAAATTAAGCATTATGTCTTTGTTAATATTATGTTTCTATTATTATTACACAGTCGTTTATTTTTAATAATATTTGCATCTCTTTAAATAATTAATTGACATCTCGTTTTAATCAGACATTAAACATTTCTTAAATATTGCATTTTAGTATTATTGCGTCGGCATTTGCATTTTAATAAGTTTGCATCTCTTTAAATAATTTTCTTTTAAAATAATTAACTCGCCTTGCATTTTGTCAAACCAGTCCAGTCCAAGACGCAATTTGAATCAGTCCAATCTAACACTATTTTTTTTAATTTTTCCCAAACACTAAATCTAGTCCCATCATATTTTTTATCATTTTCAACACACTACCCATACTTTTCTTACCTTCTGCAGCACACCAAGCCCATCCCCCTATTCCTCTACCCTATCTCTCTCATTTATTAAAAAGGACTCAAATCAGCCCACATAAAGAGAGGTAGCCGCACAACCCTCTTGACTTTTTCCCCACTCTCTCTCTCACCCCCCTCTCAACATCATCTTCTCCTCTTCTCTCCTGCTCCCGTCCCCGTCGCCGCCGCCCCTTTCGCCGGAGCTCCAAGCTCCGGCGAACACCATCTCTCTCCTGAACCCTCAGCCACCCTCGTCGCCTACTCTCTACCTCTCTCGCCCGATCCGTCGCGTGGCCGAACCACCATCGCCGAACAACCGGCGAACCCACTGCTCCCGTCGACACCATCCCGTCGCCCTCTCCACTGTCACCATCACACCTCGTCTCCACCCATTCCTCTCCCGTCACTGTCCCGTCCAAACCAACGCTCACTGTCGAACCTCACCACTGCGGTGGCGTTGCTCCGGCGACCTCGTCGTGGAAGTAGCGCCGCCTTCATTGCCCATTGTTTATTCCATTTTCGTTATTATGTATGTTGCGGTTTGTTTGGACTGATTTTTGTTATTTTTGTAACCTGCCGGAGTCTTAGAACTCCGGCGACTTTGTCGGCTTTACTGTTGGGGGCTTGTTGTTTGCTTTTACAAATGGACTGACTTGCACTGTTTTCGTTCGCTCCTGTGGTATTTTCAGGCGACGCTACTTTCTGTTTGGGCTTTTGAGCCATTTTCTGGCAGTTGCGGGGAACCTTTTCGGACTACGCTGGATATTGTTGTTGTTTTTAGTTTATTGTTGATCTGGTTTGCTGGTTTATTTTGCGCCTTACTGCTGGTTCATGTTTGAACTGAATGTTATACTTGGGAATACACTGATTTTCGATCTAAGTTTGGACCATTTTCATTGCTATGTTGATGTTGTTTCCACTGCTTCGCCTACCATTTTGTACACAGTTATGCCGCTGATGTGTTTGGGCTGATTTCTGGACGATTTTGCCCTTTTGATTTTATTAAACTGATTTAGAACAAATACTACACTGTTGGTATTTTACTGATTTGAACAAGATGCTACACTTGTTTGGCCGATGAAAAAGTTATCCGTCGATTTTTTAGGCCTCCACGGTTGCAAAGACGGAAAATAAAATAAATGAAGCTTTCCGGGCAAGGATGATTTCTTCCACTTACACCGGATAACCAACATGCTTGTGGCGAATTCTCATGGCCGCACTTGTTTAGGCTGTCCCACTCTATATATTTTTTATATCTGAGCCCTCCGTGTTTAAAAATATTACTGTTTTGACGCGGATCTAAAAGTTTTATTTATTTTATTATTTTTAACAATATTGGCCGATGAACGGAATCTTCGTCTGATTTCCAAGGCCTCCTCTGTGCAAAAGACGGATTTATTTATTTTTTGGCTTTACTTATTAGTTCCTGTCATTGCTTTAAAATTATTTATTCTATTACTAACACTTTTACTAAGTGTTTATGCAGGTACCCGGAGATCATCTTATGCAGAAGGCCTAAAAAGGGCTGAAAGATGTCCCGGAGCTTTATTTTTATGTCGCATTTAAATTTTAGTTTTATTATTTTGCATTGCATTTTATTTTAATTATAAATTATGAAAAATGCTTAGAATAGGTAGAATAAAAAGGGCAATAAAGAATTAACCTAGGTTTGAACGAATAACCGCAAGTTAGCGGATCTTAAAGGATGCCTAACCCCTTCCCTTTAGGATAATAAAGAACCCTGATCCAGAATCTCACTAATTTCGCAGACCATTAAATAGAGGTCAATTGCAGTATTTTTATTGCAATAAACCAAGTGTCCTAATTCACTTAAATAATTAGGTGGCGACTCCTTAAAACCAGCATTAATTGCTCCATCCAGGGAAACCGCGCCAAAGAGCAACGTTGCGGATACCGTACAGACCCCCGAGGTCAAACACGGGCGCGACATATAGTCATAAACAACTTCAACAACTACACTTTCTTCTTTATATAACATGTGACGACTTAAAATAATAATCAAATCGAATTGTAATCTCAAAGGTTAAACATGCTAGTTTTCGGATTAGGGTTCCAATAGTCAATACACTTATCAAACTTCATACTATATACTTCATGCTTGCTAATATCCGTAGCTACAATAATATGTAATTTTAATTACTAAAACGACAAGAATTGTTACCTTTATAAGCCCTTATAAATTACAAGATTCAAAGTCGCTCCTTAGAAATTCTTAGCTCCTTTCCTTTACGCCCCAATCCGCTATTTGAAGCCTTTAGAAGCTCACAACCAACTTCTCTTCCATTTTCAATCCAAACTTATGAAAACGACTTAGGTTTTCGCCTTGCGACTAACGTGAAAACGTCGTTTTTTCGAAATATTTCTATTGAGATATCCTTACAATACCCTTACGGACCTTGGGTTAAAGTCTTGTGAATAATGGACCAAAACTACAAATTTTTTGTGTGGGACTTAAGGCAAACCCGAGAGCTTCTTTGCTAGAACAAATGTTTCTCTAATTTTTTTCTAAGTGTGGAAGACCTTGTCTTGCTACTAGTGTGTATATATAACACAATGGAGGGTTAAGACAACAACATATGGGTCGCTAGGATGAAGAGCACTTGGATAAGTTGACAAGTCAACAATCTCAAGCTTGAAGACTTATTCATCTTCAATGGTCAATGACCATTTTACCCTTGCAATTTTCGTCCAAGACCATTGTGTGGGGGGGGTGCCACGTGTCGCCCTCCCATTCGTCCATAAAATTTCGTAACCCTCGTGGGCCCCACAAAACGTAAAATTCCTCGGGTGGACCCCACGTGACCAAATCCTTAAAAATAAATTTCCATAATGATAATACATTCCATAATCCTCAATTAATGCATTTTGAGAATCCAATTCTCTTCAACGAACATTTTTCCTTTCCGACGTTCGGAAGATTTTCCGTCGGAAAAACAATTCTTCCTTTCGTACCAATTTCAAGTCTTGTGTTCCTTACGTACATTCTCTTAAACATGTCCTGGACTTACGGGGTGTAACAGAAGCGGCCCAAAATTGCATGCGTTCAAGAATTGCGTCAAAGTATAAAGTTAACATATCATCTGGCTACGCGGGTTCTGGGGCGAGGTCAGGTCTCGCCCTGCACCTCACCTTGCGAGAAAGAGAGTCCAAATTGCAGGATTTCAAGAATTTTTTTTTAAGTACGCACAATAGAATCAAACAGTGATCTTCTCACTCTTGATGCCAAAGTGATTAACTTTGGAGTCGAGAATAAAGAAAGATACAACTGGATGATTTATGATCACCCTCCGAAATCTTCCTTATTGGTGTGACGTGAAACCTGGGGCGAGGTCATGTTTCGCCTTGCACCTCGTCTCGTGAGGAAAGATGTTCAAAATGCCAAAAGCTGGGAATTTTTTCAAGTGTGAAAATGACGTTCAACCTTGCCCCGCGAAGGCTATAACGAGACATTGTCTCGCCCTACGCTTCGCCCAGCGAGAAATCATGTCTATTTGGCAGCGGACTTACTGATTCCATTTTGAATAGGTTTTTTAGGGTTATTTTCAAATACTATAAATAGAAGCTTAGGCCGTTTTGAAAGGGTTCAGACATATTATTTCGCAAAGAGCAAGGAGTAAAGCTTATCATCTTGGGGTTATCTCTTTTACTTTCATTAATTCATCTTTTCTAAGATTGAGCATGAAGTTCTATAATTGTAATCCGATTATGAATAGCTAATTTCTATAATTATGGGGTTGTGGTGTAATCATGAATATTGACATTTGACAAGTAATTAAATATTAGTAGGTTATTCATATGCAATTGTTTCCTTTCTTATGTTCATAATTGTTTGATTGTCTGCGCAACAATCGAGTTCTATTTACTATCTGATATCGTACTTGAGAAATACCATATTAAATTAGAGAAGAAGCAACGAGAGTGTGATTTGTTTATCCTTAAAGTAGGGCTAGAATTTGTGGCTAGGATAGGAATATACCTAGACACCGCATTCAATTAGATATTGTGGACTAATTGCATTCTTAACAGGTCAATTACATAGGAATATAGACGGTGAACTGTTCTGAATCGACGGGTAGTAATTCAGGAGAATACTACACGATTAATAATTTGGTTAATTAGCAATCGTGAATAAATCTGCTAAGGTTAGTTACTTAGACGGCGCAATAGGATTGATCCTGGAATATTACTCTCACTGATAACTCAAAGCATTACAAACGTTCTAGCAAATTTCTAGCATAAATTGAATAGTTATTTCTTTTCTGTTTTAGTTATAAACAAACAAACATCCTCTTTCATACTTGCATAATTAGTAGTGATAGTGAACTCTCTTATAATCGTTGATCATAAATCAATGTGGGATCGATATCCGACTTTATAAGTCTCTATATTACTTGGCGACCATGTATACTTGCGTGTGCTTTTGGGAGCAATACAGAATTTAAAAAATAAAAGTAGAGTTTTGAATGTTGTGATTTTAAATTAAAGATGCGTGGGGTCTTTTAAATCTCGTAATCTTAAATTTGCCTTGAAATTTTAAAAAACTTACTAAATATAGAGAAACATATTTTTAGCATAGACTAAAAAGGAAAAGAAAATATTTAAATTGAGACGGAGGGAGTAATAATTTTCAAGTAATCAAATGATGAATTTGATTGAAAATAAGAGGGCCAAAAATAAGAATTTGCTTTTCCCACTACTAGCCATAATCTCTTTTATGGACGATAAATAAATACATTTGAAAAATAAAATAAAAACGATTTTGCTTCACATGTTAGGAATTTTTTGGTTCAAGCTGAAAATAATGAGGGTGTTTGGCGGCTTATTTTAATTATTTTTTTACTTTCAAATTCTTTTCTACTTTTTGAGGTGTTTGAGTGAAATAAAAAGTGATTTTAAACACTTATTTTTACGCTAAAAAGGTATAAAACAAACCAAAAGTCAAAAGTTGGGTAGAACCAACTTATGACTTTTGGCTTTTTAACTTATCACTTTTAAAAAATCAATCCAAACACTCTCAATGTCACTCAATTACTATCAAATTGGTTGTAGTATTTTAGTCGAAATAAACAACAAGCCATTTTTTACTTCAGTAAAAATAAGGTAGAAAATAAAAATCTTGTTGATTTGTTTATCAAAGATATCATTAAAAAAAACTATAGGTTTAAGTTATATGTGATGCTGACCAGAATCAATATCAATTGATCTACAATGCCAAAAAATTGATGTGATACAGCAAAGGCCAAAGAGTCTAACATTTCACAGTACAAGGGAGTTAGCTTCCATTAGTTTTCCCCAATAGTTCGGTTAGTTAGTAAAGAACAGTTAATGCAAGTTGACTGAGGGGATACTTAACTACCTTTACTACTTCCTTTGATCAAATTTATACTAGAGTTGATCAGTTTGGGAGTTAAATAGTTATTTCTTTGACTCAATTTTAAATATAGATTTTCGAGTATTAATAATAAAATTTATATATTTAATTTAATAATTCATAAATTATGAAAAGAGTTGGAGAAAATTATAATAAAAAAAGAGTTGTTTAACTTCATAAATTGATCAACCCTCGTATAAATTGAGACGAAGAGAGTATATATTTATACATCAAGCTATTAAACTATATACATATGTAATAAATCTTATTCTTTAATGAATCAATAGAATCACATGTATATCAATAGTTATAATTCATTCTTCTTGTATTCTTCTTCTTGTTATCAAGTGTAGTGACTTGTCATGTCCCCACATTATGGAGGATCTATAATATTTTTACACTTTTCCATCAACGTGACTCGAACCTTGAATCTATCAATCGTGGATGAAGGTGTTTTACCATGAGCAACCCTCGCTTGTCTATGATTTTCATGTAATGTGCTAGTAAACACATTATTTCACTTGGAGTATTAATTTAGGTGTTATGAATGGCTCTGGATAAGTATTGACAAAACGGTTAGGATTTGAGTCTCAAATTCGACATAATCAGAAAACAGTAAATAAGCAAAAAACAAATAACACACAGATTTATAGTGGTTCACTCTCAATGCGAGAGCTACATTCACTTTGGCACTGCATATTTCACTATAATCAAAATAGGGAATTTGTGTTTATAATTCACTTTTGCTCACATACAAAAAAAACGACGCCCCAGAATATCTAGCGAAAACTATGTCGAACATAATACAAGTCCGAAATTTCCAAAATACCTTCCACTAAATAACTAGGTCGATCAGCGTTCCACTATGCGTAGGGTCTTCATAGTGTCAGCGATGAATTATGCTCCACAACTCGATAAAAACAGCTTAACACCAAATTAAATTGATAAATAGGGACTTATGAGAACAAATTTGGCTTGTGCGTATTATTGAGTCCTAAACCCTAAACTAACCCTTTTTTAGTCCAGTTTCTCATCCCCTTCTTCTCTAGAATCTCTTAGGCGGTGTTTGATCATGTTTCTGGAAGTGTTTCTGTGCCAAACACCCTCTTTTCAAAAGTAGAAACACTTTTTTCATAAGCCAAAAAGTTTTCTAGATGAGAAGAGAAGCAGAAACACCAATTTGGTGCTCTGGAGAAGCCCTTTGCTCATTCATTGAATTTTTTTTGGACCCATTTACCATTTTCTTTTCACAAAATTCCTTTTAATCTCATATTCCTTTGAGTATGCGGCGGGGGTAGGTGTGGGTAGGGAGGGGTAGGTTTGGACATATTTGAGTCATTGACTATCATATTGTCGTTACATTTTTTATGTACAATATAATATTATTTTTTATTAAATGTTGTAATTAAATAATTTTAAAAAAAATCATTAAATTGTAAAGATATACTAATTTTTAGAAACATATGATAGAAAAGAATATTTTAAATAGTTTTAAATCTATTAAAAAGAATATTCTAGTAAATTTGCAGGAAACTGTTTCTGTTTTTCAGAAGCACTTCTATAATTATAAGCCAAACACCCTAACTGATTCTCCGTAAAAGCAGAAAATTACTTCAAAAATGTAAACACCTTTCTGTTTCTGACAAAGATACCCTTACTTTCAGTATCTATCATTCAAGTATTAGTTTAAATACTAGCTATTGTGATTGAATCAATTCCTATTGATATAATTGAGAGTTTGGTTACTGTTTCATTGCCTATCGTTACATTAGGTTAATAAACTTATGTGGTAGCAACTGCTCCTTCTCCACCATGTTTTAAATTTTTGCAAATTAATTAGAATCTATCAGTGCTGACATCCTCAAGGTGGATCAGTTTCAATCTTGAACCTTGGGCTTAGCAAGTTAGGTTAGGTACAATATGAAATGTTCTGGTTGGCCCTAAGGACATTCCTTTATGTTTTGGTTGAAATTTTTCAACAAGAACAAACGACAAGAAAAAAACAAATAAAACTTCACTAATGTTATGCTTAAAATTTACAACCTTATTTTCCCCCTTTATGATTTATTTAAACAACTTCACGAAAAGAAATTAAGCGTTGACTGTCGAGACCTTATTTTATGACAATATCGATAAAAAGACGAGATTTGCAAAATCATATGACAGTAATGACATGAGTATAATATATAGTCCTTGGTTAGACTCGTGAACAACCATTGGATTATTTGATTTCATCAAATTTTCGATCTTAATTCAAGTTATAATATGGGAATAAAGTTTCAATTACTAGAGAAAATCCATTTGAAATTATTATTCCGCAGATGAAGCACCAAGCAATGTGGTAGCCTTGCATGAATTGCTGTACTTGCATAATATCACAACCCCACAACCCATTTGTCTGTAACGACTTTTCATGAAAGCTAAGTTTGCCGACACTTGTAATTATCATTGTATGGCTCAGTCACACTAACAACAAACTATATACTCCCAAGACTTTAGATTTAAGAGCACAACGCGCGTAATGTGTCTGAAACATTGTTGTCATAAAAGGAAAATACAGTAACATTCAAACTATATACATCGACATTGAATTGTTTATACCAGCTTCATTAGCTGAAAAGAAATCTAAATGGTGAAATCGAAAAGAAAAGAATATTTGATAGGGGACAGGAATCAGGTTACTACTTTATGCCTTTATTCATACTTTTATCATGTCAACTGTGCGATTATTGGGGAGACTCATTCACTAAATGTATATTCAATCGTATTCAAATACCCCACCTTATGCCCCCAATTAATATATTTATTACGTATAAGAAAAGGACACCCAATACACTTATGTCATATTCATGATTTTTGTACTGGCATAGGAAAGCTTATTTTCCTATAAATATTATTCCACAAAAGATTTTGGAAGAGAAAAGTCTTATGCTTATTTCTTCAAAAACGAGTGATTCTTTACCCTATTAGCAAACTGGACGCAGCTCTTGCTTTGAACTAGCCCAACTCATGTAAAGTCCAAGTAAATACAATTGATCAACAAATTGTTACCAAACTATGCGTGTTAAATTTTTTGCCCTCAACCCATTTTAACTCGCTGTTTACTGGGTCTTCATTCTTCAATGATGACCTCATCCATCAATTTCTAAACCTTTTATACTCCGAAATCTCGAGAGCTAGTTCAAAACTCGACGAACACTAACCTTTCACTTAAATACCAAGCTTTTGTGTTTAACGGAACGTGTGCCTAAGCCAAAATTACTATAACGAACACAAGAATCTTCCAACCAGACGAGAGGTATCAATTCACTGAATAGCAGATTTGTACAGCAAACATAAAGATCACGATTAAGCAATTGAATAGTACCCAATAATGGATTATGTTAGGATGATGAGGAATTAATCTAGTAATCTCGAATCAGTGCCAACAAGTACAACTTATCAGGGATATATTTAAAATGATTCCCGTCTCTTTTCCAGCCTTGAAATATACCCTCCAAATGATTTATGTTAACAAGTATCATCATCCAAAATTAACCAAGCATGCAAAATCTATTATAGGTAACTACTACCTCAACAAAGGGATTACTCTAAGCAGGCAAAGTATATAATGTGGTTGACAAATATTCACAAACAAAATACTAGAAAAGATACGGTAACAGCCTAGTGCAGTCTATAACAGCCCACAAACTACTAATTACGTACTCCCTCCTGTCACAAAAACATTGCCTTACTTTTTTATTAATTTATCTCAAAAAGATTGACATATTTCTATTTACAGTCATACATAGCTAAGGTTTATTTTGAACCATACATTTCAAAAGTTTTTTTTATTTCTTAAACTTCGTGTCAAGTCAAAATAAGACAATCTTAATAAAGAGAAGATTTTTTTATTTTACCCAAACACCACAAAAATACCTATAACCTATTTTAACTTAAAAACACTTCAAATAAGTCGATCCAAACCGACTCCAAGCATACTAACAAGGAACGAGTATTGCTCTCTCACCTCTTAGGGTCCGTTTGGTACAACTTATTAAAAATAGCTTTTAGATGTAGAGCTTTTCAAGTAGAGTTTTTATCAAAAATTGTTAGGTGTTTGGTTGTAAATAAAAAAAGTGTTTTTGGATTTAAAATAGGAAAAAGCAACATCTACTTCCAAAAGCCCAAAATTTGAGTTTTTGAAAATAGAGGCAAGAAGTGCTTTTGGAAGCCAAAAACACTTTTTCGATTTTGAACAAAACACTCCAATTTTTGGCCAAAAGTTGTACCAGTACAACATATTAAAAAGAGTTTATAGAAATAAAGCTTTTAAGAGTAGAGTTTTTTATCAAAAAGTGGTTAGGTGTCTGGTTGTTAATAACAAAAATGTTTATGTATAAAAGACAAAAAAATTATAAGTCAAAATTACCTCTACTCAAGAAGCCCAAAATTTGGGTTTCTTCCAAAAGTGCAAGCACTTTTAAATTTGTCAACCAAACACTCCCATTAAACACCAGAAGTGCTTTCTTTTTAACAAAAGCTCTTCTGGGAAAAGCCCAACCAAATGGGCACTTAGTAGGGACTAGAGAGCTCCAGCTTTCTTGCCTTACTTTTCAGTATTGGCATGTTCTTCTCTTTAATTTTTTTTCCATTTACCAAATTCTTGCTACAGTTCTCTTTCTCTCTCTTTGGAATTTGGATAAAGTTTTTTCTCTTTGGACAAGAAAAAGTTCCCTCCCCAATTAGCATAGAAGATCTTCTAACAATTAAACTAAATCTAGCTTAATCACAACATTGCTTTGAAGTTTGAAGTTTGAACTAGTAATTCATAAGGTCTAGAGAAACTTTAGCACCTATTACCTATAAAGACAAATGATTGCTTTACCATCTTCACCAAATATAGCAAGGCCATACTAATAGATGCACAAATCCAACACAAAATCACCCTACAAATACAAGCAAAAATGGATATTGCATCCTCAAGGGAAAGAAAGAATTGGAAAGTTTTCTTTTTTCAATGCTATACAGCTAAATATGTCCCATGGCTTGAAAAAAAACTTCATTTTTGCAACAACAAACATATATCCAAATATTACCAAGATGTCATTAATTGAATCTCTAAATTGGGGGCAACCCATAATTTCTACTTTGCTTTCTCCTTAGATAAAAGAGTGTAACACAACAATTCTTGATCAGCTAAAAATGGCAAGACTCAAGCTTTTATCATAACCAGTCCCATTTCTCCACCACCAACCACCACGCATCATCATCCCCAGTAATAGAAGAGTAACAACATTTGAGATTACACAAAATAAAACCAGAAATTAAGTAAAAGAAAAGAGTGGGTAATTTCTCCAAACCTAATAAAACGTCAAGAAGATGAAAATGAGGTAGTGATGGTAACTATTGATTCATAGGCATGCTGCTAGTATCAGGGCTATTCTGAGTAATAAAAGGGTGGCGCAACAGCTGCACCGCGGACAACCTCCGTGCAGGATCCCTCTGCAAACAACAGGCAATAAACTCCCTAAAGTCCCGTGAAGCAGTAGCAGGTGCCTCAGGTGGCTGTGACATACATATGGCCCACATAAGACTAGCCCAATCACCTTGCCTACCCACAGAAAACGGAAACTTTCCTAAATAAAACTCCAAGATGCTGACCCCCAAACTCCATATATCCCCAGCATATCCATCATACTGTCCATGATTCAGATCTGTGTTGATTCTCTCAGGACTCATATAAGCAATCGTACCCACAGATGAATTACAAGGATCCATAGTTTGTGCCAACACTCTAGAAACCCCGAAATCTGCAATCTTCACCTCGCGTCTCGAGTTGATTAGTAAATTAGAAGGTTTGATATCTCTATGCACAATCTTATGTTTGTGGAGGTAATACAACCCGGATAGAACCTGTCGGGTTAGATCCGAGAGAGCTGGTTCAGAAGGGATATGGATCCCTTCTAAAGAACCTTTATCCATGAACTCAAGAAGGACTTGGATTTCCCCGTTATGATCGAACATATCGTGGCAACGAACCACGTTAGGGTGGTCGACGTTTCGGAGAATCTCGATCTCACGGCACATCTGAATACGAACGGAGTCTTCGTGGTTACCGTAGATGACTTTGAGAGCATACAGTCTTCCTGTAGGCCGATGTAGGACTTTGTAAACGGTCCCACCTGTACCGCTACCGATACGATGAACGCGTTCCAGTTCCGAGAAATGTAAGGGGGTGGGTAGTGGGGAGGAGGAGGTGGGTGGGAGAGGGAGGGGGACAGCGAGGGCAGGGTCGCGTTGGGGGAGGGGGAGGGTTAAATCCGTACGGCGGCGGGGCCGGCGAGGAGGAGGAGGCATGGGTGATGGGGAGGTGGTGGTGGTGGTGGCGGCGGAGGCTGGTGCAGGTGGTTGAAGAGGTCGCATGATGGATGGATGTGAGGAAAATAAAAGGTATTTCGATGGCCTTTTTATTTTATTTTTGCTCTCCAATTATAATTATAAAGAGAGAGGAATGCAGCCATCCAAAGAGAAATAAGAGAGAGAAGCTTCTTGGAAGAGAGGAAGGGAAACATATATGTATTGGGTGTTTTTAGGGGGTGGGGTAGGTAATTGCTAGTAGTACCTCATCAACAAATCAGACTAAAATAGTAAAATGTGATGATTTTTTTTAATATTCAGCTTTCGGACTTGAGAAAACTATTCTGAAATACAGTAGTCCGGTCTCTCAGTACTATTACTAGTAAATCGCGGGATGTATTTGATGATCAGAGTTTGAGAATAGAACAACTAATAACACCTATAAAGTTTTATCCCGAAAGAAAGCAGATCTCATCAGGGTTCGAACTCACGGTGCAAGCCTCCGACTGAATTTTAATTTCTCCTCACTTACCTCTGGGGACTAAAATGTGACGATTTTCTGATTTCACCATGAGGATACAATGGTTTATTTGTTCACCTTTTATTGAATCATTTTAATTCATAAAATAAAATTCACACTAAGGAATAGTTGAACTCATAACTTTTTCTTTTGTGACGAAATATAATATTATAAGTTAGTCCTTCTGTCCTATAATAAGTATTATTTTAGCTAAAATATATTTGTTAAGAAAATAATAATATAATGTAAAACTTATCAAATTATTTCTATTTAATAAAAATAAATTATTTTTCTGTTTTTATTAGAATATACATGAGTAGTAATCGTTTATATTTTAAATAAAGAACTTTTTAATAAATGTTTCTTGAATAAAAGTTTGTCAATTAGTGCTAAGGATATAATTAAAAAATAATCAATTTATATCTTGAATTTCTAATATACATTTATTTTAAAATGAATTTTTGTTGCTAAGATGACACTTATTTTGTAGAGAGATAGAGAACAGTTTTCAAAGGTAAGGAGTTTATTAGCCAATTTCTCACAGCTTCATCCTTCATTTAAATATAGGTATTGAACAAGTTATCTATACTTAATTACTTATCACAAATTTCAACAAGAATTCATTTGGCAATTAACGTTAATGATTTTTAATGACCGAATCTTCAAAGTCCATGTATACAATATATTAGCCAATGTCGGTGGGGTTAATAAATTAGGTTCTTGGTAAAGCGTATAACGTTAGCATCTCAACAAAATCAAGATACTATATGTTGCATTTGCCAATGCATACATGGAAAAGTGCTATCGTCAAACACGGTAACATGTTGATGATATCAGAGAAAAGCTATTCTTTAAGCACCATTACTTTATATGCCATCATTTCTAAAGTACTCCATCACCTAATACAACTAAAGTGGTAACTTCAAAAATTTGATAATTCGTGACAAATTACCAAATCATCATTCTATTGTGTGGAAACTTTGAAAAAGAAAACAATTTTTTTTTTTTACACCAACTACTTTTCATGGTCAACTACTTTCTCTTTCTCTCAACATCATATGATACCATCTCTTTCATCATATTAACAAGTTCACACATGTTTTCTCGAGCAGAATGAACAAATAAGGAGGGTGAATATGGCCACTTTAATTACACCAAATACACATGTTCAGTTAATTTAATCAATAATGTCTTGACCTGTACTAAAGTCCGCCTGTAATTTCTTTAAAATCCTTTGCTTCTCGTCCTTTAGGTGCTAATACGAGGATCCGTGGTTGAAACAGGTGGACCATAAGAGTATCTCCACTCTCCACAAGCTAAGCACCGTTCAACCTCATGGCTATTATGCAACGTGCAAAACTTACAAGACCAGACTTTTGCTGCCAAACTTCATTTCCTCTGTCCTTTGGGGTCCCACAAGCTCTACAGAGAAGGGTTAGAGGCTGCAATGGTGAAATGAACATCATCAGCTGGGGGGACTTTACAGTCAATAGATAATGCGAATGACAAATCTTCTCATTAGGTTGATATGTCTGAAAATGATCTCAAATCATGCTAGGTGTCCTTTAATTGGGTCCAAAAAAAAATCATTTTTCAAACGGATAGTGCCATGTAGTTTAGATCAAAATGGTTGAATTGAGCTGCATTTCGAAGAAGACTTATATGACTCCTAATGTGGTACAGGACTAACATAGGAAATAAAAGAGCAAGGACAAAGCAAAAAAAAAACATTACCGGATTCAATAAAGTGCACGTACTACATTCCCACATTATCTTGGGATCGGTTCCTACAACTAAAGTAGGATGAGACTCCGGTATCTACTTGGACTGGCATCGAGGATTCTGATTTTCTACTCCGAAGAGAGCTCTGATCTCACGAGCTGACTGAATCCATAAACCGTCAAAAGTCAGCCTTAGAGCTTTCAGAAGGCCCCTCACTCTCTAACATTTTGGATCCACACCACAAATCATCGTGTAATCTCTCCTTTCCGCAGCCATTGCAGCAGCCTGAATTGGGCTGAGTACAGCCTTGATGCTACTATCACCCCCCAGACGCGTAGACCCAGATGGCAAAAGTACTCCAATTCGTTCTCGGTTTTCTGCAGCAGCCAGTGCTTTCTGCCGCAATGATGACAATGGAGGTTGACGAAAAAACCCACCCAATCGCTTACCGGGGAGATCAAATCCTTGCTGTAACTCCTTTAGCCATAAGCTCCTCACATTCCTGAAAAGGGATTCAGGAAGAGTTTGAATTAGTAAAAGAAGAAGGAAAGTTCAGCCATATGTGCAAGTGTTTACAAATGTTAAAAACAATTGTCAACAATAACTCAACTGAGTTACATTGTTTCTAGGAAGGAACTAGTATTTCCGGAGAAAAAACAATACATATTAGGGGGAGCAACACACAAACAGGCCTCATATGGACTAATAGTTGGGGTAAGTTGTAAGAAAACCAAAAAAGCAAAAAGAACGAAGTGGTCCAAACTAAGTAATAAAATATATCTCATGCAGACACACAACCTTCCTGATTTCGTCCAATAGGTTATAAAAATCAGCATTATGTGGGCCATATTCATTGTGGCAGAGTTCATGAAGCATGGTGTCGAGAATTTGAGCATAAGGAAAGAAGTCCCACTCATTGTTTGGTCGGCGCAGTCTAATCTTAACCTCAACACCTCCTCCTATGTTGAGTCCCAAAAGAGATGGATTGGCAGGACTGCGAAATCAGATTAGCTGATTAGCTCATGAACAAAAATAGAAGATATAAATACAAAGCAGGAAACTCACTAAAGCTCAAGACTTGTCAGGAAATTAAAAGGCTGAAAGGAAAGAACGGCCAGTACCAAAATTCAGAGAGCACCTTAACTTTCCACTTCCGTTTGGGCATTATAGGTTGCACCTGTTTTGCTACTTTTTCAAGAATTTCCATTGCCTCATCATCACGTACTTTCTTCAAGGATTTGACTTCCCAGACCTTGTTCAGATCATTAAGATCCATTTAGGGTGGTGGTAAACCACAATTGAACTGACAATTAGGAGGAACGGGTGACATCAAATTGAAGTCAGAAGTAGTCAGATTTCGTAAAAAGGTCATGTGATTACACAGAATCAAATAGAGATAAAGTATCAATATGTTAGCAGTAAAAATTCACTAGCATTCACGCAATATTTTTTCTTTTTGTTCACAAATACATTTTTTCTTGGTAAACTATCAGGTACTTTAGTTCGCAGATAAATTACGGATGGATAAAATATGGGAATAAAATAAACACCTGATCGTTTAGTATATCTAAATTTTTTACAAATGTTTAGTTCACCATATTAGATCTTTGGTACATAATCTAAAAATGGGATTGGCAAGATTCAAAACAAAATTTACAAGTATAACTATGAAGTCTGGTTATCTCAAAAAAGAACATTTAAGAGCAGAACTCCTAGCACTATCGGACCCCAATCTCGTACAATAATCTCTTACCACTCTTCCCCACATATCCTGCCGTATCTCAAAATGGTCTCATCACCAGTTAACTCATCAGTCCTTCCTATTCCTGGTCCTACCATTACTGTGTAAAGGATTACCTCCTATCTTTTCTACCATGGCTTGACTCTATGACATCGGTTTGCTACTCTTTACATGAAGCTTCCTGGGTCTTACTCCCAGGTGTTTGCATCGCCCTTCGCGCGGTTAAGGGGTTCTCTTCCAACCTTGTATCTCTTTTATAGTATTCATCTTTCATTCTCTTACCCCATTTCCTTGTGATGGCTTCCTACTCCATCACACCACCGAGACCACAACTCTTCTCCTCTACCCTTAAACCATCTCAATGCGACTGTACCACCTGGATTACTGCTAGTTCTCTCGAGTCTCCTTGGACTTGGTTCTAATGTGCTTCCTGTTCGATGTTTGCTGCTTTTGTTTTTTAGGATCCCCCTTTACATTTAAGGTTCTGGAATTGCGAGTTCTCTATTTGGTACCACACAGGGTTCAAGATCAAGTCTGTTAGGTAGGAACTATCTATTGCTTTTGTATAAATGACTTAACTATTAGTTGGAAAGATCAACTCAAACTGAATGTTAGCTATATTTCAATACGGAACTTAAGGGGATCTAACAGTTCCCCTTAGCCAATAAACTTCCTAAACCCAAACTCTAAATTTGCAAACTCGTTAGAGACAATGGTTTCTGAAGCTCTCATCTTGCAAAACTAAGTCAGTGATTTCAAAAGACTTGGCGAATGACCTAACAAACTCAATCAAAACACTCATTTTGTTAAACGACGATTCAAAAAACTTTGAAACCCTCTGTAAATTTTTCAAATTGTTGTGTTATTATTGAAAGTTCCAAAAATACTTGATCTCCAAAAACAATTAGTTGACTTTTTAGGAGGGGTAGAACAATACTTTTATGGTCCTCCCCAAAAAATATTCCTTCTTGAAACAATACTTTTCCTTTGTGGTCAAAATCAGAAATTTGGTGTTACACCCCATATTTTCGCACTCGTATGTGTCGTAGGTAAAGTAACGTAAAGCTCGGGGAGGCTAAGATCTCATATTTGGATAAAACTAAGTTTAAACATGTGTTATGAAAGTTTCGTAAGAGTTCGGGGTCAAACAAATTAAAGAAAATTAAGTTCGTCGAAACTCGGGGAAGGGCAGACCGAATTTTGAACAAGATTTTTGGCCCAACTTAGAAGGGGTATATCTGACGTTATATGAGTAGTTATGGGGTGAATAACTTATCTAAATTCAAGTTCAGGGAGACTTTTTTCCACACAACAAATTGTTTGTCGATACGACATCGAAGTAGAGAGATATTCGCATTTCCGTCCAAGGGCGCAAACTGCCGCAGGAACAGTGTGCTAAGTCGATGGCTTTTAAACTTGCCCTTGTATATATACATAGCTTGGACAATTTCCCCTTCATTTTTCTTCATCTAAAACCCTAAGAGAATCTCTCAAACCTTCTCCCATCAATCACAAACACTCCTAATAGCAAATCAAACAGTCTCTGGAAACATAGCAACTTCGAAATTGTGATTTCTTGGCTATTTCACTTCTCAGAGGAAGACTTCGCCTTGAAGTAACTTGGAGTTTGGAGTGATTTTGATCATTTAAGGTATAATTTAACTTCCTTTTGATCTCTTTGAACTTCTACAAGTATAAATCCTACGAATTGGTTGAAATCCCCATAGAATAAATTCTTGTAATTCTTTAAGAAACTCCTATGAATATAGCTTAATTGTTGGATTGTTTTGTATGGTTTTGGTGTGGAGCTGTGAGGATATGGATGGGATCGTATTGACGAGGAGGGGTAGAAAAGTAGAATTTGGTAGGGTAAGTTGAGCTACAAAAGAGCCTTGCTTGCTTGATAGTAGGGAGGGAGGATTTGGGAAGCTCTTCCCTTCTGCTCGACTTGTATCCATCAATGGCAGCTATATGAGATAGCCTCGGTTCGTACCTTCGGAACAACAAGAACAGGAACAATGGATATTCTCTAATAGCCCCGTTGAATAGGCGGAAAAATACAAAGCCTCCGAAATAATGGAGCTTCCCAACCAGCTGAACAGTGATCCTAAGAATGAGGATCAGCAAGCTATGTACCTCAACCTGCGTCATGAACGGCCCGAAGGAGGTCGATCTGAAATATGTACCAAGTATGTGGCGAAAATCGTAATGAAATCATAACGATCTATATAAAGCAGGAGACATGTATGATAACCAAACTACGATTACCTGATATATAGCGATCGTGTCAAGTCGTGGGCGCGTGCCTCAAGTCATTACCCACATATAACCATGGGTCTCACGCCCGTAATATCAATCATGCTCGTGGAATTCCTTCCTCACTGCCGGCAGTCCATGATATAATATAACACCAATAAGTATACAAGAACACCAGGTCCCAACTGTGTCATAAAAGCTATGCGGGCAGTAGGAAGCGAACCACGGATCCGGCTGCATCATAAAACGACGGGCAAATACGAAGTCAACTACGAGATCGATCTGCGTCAACAATGGCCGGGCAAGTACGAAGCCAACTACGAGATCCGGCTGTCCACGAGATATGGCGGGGCAAGTCGAAAGCTATCTACCGAGTCTCGTACCAAAGCGTGCCATAATCGACGGGGCAAGTCACGAGCCAACTACGGATCATCTGCGTCGACCATCGGCCGGGCAAGTGCGGAAGCTAACTACTGGACCATCTGCGTCGCTAAACCTCGTGGAGCTAATCCGTGGAATAACAATATCGACATGGTCGCGTGCCGGAATCTCACATCGTATAAGCATGTCCATGGAGTAATAAAAACAATTCGGGAATCTAACCCGCATTCTGGTCGCATGCCCCGGAATCTCACATCGTATAAGCATGTCCAATGAGTAATAAAAACAATCCGATAATCTAACGCGTCACGGTCGCGTGCCGGAATCCCACATCGTATAAGCGTGTCGAGTAATAAAAACAATCAGGAATCTAACGCGTCACGGTCGCGTGCCGGAATCCCATCGTATAAGCGTGTCCAGGATCAATCACAATGGAAGCATACGTGGAATCCCCATCATTGTCGATGCGTCGAGTAAATTCATAACAAGCGATCGGCCTCCAGTAGAGTCACTGCGGCGTAAAATATAATACTTACACTCAAATGTTATCACAAGCAAGCATAGGCAAGTTCATAAAATCTTTAGACTTTCATTATCATACAAAAATGAATTTCATTTTATAAACTCAAGGCACTTTTTGTTTCACATAAAAATCCGAGAATTTAACCCAAAGTACTACGTACTTCCATTTTTTTCAAAAGACTCATTTTCATATAAAACCCCAAGATACTAACATCCGTAGTATCAAGGCATGTCTACATTTCAAACAAGTCACTACATTTTTAGAAATACATTTCTAGGCTTCTAAATCAAGTGACCCTTACTTTAAAACTTTAAGCAATTGATACCTTTAAATCAAATTGTCCTTCTTTATTTCAAGTCATTTCTTTGTTTACATTACTAGAGAGAACCATTCTTTTAACCTTCCATAAAGTTGTTATAACCAACTTTCCATAAAGCCGTTATACTAACTTTATGCTTTAGAAACTAGGACATCTTTAACCTTTCATAAAGTCGTTATACTAACTTTATGTCTTAGACTAATTCATTCTTTTTATAACCAAGAGACTTATACTTTCAAATCAAGTTACATAACTTTCAAAATACTTCAAGTCTCTTAACTTTAGAAATCAAGTCTCTTATCTTTAGAATATCAAGAAATCAATACTTTCCAAATCAAGTATTCTATACTTTTAAATCAAGTCATTTCTTCCTTTAAGAATCAAGTCTCATAACTTGAAAAATAAAATCTCTTAACCTTTTAAGAATTCAAGGTTCATAGTCTTAAAACTTCATAACGTAAACTCTTTAAATTAAGTAACATATACTTTTATGCGTTATGAATAGGTTATACTCGTTTATAACGATCTTATTAAAGCAGACATGATCTAGAAAATGTAATACAATTTTGTCTTATCTTAGTTTCTATGCAGATGAAGAATTCTACTCATTTTAATATAATTGATTGTCGATACATTTTCTTTTATTAATGCTGCAATGGCTTGTTCGATACTTATTCTCCTTCGTGCAGTAAATTAGCAAAGTCAACTCGACTCTAAATACTTCCTAACGACTCTTACCAACATCCCCCATAAGACTTGGTAAGAACTTAGGATAACTTAGACATAACTTTTACATAGAGTAAATCAACATACGTACCTCTTAACTTCTAAGAGTAGAAGGAATCATGAAATAACACCACATGTATATTTCATACATAGAATCATGCCAAAAGAAGGAAGGGGTTCACATATCTCGCGACGATTATCGACAAGTAGCAAAATGCTCCAAAGTACTTCAACCTTGATAGATATTCCATCCTTTAAGTAGAATACGCTACTCGTAGTACTTCAACCTATATTAATCATAACATGTCTATAAACTCCTAACTTTTTAACGTAGAATCATACTAAGTGTAAGGTCTCTTATTCTACGAAAAATCGGGCAACACTTCCTTTGTTTATACGTACTTTTTCACCTTTTTCAAGGCCCGAAAATCAATAACCAAACGCCACATTTAAGGCCCAACAATTCAGCAATACAAAGGGGATTACACGCCTAATAGGACGTGTAAAATTCTGCCCCACAATCAATATAAAACTGTCCAATAATTCCACGCCATATTCGGCTACCATTGTCACAACAATTATCAATTTTTTTCAATTCCTTTTTCAATCCAAGTTGTTATTCCAACATGTTATATATATAATAACAATTACAACAACTATAAATCTTTTCTTCCTTAACATGCGACGATTGTAACTATCGACCAAATTGATTACAACATTAATGGCTAACTTGTCCATTTCCGGTTTTAACATGTCGACATGATCCAAATCTTTTCAAACTGCATTCTATATACCACATGCTCATTTCTTAACTACTATACATGTAATCTTCAATTACATTAAGAAGATGAAGATTTTACATCAATAAGCCCTAATAATGTCCAAGCGTAAAAGTCTATCCTTAACAACTTTTAGCTCTTCTTATGTTCCAATCAGCTCCAAGCGCTCCTTAGAAGCTCATGAAGAACTCCTCTTCAAGTTCCATCTTCAAAGTTGAAGAACACCTTAGGTTTTCGCCTTGCGACTAACGTGAAAACGTCGTTTTTTCGGGATTTTTCTATTGAGATATCCTCACAATACCCCTAGGAACCTTGGGTTAAAGTATTGTGAATTATGAACCACAAACTAAAAAAATTTGTGTGGGAAGAGTATCAAACCTGAGAGCACCCTTAAGCTAGCTCAAAGTTTTCTCAAATTTTTCCAAGTGTGAAGACTTGTCTTGCAACTAGTGTAGTATATATAAAACAATGAAGGGTCAAGATTATAACACTTGTGTGGCTTGGATGAAGGAGATTTAATATCTATCAAGTGGGCAAGTTGACTTAGTCAATAATCTCAAGCTTGTCAAGACTTGATCATCTTCCTTAGTCATTGACCATTATACCCTTGGTATATTTCGAACAAGCCTATGTAGGGGAGTGACATGTGTCGCCCTCCCATTCGTCCATAAAATCTCATAACCCTCGTGGGCTCCACAAAACGTAAAATTTCTCAGGTGGGCCCTACGTGACCAAATCCGTAAATAAATTTCCACAATTTTAATAAATTTCATACTCCTCAAATAATGTATTTTGAGAATCTAATTCTTATCAACGAACATTTTCCTTCCCGAGGTTCGGAAGATTTTCCTTCGGAAAAACAATTCTTTCTTTCGTACCAATTTTCAAGTCTTGTGTTCTCGCGTCTATTCTCTTATACATGTCCTGGAATTACGGGGTGTAACAATAATAGTCGGTCATCAATTGGAGGCGGGCAAGATGGTGATGAATTGCGATTGGTCTAAACCTTCGACTAGTGACTTATTGCGGCCTGCCCAGAATGCCCATACAGACTAAGACCTTATTCACACAGCGAAGAAAGGAAACTATATAGAAGAACAACTACTAATAGTTCTTTAATTAGAACTGTTACGCCCCTTTCCTCCCCTTCATTGCCCTTTGAAAGCAGCTCTTTTTTCCCAGGCCCGTGGTTTGAACGAACTCACGCTCGCAAGTTGCTCGCTTAAATGTCTAAATGAAGATTTCTATAAGCTATGACCTTGATTTTGATCTTGAATGGTTCGTATTATGTAGGAAAACGTTTGTAAGGCGTTCAAGGGCTCGAGAAACGTATATAGCTCCGTCAACGAGGTATGTAGGGCTTTCTTTCTCTTGTGGCATGACTAATACTCAAATAATCTTTCGTTGAAAAATTCCCCGTTAAAAATGTGTCGATGGTACACCAAAATGATCAAGCTGGTTTCTTCTCATAAATAGCCCATATTGAAGAATATTCTCATGTCCTTAACCTTCTAATCTATTGCTCAAAAAATGATGAACCCCCGATTGGTACATTCTTTCTGATATCATTGTGTTGATCATGTTTCCTGAGAGATGAGCCAACTCTTCATGTCTAGTTCATAACATGAGCTCATAACAAGATGTTTCTTACTTCTTATTTCATTGGTCTATTGGTGGAAGAATAATGAACGTAGCGACAATAACGATAGTCAAAAGGGAACGACGATAAGTCACTCCGACTCTTTTTATGGTGTCTTTTCTGAGGTCGGTCTTGCATTGCACTTATATACATAGGTATTTATTTTCATTATCGCGTCGCGCTATAGTCGGTTGGGTAGACACGTAGATGTGCACCTAATCGTTATTGAGTCCATAGGTACACTCTACCTTCCCCAGACCTCACGTTGTGAGATTTCACTGGGTATGTTGTTGTTTGTTGCATTTGCATTCATATTCTAGTTATGGTTGCCCGCAGGGGCTTTGTTCAGAGTTCCAAGTTGTCTCTATATCTCATTTTTTGTTATTTACATTTCTTATGCTTACACTTACCGCCCTACATATTTCATATTGACGCCTTTTTGTGCGTTGTGTTCATGCCCACAAGCCACAGGTGCTGACAGACAGAACGGGACACCTCATCAGTAGGACCCCGTGATCAGCGATCGAGTGTCGCACTCCACTTCTTCGGAGTTGTCATTGTTGAGTCCATAGGTACTACAACATATCTAAATGTATAGTTTTGAGGTATGTTGAGGCCCTGTGGTGGATGGTTTGGATCGTTTGACTATGGCTCCGCGTTCTTTACAATCATAAGCTCGATCACGAGGGTCCAAATCAGGGTCTTTATAGTCAAGCAAGTGGCTGGAGTAGTGGCCGGAAGCTTCATTTGTGGAAGCGGTGATGCGATGGGTGATTAGATCCTGGCCAGAGATGGAGCCATCCCTGGAACCCAGGTTTGTTTTTGACTATTTACCTTCGCCCGAAGCAAAGGGCGAAAACTCCAAAACTCGTAAATAAAGGGTGTAACAGTAAAAGTAAGGTAGGCCTTAACGTGGTAGGTGATCCGCAACAAACTATGAAACTACGCCCGCCACTTCACCTTTCTCGTGTGGTGATTCTTTAGCTATAATACGATGAAAGTGTCATTTTGTCGAGGTTCGAATATTCTAGTAAGCTTGATGAAAATATCGGGCCACTTCAGCTAAGTCTAACGAGGCTCAGGTGCGGAGCCTTCTTACGGCTAATCTGCTCTTCGAATCTTATCTTAGAATATGCTTACACGCCTCTCTTTCCTTATAGTCTTTGATATTGTGTTACTCTTTTAGAGGCTTGCAGACCAGTTGTCAGTGTATATATGTTTTGCTTGGCCTTGTCAGCCCCCCCCCCCCCACCTTATAGTTGTCATGACAGTGATGTGGCCTTGTCGACCTTAGTTATATATATAGGTTGTTATTGGGTTCTTCTGCATGTGGTCACTTCGGCCTTGTCGACCATATGTTCGTGTCACCAATGCCATGGTTGGTTCGCTCGGGCCTTCGAGTGCCGGGTGCTGGCGCCACACCCCCAATGTTGGGGTGTGACATTTGGATAACTTTGCTTCAAGGATTAAACTGAAATAAATAACATCTGAATATCATACTTCAAGAAGCAACTAGCTAGATGCAAGACAACATTAAGCCACGGAGGATTATATCCAAGATAGAAGCTCTTTATTATTTTAGGGAAGTTTTACTGGATGTAAAAAGAGAGGGAATATATAGTATGGACGGAAGGAAAGAAGGATATCATATTGCATATGAATTTTTGGGTTCCAAAGCCCTATCACGGGATAGCACTGCTTGGGATGTCAACTAGTGAACTCCCTCTTTGCAAACTACTTACTTGATCTTCAACTCATCACAATTCTCTCTGAAAATAAAAAGCAAGGAGATGAATTTACCTTAAGTAGAGGCTCTCCAGGATGTGGAGTAGTCAATCCTGAGTTCACTACCACCTAGAGGCTTCTATACGAGACCATGGTGTGAAACTTCCTTAATACCGGGTTGTGTTTTGCAACATGAGAAGGGAAGTAAACTTGAAGTTTGAACATACTGTCACCATTGCACATATCCAATATGACTGACTGATGGGCATGCATTATCACATAACGAACATGGAAATATGCGCACGGCTCAAGAAGAAGACGAAACAGACGACATACATTTACCAGAAAAGAAAGGGACAAAAGGGGAGATTATAACGCTAGAAACTGAGTTGACTCTAATGTGCTACTAGATGAATTTCATACCCTTGCTTTAGCATTTAACTAAAAAAATTGCTAGCTATTTCATTTCATAGTTGTTTAGGCACCTTATGTTTCTTCCTGTGAAATTGTAACCTTTAAGTGAGAGTAAAGAAAGCAGATTAAAAATGTGTCCTTCGATGCAGAGCATATAAATCCAGTGACTAATCATTAGGGAGAAAGCTGGCTAGCTCGCAAAGTCTTCACGATTAGGGATGACAAGTCTCGCTTCAAAATCTCCTAACCAATTATCACGTTAAATTTAGCCAAAGACATATCATAAAATATTTTATTAGGCATTAGAACTCAAGGATACAGTGGTATGAGCCTATAGAACAGATCCTGTTCAAGTAAGGCCGTAGAATATTTTATTAGACATCTGGCATGATATGTAACATTTGATAAAACTCGAGGAGAAGTTTAATATAATTGTCCTGGACACAAGTATGTCTAAAGGCCCTGAATATTTTCACAGGGACCCATCTTTATCTTCTCCATAATATGGCAATGCATGATTGCCGACCTTTTCTGGAGAAAAAAATGGTCAAATTATCTCAAGTCTATTTTCCTATTAATTTGTGAACCATGCTCATATTACCTGAAGCATTTGAAGGTCTAACCTATTTTGTTCAATGACATGTCTCACTATCATCATCATCATCGTCATCATTTCAAAAGCGCCGATGCATAGAGCATCCACTTAAGTTACTACATAATTGAAGCCAACATCATAACTTAGGAGCAGTAAATTGAGAGCCTAGAAGTAAATTAACATGAAGCAGAAACCAAATGATAAGCAAAAAATCTTCCATATGGCAATTATACCAAAAGTGAAGTTGAAGGGTTTAAGACTTACCTGAGTCGGAAGTCGGAACTGAGAATATGTCCCTATTGAAATACTTCTTTGCTTTTCTTCCGGAAGAAGATACCACGTCCAATGTGGGCCGGACTGGGTAATCTCAGTCCCGCAAACATAGTCCAGCCCATCGATCTACTACCCCTCCATTTGTATTTGCTAGTATCTAAATTTTATTATAAATAAAATTAACTATCTAATAACCTAAGTTTTGATAAATAAAATTATCTAATATATGTGCTGATATAACAATACTCAATAAAATAGTTGAAACACACATATATTAGTCCACATACCACCATTGTAGTGAAACATGAATGTAATAGGAGGAAAATCAGAACAGAAAAAGGGATTTATTGACCTTGTAAAAAGCCTATTCAAGCCGGAGGTTATGAGTTCAAGCCGTAAAAATAACCTTCTGCAAAAATGCAATGTAAGACTGCATATAATAGACTTTTGTGGTCCGGTACTTACCCGGACCCTGGACATAGCGAAAACTTAGTACACATCTTTATTTCCATTACAAACGACACGCTTCACCTACTCTCTCCCCGTGTCCACTAGCGCTCCTTGAAAGTATATATGTCCTAGAGATAATCATTATTAGGGACAAATGTATGTGAACACATTCGTATTATTAATAAGATTAATATTTTTATGTCATTTGCGATTATTGAATTATTATTTGATTGTTTGTAATTATTCATTAATGTGCATCTCTTGAGTTTATGTTGTCCTTAATAGAGTGAGATATTAATGATAGAGCGTAACTCTCAAAGTAACCTCGACTAATGATCATCGAGAATGTGATATTGATGATATATTATAAGTCGACATGTGGTCTGCAACACATTCTTGGAAAATGTAGTATGTCTCACCTGCTACTAGTAATGGTTACTAGTGATGGACACATGGATATTTTTGGAAAGTATTGGTATACATAAATTATTTATCATACATGTCTAGAGTGTTATCAGTGTGTGGAAATAAAGATCATTTGACTTGAGATCAATACGCAACTTGTTTACATAGTAATGTACTTTGACCCTGTCCTAAATTTAAACTCCTTATATGATAAGATATGTCTTGTGTTGGTACATTATGATGTAAACTAATGTGGTAGTTGAGCCACGAATAAAATTAATTCCTCGATTGGATATTCGAGAGAGCACTCAACTTCTCAGTGATATTAGATCGACCAAGTCATTGGTCAATGCAAGAGACATATTTAGAATATGGTCTAGTTGTCGACTAATATAAATGAGATAAAGTGATCAAGTCATTTGGATAGACACATGACAAATCTTAAACTTCACCGAGTGTGTCGCGAATGAAAGGAATTTATCATCTCACATAAAGGGTATGTTTGTTGGATTCATGTAAACATACTTTACATATTGAGTTCGTCGTACGGCGTAGTCTAGGAGTTTCGTATAGACCTTAATTGGATTAGTGTCAATATGTGAAGGTTTATATGGTCACACTATGTCGATTGTCTCTTCCATCTAAGGATGTATTAAGAAAGTATTAAATATTCTATTTGAAATCGAGATATTTAAATTGATAATAACTATAGGATAATTTCTATTTGATGAAAATTATTTAATTAAGTCAAAATTGAATTTTGGATTTAATTAAACATGCTGAATATATATTAACGAAACGGGACGTAAGGAGCCGTGGTGCCAACCCGGCAGTGGGCCCAGTCATATTTACCCACTGCACCTCGGATTTTGAGTCAGGCTTAGAGCTTAACCTATTCTGATTTTGACCTAATATGTCTCATATAAACAACACTACCCCATAAGTTTTAAATACTAACAACTTAGAGTTTAGAAAAGAAACTCTCTCGAACCTCTGCAAGATTTCCTGGCTTTCTTGACAGAGAAATAACGCGTGTACTCCCTTAGTAGAGATTCCATATTAATAATTTGTAAGTATTATTGTTTAAAGTTTTTACAGGTTTGATTGTCATATAGCCATACCAAAATAAATTGTTGGTGTAAGTAAAATTTTAAACTTTCGTTATGTCTTACTTATATGTTTGAACCAAACAAAAACCCTTCATGTTGGTATAATAATCTGTATATGGCCAAAATAATGTTTCAACACAATATGTTAATAAAAAGCAGATTACGCAGTATAGAAATTACTTAACAGTAAATTAATCAAGAAAAACAGTAGATGAAACATAATCTGTTTTGGAAAATAATTTCAGAATATAATCGAGTTCACTTAGTTCAAAGTGTGTCCTTAAGGAAATTATTCCCCTCACAGTACTCGAGGTTAATGGAATATCGCCTCCAAAGATAGAACGATTATCTTACCAAAATAGTAGTACTCCAAATTTCGGTAGCAGCGAACCACTCAACGGCAGTATATCACACAGACTTAGAAAAGAGAATTTTTCATATGAAGAAATTCGTATTGAATGAATTAGTGATAAATTCTTGGAACAAACAAGAATTTATAGTTGTTGGAGGTACTGATTCTGAATGTTTGCAACCATTCAGAATAGTCACCATGGAGGAAAATTCGAAAAGAAATGACTTAAACCGGACGGGTCGGTCGCGGATCTTGGGTCGATCCGTTTGGATTTATTTTTAATCAATTAATTAAAGAAACATTTGTCCAAAAAGATTATCAATCAATCGTTTTCCAAATCTGAAGCTGAGCCGAGCGAGCGACGACGAAGGCGCGAGGGTTTCTTGCCCTCTCAACCCTTTTAGCAACTAGAAAAGGTGTAATGTAATATATACACCTCTCTTTTCTTCTCTTTTTTCGATGTGAGACAAAAAAGTTTTTTACTTCTTTTAATTTTCATCTCATCATTTCTCATTCACCAATATCAAAACTCAACAATCCCCCACATGAATGGGGAATGGATATAAAAGAATGTACGGACGAGTGTGATATACAAGCGAGAATTGACTGCATCTGGATAAGTAGGTTTCCCTTTGAACTTTCCGTAGTGAACTTATATCTGATATACTCGATCAATCGGTAGATTTGATATCTTTAAACCGTCGAACTTTGTTGTATACCTAGACAACATAAGACACACAATCAACCCTCAACCGTTTATGGTTCTCACTGTTGTGTTCGTTTCAGTCATGAACACCGCTTGGTCTCATGAGTGCTGTTACACCCCGTAAATTCAAGGAGTTAAGATAAGAACATACCAAGGAATATAAGATTTGAAAGTTGATAGATAAGTTGACAAACATGTGTTGGACGAATTTTGAGTTTACCTTGGAGTGTTGTACCCCAGTTGTTAAGAATTTCAAGGTGTTTAAAGAGCCTAGTGTGTAGTTCGTTAAATCTAGTTCCCAACGCAACGAACCGTTCGTCGATAGGACATCGGAGTCAAAAGTTATGGAAGTTTCAAGTTTGGCGCAAATGTGCAAAACAGTGGTTTCGGTTCAGGTGCAGCCGCGGCCGGAACGCAGGGTCGCGACGCCGGTATCTTGGGGTTCGCAGGGTTGCAGCCGTGCGCCGGAATCTGGAACTTTTTCGAAGTGAAGCGCCGAGGCGGGATTTTTGCGCAGAAAGGCGTAAAACAGGATATTTTGTTTAAAACCTATGAGGAGACAAGTGTCCTCCCATCCTTTTACCGTAAAGTGGTCTATTTTAGGCCAAGTCTTGGAATACTTGGCCATTTCATTTCAAAACCCTCCCAAGAAAAACCTCTCCTTCTCTCTAGTTTTTGAAGAAAACCTAGCTTAAGAGGAAGCTGTTGGAGCGGCAAGAAGGAAAATGTGGTAAACTTGTGGAAGCGCTGAGACGAGTTTAACTAAAAGAAGTGGAAGAAATGGGCTTTTGTGGGTTTCTCCAAAGGTAAAAGTTTCCTTCTCTTGGTTATGAGTTATACTTGTTTTAGTAGTTTAGAAATGAGCCTGAAGCTGTTATATTTTAGTAGTTTAGTAATGAGCATGAGTTTGTTATATTTTAGTAGTTTAGAAATGAGCCTGAGGATGTTATATTTTAGTAGTTTAGAAATGAGCACGAGGTCGTTATATTTGAATAGATTTGGATCTTGTTGTCTTGTGAAACCGAAATGGGCATGTTAGCCTTAAGATCTTAACTTCAATTTAGTTCTTGATTTGGTCGTGACGTCAGAAAGGGATTGTAGTTGTTGAAGATGTCAGTGGCTAGACATCATGTTAGACCTAAGAACTTGGGTTGGAAAAGAGTTGGAAAGGGTTTAGGATTGGTTTATTGTTGCCAAGAATGGCATGGAAATTATTGGTTTATTGTTGTATCATTGTGGGGCGAATTTTACGCGTCCCGTAAGCGTGTAATCCCTTTGTGGTTAGTGAATTGTGTGCCTTAAATGTGGCGTTGGTTATTGAAATTCGCCTTGAAAGAGGTGGCATAGTAAGTAGAAACAAAGGAAGTGTTGTCCGACTTTCCGTAGAATGTAGGACCTTGCACTTAGTTATTCTACGTTGAAGCTAGAGATTGATAGACGTTTTATGACCCTTATAGATTGAAGTACTACGAGCATATTCTACTGGGGAAAGATCGTGAGCATTTTGCTAACCGTCGATAATCGTCGCGAGGTATGTGATTCTTCCTATCCTCTTGGCATGACTATTTGTGAAATATATAGTGCAGACGACGTGTGTTAAAGGAATTAAATTTCCTTTCAGGCCTTGACTTGATATGAAGTGTAAAGGTCTTGATTGTGTGAAAAAGTAGTAAACTCCCATTCGTTAGTAATGGGTACTTGGTTGTTAAAGAATAAGCCCTCTTGGTCTCATAAGGGTTTATAGTTGTAATTGGTTGGTTTAAAACATAAAGTGTTATAACGGCTTTATGGGAAGTTTGTTATAACCACTTTATGTAGGTAAAAGAATGGGTTGTTGATTTCAAAAGATAAGAGACTTGACTTGTAATTGACCTAAATGGTGTTGAAAAGTGTGAAACCTCATTCGTGAGAAATGAGTACTTGATTTTTAAAAGAATAATGTTGCATAAATTTCGGAAATGGGAATAAGAATCGAACAAGCCAATGCAGCGTTAATAAAGGAAAGAAGTAATGACAATTTATCATGTTAAAACCAGTAGAAACCTCCATCTGCATAGAAGCTAAGATAAGACAAAATGGTATTACATTTCCTAGATCATGGCTGCTCTAATAAGAATTATTGAAATCAAGTTTTGATCTTCTTAAAAATTCCAAAGTAAGGAATTCGATTTCTAAAAGAAAAGAGACTTAAGAATTGGAAGTGTTTTGTTTTAAAAGAAAGGCATGGTTTTGTCTTGTATTGTTTTAAAACATAAAGTGTTATAATAGCTTTATGGGAAGTTAGTTATAACGACTTTATGGAAAATAAAGAAATGGATTCATTATTGGAATTAGAATGGTAACTTGATTTTTGGAAATAGAAGTAACTTGTTTTCAAATATTGAACTCTTTGTGATGGAAAAACATAAGTGGCTTGGTTATAAAAGGTAGGAGTACCTTGATCTTAAAGGGTTAGATACTTGGTTTTCTTGGTATACTTGACGTTGTGTTAAGTGTTTAAAGTACCTTGAGTTGTGTAACTTGCTATGCTTGTTGTGATAGCCTTGTTGTGCAAGTGTTTGATCACATACCGAGCCTCTCACGAGGCGGCTATCCGGTTGATTGATGGACATACCGACACGTTGGGTAGCCGGGTATGCTTCCACTATATCGATCCTCGACATACCGACACGTTGGGTAGCCGGGTATGCTTATTAGGAGTGTTATCTTGTTATTTGTCGACATACCGACACGTTGGGTAGCCCGGGTATGCTTCCACTATATCGATCCTCTTGACATACCGACACGTTGGGTAGCCGGGTATGCTTCCATTGTGAGTGTTATCTTGTTATTTGTTTGACATCTCGACACGTTGGCGCCCACGGTATCGTCCACATGAGTATTATCTTGTATTTGTTTGGACATACTGACACGTTGGGTAGCCCACGAGTATGCTTCCATAGTGAGTGTTATCTTGTTAGTTGTTTGGGCATACCGACACGCCAGCGCCCACGTACGCTTCCACGTGGATTGTTATCTTGTCATCTCCTTTGGGCATACCGACACGTTGGATGGTCCACGTATGAGCCCACCAGACTCGCCAGGGCCACGCTTATACCGAGGTGAGACGCCGGGCACGCGCTATCAGGGTTAAATTCGGGTTGTATTTGAGCGATGATTTCACCGCATGAGTCTCTAACTTGACATGATCGCTTATATGTTGTGTCTTGTAGTTTGGTTATCATACATGTCTCCCGCTTTATATAGACTATTATGATTTCATTTACTGATTTTTCGGGCCACATACTTGGTACTGTTGTCCGACCTCCTTCGGGCTTCGTTCACGCCGCAGTTGAGGTACATAGCTTGTCGATCCACACTCTTAGGATCATTTCGGTTCTGAAAGCTCCATATCTCTGGAAGCTTGTCCTGTGGTACGGTTCCCTGAAGTGGTAGACTTTTGTATATTCAGGGGCATGGCGGGGCCCTGTCCAGTCATTATGGTTTCAAAATTCTTAGAGGTCAGTAAGATCACAAGGGCGTGCTCAGGCGGATGTAATCGCTCAAGTTTTCATTTATGTACAAAAAGGTAACCGTTGGGTTAGCCTGCTTTCTTATTTCACGGTTTTCTTTCTTGAGTTTTATTTCCGCTGGTTTTTCTCTGATGTTGTATCACCAGGTGCGGGGTAGGCACGACCACGCCCGGATCGGTCGACAAGTGCATAGAGAATGAGTCTTTACTGTCATTCCCCTTTAAAGCGGTTTACACTTAACACTCACATAGGTGATTTCTAAACATGTGGTCCTATAGCCACATTATTGTTATACCCCGTATTTCCAGAGTATGTACGTAAGGACGTACGTAGAAAATTTGAACTTGAGAATTAGGCTTGGCCGAAATTTATTTGTTCACAACACCCGATTAGAATCGTTTTTCGACGAAACGTTTTCACAGCTTTCGTAGGGGAATTTCCGGCTATGTCATTTTTAATTTTTGCGGATTTTTCCGAGAGACGAAACATTTTGGACCAACAAGATGGCGCCACTTGGCACCCTCTCATCAGCGGTAGAGTGGACGAAATGGTGACTATTTTGTCAAGTAGTTGGTAGGATATTTTGTGTGTAGTTGGTTAAGGTGCACTTGGCAAGATTCGCCCTACACTTGCCTTCAGACTTGGCAAGATTCGCCATTGGTTGGCCTTTGCTAGACCTATAAATACCCCCTTCAAGACTAATTCATCCACAAATTGCCTAAGTCTTGAAAGCTTCTTCCTCCCCTTAGTGTAGTGTCTTGCCGAGAGCCCCTCTCCCCTCGGCGAGAGTTTCCCAGCTGGGTAGGTAGAGGGTAGCCACCCCCTCCTGGGGTGCTAGCCGTGGTACCCCCACCTAGTTGCTGTGTATAATACCCCCTCTTGTAGAAATACTCAAAAGTATTGTTATAATGCCCAAATTACCTTAGCCAGATACCTTGTAGTATTCTAAGGTTATACCTATCTGAAAGCCCGAAATACTATTATACTTCCTGTCTCACAAAACCGAAACCCTAGGAAAATCTCCATAGTGCGGAGTATTGTGTATAAGTTGGTTAGAACTTCTAAGGGTGGTTTAGCGGGTTGAGCGCTCGGAGTCGAGCTAAACGATTGCCCAGATCGACTTTATACTTGGATAATTATGGGCTTATCGAGGTAAATATCTTGTCCTCTATTGTAATTGGAAATTACATGTTGTTAGATTATATAGTTGAAGTATGCTATATATAGTGCGAACATAGTTATCTGAATGTCTTGCGACTTAAGCCCGAATTTAAAGAAGAATCTTGAATCAGAATTACATAGGCGGTATTACAAAGAGATGTGAAGTAGTACCGTAGTAGTAATCAGTGTACCAGTGGGTTAGATGTATAACCCCCGGTTGGCTTGGTAGCCGATAGAGAGAGAGATTTACGCTGCATGCGGGGAGGTCTTACGAATTTTCTGTAGAATATTCTACGATTAGACCTAAATGTTAATGTCGCCGTGGCCTTATAGGTTCAAGTACTACGTGTGGCGCGATCTACTTGGCAGGAGTAGCCGACGTTTGGAAGTACTTGGAGCGTTTGCTATTAGTCGATACTGCCGCGAGGTATGTGAACCTCTTCCTATCTCTTCTAGCATGATATGTGTGAACTATGTAGTACGCAGAGACGCATACGTGCTAAATGTATTTGATTGTTTAAAACATAAAGTGTTATAACGGCTTTATGGGAAGTTGGTTATAACGACTTTATGTTGGTAAGATACTGTGGTTTTTAAAAGGTAACTGGTTTGAACTATAAGCGCTTGTTATGTGTTAATAAAGAACTTGAAGTATTTCAAAAGATTTTGAATCATTTTGAAAGAAGAAGTAATACTTGGTTTTTGAAAACTTAAGAGTTATACTAGCTTTATGGGAAGTTAGGTATAACGGCTTAAGAATGTTTTATCGATTTGAAATCGAATGTATCGACAAACCAACTGCAGTTAATAAAAGGAAATGTTTTGACAGATTAAGTATTATTAAAACCAGAGAAACTTCCATCCGCATGAAGCTAAGATGAGACAAAATGATATTTCTAGATCATGGTCTTTGTAATAAGATTGTTATAAACAAGAATATCCTACTCACATATAAGACTTATGTTTCTCGAGATAGTTTAAAAGAGAATTATATTCTTAAATGAATAAGACTATGAACTCTGAAACCTTTCTAAAATAAGAAACGTGAACATTTGAAATTAGGCAAACTTGACGTTTGGAAAATAATGTTACTTGATTTTACAAAGGTAAGTGTTTTGGTTTACTTAAAAGGATAATCACTCTATTTTCACATAACTACTGGTATTGTGTGACTTTTGTAAAGTAACGTATCTTTTAAAGATTTAATGTATGAAGTACTTTGGGGATAAAACCCAACTTGTTGACATATAGTAGAAAGTACCTTGTGTATAACTTGATTGTGTTGGTTTGTGATAGCCTTGTAATACTTTCTTGTTGATTGATAAGTAAACACGCTAGGATGCTATGTGTGTTAGTATCTTGTGATGTTAGTGTAAAGGGTTTTCCTCGATCGCGCTTAAAGTTGTTTGACTATCACCGTTATGTTGGTATTGTACCACTCACCTGACTTATTTCCGAGGTTAAGCCGCCTCCACGCGGGTAGACTCAGTGATGCAGGACCATGATTCGAGAATACCTCACGCGGTCCGGGGATCCATGCGAACTACGGAGTTCCGTGTTAGTGTGCGCCTTTATGGTCACGCGATGCATGTGCTACGCGGATGCGAGTCGGGGACGCCGGAGTAGCACCTCGATGCGGGTTATACCTCATGCGCCTATGAGGTTGGCCTACGCGAGTCGCGGGAAGTTCCAGGGCTAGACGCGCACATTTGATCTCGCGAGAGTGACCGCCTTTTGATCATGTGATCGCCTAAACAGATATCATGATACGATTTATGACCTTGTTAGTATGGTGTTAGTAGCCGGCTATGCCTTCGCATTTACCTCGCATCGCTTTATTTGGACACAGTGGACACGTGTTCATGTGTATTCCTCGTGCTTTTCTATCATGATCGGCAGCCGGCGAAGGTATTCCACGCATGATTGATGTTATGGGCTCGAGACCCATAGTTATATTCGAGTGATGACTTTGAGGCGTGAGTCACCGACTTGACACGATCGCCATTTATCAGGAATCGTAGTTTGGTTATCATACACGGCTCCCGCTTTATAGGCTATTATGATTTCATTTACTGATTTTTAGTTTCACATACTCGCACTGTTAGATCGACCTCCTCGGGCCGCGTCACGCCGCAGTTGAGGTACACCGCCGTTGATCCTAGCTCTCGGTCACGCGATTTGGTTGGGAAGCTCCGTTTCTCCGAGGCTTATCATGTATAGTCCCCGCCGCCGTAAGTGTTTACATTCGGGGTTTGGGCCCCGCCCCGCCATTGTTGTCGATCATTCTAGAGGTCCGTAGTATCGCACAAGTGTGGTTTGTAAAAAGGATTAAACTGCTCATGTTGAAAAAGTTGCTATTTATATATATACTTGAAGGTAACCGTTTTTAGTTAGCTTTGTCTTCTTATTTCACCGTCTTATTACACCTGGTTTCATGTATTGTCTTTATGTTTCACGATTACTCGATGTATGTCTACTGGGTGCCCGGTAAGTCACGATCCACGCCCGGTTCGGTCGTGACAAAAGTGGTATCAGAGCGATTAATCCTCGGAAAGTGTCTACGCATCAGATTCGAGCAGAGTCTTGATTATCGGTGTGTTGCACCACATCAATAATCGTGAGGCTATAGGTATTTAGGATTGGTTTCTATTCTTCTCACTCGAGATCGTGCCTGTAGTCGTGTTGTAAGTTGGACCTCCGACGAAATTATTTCCTTATCGTTATGCCTCCGCGTAGGCAAACCCGCCCGGGAGGCAAGGCAAATGGCGGAGCCGCGAGTAGAGTTCGCAGGGTTACGAGGCACAGCCCAATCATCACCCGAGTTAGGTGCTTCATTCGGGATTTCGCGACATCACTAGCCCCGAAAGTTTAGCACGGCGGCAGTTCCTACTGCGCCATGATATTTGAACCTTCGCCCACGACCAGAACAGAGAATATGGATTGCAAAGAGGCGACCGCATTAGCTATGGATTTAACTACCAGAGTATACCGATGTATCCGCGAGTCTTGATGAATATCAACGAGAGGTTGTGCAAAGAGTAGTTCTTCGCTAGTTTCGAGCATGGCACGTATGCGAGCTTATACACGCAGCCGAGAAACGTAGAGATCGACGGGTTAACCAAGGACGCAGAAGAGGCCGAGCAAAGAAGGTCCTTTGGTAACTTTCGAGGAGAGTCGCCTCACCAGAAGATAAGATTATGCACATCCACAACTGAAGAGTGGTCTACCACGGATTTCAGGACGTTCGGAGTATGCAGGAGTTGGTCAGAACTCCGTGGCTTCCGCTCATTAGCTGGGCGACGCCATCCCGGGAATGTCGCCTTTAGTTCGCACTTGTTGTACGGCGACCGCCGTGGTCCGATGTCGAAAGAGTGTCCTGCAGGAGGACTTAGCCTTCGTGATCGGTGGGTAGTTCGTCACCTTCCTTAGCTACGCCTCACGGGCAGTTTGATTAGAACGACTAGGAGTGAAGAGATTCGTGCATATCCTTAACCTCAGAGTTCAAGATGTGTGATAAGATGGGTATAGCATAAGTGCTATGTTTTGATAGCATGTGTTAATATTTGTGATTAGAAATCATGGTTAGTAACCGGAAGATTGGGGATAGAGAAAGTGAGCCTTAAAGTTTTACGCAGAAACCTTAGAGGTGCGCCGCCTCGAGTAAAGGTGTAGTGTTATGTTTGATCCTTATCGGAGCGCATAGTGCACGTAAGCTATGTTTGTGGGATAAGTCTCGAGTAGCGTGATTTGAAAGAGGTAGTCGAGCTGAAGACCGCTAGGTTTTCAAACGTGATTGGAGATTGTTCGGATCGGAGCTAGTATTGCGCGCGCGTACGGGTGTTGAGGCCACGTTGCGTCAACCCGCGGTAAGTTCAGCGCGGGTTGTCAGGTGGTCCCGCGTGTTAGGTTGTGAGGGTGTTAGCCCAAGTTTAGTTAACCAAAGATACGAGTTCGTGGACGCGTCGACCGATGGTCGCCGGCGAGGTCACCGCCTTGTCTTCAGCAAAGCTTTACTCCGATGTTGATTTTATCGTAAAAGTTGTAAGGTCGCACGGGTGCCTACCTTCACCTTATGGCGCAGTGGAGTCCGTGGTACTACTGTTTTTGGTTTCGGAAGTTTTACCAAGGGGGTTAAGAACTCGGCAGTCTCGACCGCATTCGCCGCCGGGCGGTGTATTTCGAGGGTAGTTGTGAGATTGTTGTCTCCGGTGGGAGTGTTTAAGCTACCATTTCGGTGTTCGGATGTCGCCTTATTAAGCCTCAGAGGGGCGGATGTAAGTTGCCACGAGTGGTTCGATGTTGGCGCGTTCGCATACTGTTCAGCTTGTTCCACAGATCGTGGATAGTGGTGCTTGTCTAGAAGAAGTTCGCACTCGGAGGAAATCGCGGATGATCGCGACGACGCTTAGAGTTCAGTCGACGGTCTTCTTAAAAGTACCACCGATTGGTGTGACGAGCTTTGGAAGACAGAGGAACTTAGCCCGAGTTACTTGGGGCCTTTGAGTCCATGTGAAGAATAGGCCAGTTGCTATATGTTAGCTTTGTCGTCCGACTTAGGAGGCGATGTCCGGTCTTTCGTATTGTTATGATCGGAAAGTATCGAGATCCATCCAGAGTGTTCCCGTTTAAATGATGACCACGTTAGATAAGAACCCCGAGTTTTGGAAATCAAGCGATCGTAAATGTGGTAAGAGTTCGAGTGTATGACACCGGGGATCGCATGTAGTCGGCACCATTTGTTGGGTCGCCGAGTGACACTAGAACCTCGCGCAAAGTGACAAAAGTGGTATCGGAAGAAGCGAGCATGTATGGCGAGCATTGATGTGACCATTTCTTTTGTTTGGAAAAGTGTGGAAGAAGTATATTTTAGACCTCGAGAGAGGTGTTTGTGGTGATGTTAGAGGTGATTCCTCGTGGACTTGGATGTAAGTATTTTGCGCATTGTTTCGCGCCATCAGGGCGTGATTGTTTCGTAAGTATGGTAGTGAAGACTATCTCGCGCACGTTGTTTGAGACTTAGAAGGAACATTCGACGAATGTTTCGCGAGGAGAGAATGTTATACCGTATTTCTAGAGTATGTACGTGGGGCGCACGAGAAAATTTGAACTTGAGAATTAGGCTTGGCCGAAATTTATTTGTTCACAACACCCGATTAGAGTCGTTTTCGACGAAACGTTTTCCACGACTTTCGTAGGGAATTTCCGCTATGTCATTTTTAATTTTTATGGATTTTTCCGAGAGACGAAACATTTTGGACCAACAAGAGGGCGCCACTTGGCACCCTCTCATCAGCGGTAGAGTGGACGAAATGGTGACTATTTTGTCAAGTAGTTGGTAGGATATTTTGTGTAGTTGGTTAAGGTGCACTTGGCAAGATTCGCCCTACACTTGCCTTGCACTTGGCAAGATCTTGCCGTTGGTTGGCCTTTGCTAGACCTATAAATACCCCCTTCAAGACTAATTCATCCACAAATTGCCTAAGTCTTGAAAGCTTCTTCCTCCCCTTAGTGTAGTGTCTTGCCGAGAGCCCTCTCCCTCGCCGAGTTTCCCCACTGGTAGGCCGGTGGTAGCCACCCCCTCCTGGGGTGCACATGGGGTACCCCTAGCCTAGTTGCCCGTATAATACCCCTCTCTTGGTAGAAATACTCTCAAAAGTATTGTTATAATGCCCAAATTACCTTAGCCAGATACCTTGTAGTATTCTAAGGTTATACCTATACGAAAAGCCCGTAAATACTATTATACTTCCCGTCTCACAAAACCAAACCCTAGGAAAATCTCCATAGTCCGTTGGAGTATTGTGTATAAGTTGGTTAGAACTTCTAAGGTGGTTTAGAGCGGGTTGAGCGCTTCGGAGTTGGAGCTAAACGATTGCCCGGATCGACTTTATACTTGGATAATTATGGGCTTATCGAGGTAAATATCTTGTCCTCTATTGTAATTGAAATTACATGTTGTTAGATTATATAGTTGAAGTATGTTATATATAGTTTAACATAGTTATCGGAATGTCTTGCGACTTAAGCCCGAATTTAAAGAAGAATCTTGAATCAGAATTACATAGGCGATTACAAGAGACTTGTGTAAGAGTACCGTGGAGTAGAATTGTACAGTTAGGTTAGATGATAACCCCTCGGTTGGCTTGCAGCCTACCGATAGAGAGAGATTTACGCTTCATGCGGGAGTGCCGAATTTTCAGAGAATATTCTACGATTAGACCTAAATGTTAATAAGTCGCTGGGCCTTATAGTCAAGTACACGTGCGCGATCTACTGGCTGGCGAGTAGCCGACGTTTGGAAGTACTTGAGCGTTTTGCTATTAGTCGATACTCGTCGCGGTATGTGAACCTCTTCCTATCTCTTCAGCATGATATGTGTGAACTATGTAGTGCCAGACGCATACGTGCTAAAATGTATTTGATTGGTTTAAAACATAAAGTGTTATAACGCTTTATGGGAAGTTGTTATAATGACTTTATGTTGGTAAGAAGATACTTGTGGTTTTTAAAAGGTAATCGTTTGAACTATAAGCGCTTGTTATGTGTTAATAAAGAACTTGAAGTATTTCAAAAGATTTTTGAATCATTTTGAAAGAAGTAATACTTGGTTTTTGAAAACTTAAGAGTTATACTAGCTTTATGGGAAGTTAGGTATAACGCTTTAAGAATGTTTTACCGATTTCGAAATCGTAACGTGTATCGACAAACCACCGCGGCGTTAATAAAAGGAAATGTTTTGACAGATTAAGTATTATTAAAACCAAGAGAAACTTCCATCCGCATGAAGCTAAGATGAGACAAAATGATATTTCCTAGATCATGGTCTTTGTAATAAGATTGTTATAAACAAGAATATCCTACTCACATATAAGACTTATGTTTCTCGGATAGTTTAAAAGAGAATTATATTCTTAAATGAATAAGACTATGAACATTTAAACCTTTCTAAAATAAGAAACGTGAACATTTGAAATTAGGCAAACTTGGGCGTTTGGAAAATAATGTCGTTACTTGATTTTACAAAGGTAAGTGTTTTAGTTTACTTAAAAGGATAATCACTCTATTTTCACATAACTACGTATTGTGTGACTTTTGTGAAAGTAACGATCTTTTAAAGATTTAATGTAAGTACTTTGGGGATAAAAACCGAACTTGTTGACATATAGTAGAAAGTACCTTGTGTATAACTTGATTGTGTTGGTTTGATAGCCTTGTAATACTTTCTTGTTGATTGATAAGTAAACACGCCAGACGCTATGTGTGTTAGTATCTTGTGATGTTAGTGTAAAGGGGTTTTCCTCGATCGTGCTTAAAGTTGTTTGACTATCACCGTTATGTTGGTATTGTACCACTCACCTTGACTTATTTCGGAGGTTGTCGCCTCCACGCGGTAGACTCAGCGATGCGGGACCATGATTCGAGAATACCTCACGCGGGTCCAGGGATCCATGCGAACTACGGAGTTCCGTGTTAGTGCGCGCCTTTATGGTCACGCGGCCTACGCGCTACGCGATCGCGAGTCGGGGCGATACCGGAGTAGCTACCGATGCGGGGTTATACCTCACGCGCCTATGAGGTTGGCCTATGCGAGTGCGGAAGTTCCGTGGCTAGACGCGCACATTTGATATCGCGCGAGTGACCAGCCTTTTGATCATGTGACGGCCTAAACAGATATCATGATACGATTTATGACCTTGTTAGTATGCTGGGTGTTAGTAGTCCGCTATGCCTTCGTATTTACCTCGCATCGCTTTATTTGGACACGCGGACACGTGTTCATGTGTATTCTGGTGCTTTTCTATCATGTGATCGCCGGTGAGGAAGGTATTCCACGGCATGATTGATGTTATGGGCTTGAGACCCATAGTTATATTCGAGTGATGACTTTGAGGCGTGAGTCCACGACTTGACACGATCGCCATTTATCAGGAATCGTAGTTTGGTTATCATACATGCTCCCGCTTTATAGGCTATTATGATTTCATTTACTGATTTTTAGTTTCACATACTCTGCACTGCCAGATCGACCTCCTTCGGGCCGCGTTCACGCCGCAGTTGAGGTACACCGCCGTTGATCCTAGCTCTCGTGGTCACGCGTTTGGGAAGCTCCGCTTTCTCCGAGGCTTATCGGTGGTATAGTCCCCGCCGTCGTAAGTGTTTACATTCGGGGTTTGGCGGGCCCCGTCCCGCCATTGTTGTCGATCATTCTTAGGTCCGTAAATCGCTGCAAGTGGTTTGTAAAAGGATTAAACTGCTCATGTTGAAAAAGTTGCTATTTATATATATACCGGGCGTAACCGCTTTTTTGTTACCGCCTTCTTATTTCACCGTCTTATTACATCGTTTCATGTATTGTCTTTATGTTCACTGACACTGGATGTATGTCTACTGGGTGCGCCGGTAGGCACTACCACGCCCGGGTTCGGGTCGTGACAATTATCTGGTCATACATTTCCAGATTTAGATAACCATTAAAAAACTTTAATGCTTTATTAACTCATTAACAAGCCATAAAGTCTTATCCTTATTTCTGAACATTGTCTTCATCCGAGAATGGGTTGAGTTATTTGACAATGTTGAACCGTCAGTCACAACTTTGTTTGATCTCCTTGAACCTAGCTCTTGGGATCTCCAGTCTGCTAGGTAGAGTTACCGTCATGATGACTTGTCCTTGACCTTAACCCCATTCCCATTTATGATCTACTAACTCCCTCTCTAGATAAGCCTTTTGTAAGCGGATCTGTCACGTTATCTCTTGACTTTACATAATCAATTGTGATAACGCCACTAGAGAGGAGTTGTCTAACGGTATTGTGTCTCCGTCAGATGACGAGATTTTCCGTTATACATTACGCCCCGCCTCTACCTATTCGCTGATCACACAATGTATACATATAGGAGCCAAAGGTTTGGGCCAGAATGAAATATCTTCTAAGAAATTCCGAAGCCATTCAGCTTCTTCACCGGCCTTGTCTAAAACTATAAATTCTGATTTCATTGTAGAGCGACGATGTCTGCTTTGATGATTTCCAAGACATCGCTCCTCCGCCAACGGTGAAAACATATCCACTCGTGGATTTAACTTCAAACGATCCTGATCCATTTCAGATCACTATATCCCTCAAGTACTGCGGGATATTTATTATAATGTAAAACATAGTTTTGAGTGTGTTGTAAATATCTCAAGACTCGTTTCATTGTCATCCAATGAGTTTGATTGAGATTACTCGTGAATCGACTCAGCTTGCTTATAGCACATGCTATATCTGGTCGTGTACAATTCATAATATACATCAAACTTCCCAAAACTCGTGCAAAGTCTAATTGTGAGTCACTTTCACCTTCATTCTTTTGAAGTGCAAAACTTACATCAATTGGAGTCTTTGCAACATTGAAATTTAAATATTTGAACTTGTCAAATACTTTTTCAATATAATGTGACTGTGATAATGCTATACCCTGTGAAGTTTTATGGAATCCAAATTTCTAAGATCAAATCAGCAACCCCTAAGTCTTTCATGTCAAATTTGCTAGCGAGCATACGATTTGTAGCATTTACATCGACAATATCTTTACTCATTATCAACATGTCATTAACATACAAACAAACAATGACTTCATGATTTGGAGTATTTTTAATGTAAACACATTTGTCACACTCATTAATCTTAAATTCATTTGCCAACATTGTTTGATCAAATTTCGTATGTCATTGTTTGGGTGCTTGTTTAAATCCATAAAGTGACTTAACAAGTCTGCACACTTTCCTTTCTTTACCAGGAACCACAAAACCCTCAGGTTGTTCCATGTAAATTTCTTCCTCCAATTCTCCATTTAAGAAAGTTGTTTTGACATCCGAAGGCAATTCTCCATTTGATGAATTTCAAGACCATATACGGCCGCCAGTGCCACTAACAACCGAATAGATGTTATTCTTGTTACCGGCGAGTATGTGTCAAAGTAATCAAGACCTTCCTTTTGTCTATAACCTTTGACCACAAGTCTTGCCTTATATTTGTCAATAGTGCCATCATCTTTCATTTTCCTTTTAAAAATCCATTTTGATCCTAAAGGTTTATTTCCAGGAGGAAGATCAACTAACTCTCATGTATGGTTGTTTAAAATTGATTCAATCTCACTATTGACTGCTTCTTTCCAAAATGTTGAATCAGAAGATGACATTGATGTTTTAAATGTTTGAGGCTCATTTTCAAGCAAAAATGTTACAAAATCTGGTCCAAAGGAAGTAGATGTCTTTTGACGTTTGTTACGCCTTGGATCCTCTTTGCTTGGTATACTTTCCTTTGGTTCTTCCCGCGGTCTTTTAGATCTTTCACTTGACGACTCACATTCAGTTTTATACGAATAGATGTTTTCAAAGAATTCAGCATTATCTGATTCAATTACCGTATTAACATGAATTTCGGGATTGTCCGATTTGTGAACCAAAAACCGAAAAGCTTTGTTGTTTGTAGCATAGCCAATAAAAACACAATTCACAGTTTTTGGCCTGATTTTTACCCTTTTGGGCAAAGAAACTTGGACCTTCGCTAAACACCCCCACACTTTGAAATATTTCAAGTTGATTTTTATTCCTTTCCATAGATCATATGGAATAGATTGTATTTTTTTGTGGGGTATTCTGTTGAGTATTCGATTAGCTGTAAGAATAGCTTTCCCACAAGCTTCTGCAGAAACCTAACTAATTAGTAAGACATTCATCATTTCCTTTAATGTTCGGTTTTTCCTTTCCGCAATTCCATTTTATTGTGGTGTGTAAGAGGCAGTAGTTTGATGAATAATTCCATATTCCAAACATGTCTCTGCAAAAGGAGATTCGTACTCTCCACCCCTATCACTTCTAATTATTTTGATCTTTTTATTCAATTGATTTTCCACTTCGTTCTTGTATTGCTTAAATGCATTAATTGTTTCATCCTTACTATTAAGCAAATACACATAACAGTATCGAGTGCAATCGTCAATGAAAGTTATAAAATACTTTTTCCCACCGCGAGATGGTATTGACTTCATATCACATATATGTCACGACCCAGCCCCGGGGCCATGACTGGTACCCTACCGGGGTACCCTGTCAGGTATATGTCAGAGAATAGTAGCAGAACATACATACCACATTACTTAGAGAAAAGGGTAAACATTACTGGCCAACCGATAAGGCTGCCTTCTATAAAACATACTTAAACAAAAGTATAGTAATACAACTGGTTCTTATAGCCCAAAACACATAGGTGACCACAGACCTCTAAAGATAACAACTGTGGCGGGACAGGGCCCCGCCATACCCCTGAATGTACAAAATACCTATAGCATCAGGGAATATCCGTACCAATAGACAAGCTTCCGGAGGGATGGAGCTTCTGACACTGGAGTAGTGATCCTAAGAACGAGGATCCTCAATCGCTACTTACCTGCAGATTTAACGCAGCGGCGAAGGGGTCGACACAATATGTACCAAGTATGTAAAGTGGAAAATACTATAATAATGATATCATAAGTCCGAAAGTGTGAGTCATGGAAGTCAATAAAATACCTTTTACTGTGCCTTACTAACAATGAGAGTGACAAATATATATATATACAATACTGCATAAAATAGGAGCCTTAGGATCAAAACGGGGTACCTCGCCCGTAGTATCAATAAGCACCCCTACTCCTGGGACTATTTCACCGCGATAGTCCCGTGGACCCGCATGAGGTATTCTCGTGATAGTCAGACCACCGCACGGGACTATTTCACCCGCATAAGCCCATAAGGACTCGCATGAGGTATTCCTCGCATCATGGGTAGCAAATCCACGGAACAGGTGGTATAACGATCTTGGGGACTCACCCCTCAGATATACTCTTACCCCGAAGCAGATGGTATAACGATCTACCGTACTACATAGTTTCATCTATTCATGCTCAAGAGATAGGAAAGCTTCACATACCTCTTTGGTCAATCCACTTGCCAAGTCCAAACTACCGCAAGTAATATTTCAACCTATAATAGTCATGATACGCTTATTAACCTCTAATCTTAATGTAGAACAATCCAAGTTCAAAGTCACTAAATTTTATGGAAAATTTGGGCAGCATTTCCTTTGTTTCTACTCACTTTGCCACCTTTCTCAAGGCCGAATTTATCATCCAAACACCACATTTAAGGTTCAACAATCCAACATTTAAAAGGGGATTACACACCCAAATACCAATTCTGCCCCATAAGTTTACAACAATTCACTTAACAATTCTAAGGTAGTTTTTAGGCTACAACATGCTCATAATCTCTTCTTAACCCATTCTTCATATCCAAACCACATTTTCTAGCATGCAATGACTCTAAGAGCATTATTTTACTACCACAAGTTCTATCTTCTAAGCATGCAACACTAGAACTAATTCTAAAGGAGGAAATGTTACCTTAAAGTTTTAGCCAAACTTATTCCAAAGATTTTACTAGCTTCCTTGCCAAGAACACCACCACAAGCTAGCCACAAGCTTCCTTCTCTTGTTCTTAATTTTTCAGATTTTCTTAGGCTTGGATTTCCTTTGGAAATGTAGAGAGAAGGAGGAGCTTTTGCTTTAGAGAGAGAGAGAGATTGGAAGATGACCAAGTCTTGAAGACTTGGTCAATATATTGCATGCAAGAAATCAGATGGGGGGGACACTTGTCACCCTCCCAAGGTCTTTTAAAAGAAAATCTGACTTTTCCTAAGTCTTTCCGCCCAAAAATCCCGCCTCGGCGCTGCTCTCCCGGCCATGCTGAAACCCCGCAGCTTCTGGACTTTCGGCGCGCTCGCATTGCCTCGGCGCCGTGGCGCTGCAACTTCAGCGACCTCTCAAGACTTTCGGCGCCGCCTCGCATCCGGCGCGCTCGCCGCTTTGTCCGAAACATATTTCTGTCCGACTGCGCACTGAACTTGTAACTCTCATATCTTTCTACTCTGACGTCCTATCGACGAACGGCTGGTTGCGTTGGAATCTAGACTCAACGAACTACGCCTTAGGCCTTTGAAACACTTAAGAACTCTCAATGTATCGGGTCATAACCCGCCTTAAAGTTGACTAAAAACCCGCCCGGAATAATCCGTCAACCTATCCTTTGAAAATTTTAAGTCTTACATGCTTTCGTACGCTCTCATACGTAGGGTCAGAACTACGGGGTATAACATTATCCCCTCCTTAGAAACATTCGTCCCGAATGTTCCTTCTAGGCTTACTCAAATCACAACATCGACATAGACCCTCTTAACTCTTCTTTTGCAAATAAAGAAGCTCCGCGAGCCACAACATACTGAAGCGTAAATGCTAAATCAAAACTAACAAGCAAGAAAGTGGGTTACCTGGAGGTATAGGAAATAAGTGAGGGTACTTCTTCATCATGTCATCCTCTGTTTCCCACGTTATTTGTTTGTCACTATCAAATCGACAAACTGTTTTACTTAATTAAATCAGAATAGCAATTAAATTACAGACTCAAACGATGAAGATTTTATTTCTTTAAATCAGAGTATAATTGTGAAACTTAAACGATGAAGATTTTATTTCTTCAAATCGTAATTTGAACGATGAAGATTTTATTTCTTCAAATCGCAGTATAGTTATGAGACTTTAGTATTCCAACGAAGCTTTTATATCTTCGAGTCAGAATACTAATATTCATATGAAGTAGAAAACTACACAAATTTTAATCTCCTTAAACAGAACGATGAAGTTTTTATGTTCTTCAAATCATTGTACAAGTATCACATGAGTAAGTCAAATTCATTCTTACTACCTTGAAAATAATCTTCACGTATTTCATGCAACAAATATCATACACAACGATGAAGATTTTATTTCTTCAACCCGAATCAATTTTGATAGCAACAAATATAATACACAACGGTGAAGATTTTATTTCTTCAAACCGAATCAAAATTGCTTGAAACGAAGTGCAGTAGATTGTATGTTGTATACTTGATGAAGTTTTTATATCTTCAAATCAAGTACCTAAATGAGTAGAAAGTTATAAAAACTTTAGTCTCAACCGGAGTAGAAAATTCGAAGATTTTAGTCTCCAAACAACATACAAGAAAAATACTTTTTTTTCCTCTGGAAAATATTTTTTTCCTTTTGGAAAACACTTTTTCCTGGACTTTAATATTCCAACGAAGTTTTTATGTCTTCAAGTTAGAATATAAAATTTCATACGAAGTAGAAAACCACACATGTTTTAATCTCCAAACCAGGATACAGATTAAAATAAAATAAACATAATTTCATTAAGATTGTTGATATAATAATCTGTATATGGCCAAAATAATGTTTCAACACAATCTGTTAGTAGAAAACAGATTACACAGTATAAAAATTACTTAACAGTAAATTAATCAAGAAAAACAATAGACGAAACATAATCTGTTTTGGAAAATAATTTCAGAATATAATCGAGCCCACTTAGTTCAAAGTGTGTCCTTAAGGAAATTATTCCCCTCACAGTACTCGAGGTTAATGGAATATCGTCTCCCAGGATGGAATGATTATCTTACCATAATAGTAGTACTTCAAATTCGATAAGAATAACCACTCAACGATGATATCACACGACTTAGAAGAGAGAATTTTTGGATTTAAGAAATTCGTATTGAATGAATTAGTGATAAATTCTTGAAACAAACAAGAATTTATAGTTGTTGGAGGTACTGATTCTGAATGTTTGCAACCATTCAGAATAGTTACCCAAATTTTGGAGGAAAATTCGAAAAGAAAGGACTTAAACCGGACGGGTCGGTCGCGGGTCTTGGGTCGATCCGTTTGGATTTATTTTTAATTAAATAATTAATTATTAAAGAAACGTTTGTCCAAAAAGATTATCAATCAATCTTTTTCCGATTCCGATTCCGATTTCGAAGCCGAGTGAGCGACGACGACGGCGCGAGGGGTCCTTGCTCTCTCAATCCTTTTAGCAACTAGAGAAGGTGTAATGTAATATATACACCTCTCTTTCCTTCTCTTTTTTCGACGTGGAACAAAAGAGCATTTTACTCCTTTTAATTTTCATCCCATCATTTTCTATTCACCAATATCAAAATCCAACACTTCACTCCTGTCTAAAACGAAGAGAGGGCGAAAAAGCATCACAGAAGAAGCTCATTAGAGGTCACAAATAAATTTAAGGACCCTTTACTATTCTTTATCTTGATACGTTTGTTAGATTGAGTGAAAATCTATTCTAAGCTGACCTTTTTTTTAATAAGGCATTACTAAGGCAAAAAGAAGGTACATGCGGTTATAACTGCAAATGCTGTTTGGGTGTTGACATATGTTGTATATTCAACTGAAATTCCCACCAACAAGACACTCTCTACTACCCATTACTCCCCTCCTCCCTGCAAATTTCATTAACCACCTCCCACCGCCCTAGCTCCGTCGCTTCTCTTTTCCGGCACCCCAAACGCAGCTTTCTTTTTCTTATTTGTCATAAAATGGCAAAATCCTGGACTCTTTATATGTCATATTTCGTCATCTTCACCATCATGATACTACTTTCGATGCCCGTTACACAATCTAATTCATCTAACGAGAGTATGTTTCTTTTTTTTTCAACATGTCTATTTGATTACAGTTTCGCACATGTACATTTATTCAAGAATTTGATGGTTTCTTGTAAAAATCTTGTTTTGTTTTACAGCTCCAAGTTATATGAAGTTTGTATTCAATGCAACGGAGTTTCCATCTGAAGACGATTATGATTACATAGTGGTGGGTGGTGGCACAGCCGGCTGTCCACTGGCGGCGACATTGTCGGAGAAGTGCAAAGTTCTACTTCTTGAAAGAGGGGGTGTTCCATATGGAAGACCTAATTTGATGACCCAAGAAGGGTTTCTTACTGCCCTCACTGATATTGATGATTTTGAGTCACCTGCACAAGCTTTCACCTCTGAAGATGGAGTTCCGAATGCCCGAGGTCGAATTCTTGGAGGTAGTAGTGCAATTAATGCTGGTTTTTATAGTAGGGCTGATCAAGATTTTTATACTAGGTCTGGTATTAACTGGGATTTAAAAGTTGTTAATCAATCTTATGAATGGATTGAAAAGGCTATTGTGTTTAGGTCTGAACTCAAGAATTGGCAATCAGCTGTGAGGGATGGGTTAGTGGAAGCTGGAATTGATCCCTTTAATGGGTTTAGTTTGGATCATGTTATTGGTACCAAGATTGGTGGGTCCACTTTTGATAGCTCGGGTCGTAGACATAGTGCTGCTGATCTTCTTAACTATGCAAATCCTTCAAATATTAAGGTAGCTGTTTATGCTAGTGTGGAGAGGATTCTGCTAGCTCCAAACTCAGCTTATTCGCCGTCTAAGCAGGCTGCTATTGGTGTGATTTTTCGTGACCAATCTGGGCGTTATCACCACGCCATGTTGCGTAGAAAAGGCGAAGTTTTAGTAGCTGCAGGAGCTCTTGGTAGCCCACAGTTGCTTTTGTTGAGTGGTGTTGGTTCAAGGCCTTACCTATCTACATGGGGTATTCCTGTTGCTCACCATTTACCTTATGTGGGGAAGTTTCTGTTTGATAATCCAAGAAATGGTATCTCAATTGTGCCACCTATGCCACTGGAACATTCGTTGATTCAAGTTGTGGGGATTACTAATTCAGGGGCTTATTTAGAGGCTGCCTCTAATGTTATCCCATTTGCTTCCCCTGCTAACTCGGTTTTTATCAGAACGTCACCTTCACCAGTTTATCTCACTGTGGCCACCATCATGGAGAAGATTGTTGGACCAGTTTCTTCAGGTTCACTTAGATTGGCATCAACAGATGTTAGACTGAACCCTATTGTCCGATTCAATTACTTCAGCAATCCGGGAGATGTAGAGAAGTGTGTCAATGGCACAAGAAAAATAGCTGATGTGCTGAGAACCAGAACAATGGAGATTTTCAAGTTTGATCAGTGGTTTGGTGGTAGGGATTTTAGGTATGTAGGTCCTGCTTTGCCTGTTGATGAGTCGAATGATGAACTTATGAGGGAGTTCTGCCATCAGACAGTCAATACCATTTGGCACTATCATGGTGGCTGTCTTGTGGGGAAGGTAGTTGATAAAAATTTGAGAGTACTTGGCATTGAAGGCCTCAGAGTTGTTGATGGTTCGATATTCAGTGTGTCACCAGGGACCAATCCCCAGGCTACTCTTCTTATGCTTGGACGGTAGGTGTTTGTTTGTCTGAGTTAGTAACTTGTCCTAATTTATCGTCTGGTGGAGTTCAATAATTTTTGGTTTTTGATTGCAGGTATGTTGGTATGGTGATGCTCAGGGAGAGGTTCAGATAGTCGCTGTTATGTTGGTACAAGCTGCTTAGGGAGAGCACTATCAGAGAGTAGTATTCATCATTTTCCATTACGTGAGCTTACTCTTTTTCTAAGCTGACTGTTAGTCTCCTTTTTTCGCTGCTTTATGGCCATTGCTTCTGTAAGTGATTTTTTTCCACAAGTAGTCTAGTTGTAACGTTTGGTGCACTTGTTAATTCATTCGTTTTGTAAAATGTGTGATGAGAAATTGAGAAGTACTGCTAGTACATCAGAAATGATACTATCGCTGTGTCGTTTTGGTCAGATCAACGATTTGAGGTTGCCGGCTACCTGAAGTTTCTGTACATTTTCTAAATCTGAATGTAAGATTCCCCTGCCTCTTCTTTAATTTTCTCATTTGCACTAGAGATGTGAGCGGAAATTTATGATTGTGGTTAGAAATAGTGACTGATGCTGGTAACTGGTGTGTATTTGTCAGGGTTTTAGACATTACTGCTGCTTGTTATCCTAAACACTGTTTAAAGCTTCTTAATGTGACAGCACAGTGTTCCCAGAGAGTTGAAACCATAAACAGCTGAACAAATGTAAGAGCAAGAATTCCCCTTGATATGCCTTCTTAGACAGATCACTATGATAATCTGTATTGTATTGAGAACTATCATTCACTCCTCTTTTTGGGGGGAGGAGAGGTGGTACGGAGACAGGAGAGATATAGGTAAAAAGTTGTGGACTATGGATTATTTCAAAACAGAGATTTCTTTAGCTTTAATGGGTCAACCGGTCAGTATTAAATCATAATTGACTGATGTGTTAATGTGTTAAGAGCACTATAGTCTACTATCTTTGCCTTAGAATTTATATCAATATTCAATATTCTGAACTATTTATGCATCTGCTAGTGTTTGTAGCGTCAAATATCAGAGAAGGTCCTCTCTATAACTCTGCTGCAGAACTGCTTTTGCATTTTTGCTTATTGTTAGACCTTGCCTTCACTCGATTATCTAAACAAGGCATCGAGGATTTGCATGAAGAAAAATTCATTACGACTTTCTCATTGGCTTATGAAAGACCTGTCTTCCGTGGAGATAGTTGTATGAAGTTGTTACTTGGTAAGCAAATGGCGTAAATTGGCTTTGAGCTTTTGTTTACTTCTTAAGTGACAGAAACATCATATGCGTGGTTGGGTAGCTCGTATGATAAATGTTCACTTGGAACAAGTAAAATTTATTCCTAAGACAAGTGATGATATCCTTTAGGTGGCCCCAGGGTTCTGTCTTTTCATCATCGTACCGGAGTTGAATCTCTTTCAGGTTTTAAATGATAGAAAGTCTCTACTAGGTAGTAGTATTCCCTTGTTTAGGGAAACCGCAGTCTTAATTCTCTGTGTAAGTTTTCCTTTTTCTTTTGTGTCCGGTGTACAGAAAAAATTGCACTACTGACTAGGCTGGATTCTGGAAAGACAAATGTTGTTGGGACAAGTTTTACTTAGGTATTATCTTGGCACTTGATAGTCATTATGTTTCTGAAACCATAAATTTATCCATTTCGTCTTTGGCATTATGTGAATTACTTTGTTGAGCAATCTGTAGTTGGTTCTTCTACCAAGCAGTTCTGCACTCTGACCATCTCATTCCCCAGTCTTGCAAATGTTAGAATTTTCTAATCTCAATATTTCACATTTCCACTAGTGTCAATCAGATTTCTGTTGTAAAAATAGGGTAAAAACGGGAACGGAAGAACTGAAAGGGTAGACTGAATAAAGCTAAGTGTAACATTGTCGAGTCGAGTGTTAGTACTCTTTCCTTAAGACAATATTACCCCCATATATTATGGCTTACGGTAGATGGGTAATAGTCTCCCAAGATAAAACGACAGTACCTTCTCAAGTACAAGCCAAATACTTGAGAACCTTGCAGAAGAAAAAAGAACAAAGATTGCTAGAAATAGAAGAAAAGCTCTGAACAATTTTCAGATTTTTGTGTTGTCAATGGATGTTCTAAATCTGAATTTTGAGTCTCCTTTTATAGTTGCAAAATGATCATTCACATACCATGTGAATGCATTAAATGGGTGCATAGATCTCACCAAAAGACACCTTGATCATGCCAAGAGTTGACTGATCTTTGGCCTTTCAAATCAATCCATGAATCAGAAGATTCTGGACAATTTTTGGTTATTTGGATTCGAGCGCGGCTACGCGCACGTGGCGCCGCGACGACCCAACCTCGAGCCCCAGGATTTTTGACGCCACAAGACTGATCGTGGCCAGAGCGCCATGCGCCGTCCGTCGTGGCTCGGCGCCGCGACTCTTCCCCATTTTCCGTATTTTGCACTTTTCTTATACCGTCGTGGGAGACACATTAATTTGGCCAATTAATCGTCCATCCTTACCTAACTTAAAAACACTTTAACATATGTACCAACATCTCTTTCACTACGTAAAATTTAGCTAGACATTGTACGACGTATGCATGTGTGTGGAAATCGTATTTCCAATATGCGGGGCTCCATGTGTTCAAGTCATTAAGGAAGGGATAAACTCAATCCCACTAGGTAATTTTTCCAACAATCCCCTCTTGAAAGAGGTGTTGGTGCACGCGGAGTGCCAACCATTAGCAATCTAGTAGCGGAAGTATATTGCATCGGAATAGGTAGCCCGCAGCTTTGAACCTTTCCTAGTCAACTACCATCGGACATATTTACTGAGCGGTGAACGTCCTGTCTTGAACCGTCAGTGTTTTAGTATATGCCAAGACAATGATAGAGACACAAATAACTGTCCAATCTCTCGTTTCTTCTTATGTTTTGTCCGTTTTGGCCGTGGACACACTTGGATTCTTAAGTACGTTCAACTGAGGCGGCCTGTCCTCGCACTTAAATAGGTGACCTCCTACAAGATACCCTGCATTACCCCACTTTGTCAGTGTTAGGAGTCATTAAAAGTATCCTTATCTCAACTCGACTCTCGAGTATTATGTTAAGACTTTGACACTTAACCTGTACCCACCATGCAGGTAGCACTTAATGTCTATCGCGGGAAGGCTTTGGATTAGAGTTTCCATAAGGAATCAATATCTGAAGTGCTCTTGCTTTTCTATAAGCGCTCAACTGGACCTTTACAACTTAGTTTTCCATTGAACCAAATTTATGGGATCTCTAGTCAGTATGGATGGGTTAACACCGTATCGCTCCTTATTGTTTGGGTTTTAAGCCCATTCCCCTAGACATGCAAATCATCTGATCATTGGGTAATCCCTTAGTCAAATGGTCAGTTATATTCTCTTTTGATTTTATGTAATCGATGGAGATAATGCCCGTGGAGATCAATTGCCTAACGGTCTTATGTCTCCGACGTATGTGCCGAGATTTGTCGTTGTATATGCTACTTCGTGCCCTTTCTAATCTTGTCGATCGTCATGATGGATCATCACCGGGCGGGTTTATCCCAGCAAGGATATCCTCCAAGAAGGCATGAAGCCACTCAACTTCTTCACTTGCTTTGTCTAAAGCGGTGAACTCCGATTCCATAGTGGATCGGGCGATGCAAGTTTGTTTGGAGGACTTTCAGGACACATCCCCACCACCAATTGTAAACACATACCCACTGGTGGATTTGGTGTTCCTTATATCGGAAATCCAGTTTGCATCACTGTACCCCTCTAGTACAGCTGGATACCTCGAGTAGTGCAATCCGTATGACATTGTATATTTCAAATACAGGAGTACTCGATTAAGCGCTTTCCAATGGTCATCTCCGGGATTGCGTGTAAACCTCGCCAATATATTGACGACATAAGCGATATCAGGTCGGGTACAATTTGTTACATACATCAAACTGCCGATTATCTACGCATATCGCTCCTGGAGCACAGGTGCACCATGATTCTTATCAATGCTTTGATTCCTATCCATTGGTGACTTCAATGGCGGACAGTCAAACGTCTCGAACTTTCTCAGGACATTCTTTATGTAATGAGATTGAGACAACACTAGTCCGTCAGATGACTTAGAAATCTTAATTCCTAAGATGACATCTGTGATACCCATGTCCTTCATGTCAAAACATTGTTTTAACATGTTCTTTGTTTTCAGGATCAAGGCTCAACTGCTACCTGTGATCAACATGTCGTCTACGTAGAGGCAGATCATGACGAAGGATAAGAGTTTCCTTTCACGTAGACACACTTATCACACTCGTTAATGGAGAAACCTTTTGACATTAATGTACTATCAAATTTTTTATGTCATTGTTTTGGAGCTTGTTTCAGCCCGTACAGGGACTTGATAAGTCTACAGACTTTCTTCTCCTGTCCTGGAACTACATACCCCTCGGGCTGTTCCATATATATCTCCTCTTCCAAATCACCATTTAGGAAGGATATCTTAACATTCATTTGATGGATTTCAAAGTCATGTAGTGCTGCAATGGCAATGAACACCCTTATGGAAGTCATTCTCGATACTGGGGAGTACGTGTCGAAGTAGTCAAGACCTTCGATTTGTCGGTCTCCTTTGGCTACCAACCTAGTCTTGTACTTATCTATAGATCCATTAGCTTTGTACTTACGTTTAAGTACCCACTTACAACCTAGTGGTTTATTTCCCGGAGGAAAATCAACCAACACCCAGGTGTGATTTTGCATGATGGACTCTATCTCACTTTTCATCGCTTCTTTCCAAAGCAGTGCTTCTGGAGTTGACAATGCCTCTGCAATTGTCCGTGGTTCATTCTCAACCAAGTAAGCTAGAAAGTACGACCCAAAAGATTTCTCTTTCCTGGTCCTTTTACTTCGCCTAGGTTCTGTCTCAGGACCAGTTGGATTCTTATCCACATCTGTATCTATTTGGTCAGAATCGTCAGATCCCGGGGAATCATGACTCCTTTTGCGCGAGGCGACTTCATTTTCCTTTTTAGGAAAGATTGTCTCAAAGAATTCAGCATTCATTGACTCTATTATTGTACCCCCGTGAATATCTGGTATATTTAATTTGTGTACCAGAAAGCGATAAGCACTACTGTTATTTGCTTAACCAATGATGATGCAATCTACAGTCTTAGGTACTATCTTGACCTGTTTTGTCTTAGGTACTTTGACATTGGCCAAACAACCCCTAGGTATTTGTAAGAGGGTGTCTTTCTTTCCATAGTTCATATGGAGTTTTCTCATTGCTTCTGTGAGGGACTCTATTGAGTATCATGTTGGGAGTAACTCCCCACATATTTTGCGCAAGGCCAGAGTTAATAAGCAAGACGTTCATCATTTTCTTTAGTGTACGGTTCTTGCGTTCCGCCACACCGTTTGACTGTGGAGAATATGGTGCAGTTCGTTTGATGGATTATGCCGGACTGGGCACAATATTCCTCAAACTGAGCTACATACTCTCCCCCTCTATCGCTACGAATCGCTTTAATTCGTAGACTTAATTGGTTTTCAACCTCGGCTTTATAGCGCTTAAAGACATCGAACGCTTCATCCTTACTTTTGAGTAAGTAAAGGTAGCATTACCTTGTACTATCGTCTATGAAAGTCACAAAGTACTTATTTCTTCCTCTAGTTTGAGAGAACTTTAAATCACATATGTCCGTATGTATAAGTTCTAGAGGGGTGGTATCTCGTTCTACGGAACGGAAAGCCAACATGGTATGTCTTTCCTCTACACATAACTCACATTTGGATTGAGGGTTTATAGCGTCAGACGGCAATAACTCCAACTTTACCAATCATTTAATTGACTGATAGTTTACGTGTCCCAGTCTATGATGCCATAGACTGGACGACTCAAGCAAGTAAGAAGATGCACTTTCATTAATGTTACGAATTACAGACATGGCGTTTAATTTGAAGAGGCCTTCACAGGCGAACCCTCTTCCTACAAACACATCATTCTTAGTAATAACAAACTTACCGGATTCGAACACCACTCGAAATCCGGCCTAAACTAAAACATTAACATAAATTAAGTTCTTCCGGAAGTCCGGAACATGCAAGACGTTCTTCAACTTGAGGTCTTTACCAGAAGACATCTTGAGTACTACAATGCCTTCTCCCAACACATCTGAGGTAGCATTGTTTCCCATGTATAGCTTCTTACCGGTAACTTCTGTATATGTAGAGAAAGCGTTACGGTCGGAGCATATGTGATGAGTTGCACCCGTATCCAACCACCACTGCTTGGGGTTTTCAACCAGATTTGCTTCTAGCACGACGACCGAGAAGTCTTCACACAGATCGTCAAGGATCTTGTCTTTAACCATGTTGGCTTTGGCCTTTTTCTTTCCTTTGGCCTTCTCCTGCTCGCGCTTCAATTGGCGGCAGTCTTTGATCATGTGACCAGCCTTGCCACAATGATGACAGTTGCCCTTGAATTTCTCAACGGCCGGAGTCTTTCCATCTTTCAGAAACTTGCGTTTCTTACTCGGGTTTCCTTTGGTCTCAACCAAGTTAGCCTTGACATCAGTTGCTGCCTTGCCTTTGACCAAGGTATTCTTGTTGTCTTCATGGATATGAAGCTTGATGACAAGTTCTTCAAAACTCATTTCCTTGGATTTGAGTTTGAGATAGCTAGTGAACTCACCCCACGGCGAGGCGGTTTCCAATAAGTGGCGTCAAGAATGACTCATCGGGCTTCATACCTTCTAGATCCGCATCACGGATGATTAATCGAACTCCCGCACTGCTGATACGATCGATTTGTCATTCACCATTTGGTACTTCGGAAACTTTCCGACTATAAATTTCATAGCACCCGCATCATGAGTGTCGTACTTCTTCTGCAACAGATCCCATAACTCCTTTGCGGTATTGACAATATAGTACACCGTGTAGAGTGGATCGCACAGACAATTCAGGATGTAGTTCCTGCACATGTATTCGTTTTGACTCCGGGAGTCAAATTTCATCATCAGGACACCAGGCTGGGTATCCTGGCTCGTCTCAACCATGTTATTGGTTTGGACGTCCATATCATCTCCAACAGTAGGAGGATCCTCAGTTAAGTATTTTGCCATACCTAGTATTGTGGGGTAGAACAACATCTTCTGTTGCCACCTTTTGAAGCTGGTGCCCGCAAACTTTTCGGGTCTTTCGGCTTGGAAGTTGGGTGGAATCATGGTATTCCCAATGGTACCGAAATTGATACCAGCGACAGTAGCAGTGCTAGAGGATGTGACATTATTGAAAGCAGAGACTTGTTCCTTTTCATTCACCATCTTTAATTCTTCGCAATAGTAATTTTTGTCTTAAGTTGTTGTAAAAATAGGGTAAAAACGGGAACGGAAGAACTGAAAGGGTAGACTGAATAAAGCTAAGTGTAACGTTGTCGAGTCGAATGTTAGCACTCTTTCTTTAAGATAAAATTACCCCCGTATATTATGGCTTACGGTAGATGAGTAATAGTCTTCCAAGATAAAATGACAGTACCTTCTCAAGTACAAATCAAATACTTGAGAATCCTTGTAGAAGAAATAAGAACAAAAGATTGCTAGAAATAGAAGAAAAGCTCTGAACAATTTTCAGATTTTTGTGTTGTCAATGGATGTTCTAAATCTGAATTTTGAGGCTCCTTTTATAGTTGCAAAATGATCATTCACATACCATGTGAATGCACTAAATGGGGTGCATAGATCATCATTCACATACCATGTGAATGCACTAAATGGGGTGCATAGATCTCAACAAAAGACACCTTGATCATGTCAAGAGTTGACTGATCTTTGGCCTTTCAAATCAGTCCATGAATAGAAGATTCTGGACAATTTTTGGTTCGCTAGATCTGGAGCGCCGCGGCGCTGACCTGTCAGAAACCAACCTCGAGCCTCAGGAGTTTTGGCGCCGCGGCGCTGTCCCGTCGTGGCTCGGCGCCGCTGCTCTTCCCCATTTTCCGTATTTTGCACTTTTCTTATTTCTTATACCTTCGTGGGAGACACATTAATTTGACCAATTAATCGTTCATCCTTACCTAACTTAAGAATACTTTAACATGTGTACCAACATTTCTTTCACTACGTGAAATTTAGCTAGACACTGTACGACGTATGCATGTGTGTGGAAATCGTATTTCCAACATGCGGGGCCCCATGTGTTCAAGTCATTAAGGACAGGATAAACTCAATCCACTAGGTAAATTTTCCAACAAATTCTTCATGCTGTTTTCCTAGATTATAATGGATTGGAGTTTGCTTTGGTATTGAGGTGTAGTTTAGAATAATGGATTGGAGTTGCACCTATGAATAAAGTGAACCCATGTTCAATGGAGAAAAGAGCTTTGTGATCGGTTAGGCCTTTCGGAGTGTTGATTCCAAAATTACACATTTTCTGCTGCAGCAAAATAGAAATCACCGTGGGTAGTGAGTGAGATGCTCTAAGAAATAAATTAAGGCAGATGCAGCATCTGTCAATATCTACCTCTGTTAGCAGAGGCAAGCAACTTATAAACAGGAGAATTGAGGTTGAAACATAAACAAATAGTACTCTGTATCGTGGGTGGAATGAATTAGTTGGGTGCTTGTTAGGTGATATATTTTTACGCATTAGTTAATGAACAAGTTCACAAATTCATCATTTTAAGCTACCAACAACAACAATATACCCAGCGTAATCCCACACAGTGGGGTCTGGAGAGTGTAAGATGTACGCTGACTTTACCTCTACCTTTGTGGGGCAGAGAAGTTATTTCCGATAGACCCTCGGCTATCATTATATGCTACCAATGATGAACACTAGCAGCTTATAATAATTGGCTATACCGTCAAACTAGACTAATCGATGTTGAGGCTAATGAGAATCTTAGTAAGGATATTAGTCATCCCTTAAAAAATAAACAGGAGATGCCACAATTTAATGGACGCTTCTCATGTCAACAATAAGCTGTCTGAGCGTGCAGGATATGCAAAAGGTAAGACAATAATACTCAATCTACTGCACAGTGTATGCAGAGAAGAGTCAAAATGGGCAAAGTTTTCAATATGTTCCAAATAGTCGAATCATTGAAGTACTACTATTCATGCATTTATATAAGTCTTTTTTGTCATCTCTTTCAATTTGTTAATGATAGGAAGTCTCCATCACGGAGTAATGTTCCTTTGTTTAGCTACAACTGATCTGTAATCATAAGTTAAATAAAGGGAAAGGACGCTGTGACATAAGTTAATTAAAGGGAAACGACAGCCTTAAACACTGTGACATAAGTTAAATAAAAGGAAACGACAACCTTAAACGCTGTGACATGTTTTGCTCTCTTATTTGTCCAGTACAGAAAAAGTGTACTGACAGGAACCGAAAGAAATGTTGTTAAGACAAGTTTTACTTGGGTACTATCTTGGCACGACAGTTTTTCTGAAGAAAATAAGCTAAGATCCCCTTCCCCCAGTAATCCATATGGTCTTTGCATTGTGTGAATGACTTGGTTGTGTACTCTCAACATTTTCATATTCCTGCAATGTTATGACTTACTAATCTCAATAGTATTTTACAATTCCGCTAGTGTCAATTAGATTTCTTCATGTTGTTTTCCTGGATTATATAACCGACTCCAACTTGTCTGGGATTGATGCATAATTTGGAACAACGAATTGGAGTTTTGCCTCTGAATTCCGTGTTATTGAAGTGAGATTGTGATGGGTTGGGCTTGGGCCTTTCAGAGTGTTGATTCTAAAACCACATGTCTCAATAAAGGCAGATGCAGCATCTGTCAATGTCTTCCTCAGTTATAAACATGATTAAATAGGAGTAGGAGATATTTCTGAGGAATATGTGGTGATATTTGGTCTGTACTCTGTAACACTTGGCAGCATGAATTAGTTGGGTACATGTGAGGTAATATATGTTTTTCAGCATTAGGTAATGAACAAGTTCATAAATTCTATCATTTTATGTACTTATATCAATGATGAATCTTGCTAGCATATCATAATTGGTTATAATTTATACATCCCTCGACATTGAAAAACTCCCAATTGCAATTCAAACATTTTTTAAAAAAATTGGCCCAATTTGCACTCTGCTTTTTTTAATTAGTCTCCTAGTACACCCACTGAATGCCAAGATTATTCCTGTAGGTGTTTACGTCGGGTTCGTACACGCAGCGGAATTTGAAAATTTATGTTTCAAATCCGACGACGGTCGAACTGCAGTATGATATGTAATGTAAAATATAAACACAAAGTAAATGTAAAACTTCGAACGAAGACTTACATTTTGGAAGCAGTCACTCAAGCAGTTGAATCTCCAATCTTTGTGTAGTCCGAGGGTGCACACGCAAACGTTCCTCAATTTGTAAGTTTAGAGGACTGTGATGTAATTTGCTAAGTCAGGAATGCTAGGGATTCTGACAGAGATTTAGAAGAAATTGACCTCTCTTAGGTTTTGATGTATTGAAATGAGAAGAGGAGTCTCCTATTTATAGGATAAAATAAGAGCTCAAGAGTTTCAGTAGGGCGTGCCAGTGATTTGTCGTGCCACGCCCCGCGCTGCGATCGTAAGAAACTGCGCGGTCTTGCACGTGTTCACACCGCGATCTGAATCAGCACCGGTTCGTCTTATTTTCTGCCCACTTTCTCATTTTAATGTCCCGGTCATCAACCGAACATTTAGGTATCTCCTTCTAATTACATCCTTCAATCGACGGAACATTTGACTTAGTGTTATCTTTCAGGCCTTTACATATCGTCACTAATTACATTAAGATCTTCACGGAACTCCTAGACTGCGCCGGAAGACGAACCCAATATGTAAAGTTTAGCTACACAAAATATGTGAACTGAACCTATATGTGAGAATATAAAAAAATTTCATTCATGACACACTCAATCATGCTTAGGATTTGTCAAGTGTCTATCCAAATGACTTGATTATTATAACTCATCTATATTAGTTGACAACAGGACCATGTCGCGACGTATCCGTTCGTTAACGATGACTTTCAACCTAATACCATATGAGTATCTGAGTGTTCACTCGAATATAAATTCAAGGAATGAATCCTTTCTTGGCTCACATACCACTTTTAATCTACTTCGTAATGCACCCAAAACAAGTCGCGTCTCAATCTATAAGGCATTTGAGCTTAGGACAGAATCAAAGTACATTACTCCGTAAATAAGATGATATTGACCTCAAGTCTAAGAACTTTTATCTCCCACACGCCGATGACATTATAGACATATAACAAAACAGTACATCAACAGGGCGTACCAATACTTCAACAAGTATCCATGTGTCCATCACAAGTTGTCATAACTCGTAGCAAGTGAGACATACTACATCCCTTAAGGATATGATGTATACCACATGTCGACGTATCACATATCATCGATATCCCAATTTTGATGATCATTAGTCGAAGTAATTTAAGAGTTACGTTATAACATTAATTCTCACATCATTAATAAACACATAACCTCTAGGGATGCATTTATAGAATATTATAAACAATCAACTAATAATTCAATAAATGCAAATTGCCATAATATTAATCATCATTAATATAAATACGAATGTGTATAAAGTACATTGTATCATAATACAGATTGCTCTAGGACATACATATATTTTCAATCTCCCACTTGGCCTAGAGCCAATCGCCAACATATCTAATACCCATATTCTCAAAATGACCATTATGCTTTACCAAGCTTAATGGTTTAGTAAACGGGTCTGCTAGATTATTGTTTGTGGGAATATAGTCTATCTTGATATCTTCCGCTTCCACCATCTCTCTCAGGATGTGGTACTACCTTGGTACATGCTTGTTTCTGTTTGTTGATCTTGGTTCTTTTGCTTGTACAATCGCACCAGTGTTGTCACAATAAATAGTTACTGGACAACTAGCACTCGGAACAACCCATAGTTCCTTCAGGAACTCAGAAATCGCGGCAGCTTCCTTAGCAGCTTCCGATCCAGCAATGTATTCCGTTTCAGTAGTCGAGTCTGCAGTAGTAACCTGTTTGGAACTTTTCCAGCTCACTGCTCCTCCGTTGAAAATGAACGTGTAACCAGACTGAGATTTGAAGTCATCAACAACTGTCTGGAAACTACCATCGGTATACCCACTGACAACCATCTCATCAACTCCACCATAGACTAAGAAGTAATCTTTAGTACCCTGAGGTACTTGAGAATACTCTTGACTGCTTTTCAGTGTTCCTCGCCAGGATTCTGCTGGAACTTTCAAGTCATACTAAGTGCAAATGTCACATCTGGCCTAGTACATGTCATGACATACATGATTAATCCTATAGCCGAAGCATATGGAATCCTCTTCATGCGCTCAAGTTCAATAGCATTAGAAGGGTAGTCCTTCTTCTATAACTTGATGCCTTGACCCATCGGAAGACCGCCTTTCTTGGAATTCTCCATTGAAAAACGTCTAAGCACTTTGTCTATGTAGACTGACTGTGACAGCCCCAACAATATATTAGGTCTATCTCTGTAGATCCTAATTCCCAGAATGTAGATGGCTTCACCTAAATCCTTCATCATGAATGTCTTGGACAACCAATCTTTGACTGACTGCATGAGGGTCTTATTATCTTCCACTATCAATATGTCATCAACATATATAATAATGAAGACAATACCTTCATCCTGCGTTTGGAATAAACACAAGGATCCTTTTTGCTTCTGACGAAATCAAAAGATTTGATAGCATTGTCAAAACAAATGTTCCAACTCCTAGAGGCTTGCTTAAGCCCATAAATGGACTTCTGTAGCCTGCACACAACATTTGATCTGGACTCACACAAAAAACTCTCGGGTTGTTTCATATACACTTCCTCAATTAGATTACCATTGAGGAATGTAGTTTTGACGTACATCTGCCAAATGTCATAATCATAATGTGCAGCTATTGCAAGAAAAATTCGAATAGACTTTATCTTAGCCACCGGTGAAAAGGTTTCATCATAATCCACACCAGGACGCTGAGTAAAACCTTTAGCCACTAGTCTAGCTTTATAAGTCTGAACCTTGCCAGATGCATCAATCTTATTCTTGAAGACCCATTTGCATCCTATGGATTTAACCCCATTTGGCAAATCAACCAAGTTCCACACCTGATTGATATACATATATTTCATTTCGGATTTTATGGCTTCTTGTCATCTCTTCGAATTAATGTCTAGCATTGCTTCGCTGTAGGTTCTAGGCTCGTCATCTTTCCGGAGGACGATGAGATCTAGTAGACCTACGGAGTTGATTATCTTGTGGTTCAGTTACAGGTATGTTTTGACTGTGAGTAGGTTCTTGTGCGTTGGTCGAACCACCAACATTAGAGCTTTCAGGAATATCATTTTCATGTCTTTCCTGAATTGGAGGAAATGCAACTGGTGCACTTGCTCCCAAGGTCTGTGCCGGAAGATCTTGCATTTTTGCATTACTCCTCGTAGCACTCCCACTGGCCGAAGGGGGTACCCTAAATACCCAATCTTCGCCAGAAGCTCCCACTGAATTCTTGTCTTCATCATCGGGCAAGGATTAAACCTCTTTGTTACCTTGTTCTTGAATTTCTTCAAGTTCTATCTCTGTGCAACTCTCATCCTTGTAGACATATTCATCTTCAAGGAAAGTTGTGTTCCTAGAAACAAATATCTTATGTTCTCCAGGAAGATAGAAATAGTATCCCTTAGTTTCCTTCGGATACCTAACAAAGTAACATTTCTCACTTTTAGATTCCAACTTATTAGTGATCAACTTCTTGACATATGCAGGACACCCCCAGGTCCGCATGTGTCTAAATTATGACTTTTTGCCACACCATAACTCATATGGTGTCTTTTCGACTGATTTAGATGGAACTCTGTTTAGAACATATGTTAAGGTCAAAATAGTGTATCACCAAAGGTATGTTGAAAGAGCTGAAAAGCTCATCATGAAACGAACCATATCAAGTAAGGTTTGGTTTCTCCTCTCGGCAACACCATTCATCTGTGGTGTTCCAGGAGGTATCCATTCGGAATGAACTCCATGAAGCTTTAAGTAGTCAAGAAATTCTTTACTTAAGTATTCACTCCCACGATCAGATCGAAGAATCTTGATACTCTTTGAGAGTTGTTTCTCAACTTCACACTTAAACTCCTTAAACTTCTCAAAAGCCTCGGATTTGTGTCTCATAAGATACACATATCCAAACCTTGATAAGTCGTCTGTGAAAGTGATAAAGTAAGAGAAACTCTTTCTAGCTTGAGTCGAAAATGGTCCACATACGTCCGTATGTACCAACTCAAGCACCTCCTTGGCACGGATCCCTTTTCCAGAAAGAGGTTTAATGGCCATTTTACCCTTCAAACATGATTCACAATTACCATAAGATTGTAAGTCAAATGGTTCGAGGAAATTTAATTTCCTCAACCGTTCTATCCTTGTTTGATTGATATGACCAAGTCTTCAATGCCATAAGTAGGTAGAATTTCTTTCATTTAACTTAGCCATTTTATTTTGTACATTGAAAATTTCTCTGTGGCAGTTTAATGTATACAATCCATTCACAAGAGGCGCAATTCCATACACAACATTATCTAAAGTCAAAACCATATTGCCATTAGACGTGTTTGAGGAAAAACCCTCTGAATCAAGTACAGGAATAAAAATAATAATCCTTGTCAAAGAAGGAACATAAAAACAATTGTTCAACATTAAAACTTTGCCAAAAGGTAAATCTATCCTATAAGTTCCCACGTGCTCAGCAGAAACTAGTGCTCCATTTCCGACGCGCAGGTCCACCTCGCGAGGCCCGACCTTCCTGCTATCAGTTAGCCCCTGCACATTTGTATAAATGTGTGAGCCACAAACGGTATCAAGTACCCAGGAATGAGAATCATTTATAGATAAATTAATTTCAATTACAAACATACCTTGCACATTAGCACCTGGTGCCATTCCTCCGCCTGGAGCAATGCAATCCTTTCTCCAATGCCCCTTCCTTTTGCAATTCATGCAAACATTCGATGCCGACAGTTTCTTCTTCTTCTTCTTCGCCCCTCCCTTGGGCTTCATCGTTGATGCCGGAGCAACAACTTTTCCCTTCCCCTTCTGTTGTCCCTTACCTTTCGGTTTGGGGCGACTAGAGGAGCCAACCATTAGAATAGGCTTGGTCTTAGAGGTCGAAGATTCAAAAGTTTTCAACATATTATGTAACTCCGGCAATGTCGCTTTAGTCTCATTCATATTATAATTAACAATGAAACTCTCAAACGACTTAGGAAGTAAGTGCAGGATGAGGGTGATGGCGACTCTGTCATGAGACCTTATGTCTATAGAAGCAAACCTCTCAATCAACTCAATCATCCTCAACACATGAGGTGAAACTTGGCCCCCTTCATTTAGCCTACACTTGAAAAGTTCTATGAGCAGGTGATACTCCATTGTCTGACTCTGCGAATCATAAAGACTCTTCAAATGGGCTAATATTTCGTTGGGCCCCATAGTTTCATGACGTCTTTGCAATGTATGAGACATAGAAGACAACATCAAGCATTGAGCAGAGGTGGCATCCTTATATTGTTTCTTGTAAGCAACCTGGTCAAAAGTTGCATACTCTGGAGAGTCATCCGCTGGAGCGGTTGGGAATACCTTGTCTAATGTATACTCAATTTCTTCCAGTCTTAGAACAATTCTAACATTTCTTAGCCAGTCAATGAAGTTGGGTCCGGTGAGTCTGTTTGAATCCATGAGCATTTTCAACGAAAAGTTTGACATTTCTAAAGATCTGAAGATAATAGACAAAACAGAAAAATGCAATCAAAATCCACTCTCCTAAATTATACACATTCATAATTAATTTAACACGACCTTTTGTTTAATTAGCTCACACTATTTTGCATACTTCTACGACCCCAAGGTAGAATACGGACCTAAATCAACATAAGGTCACAGTGGACCAAGATCCAAACATATGCTATATCCGCGTTTGCTTTGGCTGATAACTTCAATAGCACACGTTGGTAGGTCCTCAACCAATTGTAAAGCAACTCTACAACTCTTGATTTGATTAAATATCTTTCATTTTAATCTTACGTTTTTAGACTAGTCCGACACTTTGGCGTCAAGATTCATCTAAACAAGTCAACTCCATTACACGACTGCGTTTAAATGCCTAAGTAAATTTAGCCTTTGCAAGCAAACACTTTGGTGTAAATACTTACAAAAGTTTATTATCTACTTTCATTTTAACACATCTATGAAAAGGTCTTGGTCCTCTTAGACTTAGAGCAAATGCTTTGACATAAATACATTTATCGCCGAAAAGGACTTAGCACCCTAATAATTATAATGGACGACGCGTTATAATTAGACTTGTATTTAATGTTTGGAGAATATTTTTAGTTTCGGGGATTCATTCAAGATCAGCAATCAAGTCATACATCATATGACATCCTATCATGCAATTTCTAAACACAATTAGATATGAAACCATCAAACCCAATAGACATGATAAAAGATGGTTTAATCACATACTGGCGTCGTCTACCTAGACATTTATAGCGGTCATTTGAATTTAAACAATTACTGGGCGTCGCATATCCAGACAATAATTGCGGACGATATGCTAATAATTTAAATGCATCACATTAAATCACTTAGCACAGTTGTATATTATACAATAATATACTTTAATGATAACTATGAGTCTATTTGTCTAAACTCTACAATCTATGTAAATGTCAAACAGTCCCCAAACATTTTTGATTCTGAAATTCTGATTTTCTGAATTTCTGCGAACTTTTAAAATTTACAGTTTAGTCCTTTAAGAATTTAAAAGTTCAATTTTAAACCCCTATAAATTCAGAAAATTTAATTTCAAAACTCAGAAAATATTTTCAAGTTTCTGGGACCTGTTTGCAATTTCGAGAACCTAAAATCAACTTTCAGAAAACTTTCTTTAATTACAGATTTGCCCGAAAGCACCAAATTTGTTCGATTTTAAAACTTTATTTTCAGAAACAGAAGCTTCTAAAACTTCAGAATCTGAAACTTTTAAGTCTCTGTTTCTGATTATCAATTTTTAAAAAAAAATTCCCCGTCGACACCGCGGTTCCAACAGGTGGCACCGCGGTGCCTCTGAGGCAGTAAGTCACTGGAATTTGCAAATTAATTAGTATCGCGGTCCTAACAAGTGGCACCGCGGTGCCTCATAATTATCGTCAAATGCACCGCGGTCCGAACAGGTGGAACCGCGGTGCCTTGAAGGCAGATTGTCCGAAAAATTAATTTTAAGCTTCTGTATGTACAGCACCGCGACTCCCATGAATAGGACCGAGGTGCATCTGGCTTCATCTGGGCAGCACCGCGGTGCTCCATCATGGAACCGCGGTGCCGCCGCCAAAACCCTAGCAGGCACCGCGGTGCTCCATCATGGAACCGCATTGTCTCTCCTCCATAATCACAAAATCTGAAATTTCCGAACCCCTAAAATTGGTTTAGGGCCAGATCTTTCAGATATATCACTTGTATTACCATCATCATTAAAACAACATGTTCATCGACCATCAAATTCAATTTTCTTCTCGTTCTTCGTTTCAATGCACCGTGCTTTAAGCCGGATAACACATTTCAACTTAGAAGAGTTATATATTGGATTAACTTGTTCGAATACATAATTGCATTAACAGATCTGGTCGCAAGGACTATGTGTTCTAAAGGTTTAGGATTTAAAGCTTTTAACAACATAAAATATAGATCTAAACAAATCCTAACCCATATTATCATTAATATCATTACAAATCACACGAAACAGCCCTGACTCTGATACCACTGTAGGTGTTTACGTCGGGTTCGTACACGTAGCGGAATTTGAAAATTTATATTTTAAATCCGACGACGGTCGAATTGCAGTATGATATGTAAAATATAAACACAAAGTAAATGTAAACTTCGAACGAAGACTTACATTTTGGAAGAAGTCAGCCAAACAGTTAAATCTTCAATCATTGTGTAGTCCGAGGGTGCACACGCAAACGTCCCTCGATTTGTAAGTTCAGAGAACTGTGATGTAATTTGATAAGTCATGAATGCTAGAGATTATGACAGAGCTTTAGAAGAGATTGACCTCTCTTAGATTTTGGTGTATTGAAATGAGAAGATGAGCCTCTTATTTATAAGATAAAATAATAGCTCAAGGGTTTGATGAGGTCGGACCAAAGAAATGAATGGCGTATCGGACTTCGGGCCACGCCCCGCACCGGTCCTCGATGAAACGCCGCGGTCTCGCTGCGCACGCCGATCTGAATCGAGCACCGCGATTCCGTCCTATTTTCTGCCCACTTTCTCATTTTAATGCCTCGGTCATCAACCAAACATTTAGGTATCTCATTCTAATTACATCATTCAATCGACGAAACATTTGACTTAGTGTTACCCTTCAGGCTTTTACATATCGTCACTAATTACATTAAGATCTTCACGGAACTCATAGACTGCGCCGGAAGACGAACCCAATATGTAAAGTTTAGCTACACAAAATATGTGAACTAAACTTATATGTGAGAAGATAAAATCTCTTCATTCATGACACACTCAATCATGCTTAGGATTTGTCAAGTGTCTATCCAAATGGTTTTATTATAATAACTCATCTATATTAGTTGACAACAAGACCATATCACAGACACGTCCATTGCATTGGCCAATGACTTAGTCAACCTAATACCATATGAGTACCTGAGTGTTCACTCGGATATAAATTCAAGGAATGGATCCTTTCTTGGCTCACATACCACCTTTAATCTACTTCGTAATGCACCCAAAACAAGTCGCGTCTCAATCTATAAGGCATTTGAGCTTAGGATAGGATCAAAGTATATTACTCCGTAAACAAAATGATATTGACCTCAAGTCTAAGGACTTTTATCTCCCACACGCCGATGACATTATAGACATATAACAAAGCGACATCGAGCGTGCAATACTTCAACAAGTATCCACGTGTCCATCACGAGTTGCCATAACTCGTAGCAAGTGAGACATACTACATCCCTTAAGGATATGATGTAACCTCTAGGGATGCATTTATAAAATATTATAAACAATCAATTAATAATTCGATAAATGCAAATGTCATAATATTAATCATCATTAATATAAATACGAATATATATAAAATACATTGTGTCCTAATACAGATTATCTCTAGGACATATATATACTTTCAATTCTGTCATACTAGAATAGAATAATCAATAATCAAAATACGGAGAATCGTAAGGAAGGATATCGATTCTTTACTACTACCATATAAAAGGTTTCAAAGTTTAAGCTATCATGCAAATAATTTAAGCTGGAATGAACAAGGAAAGCAGGTTTCAAATCTTTTGAAGAAAACACTTTAATATTCAACCGACAGTGAGCAAGCTTACTTTGTCATTCGAGTGGGTCGACAATCACGAGACTGATTCAATTTTAAGGATGTGTCCACAAATTGACTTCAACAGCATGATTATACAAAAAAAAAAAAAAAGTGTGTTTCGTGAAATTAGTCAAAGTATACGTTCGTTAACCCAGACACCACGGTTATTAAAAATAAAAACTGAGAAAGTGAGTGAGGAGCCATAGTCCCCACTAGGCAGTGGAATTCTGGAAAATGCAAATGGAAAAGAGGCAGCGGCATATTATCTCGTCCACACAAAAGAAGGAAAAGGTTCCTGCTTGTGGGCCGTGAATATTTACTAGTGTCTGGTGGGCCACTGTGTTTCAGGACAAGTCTAATGATCGAACGTCTAAATTTGGTGTACAATTTAATACGTAATTGATTTCTTTATGAAATTTAAATACTTAAAAATTGTACTATAAAAGTACTGTATATATCATGGATTTTATATAAAACTACTTGAAAGTGGAACTAAGAGGTCGTTTGATTGGAAATGAGTTATCCGAATAATTAATTTTGGGATTAGTTATTTCACTTCACATTCTCACAAGAATAAAATAATATTATAATTTCGAAATTAATTATATCATGATTTTATTTCAATCAAACATGAAATGAATACATCTAAAATTTAAACCCGTAATTAATTATCCCTTGTCTAGAGCCTTCAAAATGGGTTGACCCTTGAGGTCAATCCAACCCAGCCCGCTACTGGGTAGGGTTGGGTTAAGAAATTTTAAGCTCATTAAAAATTGAGGCTTATAAGCCCAGCCATTGGCCCTTGAGGCTTGATCGAGGCTGGGCCGAGGCCGGTCCATGAGCCAAAAGGCTATTTAAATTATTTTTTTAAATAAAAAAATTATACAAAAAGAAGTAAAAGCTAGGAGTAATAATAACTGAATAAGTCTTAGACTCTTAGTATCTTACACAATACTTTACTTATTAACGTTAAATTTCTAATACTAATTTCTAATCACCAAGTATAAAAACTAAAGGAAGACTTGACACGGAGTTTAAGAAATAAAGGAAGATTTTTCAAAGAGATAATTATGTTGTATGAAATTTAGGGCAACAATACTACAAAAATTAACCCACCTTTTAAAATCTTACAAAAAATTGACCCAAATTTTTCTCTTTCTCTCTCTCTCACTCACTCTCTATCTCCCTCGCGCGGCCTTTTTTCTCTGTCGTCGTCTCTTTCACTCACTCTCTCTCTCTCTCTCTCTCTCTCTCTCTCTCTCTCTCTCTCTCTCGTCCGGTGAGTGACTGATCTCTCTCTCTCTCGCTCTTTCTCTCTCGAACTCCTCTCTCTCTCAGATCTGGTGATCTCTTTCGCTATTTTCTCATATCTGGTGGTGGTGAGCCAGAGCTTCGCGCGTGATCTCTGATGATGGTTGGTAGGTGTTGTTGATCTGTCGTCGATTTGAGATCTGGTAGTTGTTGCTGCACCATCGTCAATCTGAGATTTGGGGTTAGTGCTACTCTGGCGATGACTGGTCGTATGTGTATATTGGTGTATATGGAGCTAAAGATTTAGATTTTGGTGATATATATGAGAGTTGGTGGTGTTGATTTTTTTTTAATAATTATATATGGATGTATATGATGGTATATGGGTGTTTATGTATATAGGTGTATAAATATGTATACATATTCAAACACATATATACATAATGTCATAATGTACTTGTCTTTTGTATATAAGTGTATAATACTGTATAAAAGTATTTTTGGGTCAAAGCTTTGCAATATAAATTTTAGATTACTTTTTTTAAATGTAAGTGAGCAAATTGTATATTTTAAAAATTTCCTCCTATTTAAATGTGTGGTCCAAAATAAACCTTAGATGTTTGTGTGACTATAAATCATCTCATAAAGTTAAATTGTTTCAAATATAGAAAAATGCATATCTTTTGGGACAAACTAATAAGAAAAATAAGACAATATATTGAGATGGAGGAAGTATAAATTGTCGTAGAATTATGTACTTCCATGTAATCGTATGTTAGAAATGTTAATAAATTGGCAGACTTTAAAGATTGAATTTAGGTTGAAAAGAAATTTTCTTATAAAAAAATATTGAAAAAGGAAGGGTTAGCATACTAGCATGACCTTCCAGAGTCAATGGCTAGCCATTTTAAGGCGCTTTCAAATGAAGAAATTTAGTCTGGCCCATCAAATTCCTTGCCCTCGAGACTTGGGTTGACCCATTTTGACATCTATACTTTTGTCCCTCGTACCAAACGAGCCATAAAAGTTTAATAAAGCATACCAACTTTTATACAATTTATTAGTAATATTAGAAGAAAAAGATGTGTACAATATGGTTTAACTACGTGCAGTGGCGAATTTTAGTAGGGGCTAGGGGGTGGTCCCCCCTAAAAAAACTTTTTTATATATATATTAAAAAATGTGACATTATTTTGTGAACAACATGATATTGATTCTCTTGGTTGTAATGATATTTATATAAAGCGTCAAGAGCGTGGTTGTCATCAGAAGGATCACACAATGGGTCAACATTACAATGGAGCTTTTGAGCCTAAGCAATAGTTTGATTCCAAAAGATATTTATGAAGCACTTAATATGAATGATAAATGTGTTCTTGTAGAAAAATTATATCCAGTGGATTTTAGTGAGCAAGAGAAAACAAATTTGAGATTTCAACTTCAACACTTTATTCTTGAGGTTGTTAGTCATCTAAAATTGAATAACTTGTCAATTATGTCTGAATTGTGTGAAGCTTTGAAAAAAACAAGAAAGGCGAATACATATTACTTGATGACCGGATAATCCGTCTTATCTCAACTCTTACAGTTTCTACGGCTACTATAAAAAGATCATTTTCAGCAATGAAGATAATTCAGACAAAATTGCGTAATAAGACGGAGGATGAATTTCTTGCTGACAATATGATGGTTTATATTGAAAAAGAGATAGCCGAAAGCTTTAGTTCTAATTCAATTATTAATGATTAAAAGCCTTTAAAGAACGAAAGACATCACTTTAATTTTAGGTAAGTCTTTCCTTCTATATATTATATTTTTGTTGTGTTGATGTTATTTTGAATCTTTGATAAAATTATATTTTGTTCTTATAAATTTCAATTATAATATTTTTGTTAGTAGTTATCGCCCCTTAATATTTTGGACAAGTTCCGCCACTGACTGTGATATTATTTTGTCATATATATCGATCAACAAATTTATTTTTGAGACAACAGATATCGTTTTCTACTTGTTATATCTTTCTTCTTTTTCTTATTTTTGGTCCAAATATCTTACTTTCTTTCTAGGTAGAATGTCCATTTCATAAAACAAAATATGTTTTGCTCTACAGACGCATTTATAGGAACCAATATATTTTCTCTTTTTAATTAATTAATTCTTGAAAATATAACTATTACAAATTACTGAAATTTAATTTATTGTTAAGAACAAAGAAATTAGAAAAAAATATTAAACATTTAATCATAAATTTCAACTGAACACTATATATATATATATATATTCAATGAGTCATACAATCCATGATCTTCTATAATGTAGCATATTCTATGTTTTGATCAAACTATTAATGCGGTGTATAAAATTGAGGCCGTAATTAGTTTGCTTAATCATATTCTCCATCCTTTTGGTGCCTGTACAAGAATATATTCAATGACTCATACAATCCTTGCAATGAGCGATTGTTTTTGTGGTGTTTTTGGATACGAGAGGAATGAATGCACTGTTTATTCAAGTTTGAGTTATAATATTTTTTGTTGAATCGCATTATCTTTGTTGAGATTTTTCATAATAAAATTAAATTGATTTGATCATTTCAATTAATTTGTTATGTTCTTTTGATAGTGTCTCATACTATTGATTAAGGGACCTATGATTGCATATATAAAATGTGCCCATAATTTATGTTGTGAGAATGTTTTCACTTTTTATAGTAATGATTCTTTGTATTCTTGTTTATTTATTGAATGTACATTAAAGTTTTGAGTATTGCATGAGACGGTCACGGTGATTTTAGGTATAATTTAAGAATGACGTTAAATTTATTCTTGAATTGACAGTGGATATATAGTTCGATTATATAGAACTTTGGACAAGTTTAATTGACTTGTATAAGAAGAATATGATCATATATTTTAACTTTTCTAATAGAATAAATGTACAATATAAACTTATAAATTTACATTCTTATAATATATGACACGTGGAATATTGATTAAATACTAACTAATATGTTATTAAGCATTATGCACTTGGCAATTCATGTGACAAAATGATAGTAAAATGATAATTAATATTGAAAGAGTAGTATTCTAAGAATTAATTTTTTAGAGAGTACTATTCTGACAATTTACTCCTTATTTTATATGGCATATTTCAAAGAATATTATGAAATTGGATGTAATTGAATAATTTTGATTTGTTTGTCTGGTTAAATAATTCTTTGATTAATATATAATTATGTGTAGTACAATAACAATTGCACCCTCCAATTCTCAAGAAGAAGATGTCAATCACGGATAATTATAATATAATTATAAATAACTTGTTAAAACTTTTTTAATACATTATTTCTCGTGCATGTCTTTTTCCAACCTTCCAGGAAATTGCATCGGGGGTTGGTAAGTGGATCTATTACTGCACTCGCTCAATTAACTAAGGTTCTGTTTGGATTGACGGTGGACAGAAGTGCTTCTGATATAAGTGATTTTGTCAGAAGTGATTATGACAAAGTAATTTATGTTTGGATGCAACAATATAAAAGTGATTGTTATCAATAAATGATGTTTGGATAATTTTGATCAAAATTGTTTTTGAATGTAGAATTATCAAAATGAACATTTAGTCAATACATATAAATAAAATTACAAATAGATAATAGAATTTAAAGTGCAATATAGTACTTAAATATTAGTAGAATATTATTACAATACTAATTTAAAGTACAAATAATATTTAAATATTATTACAATATTAATTTTGTATGTACTGTATAATTTGATTGCGAACTAAGTCTCAAACGTGATTCATCTCTGATGAAGAAGGTGCATTAAAAACCTGTGATTGATACAAGTTAGATGATATATGATAATCATCATTACACATGAACAAATGTCAACTTTAGTAGTATATTTGATTTTTTTTTTTTAATTTAAACAAAACATGAGTAGTATATTTAATTTTTTTAGTAATTATTTCTAGATATTTAAAGAGGTTAATGAAAGTTGTATATTTGATTTTTTTTTTAGAATTATTTTTAAATATTTAAAGAGGGTAATGAAGGTGGATATAGTTGCTGATGAAAATTAAAGATGGTAATAAAGAAAATGGTAAAATTTAAATTGAGATAAATGGTAAAAGTGATTCTGGCAGAAGCACTTCTGTCAGAATCTACAAATTTTAGTGCATATTTGGATTGATTTTTGAGTACCCACTTGTTGGTATAATAATCTGTACTTGACTAAATAATGATTCAAAACAATATGTTAATCACTTAGTGAAACATATAACATAAATGAAACAATAAACGAAAACAGAATCTGTTTTGGAAAAATAATTTCAGAATGTAATCGAGCCCACTTAGTTCAAAGTGTGTCATGAAATTATTCCTCACGATGCTCGAGGTTAACGGAATATCGCCTCCCAGGATAGAACGATTATCTTACCAGAATAGTAGTACTCCAAATTCCGGTAGCAACGAACCACTCAACGACAGTATATCACACAGAATGAAATTTTCGAGTTGAAGAGCAACTTCAGAATTGATTAGAATGAATTCGTTAATAGTGAATCAATTCTTGAAATGATCAAGAATTTATAGGGTTAGAGGTACTGATTCTGAATGGTTGCAACCATTCAGAATAGTCACCTCATTTTGGAGGGAAATTCGAAAAAGAGAGGGAGAGCCGGACGGGTCGCGGGTCGATCCGTTTGGATTTGTGTTTTAATTAAATAATTAATTAATTAAAGAAACGTTTGTCCAAAAAGATTATCAATCCGGCCGGAAGCGGCCGGCGAAGCGGCGGCGGCAGCGGCCTCGCCTCTCAACCCTTTTAGCAGCTCGAGAAGGTGTAATGTAATATATACACCTCTCTTTCCTTTCATTTTTTCGATGTGGGATAAAAGAGCCTTTTACCCTCTTTAATTTTTATCCCATCATTTCCTATTCACCAATATCAAAACCCAACACCACTTTCGTGAAAATGACAAAATTGACATGTTTGATTTAACTTTTCAAAAGTGTCTAAAATTTGTAGGTAGTTATCCAAATTTGACATGTTAAAAAGAGGGTCACCGCACGTACGTAGTTATCCAATTTTTACATTCAAATACAGATATTTAGGAAAAAATTATCCCATTGATTAGTCAAGACTTCTTATCAGGGGATAATGACACCTTATCTCTTTTTACTTTCACATTTTCTTTCGTTCAAACAAAGCAAAAAAGGTTAGAAAAAAGAAAGTATAAGGTGCTCAATTTTATCACCATAATACTCGGATTAAGATAGAAAATTAGTAGGAGTACAACTTATCCTTTTATATTAGTAGTCACAATATTGCTCTATAATTTTTGTCCCTTGATCTTTACTACTATTTGTTGAATAATATCTTATACTTTGATTATCTTATTTCTTAGTAGCTACTGCTCTCTTTTTTCAGATTGTTTTACCATGATTAATTCGCTTTCGTTATTTTCATTTTTATATTGATTTGAATTATTTATCCTTATCTGGTCTTTTTTATGCTTTATCTTAAACTGATGGTCTTTTGGAAATAATTTTCCTATTTGAATATATTGTTGTTGTCGTTACTTTGGGTCTATTAAAATCAATAGCAAATTATATCATATTTGTTTTTATCATTAACAAATCTCTAACATAAAATTGGTAGACCTTACGTATTAAAATTACTTCAGAGAGAATGTGCAAATAGAATTAGCCTCTTTTACACATTAAGGTGGAGCTCCATTAGAAAACAAGGTAACAAGTGAGAAGATTTGCTAACACTATGAATATGTTGTTGTTGTTAGGGTAAATAATGAATTTTGAGTTTAACTTAATTCTAAAAATTAGCTTGTCGGGTGAGGATTGTCAAGTCAATATAAGGAGTTCATGTTTTTATTTCATATTCGATGTGAGATTCTTAACACTCCTTCGCAGGCACAACCTTGTTAACTGGAGCGTGAATAATATAATTTGAACAAAGAATTGAAATGAGTCTGACTCTGATACCATATAAAGAATGAATCTTGGGTCTAACTCAACCTCAAAAGCTAGCTTGTAGGATGGTATTGTCTAAGTCCATATAAGAAGTTCATATTCGACGTGAGACTCTTAACAGTTAGTATGAATATGAATGAAGTCATGTGTGATATATGTGTTAAATGGGCGGATTGGATAACTTTGACATGTCAAAATGAGTTTGAATTGATAAATGAATGAGTCATCAAAAGATTACTTTTTTTCAATTCTTTGGGGAATTGGATAACTTTGACATGTCAAAATGACTTTGAATTGATAAATGAATGAGTCATCAAAAGATTATTTTTTTCCAAATATTCATTATTTAATATATCTTGATCCAATATATTGACTAAATGTGCATTTTGAAAATTATATATTCAAAAGTAATTTTGATAAAAACTATTCAAACATCATTTATTGATAACAATCGTTTTTACATTGTTGCATCCAAACATAAATCAATTTTATCAAAAATAATTTTACAAGAATCAATTCTGTGTACCGCTGATCCAATCACACACTACGTCGCCCAAACCCGGACAGTTGAGCCGGTCCTATTCTCATAAAATAACGGAGGATAAATTAATTTTGTAGAATGGTAGTACATTTTACCCTTTTCCAAAAAGAGAATTTGAAGATGTTTATCTTTAGTAAAACTGTATCCTATTCATTAGGGTCAAAGATTGGTAACTATATTTAGTTTAGATTGGAAATACAAAATTAATTTAGTAAATCCACCAAACACATTTCTATATAAACAAAAGATGTTTGTGTCCAAACCCCCTCAAAACCTCCAACAACTTTTGAGCTTTCTTACTCGTAATAATAATGGCGTCCACTCCTTCTCCTCACACTGCCCACCTCAATTCTCTCATCTCTTCTTCAACCAATCACAACAAGCCCTCAAGTCTATCTTTCTTTCATACATCTTCAAACCCCTATTCCTTCAAACTCATTCACTCTTTTTCCACTTCATTTTCTACCACCATTTCTAATGTTCTCAAAACTGCTGATATTTCCCTTTCTAGAGATATTAACGGCGTCGTTTCGAATCCTAAACCAACCATTCTCGTCTCCGAGAAGCTTGGAGAGGCGGGGTTAGACATACTACGGTGTTTTGCTGACGTGGATTGTTCGTACGACTTGTCTCCACAGGATCTATGTGCTAAGATCTCGCTTTGCGACGCGCTTATTGTTCGGAGTGGAACGAAGGTGACCCGTGAGGTGTTTGAGGCTGCTCAGGGAAGGATTAAGGTTGTTGGAAGAGCTGGTGTTGGTATAGATAATGTGGATCTACAAGCTGCAACTGAATTTGGTTGCCTTGTTGTCAATGCACCCACAGCGAACACTATTGCTGCTGCCGAGCATGCCATCGCTTTGCTTACCTCCATGGCTCGTAACGTGGCTCAGGCTGATGCATCCATGAAAGCTGGTACGTTTTATTTATTTAATATTAAAATCAAATTTACTGTTGTTTTCGTGACTAATTTGTGTAGATCTTGAAACAACTCCGTTCAATTTATGAGATATAGTTTGACTAGTCACATCTCACATAGATTAACAAAGAAAGAAACACGATAAATTTTATGGTCTAAAATAAGCCATTGATATTTGTGTGAAATTTCATTAAGAATAAAATGAGAAATTTAAAATTTTTAGGACAGAAAAAAAGTGTATCACGTAAATAAACTGGGACAGAGAGTAGTATTTTCAAAATTCTTAGTATGTAGATTAGGAACTAGAACAAGAATCATTTCAAGTATAAGAAGTATACTTATAATTTGCGCATCCCGATGGGTAGATTTTCCTCTTTTTTTTCCTTGTTGTCTCGTTTCAAATGAAAATTTTGTTTGATTGTTGTAATTTGACTTTGATTTTAAAGAATTTTTGGAGCTCTATTAATTATGTAATTAATTGGATTAGTAAGTGATACTACTACTAACAGAGAACAAAGCATTTGTGGGCAGGTAATGGATCTTGGGTCTAATTGTTCTTCAAAAGAAGCTCAAGCCATATAAGTAGACCAATGATCACTTATCCCGTGAGAGAACTCAACACCTTCCTGATATAAGAGGAGGCCCAACATCGGAAACAATGAATTGAGACGGGTGATATCATGTAAATAATGTATCTTGAACCTAACTCAATCCCAAAAGCTAGCTCAAATGTAAATAATTAGTCAAGTCATATAAGGAGAACAAAGACCACTTATTATATCGATGTGGGATAATTAATTTTACTTGAAAGACAAAAGGCATGAAAAGTTGTGAAGGTGTTACTTTTCTTTTCACTTTTCACCGTAACCACTTTAGCCACATAAATGTATTCTGAATATTCATTTTTCCAAGTTTAGCTCGAGTAATGAGAGAAGAAATAACTACAAATTAAGACAATTTTGTTGGGGGGGGGGGGGTGTATTTTTGAAATCAGATCTGTTGGTTTTGGAGTAAATAGTCCAAGATTGTGACCTTTTTTTTATTCTGAAATTGGCTGGCTAACTAGATCTGAACTCTGATTTATAGTCTCCTGACTCCTGTGAACCAATAAACAATTAAACAATTTTACAGGAAAATGGCTGCGCAGCAAGTACGTAGGTGTTTCTCTTGTTGGGAAGACATTAGCTGTTATGGGATTTGGTAAAGTTGGTTCTGAGGTTGCTAGACGTGCAAAAGGCCTTGGCATGCATGTTATTGCCCATGATCCTTATGCTCCTGCTGACAGAGCTCGTGCTATTGGAGTGGACTTGGTTTCTTTTGAGCAAGCCATAAGCACTGCTGACTTCATCTCACTGCACATGCCTCTTACACCTGCTACTAACAAGGTATTCAACGATGACACATTCGCAAAGATGAAGAAAGGTGTCCGCTTTATAAATGTTGCTCGAGGTGGCGTTATCGACGAAGATGCATTAGTTATAGCCCTTGACAGTGGAATAGTTGCTCAGGTATGTTTAGTTCATTCACTTCAGTATGTTCCTTTGTTCATTTTTTACTCTAAAGCTCCAATATTCACTAGTCATTGATTTCTTTCACAGGCAGCACTTGATGTGTTCACAGTGGAGCCCCCACCAAAAGATAGCAAATTAGTGCAACATGAGAATGTCACTGTTACTCCACATCTTGGAGCTAGCACAAAAGAAGCACAGGTACAATTATCATTCACATTTAAATCATCTGCACTTCCTTGCATATGCATTTGCCTTAATATACTATGTCCTGCCTCTAAATTTCTTAGGAAGGAGTTGCGATTGAAATAGCTGAGGCTGTTGTTGGTGCTCTAAACGGGGAACTTTCTGCTACTGCTGTGAATGCTCCAATGGTCCCTCCTGAGGTAAACTATAGTACTAAGTGCTTATGTTTCTCTTTTAAGTCTCAACCAATAGCAACGATTATGATACTCTGGCTTCTATAATCAGGTTTTGTCCGAGTTGGCTCCTTACGTTGTGCTTGCTGAGAAACTGGGTAGATTGGCAGTACAACTAGTTACTGGTGGAAGTGGAATACAGTCTGTGAAAGTGGTTTATAAGTCAGCAAGGGACCCTGACAGCTTGGACACTAGACTTCTCCGAGCCATGGTAACAAAAGGCATTATTGAGCCTATATCCGATACAATCATCAACCTTGTAAATGCAGATTTCAGTGCAAAGCAGAAGGGTATTCGTATTAGTGAAGAACGGATTATTGTTGATTCATCTCCAGAGTACCCTGTCGAGTCAATCCAGGTGCAAATTAGCAATGTGCAATCAAAATTCGCAAGTGCTTTATTAGAGAACGGGAATATCAGCATCGAGGGGAAGGTGAAGTATGGAATTCCTCACCTTACACGCGTTGGACCATTTAGCGTTGATGTGAGCTTGGAGGGTAACCTCATCCTTTGCAAACAAGTGGATCAACCTGGTATGATTGGAAAAGTTGGGAACATACTTGGTGAGAGTAATGTGAATGTTAGCTTTATGAGTGTTGGAAGAACCGTGAAGAGAAAGCATGCGATTATGGCAATTGGAGTAGACGAAGAACCGGATAAGGATACTCAGAAGAAGATTGGAGAGGTGTCTGCAGTTGAAGAATTTGTCTTCCTCAAGCTATAGTCCAGAGATTCAACCCTGGCTGCTGGTGAACTGATAACTCCTTATCTATTAAGAAAAAATCCGGTATAATACTAAGTTATTTATAGTTTGGGGAAGGCATTTGCTATTTGGCTTAAGGTGTGGTGGTTTAGGTATTGTTCGAAATGATCAAAGCTGTGATCTTTCTCATGTAATCCTCCTTGAGCTTTTCATTACCAGAAATACTTATTCTCCACAATCTTTGTCAATGTGCTGCTCTATTTAGGTAACGACAAGGGAAAAAAGAAAAGTAGGAAGGGTAATATTCTCCTCTTTTAAAAGAAGTGTCGCACTATAATCAAAAGGAGCTTTACATTACAAAACTTAATCATAGACTACGGGCAGGGCCGTGGTGGACCCAATTATGCCTTCTGCTTTTATTCTTCACATTCATTTTCTTTCGACAATGATGTATGTAGTTGGTTTTCAAGTAATTTTTTAAATACATAATTTAAAGAATTGATATTCGAATTCAGACATGAAGTCAGGTGATTCGACCTTTGTATTTCAAACATTTTTCCAAGATGGAGTAACTCATTGTTATTTTAATGATACATGTAATAAATTTGTAGTTCTATCTACACATCGGACATTACATAGCGCAAAATATACTCTTTTTGCTGACGTTTTTAAAAAAAAAAAATCATTTAACTTATTTTTGAATTTAAAAAAATGTCACAGGGCTTTAAAAAAAGTCTACCCATTTTTTTTTAGTAGATATGGTTGTCTAAAGACAGATGATAATTTTTTTTCCAGATGAATTGGGTTTGGTTTATTTTAAAAAATAGGTAAATTTATTTTATGATGGGTGAGGCTCAGCTCAACCAACAAAAATTGTGTGAGGCTCCACACTTTACTTGACAAATGGAATTTCGGGTCCCGTAAGTAATTTTATTTGCCCACCCTTTCTCTCTTTTATGATAATCTAGATTTAGAACTGCGCACTACTCAGTACACGCAGGCGTCGCCGAGGTGATGGGCGGTCCTTCAACAACATTAGCAGTAAATCACGGGATGTGCTCCAGTGGCTAGTTTTTAGGAGCTTACAAATGATCAATGAGACAAGGTCAAATTCCCCAACATGCAGATTTTTTTTGCGCCTGCGGAGAATCGAACTCACGCTGTCCATGTCAGAGCGTTTTATAGCGCCCAGATTTTACCACTGGACTATGCCCCGGAGGACACAAGTGGTGCATTTTTAGATTCAGTCATACAATATCATAGTTTAACCAACAGACATTTAGTTTTCAGTAGTAAATTAATTGTTATTTTGCCTACCAGTTCTCACCCTACAAAGAAAAAGGAAGATTTTTCTCTTCAAGATTTTAAGTATATGCAAAATGTATAAGTGAAAGTGGTTTACATATATTATGAGTTAACTCAGATAACATGTGATATGAAAGATGAGGTTAGCTTAAATCGTATTATAGAAATTAAATTTATAAATCGCATTTCTGAAACACAATTTGTAAATTGTATATATTAAAATCACTTTGTAAAATACCAATAAAAATCAATAAAAGAACTCAAATCACTATGTCAGAATAGTACATTTTAATGCTAACAACAAAGAAAAATAAATCGGAAAACCAAAAAAATATATATAAATCGGTAAAAAAATAATGGGTAAAGATAGAACTAATTTTTTGTATTTATCTTTTGAGGTCCCTTGATCTACTAAATCCCATGTTATTTATCTTTTGAGGTCCCTTGAGGAATAGTTAATGCATTTCTGAAATTGCTATGATAATGTTTTTTTTTGACATGGGATTTAAAAATTGTATTTTATAAAGGTGATCTATAAATTATATTTTACGGACCTGTTTGGCTATGAGAATTATTCATTTTTTTCGAAATATTTTTTCACTTTATTTGAAAATCAGCGTTTGACCCTGAAAATTTCAAATACAACTTGAAGTTGTATGTAAAATTTGAAAAACATCTAAAATCGTGTTTTTACTTTTTTCGCTTTCGTTATATTCAAACAACAAAATATTTTTTTGCAAAAACTATAACCAAAACACAACTTCAATTTCAAAATTCAAATAAAGTGAAAATATTTTATTTCTATAGCCAAACCCCTACGTACATTTGTACATTTTCAAAACTGGCATATACATTTTGCATATTTCATAATTCTAATAAAATTACTTTCTCCGACTCAATTTATGTGATATCTTTTGACTTGACACAAATTAAATTTAAGATTTTTTTTTATCTATAGACTATCTGTGAGAAAATTAACGAGGAAGAGATAGACAAGTGAGCAAAAATAATTTGGAAATTGGAAAAGACCGAAAGAGGTTGGGAGCAAAGTTCTCAGTGATACCAACAATTCCACTTGTCAAACAAAGGTGGATGGATCCTCACACTACTTCTGTTGGTTGAACCTCGCTCACCATAAAAAAATTTCGAGTTTTTGGTGAGTTAACATCAAAACACCAAAGCAAAGGTTCTTGTATCCTGATTCCTGTTGTCATGTTACAATCACCTTTGGCTATTAATGGGTCTAATCTGACAGTTCTACAAACTAATTATAGATCTAACAGGTGACCAACAACAGAGAAATGAGAATATAAATAAATTTATTATTAAATGAGTTTTAAAAAATTCCCGCAAATGACCATTCTTAAACAACCGAGCCACTTCATCCTCAACTGACGACAATATTCTGTCCGATGATCATGAGTTCCATGATAATCACAAATTAAGTTTGGACCTCTTTGAATTGGATCTGTTTGGAGTGGTCTCGACCATCTCATCTCCTTGATGTGCCCAATAGCTGACACAAGCCAGGCCTCGTCAATGTTAAAATTATATTCGGAAAGCCTTAGACTTTCCACACTGTTAGAATACGCTCCACTGACATCATTCTTAAACTGCAAGCCCATACTGGTAGACCCCGAGCATTACGCCTATCTCTTCTATCCAATAAGAAGTTGCGATTGTTGCGACCCCTATCTGATCTGAAGTTCGGTCTTTCAGGTTGTCCATATGATTGATACCTATTTTTTAGAGACTTTAACTTCGACTCAGCTACCCTCTTCGATTTATCAAAATTCTTGTTCAGTCCTGATGACCCCGAATGATGTTCGAGCTGATTATCCTCCTCCAAATTTTGGACTCGTACTAATTATGTGCGTCTGCCCATGTTACCGCTGGAAATTCCAATAAGTTCTCCTTTAATTTCAACGAGGCACTTGAGCTCCTAAAACTTAACCCCTTGATGAAAGCTTCAACTGCCCATTCATCCGGTACCGAGGGAAAAAACATCTGCTTCTTTGAAACCTAGTCATGAACTCACGCAACAACTTCGTATCTTTCTGAGCAATTTTGAATATGTAATTTTTTCTTGCTTGGATCTTCCGCGCCCCGACACGTGCCTTTATAAAAGCATCTTCAAGTAATTCAAACGAGTTAATAGAGTGTTCATGCAACATAGAAATCATGTCATTGCCCCTTGGATAATGTTTCACCAATTATTTTCAACAACATCGATTCGATCTCATCCGGGTGTATGTCATTTCCCTTCACTGCAGAGATGTATGATGCCACATGCTCCTGCGGATCCTAGTTCCATCGTACTTTGGGAGATCTGGCATTTTGAACCTTTTTGGTATCAATTTTGTAGCAGCGCTCGGTGAAAATGGCAACTTGATGTATCTCTTTGAGTCCGGTCCCTTAAAGATTAGAGGCGCTCCAGGAATCTGGTGTACCCGTGAATCGTAGGTTTCAACCTTCTTTTCATTAGTATTCATTCGCTTAGTTAAAGTTTGGAGCATTTTTAAGACCTCTGATGATTCATTTGCCCCTGAACCAGTGCCATCTCATTCGATCCTCTTCTCGAATCCCCTCTTCATTCCGAACGGGACGAGTTTCATCCTCCACACTTGCTCCGCTGCTCATCTTTTACAACTGAGTAATAGTCTCCTGCTGCTCCTTCAACATGTTAAAAATTTGAGCCAAATTTATTTTGTCATTCTCATCATCGTTTGGTATTGACACGTTTTCATAAAAAACTCAAAAGAAATAAGTGAAATTTGAGTTTGAACAAATCGCCATTATTATCCTTGGCCCCATGGTGGGCGCCAAACTGTTTACTCCAAAAAAGTTACAGTTGAATTTGTAAGTGATTTTAAGAATACATGATTTGATTTGCAATATAAGATGATAATCAATAAGTAAATAAAAGTAAGTAATGAGTAAAAAAATTGACTTGTACTGCAGTAAGCTTGATTGAAACTTCTCAGTAAAATTGGTCCAATCCTTAGCTATATTGCTTCGGGTTCGAGCCAATAATGAGAGTTATGACCAAAATTGCTATAAGTAAATCGTACAAGTGAGGATAACGAGAATTGGATGCACTTCCAACATGAAGATTGTGCTCCTTTTATAGCTATGAATACAAGACATTGATGTCCGAGAATCACTCTTAAATTAAATACAATTAATGACAATAATGGTCTCTTAATGAGCAAGGAGTAACATTTGGCGCCATATCTGGAACGGGTACACGCTAGGCTCCTTTGGTTCTTCATCCCATGTCATCTGGTTCTCGGTCACTTACCCGGTCTTGCCTTAACATCCGGCCTATCCCGATGCTACTTACATTCGCCTTGGGACTTGACCAACTACCTCAAATTTCATAGCTAAATCTTGCCACGTGCCGTGTCAGTTTTCACCGTATAAATTCATGCTCGTAAGGATAAAATATAATATATGTTGGACTTACATGTTAACCACATAATTTATCCTTCAACTTGAATGAATGTGACATGATCCTTTAGTTTAGGACTATAAAGTTTACTTGCTTTCTAGTTCACTATTCGTATGAATAAGAAGTTATGTCTCTTCATGTGATGAGAACGTTGAGAATGAAAATTAGCAAATTTCACATTTACGATAGATTTTGTGCACCGAAAAGTTATTCTAAACCATGATCAAAAGTTGAGGGTCGAATTTGAACTCTTTTTCTCAGAGAAATTAAACACTTGGAGTTTATATGTTTTGCTTCAAAGCTAACAATTTGCTAACTTAAGGATACATATAAGACATTTTACTAATTATAGGTTATGATGAGCTAAAAGTAGAAGTATGCATGTTTCGGTAAATATCAAATCATCGTGAAATAAAAAAAATCGATACTTTGGTTTCGATATTGTCATATTTAGTGTGCATTTAAAAAAATTAGTACTCAGATATTTATAAACTCTTAATTAGATGTGCAATTCATGAATTATATTATTCAATAGATAATAACAAATAATTTATTAAATATAAACTAATACAAAGCCTAAAATTAAGAATTTATCACTTTATTACTAAATTATAAACTAAATACTTAATTATACATAAACATATATTACAATATGGATTACTCAAACATGTATGTCATTTTTAAGTCAATATTAGACAATTTCCACATTTCAACTATTTAAAAGTTTTTACCATTATTTAAGTCATAATTTTTGATTATGTGTAAGTTAAAATCGAACAAATCGTGATTAATGTTTTTCTTGTAACTCGGACAATTCTCCGTCTCTCTTTGTCGTGTTTCATATTATCCCCAAATCCCCCATTGCTCTTCTAGGGTTTAGGTTTTGTATTTGCTTTGAGCTAAGGATACATACGATTGCAGATGGCTGGTAATGGTATTCACCCATACCACCAACAATGGCCTCCTGCTTCTGCCGCTCCTCCACATCATCACCATCCCTCAATGCCCATTGATGAGGTAAATAAACACCCATATCAATACATACAAATTCGCGCTTTATCAGCCATTCTTCTGCTTAATTAATGCTTGCGTTCAAGCATTTCATCGATATCTTATGAATTATATATGTAGTTTTCCGGTGACTGTTGATGGGGTATGATCTCTATTTAAGATGAATCGGGATGATAGTTTCTAAAGTAGCGGTTACTTAAGTTGAATCATATGGCTAGTGTTCAAGTGATTGTTGAGGGTTATAGAGCATAACGTAAGGTGAATTGCAGGTTCGGACTATTTTCATCTCTGGGCTACCACAGGACGTAAAGGAGAGAGAATTGGTGAACCTTTTGAGATGGTTACCAGGTTACGAAGCATCTCAGGTCAATTTCAAAGGTGAACTACCTATGGGTTTTGCATTATTCTCTAACAATCATTGCGCTATAAGTGCAAAAGACGCCATTCAGGTCATTTTTCATGATACTCTTTGTGGAGCTTTTTCCCGCCATAAAAAAGGTCTTTTTTGTATGATTTTGTTCTTGGATGGATGTAGGGTTTGTTTTTTGACACGGAGGGGAAATGCATTCTGCATACAGAGATGGCGAAGAAGAATCTCTTTGTCAAAAGAGGTGACTCACATTTTTATTATTAAATTGTTTTTTTTAGCTTTGTGCTTTTGTTCATGTCGTCTACTTGAAAAAGTTATACACATGTCCTTGTACTTGGCTTTTTGCCGAAAGAAAAGCTTGTTTAGTTAAATAATGCTAGTATAATTACTTAATCGAGCTCCAGTAAGCTATTGTTTGAATGAAATGAAGAGGATGTTCACAAAGAAGATTGAGAATAGACTCTCATTCATTTAGTGTGAGTAGACTATGAAACTAAACTAAAATACGAACGTCATAACAGTTAGTTACCTTGCTGTGCTGATTGTTTTAAAACAAGCAAACTTTGAAGTGTCAATTTCCTAAGAATAAACACAGCACTTTATTTGAATAAATGCTAAGGGGAATCGTCACTTGGTAGTCTATGGGTCACTGTATTTTTCGAATCCCGGTCTGCTTCTGCAAGTATAAATTTAAGGTGCTTGGGAAGATTAATGAAAGATTTGGCTGTTATTCCTTCTTAAAGCTGTCTCAGCTATTCACATCAATTTTACAAGGACAAGTTATTTTCTATGGTAAGTGCTAGCTAGTGATTACTCAGTGGGAAGTGTTGTGGAGTGTCTTGAGTTTACATATCTAGAATTGTGTTGGCTGATGATCTCGAGTTTAAATTTCTGTCGGATTGTCATCTGGAGATTGGGAGGCTATATGTATCTAGAGGGGTCAACTATATTCTTTTGAATAGATGTCCAATGAAAAATAACTTAATAAACTTACATGAGATTTCCTTTGGTATGGTAGTAGTGGAAATTTCGACTACTTATACTTGGATACTAAGCATTATCTAAACCACTCTGTCAGAAGATTAGAGAATTAAAGACTTACATTAGTTTTACATGTTCCTTTTCCTGCACATGCCACCCTGCCCACATTGAGGGTAAGATTGGCAATGGGAAAATAATTGTTTCTATTGTTTATAAACCATGGTGGAAAATAAAATGTTCTTGGAGTCAGAATAGCTGTTCCCCTGGCAAACTGCTTACTCATTGCTTGTATATTTTCACACAAGTGTTAAGCAAGGCAAAGAGGAATACTTTGGGGCACTTCACTGATTTTCTTTTAAAAAGGAGGAATACTTTGGATCACATTTGAGGACTTCCTCAACTTTTCAGTTTATGGTTTTCTCTCATCTGTATAGGTTTTTATTCCACCCTATGCAATGGTTATTTTCCTAATTTGCGGTTGATCCTTTAGCGCCTCAGAGATAATCTGCTCTAGTGGTTTCACCCACCTTTTAAAAAAATAGCAAATGTATCGGCCTTCTGAATTGTGATCATCTTACCTAATGTGTATACGAATTCGATTCATGGCGAGTTGTATGAGTTCTCGATGCTCCACTAACCTAACCACCATTTAATAAGGGTAGGATTTATCTTTAGATAATACATCAAGAAACCCTATGTTTATTTATTTGCTTATTTAGGTTATCATAACTATGTTTATGCTGGATTCTACTATTTGTATGACAAAACAACGTTACGCTAGATTATTCTTATTTGATTTTTCTGCAGGAATTATAGCTGATTCAAATGCACATGACCAGAGTAAACGTATGCGTACTGGAGGTGATTACACACACACTGGTTATTCAAGTCCCTCTCCTTTCCACCCTCCCCCCGCACCTGTTTGGGCACCACACGGGTAAGAGTTCTTCCAAATGCAACATTTTCTTTTGCGCGTTAAGATGAAAACACTATGATGAAAAGTGTGATAGTGACATGAATTGATTGTTCTCGCAACATAGAGCTAATTTCTGAACTATTTATAATCAATTTTCGGGGAGAAAAAAGAAAAGAAAGTTAAATGGAGGTTACTGATTTCTTTTATTAGTAGTTAATGATTGTATCTCCTTTATTCCCAAATAAAAAAAGTAAGGGATTGTATTTCTCAGGTATATCGCTCAAGCTCCTCCACCGTACGATCCATATGGAGGCTACGCTGTTGCTCACATGCCAATGGCTGCACCTCCTCCTGTGCCAGCACCAAGCAGTTATGCTCCTGTCCAGGTGATGCATGCATTCTCTGCCTCTGTCATTTGTGTTAGATTTGCAACATTTTGCAGTGTTAACTACGGATTGACATCTTTTCCAGCATGCCTTCTCTTTTGTGTCTCCTTTTTAGGTTGTCTTCTTTGTATTTTTTATTTGGGTTTACTATGGCATATTCGTTTAGGTCTAGAGCATTAACTTTATTGTTAAGTTGGTTGGATCTGATTTCCTTCAGTATAATATTATCTGTGTTGCTGATCTTTTTGAGACTCTGTAACTGCTGATATTGTTGGGACAGAGTTATGCTTTATGTAGCTGGTGGATGTAGCATTTGTGCAGTATATGCTTGTTCTGAAGATTAATGCACCTTGTATGGTATAGTTTATGTTTTGTGTTGTGCACTGAGCTATTTTTTGCTTTCTTGCAGAATACTAAAGACAACCCTCCTTGCAATACCCTATTCATTGGTAATCTTGGAGATAATATAAAAGAGGAAGAACTAAGGGGCCTTATCAGCGGGTATGGCTCGGCATTTTGCTCTTCCGCTTATGCGGAAATACTATTTCTTATTTTGTCTCCCGCTAATGTCTAATCTGTTCAATTGCTTACTGTACTACCAGACAAACTGGTTTTAAGCAGATGAAGGTTTTGAGACAGGAAAGACATACAGTGTGTTTCATTGAATTTGAAGTAAGTTCCATATTACCCCGTACAAGATGCTTCTTGATTCATCTTTAGTTTGTGCACACATTCTATGCTCCTTCCGGTTATCAACTTCTGCTCGTGGCATATGCAGGATGTGAATAGTGCCACCAATGTCCACCACAGTTTGCAGGGTGCTGTCATACCGAGCTCTGGTTCAGTTGGCATGCGAATTCAATATCCTTTCTCTTGTTTAGCTGTCTCATCTACTGGAGCTTGATATTTCACAATTATCCTTCTCTTTGTTTCTGCCACTCTGTTGTTGTAGCGGTTGGTCTGAGTCTGACTGTTGACTTGAAATTGTGGACTTGATGTTGGGGCAATATTCTATGGCCTTTGTGCTTACGCATATACAACCTAGTTGAACAAAATTATTTTGAGTTGGGATGCTGAAGGGGCAATATTTGCATGCCGAAGCTCCCTTTGGAATTGGAACCCTTGGAGGTTGGAACTTTTAGAAAGTGGATAACCCTCAGTTTTGAAATATCATTATGATTGCTGCTAACAGGACAACACCAGACAAATATTTTATTCGTGATATTGGTTTGTTCTTCCTTTGCAAATGCTGCGACCAACCTTTTAAACCTTTTTCCATTCTTCTTTTTCTTCCCTTACATCCAAAATGAAAAGAGAAAATGATGATAGTGCTTTATGTGCCTCTGCATGTGACATTTGAGAAAGGGCTATGCTTCCGTAAAAGCACACACTTTATCTGTAGCCTTTTCCGAAATACATATTAAATGATGGTCTATGTGAGAAGTAGATATGATAATTTATGCTACAAAGGTGTAATCACCAGCTCATGCAAAGTACTCCTTTTTGGAATCTGAGTTTTACATTTATTATCTAGTGTAACATTCTTTGGATGGCCATGTTTATCCTTAATAGTCAGCTACATATTCAAAGAATCCATTTGGGAAAAGGAAGGACTTCGGCCACCCAGCTGTTGCCCCCAATGCAAATGGAGCTCCTCCATCTATGACTTACCAGTAGCTGCAGGGGATGTATTCTGTTCTCTATGCTCTGCCAAATACAAATGCATCATGCAGCTGTTGCATGCATCCTTGCTATCATCAAGTCATGAGCATTATCATCTTGACATGAACATCTTTTTGGACCATATCATAGTTTATCCAAGACACGCATTTGAAGCATTGTCTCTCAAAGTTGTCAGCTTATTCAGGGTTCACGTTTTGTGACATGTCATAGGATGCATTTAATTTCTGGCCTTAAATCTTGTTGATCTGTGGTGTCACATTGTATTCTACATTTGAGAATCGCTTTGTCTAGTGCTAGTTTTAAACCTCAAGTGACTTCTTAGCACCTATGAAAGTATTATGTATTCAGTGAAATAGAATTTGCATCATAAAACTGAGATCATAATACGATTAGCATCCATCTCAACTCTTTCTGGTTAGGGTTGTCAGTCACTCCATTTACCCCTTAACTGAAACTGATGATAACACTACAACGTCCAGGTTTTCAGATCCTGGAAGACTGGATTGTCCTGGAAATTTCATTGTGCTTGTGTTAAGCAGGATTTGTGCAAAAAGAGGGGACTTCCTTTTACTTGGGGATGGCCAATTGCTGGAGTTGCTTTGTCCAGGTATTTTGTTCTGCATGCAGAATGTTTACAATCGTATTATAGATGTTGATGCAGCACCCTGCGAGAAGATGGTCTTTGTTTGTTTCAGGCTGGTGTGGTAGGTTTGAGCTTTCTTGTTTGTTTCCTTTTTGCTCAGCTAACTCCAACTGCAAAGAAAAGTTCTACTCCTTCAGTTTTCATGGTTGACTGGTTGGATTCTGTAACAATTTAGAGTGAGTGACATTGAAGAACAATAGTTAAAGGTTTTTGTAGGAACTAGAAATCCGTTAGAATCCAAATCAGCCTACTTTTAATATAAAGGTGATGACTGAATAACTTGATTTTATTAGTTAATATTTCGGAAGGCTACATGAAATCGTCATGGTGCAGTGCCTTCACTGAATTTCTCAGCCGTAAGTTTTATCAATGGGTTGTTTGGTTGGAGGGATTGGAAAGATGATCTCCGCATAATTATGCAGCGTTTGGTTGGCTATATGAGAGAACTTTTACCTAGCTAATGCAGTGTTTGGTTGGTGATATTAATTAATATTCGCATCGAGTTGTTTTTGGTACAATGTTTTATTTATGTGGAATAGGATATGCAAAACATGTTTATGAAGAAAATATCTTTAAAGTAAGTGATCTGTGTACATTATTTCTATTATTATTTACTGCATAGTAGTAGTTTCTTATTTCACCATATATTTTACTTAGTTATCAGTGCCTATAATTTTCGTATAACTGGTAAGCTCAGCAAATGACCCTAAGCAGAGATTCTTTGGGTTTGTGTGAAACGTGGGTGGGTAAAAAAATTATTCGCATATTGTCACTTTAATGTATCACCTAACCATATGATAAAGCAGTATGTTTTGACGTAAACACTTTATGAGGGTGGGTACTTCAATTGACTATTGAAGTGGTGCGGGTAGAAAAGCTGTGGATCCTGCTGTTACTGACTTACTGTGTATTGCCAACTCCATTGCAAACGCTGTGCCACATTACGAGAATGTTGGTGCCAGATCGCTAAAATTTCAGTAGGTTTTAATATTGGTTTGATTTACTAGTGGAGTCGTGGTTCTAGCGGACAACTTTTTTTCACTTTCAATTAAATTTCGTGATTGACGGATTCCCGGCAACTTTCAATCGCATGATAAGCCCAAAGGCAGTTTGTTGTATCTTCGTAGTGTGAATACAGGATAGTTATGTTGGTGAGACCAGTTGTAACAATTTTCTGCAAGGCAGTTGTTAAGGATAATAATGTACTAGAGCAGAATGAGGAATTGATAGTAGTACTATATGTTATTTCTCTCAACAACTTCGTCTATGCGATCGGATTACGGTTTAGACAAAATTCTCCCCCGGAAAAGGACACAGTTGAAGACCGAAGGGCCCAAAATGTTAGGACTGCCAGTTTGTATTCTTTCCTATCTCCAGTTTGAATAGTAAGTCCATTATTATAGTACTATTATAATTGAAGTTAGAATAACAAGAAAATATTGAAGTTGCCATTGCAAAACTACTAGTTTACAGAGACGCACCAACGGCAAGCAAAATGCCATTAGGAGAAAAGCAGATCAAATCTATAGTAAAATATAGGACCTAATTGCCAGCTAATATACGAATATAAGTAATGTACAAAACATGTCCTTAGGATATACTTAGATATGAAACATACAAATACATTATGCATTCACTAAAATTTACTACTTAGTTTGATACTATGAGAATAAAAAGTGCTTTCTTCTGTAATGTTAAACAATAATAAAAATGATTATATGAACCTTTTCGAAGTACGAGCATCAAACTTTATAACTCTGACCTTAAATGTTGATATAGATTTTTCAAGTTGTAAAAATAAAATTTATATATTTAGAAACTACATTAAAAGTACTATAAGTCATGATAAATTTAAATAATTTAGAAAAAATATAAGAAAAATATGATCAAAGAATCACCTTATAAACTCTCAAATAGTAAAATAGTGAGTTGATTTTGGTCGTTACTCGTCATACATGGGAGTAAAAATAGTCCGCGTGAACCTAGCTCAGTTGGTTCATAAATTGCCCCAACGAAATTGAGTAAAAGGAGGTCAAAAAGAGTCCACACAGAGAAGAATACAGCCTATTCGGCAGAACAAGAAGATGGCCCACCATTTCTGGCATGTTTCCACCTAGTAATTGTAGTGGACCATTTCTTTATTACTCCATCCATCCCATATTAGTTATCCACTTTTTCTTTTTTATATATATATTAAGAAATCATAAATAAAAGTATATTTTTATTATATTATTTTTATTTTTCTTTAATTAATTATACTCTAATCAATATTGACTACTTTAAAAAAATAATTAATATTAAGAATAAAATAGGAAAATTTTACTTTATTCTATCTTTGTAAATTAATAAGTATTTTGAGATATCTATTTTTAATAATATGAACAACTAATATAAAACGGAGGAGTCATGGAGTTTCTCGCTTATTCATATAATTCCGTATTTAAAAAAAAAGTTTTAATTTTAAGTGCATCAAGTTGATTGCGACTTACGCTAGGGATTGTGTTTGCAACTTTGAAAGGAGCTCACTATCAGGACGGGCGGGTATAAGCGATTAGCATAAGCTATAGTTTTTCACAAAACTAGAACCATACTGTGCTACCTCCGGTGAAAGGAATGAAGATCTTGCATATAGGCAATGTCACGACCCAACCTCGGCCGCAGGTACCTACCGGGTACCTGCATCAGTATATGTGAGAGAATAGCTGAACATACATAACACATAACTTATAAAAAGGGTAACATCACCGCCACCGATAAAGTGCCTTTCCATAAAACATACTTAAACAAAGTATAGTAGTACAACTGGTTCTTAGAGCCCAAAACATAAATGTGACCACGCACTTAAAGATAACAAGCGTGGCGGGGCCCCGCCATACCCCGAATGTACAAAATACCTATATCGTGGAATGTCCGGTACGATAAACAAGCTTCCGAGAAATGGAGCTTACGACGGAATAGTGATCCAGAACGAGGATCCACACCGCTTACCCTACGCGGCGTAACGCGCGGCGAAGGGGTCGACACAACGCAAGTATGTAAAGCGGAAAATACCGTAGTAATATCATAAGTAAAAAATAATTTGGAGTCATAAACGAAAATCGGTTTACTTTGACGTGCCTTACTAACAATGAGAAGCAACAAATGTATATATATATATCGCGTAAAAATAGGAAGCTCGTGATCAAACAGGTACCTCGCGTAGTATCATTAAGCAATCCTACTCGCAGGACTATTTCACCCGCATAGGTCCTGTGGACCCGCGTAGGTCATTCGCCTCGTCGTGGGACTATTTCACCCGCGTAGGACTATTTCACCCGCGTGGATCTGTGGACCCGCGTAGTACCATCGTCGTACTCGCGTGAGACTATTTCACCCGCGTGGATCACGTGGGCCGGATCGCGTGAGTACAAACGCCGCGCTCGCATCACGTGTAGCAAATCCATGGCATAAGTAGTAAACCATCCTATTGGAGCATATCCGTGGCCACCCATCGTGTCGGTATGTCCAAAGGAAATAACAAGAATAACCCGGGTTTACAGTAATAATATATATAACATAGCTCATCCAATATCATACATAACATAAGTACTATCGATCTATCATAGCATAACATAAGCACTAACGACTATCATATCATAACATAAGCAAGTTAAGAAATCCACAACTTCTTATTAACATTATTAATATATATCCTCTCATTTTAGTATACCTAAGGCACTAACATGTCTTTTAATAGAAATCAGAATTTAACCCAAGTACCGTACTTCTAACCTTTTAAGAAATAGCTCTTTTTATACAAAAATTCCAAGATACTAATCACCATAGTATCAAGTTACAATTTCTTTTCAAAACAAGTCACATTCCTTTTGAATTATAATAAGCTTCTAAATCAAGTGACTTCATTTCCTTTAAAACCTTAGGCAACCAATGCCTAAAAATCAATTCACCTTTCTTATTTTCAAATCCTTTACCGTCTTGTTTTAATTAGAGTAAACCTCTCTTTGTGAACCTTTCAAGAAAACTAATATAACCAACTTCCCATAAAGTCCTTATATTAGCGTTATCCCTTTGTCAAATACATTTTCCCTCAACCCAAGGGACTTATACTTTTGAAATGAAACAAGTATCATATACTTTAAAACAAGTGTAGATTATCAAGTCTTGTGCATTATCTGCACTACATAGATACAACTATTCATGCTCAATAGATAGGAAAGCTCTACATACCTCTTCGGTCAATCCACTTGTTAAGTCCAACTACCGCAAGTAATATGTCAACCTATAATAACCATAGTGCGTTTATTAACCTCTAATTTCAATGTAGAAATTCCAAATTCAAGTTACCAATTCCTAAGGAAAATTGGGCAGCATTTCCTTTGTTTCTACTCACTTTGCCACCTTTTTCAAAGGCCGGTTTTCAACACTCAAACGCCTCATAAAGGCCCAACATCCAAACCAACACAAAGGGGATTACACACCTAATCTTGAGTGTGTAAAATTCTGCCCCATAAGTTATAATAATACACTTAACAATTCTAAAGTAGTTTTTAGGCTACAACATGCTCATAATATCTCTTTAGCCAAAACCTTCATACCCAATCCACATTTCTAGCATGCAATGACTCTAATAGCATTATTTACTACCACAAGTACTTTCTTCTTATCATGCAACACTAAAAACTAATAATAGAGGAAGAATCATTACCTTAGAGCTTTAGCCAAATTTATCCAACAATTTGCTAGCTTCTATTCCAAGAACACCACCACAACAACCTGAAGCTAGCCACAAGCTTCCTTGCGCTTTTACTTTTTTGATTTTTCCTAAGGCTAGAATACCTCTTGGAGTTTTAGAGAGAAGGAGCTCTTTTCTAAGAGAGATGAAAGATGACCAAGTCTTTAAGACTTGGTCAATATAACGCATGCAAAAATCGGATGGGGACACTTGTCCCCACCTGTGCCCTTTAAAAGAAAAATCGACTTTTCCTAAGTTTTTCCGCTGATTTCCGCCTCGGCGTGCATGCGACTCTGCGGACCGCCGGATCTTCGCGCGGCCTGCTTCCGGCATGGCTGAAACTTCAGCGACCTCCGATTTCGCCGCGCACGGCTTCCACATGCGCTACATCGCCCGCCTTGCGCCGGCCGCCCGTACCGTGGCCAGACTGATCTGGCCGGTCGGACGAACCACGGGGTATAACAGGCAACCAGGCTTTCTCCTACTCTTTCTTTATCGGGTTATAATGATTTTGTGACTTTTTTGGATTCTTTCTCTCGTCTTACTACTGTTTATCAACAAATATCGTTGAATTAACATATGATTATCTAAATAAAGAATGCAACTCTTCTTTGTTTGAGCTGCTCCCAGGCACGCAGACCGAAGATCTCACTTGTCCTGGACAAGTACGTAGAGATCTTCGTGGGACTGTGGAGGGAGTCTCAATCGATCTTTTCTAGGATTTCTTATCACACCACACATGGAGATCTTTCCATTGATAGATCAGAGGGTCCTCCCTTGAACAAATTCTGAAAGGTTAGGTTAGAGGGCGCTGGTTAAAAAACAATCATTTGATTTTCTTTCTTGCTCTCCCTTAGCAGCGGGAAAGGAGTCTATCTATCTGCCTAGCTTTGGTAGATTTCAAAGCATTATAAATTTTGAGTTGAAAAATTATCTTCAAATATTTGTTTGGCCATAAATTTTGGAGCAGATTTTAAAAATACATCAAAAAATCTTCAAGTTTTAAAAAATGATCTAGAGCAGTTTTTGGGATTTTCTTTCACAAATTTTAATTTTTTTCAAAGTAAAATGAATATCCAAATACAATCTCAAATTTCCAAATTTTAAATTTGTAACTTTGGAAAATATATGCCAAAGACAGTTCACATTTATCCCTGTTTTCAAAATGTTCCATTTGTTTTCCCACACCGACCCTATTCCAGAAAATTCCCCTCCTTAAACTACACTTGAAATTTCTTCTTCCTTCATACCGATTTAGTTTCATAATAGCAAGTTCAAATTATGAAGATTGCTTTTGTCTTTTTCTATTGCTGCTTTGTTTATGGTGTATGTGTATCCGCTCTAAGTTCTGATGGAACAACTCTACTCTCCCTTGTTAGGCACTGGACTAGTCTACCCTCTTTTATCAATTCTTCTTGGAATGCTTCACATTCCACTCCTTGTTCTTGGGTTGGTGTTGAATGTGATAGAACCCACCTCTTTTCTTGATTACTTGGATTTGTCTTACAACACCTTTACTGGAGAAATCCCTCTAAACATTGGAAATTTACACAAGTTAACCTACATAAGCCTCTACTTTAATTCATTCACTGGTAATATTCCTGATTCCTTGTTTTCTATCCCACACTTAAACACCATCTTCTTTAACAACAACAGGTTAAATGGTTCCATCCCTTCCAGCATTGGTAACATGACTGAGCTTTTGTCTCTCTTTCTTAATGACAATCACTTATCTGGTTCAATTCCTTCTTCCATAGGAAACTGTACTAACTTGCAAGACCTGTATTTGAATGATAATCATTTAGTTGGTAGTTTGCCTGAGAGTTTAGATAAGCTACAACACCTTGCTTTTTTGGACTTGAGCAGTAATAGTCTACAAGGAAGTATCCCTTTCAGTTTAGGTAACTGTAAAGATCTTGACACTCTGGTATTGTCATCCAATAGTTTGAATGGGGGACTTCCATCAGGTTTGAGGAATTGTACTAACCTAAGAGTTCTTGCTGCTTTCTCTTCTGGTTTAAGTGGCCCCTATTCCCGCTTCTATAGGCCAGCTCACTAAGTTGGAGAAGCTTTACCTTACTGACAACAATTTCTCTGGAAAAATACCACCTGAGCTGGGCAAGTGCCAGGCCTTGTTGGAATTACTTTTAGGAGAAAACCAACTTGAAGGTGAAATTCCTAGTGAACTAGGGTCTCTTAGTCAGTTGCAGTCTCTCGCTCTATATTCCAACAATTTGAGTGGTGAGATTCCCTTCACCATTTGGAAGATTCAAAGTCTTCAACATCTTCTTGTCTATTGGAACAACCTGACCGGGGAGTTACCTCTTGAAATGACCGAGTTGAAACAATTGAAGAACATATCCTTATTTGAAAACCGGTTTACTGGAGTTATACCTCAAGGTTTGGGGATTAACAGCAGTCTAACACTGCTGGATTTCACGAACATCACCTTCAGAGGTCCTATTCCACCTAATCTTTGTTTTGGCAAGAAACTGGAGAAGCTTTTGTTAGGTTATAATCATCTTGAAGGCGGGATTCCTTCTCAATTAGGAAAGTGTTCTACTTTGACAAGGGTAATTCTCAAAAAGAATAATCTCTCAGGTGCCATTCCAGATTTTGTTAAGAATATAAATCCTATTTTCTTGGATCTCAGTAAGAATGGCTTCAGTGGGCAAATACCCCCAAGTTTGGCAAATCTTGGAAATGTTACATCAATTGACTTATCAATGAATAAGCTCTCAGGGTTTATACCACCCGAGCTGGCAAACCTTGTCAACCTCCAGGGTTTGGATCTGTTGTACAATGGTTTGGAAGGTGTACTGCCATCTCAACTTTCAAACTGGCAGAGACTGTTGAAGTTTGATGCAAGTCATAATTTGTTGAGTGGATCAATCCCATCCACATTGGAAGCTTGGGAGAGCTATCCATTTTGAATCTGAGTGAGAATAATCTTTCAGGTGGTATTCCAACCTCCTTGTTTAAACTCAAGAAGCTCTCCGTGCTGCAGCTTGGTGGAAATTCACTTGGTGGGATAATTCATTCAGCAATTGCGACTGCATCAAGAGAAACACTGAGGTTGTTAAATCTGAGTAGTAACGGGTTGACAGGTGAACTTCCTGCAGAGCTAGGGAAATTTACTTTCCTGGAGGAGTTAGATATAGCTGGCAATAATCTTACTGGAAATTTAAGAGGTCTTGATGGAATGCGTTCATTGATCTTCGTCAATGTATCACACAACCTTTTTTCTGGTCCAGTGCCTGTGAATCTGATGAATTTCATAAACTCAACTCCTACCTCTTTCGTAGGAAACTTGGACCTTTGCGTGCACTGTGATCCAGAAGAAGGCTCAAATTGCCCCGAGAATAGCACTCTAAGGTCTTGTGATCTTCAATCAAACAATGGAAGACACCTAAGTTCAACAGAAACGGCAATGATTGCACTTGGGGTACTGTTATTTACCATTTCCTTACTCCTAGTAATTGCTTACATGCTTCTGTGGCACAAAAATTCCGGGAAAGGAGTTGCAATCTCTGCTCAAGAAGGTGCTTCGTCCCTGCTTAATAAAGTATTGGCAGCTACAGAAAACCTAAATGATAAGTATGTCATTGAGAGGGGAGCACATGGAATTGTATATAAGGCCGTCTTGGGTCCAGGGAAAGTGTATGCTGTGAAGAAGCTGGTGTTTGTTGGTATAAAGGATGGAAGCACAAGTATGGTTAGAGAAATTCAGACAATCGGAAAGGTTAGGCACCGCAATCTTGTCAAATTGGAAGACTTCTGGCTGAGAAAGGATTATGGACTGATTCTTTATAATTACATGGAGAATGGGAGCCTTCATGATATTCTCCATGAGACTAATCCTCCTGTAACATTAGAATGGAGCGTTCGGTATCGAATTGCTATTGGAACTGCTCAAGGGTTGTCATATCTCCACTTTGACTGTGATCCGGGCATCATGCATCGAGATATCAAGCCCATGAATATCTTGTTGGACTCTGATCTGGAGCCTCACATACCAGATTTTGGCATTGCCAAGCTTCTGGATCAGTCTGCTCCAACTTCCACCTCCAATACCCTCCTGGGTACAGTTGGATACATGGCTCCAGGTATCTTCCTAATTTTCATTTTTTTCTCACACATCCTTTCAGATCATCTGTAGAAGAATAATATTGTCCGTGTCTTGTCTGTTTTGTTGACAGAAACTGCATTTGCGGCTACAAAGAGCAAAGAGTCAGATGTTTATAGTTATGGTATTGTCCTATGAAGCACGGACACCTCATTTAGGGTGAGGTGTCCGTGTCGGACACTGCAAGGGACACGACACGCGGCGGACACGGCTCGGAAACGTGTCCGGGACGTGTCCGCGTGGGCCCAGCCAAAAAAAAAAAAGAAATTCTCGGACACGGCTCGGACACGGCTCGGACACGTACGGGACACGTTTCGGACACGTACGGGACACGGCTATTACAAAAAAGTGTAAAAAGCTTAAAAATTAAAAAAACCCTAGAATCTTCAATCAGAAAATCGACTGTTGTGCTGGCCCCTTCGACTGCTGCGACTGCGCCTGCGACGGGAGCCTGCGACGGGAGCCTGCGACTGCGCTGCGACGGGAGACTGCTGGACTGCGCTGCGACGGGAGCTGCGAGCCTGCGACTGCTGGTCGAGCCTGCGACTGCCGGCGACTCTGCTGCGACGGGAGCCTGCGACTGCGACTGCTGGACTGCTGCTGGTCGAGCCTGCGACGTCACTCCACTTCCGGCGACTCTGCTGCGAAGTTTCCGGCGATTCTGATTTCTGAAAATCCCAGGTATGGAATTTAAGTCTTTATTCTTTAATAATTAATATTTTAATTTTTTTAATTTTATAAGTAAACTTGTATATTATGTATTTTTCAGGTTTTTATTATGGCTTCTAATGTTTTATGTTTATTTGAATTTGGGTCTTGGGACATACTTATGTATTAGTTTATCTTTATGGACTATGGTCTTATGAATTATATTATGTATTGAATATTTTGATTGATTGTTAATTTGTTATGAATGTTTCTTTTTAAATTGGTACATATTTAATTTGGTATTTTGGTATTTTGGTATATAACAAATTTGAATTAAATTTTATAATTTATTTATGAATGTGAAGCTTTAAAAATATTAATTTTAGTATTTTATATATTATATCATATATATATAAAAATATTTTTTAATTTATTTTTACAGCCGTGTCCCTGCCGTGTCGTGTCCCCTATTTTTCAAAATTGCCGTTTCCGCGTGTCCGTGTCCGTGTCCTATCGGACACCTCTCGCGTGTCCGTGCTACATAGGTATTGTCCTGTTAGAACTTATAACTCGGAGGAAGGCCTTGGATCCTTCACTCTCTGGGGATACAGATATTGTGAGTTGGGTTAGGTCTGTTTGGACAGAAACTGAAGAAATTGAGAAGATTGTGGACCCAAGCCTTTTGGATGAATTCATAGACTCAAGTGTCATGGAACAAGTAATTGAAGTGCTTTCACTAGCTCTTAGATGTACAGAGAAGGAAGTCAGCAAAAGACCCTCAATGAAAGAGGTGGTCAAGCTATTAACTAGGTCCAGTTCGAGTATAAGAAGCAAGTACTAGCCATCATGGACATGTAGTATCTAATGTATCAGTCAGAGGCCATTCCATATAAACTTCTGATGTGTTCTAGGTACAATATTCTCCTGATTAACATAGTCCTAACTTCCAGCTTTCTGAATCAATGTAACAAAATGCTGCCTAGGTTCAGTCTCTCTTTATTGGTAGAGGATGATAGAAATCTATTTACTGCTGCAGTTTAGGAAGAGTAGGTGTTGGCCTTTTAGCTGTAAATGTTTTTTTCATCACGTGTACATGGATGAAACTTAAAGAGAACTTACTGCTGTTCATCTTAGTTAATCATATTCTCAGCAAAAGCAAATCGTTTGGCAATTCTTAGCAGGATCTATTATGTTAAAGCAATATCTCTCTCTCCCCCTGGCTATTTGCAATTGTATAATTAATCCACTAAGAGAAGCTTTCTTGTGCGTTCCGTGGTGAAACTCGATAATGATTTGCAGTAACTGATAGCTGGTCCAGCAGAAATCTTCACATGAGGAATCCTATAGGTGCTTTCCGCTGCTTTCTTCGCAAACCTTCCAAAAAAACCCTACTGAAAGTAAATACATTCTCTTCTATTTTTGTGATGTTGTTATTATCGGGGAACTAGGTTGTGATGATAGTGTCTGGGTTCATTTGTAATCATGGCGGGAGACGTGCATATTATTTGCCTTTAGTACTGGGTGCAAGCTGGTTATTTACTACTGGGGGGTTGATATCCGAGTTCAGAAAGATGCTAAAGAACCTGCATCTCTTTATTCTTCCCATTTTTGCTACGTCTAAATTCTGCATCTATTCAGCATGTACTGGATTTTCAAACGGCAATTACCCAGTGTTATCAAAGCGAAAAGCGCAAAAAGCTCTAAGGTCCTTTGGGCTTAAAGCGCGAAACGCAAATAATGCATGACCTTTAATGAAAAGGCACAAATGGAGAAAAAAATACAAATATGTATGTGTAGTCCAATATTAATAATCATAAGCATGAATAATAAATATATGGACAAAAAGTTTAAAACTTTTTTTAGGATAAAGTAAAATATCAATTGTTTAGTGTTACATTTTCGGGATTACGCTTATTGGCGGGGAAAAGTATTGCCTTAGAGACTTGATGATGACACTGAAGCGCCCATAAATCGGGGCGAAGCGTTCAACATGTTTTGCGCTTCGCTTAAGGGCTTAGTGCCTTGAAAACATCGCAATCAACTATACATGTATATGACTAATAGTATATACTATAGTATGGATAAAAAAGATGTGACTGATGCTCAGCTGCTAGGAGTCTGGTTTTGCATTGCTGTTTTCACCTGTCAGTGGCATCAATGGCGGTGTTTGATTCTTCTTGCAAAACAGGTGCCAAAACAGTAGAGTTGGAAAAAGTAGAATCTTTAGGTATGTCTGGCACTGGAATGTTGCTGGAGTGAGTGGAAAGAATATTCATAGGCAGACTGAGTACCATTAGACTAGAGTTGGACAAGTCAACGGACCCTGATGAAGAAACAATTTCTGCTACTTGTGGTTTTGGATACCTAGAATGGGGGTCTCTTGCTATGATAGAAGGATGAGATGAGAGGTCTCTTTGGTCAAAGTGTCTACCTATTTCTTTAATTTTTGACCAAAAGGTATTTGTGGAATTCAATATTTGCTGAAGAGAACATCTGTTTTTGTAAACATAGCTCACTATGAAATAAGTTGCATGAAGATGTGATAGCGCCAGTTAAAGCAAAAATCCCTTCACTTTCGTTGGATGTCTAATATCTCAGCATTCTCTATTAGCTTGATAATTGCTCGAGAGACATCAGCCACTAAAGGACTTCCCTTTGGGAAAACCTGTTGATTTTCAAAAGACAAATGAGTCACCAGCTGGGGAAAGGGATGAAGCTATTATTAATATATACTAAAAGGAGGGAAGGGCTGAAACAATTCTTATAAGTATAATAGGTGTGACCTAGTGGTCGATGAAATGAGAGGAAAACCATGAGGTCTTAGGTACAAAAAGAAAACACTAGATGATTTCTTCCCATCTGCCTAAACCTTGGTGGCAGAGTTACCGGATACTTGTGCTAGTAGGATTATCGAGTGAAATAGTCGAGGTGCGGGCAAGCTGGCCTAGACACCACAATTATCAAATATACAACAAGGAAACTAGAGCAAGTAGGGCTTATAGCTTACAAAGGCAAAACCATCAATGCTAAAGGTTGGGCCGACAATGGTGTACTTGTCACAGTACTTTGATAGGAAGAGTTTGGAGTAAGGAACCACATCAAAAAATGCTGATATGTTGCCACTCTTGCTTCCATATGACAGAGCTTCTTTATCTTCTGGAAGCCTGTACATCTTGATCTTTGAGTCCTCAAAACCCACCCCCCTTAAAATATCATATACGAAAGAGCCTTGGTAACAGCCCACGGAATGTCCTTTCCTGATGAGTTCCTTCACATCTGCAATAGCTGGCCGTAGCCTCTCTACTGTCAATCTTGATGATAGGCTAGCAGTGTAAGTGGAGTTCAATATGAGTACTACAAACATCCATACTACTACAACCAGACGAGCCAGATTGCTCACTATTCTTTCTCCTACACAATAAGATGTCAGAATAAATATAGTTAGGTAAAGTCATTTATGTGAGATGAAGAAGATGCTTTTACAGGTAATCAACTCACTGTGTGCGAATACTAAAATGGAGAAGGGAAAATAAAAGATCATGCCAAGATGGTGTGAAGGAGGACCCCGAAAAGCTGAGCTTGTTCTGTGTTCAAGAATCCAAACAGCTAAACCCGTGACAAAGAAAAAGGCGATACTTGTGAGCTAGAGGTCTTTCTTCATGGGCTTCAAGAACGTCCCCATACCATTGTCATCCTCATAGGTAATTGGAACAATTCTGACCACTCCTCCTGCTGCAAATGGCAGAGTGAAGTCCACATAGTTTGATCGGTTTCCTGTGATTGTAATATCTCCAATGGCAGCATCATAATTCTGATTTTGCAGGGTCAAAGAATAGAAACACATTCTGGTAAGGAAATAAGAGAAACAACTAACTGGATAGTAAAACCGACAATTCTGCTCCCAGTACTAGTTTAAACTATAGTTACCTGAAGAAACACTTGATAGATAAGATCATTGTAACTCCCTGCACACGAGCCATCTAGCTTCTCAAAGTAAAAGAAGTCGTAAGGCACAGAATATGGTAAAGCTGCCATCACTGATTTGAATACATCTACTCGAATCCTTAATCACATTCAAGTATTCCTCAAAACCAGGTCTAACTGCCAGAACAACTCTTAGCTTTTTACCCCTCACTGGAACTTCCCATCCCCTTGGTACCACTTTAGATCTCCCTGGCTATACGATGCTACTGAAATCCTCCTTTGAGTAAAAATCATCACTAGTGTTGGGTCCCACCTTTTTGAATCCCTGAAGACTGTCCAAACTGCTACCTCTTTCTCTCCATTTCCGACAACATTCAATATTTTATATGATGTCGGATACAACTCTCTATCGACGAGATGGAACATCCCGCCAAGTCCTTCAAACCTAGTCGTAAGAATTGCTTTGAGAAGTTTAGGACCTGTTTTTGAGATAGGAAGGTTGAATAGGTCAGAAGAATTTGTGTCCTGATTTGAAGCTTCTGGATAGTGCGTTCCAACTTGCTCGGCAGCCATAGCTAGTGCCCATAATGTATCATATGCCCATACATAAAAAATGCTCATTATCTCTGCTGGTTTATAACCAGGATTGGCGAGGTCAAAGAATGTCTTCTGCAATCTAAAGGACTCAACATTGCTGGTATTGGGAATGAGTGGCTTTATCCCCAATACGCCTTGCATGGCTTCCACAACATGTAAATTCATGGAGGGAAGCAAGTCCATAAGACCACTGGTGATGATCCAGATATAGCCCTCGCTCATCATACCTATTGACTTGGCTTTTAGAAAGAGCTTGGGCCCAAGAGAATGCGACACATGTACTATGAATACCCTAGTCTGCATGGTCATCAACTTGTACAGCTCTTTGAGTATAAAATCCTCGTGAGCTGATACAGGGATGAGGCTTTTGTAGGCAAAACGAGCATTGATGTCTTGCAAGGCGTTAGACAAGTAAGGAACAATGCCATTACCATACTCTGAATCTTCATAAATGATCACAACCTGATTCCACTGGAAGGTTTTGATAATGGCAGCAATGGCACCAACCTCAGTGTCATCTGTCTGGGCTGTTTGAATGAAAAATTTAGTTTGAGGTTGAAGAGAAGGGCTGGTTGCAGAGAAAGATACTATCGGGACTTGAGCTCTCTCCAAGATTCATCAAGAAGTTGGCTTGTGTGGATTTGTGAGGCCCGATTACTGCATCGACCTTTACATCGTTCAACAATTCAAGACCTGCAATTTTTGTACAAAAGAAAGGTGGATTTTATTTCCCGAAAACTTCTCCTACTAAGGTATATTTTCCTTTCCAACTTAGGCGTGCACAGTCCATTCAGGCAGACCAGATATCATGATATGGCTGATTGGACTGACTGTGAGTAAATTACTGAAATTGATAGCAGTGTTCAAGGCGGTTGATCACATACTTGCTGGAATCTAAAAGTCAGAGGCGGAGTCAAGATTTCAACTTTACGGGTTCTAGATTTTAGAACGATGACTTCATGTGGTAATAATTGGGTTTTAAACCTAATATTTGTACAAATTTAATTAGAACAAAAGCTACTGGGTTCGGCTAAACCCGTATCGGGGCTTCTAGCTCCACCCCTGCTAAAAGTAATAGTAGTAGCTATGTCAATATCCGGGCTTCTTTCTTCTTTTCCTATTTTTCCCTTTAGTAGTACTCTACTGGACTATGGACATTAACATAGATTTGTTTTTCACAGAGGATACTAACACAGAGTGAATAGGAAATTAGGAATGTTAAAGGAAAAGAGGAAAGTATACTTACTGGAAGCAGCAGCATCAATTACATTTCCTTTGGAGTCCCTGACATGAAGAACCAATCTTGTTGTGTAGTTGGCACGGCGTGAATAGAAGTTGGAATGGGCAATCCTCAAGCAGTGGAGAGCCCTGTGCCCGAGCTGTGTGTCCAAATCAAGAACCACACCCACTTGAAAGCTAATCACTGGACCGTTGCCACCCGAGGGACCAGAGCAACAACACAAGGTGGAACTCATTGTAATAAGGAGACCAACAAAAATGGAATGGAAGGAGATGTTCATTGCTTCTTCAAGGGAGTACTAATTGATTTCAATTCACTACACAGTACTCTTATAGCTGAGCTGCTTATATAGGCATCAGTTGACCAAGACTTGTATACTAAGATGTGTGTGCGTAGATTTGATTTTGATGTGTATCTTATTTTTTTGGCTTTGTTGTATATGCATAGAAGTCAACAAGAAAATATGCTGTGAAATTTCCTGGATATGGGGAGAGTGAATGTTATTGGTAAAGTCTTAGTTATTCTCAGACCTTTGCCATATAAAACTACTAGTATGTTATCAAGCAACACAACAATATTAGATCAATATTATATCAAAGTATCAGAAATTCTTTATATTTTTCGCTGACATTTAAATCTCTGAAATTCTAAACAATTCCCAGAGAAGGATGTTACAAAGCAATAATTGCAAATATATGTATGGTAATTAAGTAGCCGGCTTAACTTTTAACATCGTTTGAATTTTCCTAGTATTGACTTTATATCTGGATTGGATGCTAACTAGGTCTACGTTTGTCGTCTATATTCAAGCCAAATTTACTATATAGATACTACTACAAGGTCCTTGGACATAGTTTTTCTTGTACATGGACAATAACATTTGTTAGAAAGAGAAATCCTTCAAGCAGTGTACCTTCTTTGGAACTCTCCCGAAATGAAGCAAAGTTAAGAAATAATGAAAACAAGTCTCCGAACACACAAGAATTAATGTTCTTAAGGAAGAATTTTGGTATTTGAAATGATTCTTGTCATCCAATATTTTCAGGATGTTCCTCTATTTATAGAGGATGTTTTAACCTTGAACCTGAAACAACACAACCTTTGGGGAAGAGATGTATTGTTTCATGAAAGAAAAGTTTTTTTCCTTTTTTTTCTGTTCCTTTTATTAACAAGGTGTAAATGTCAAAGGGATAGTTTGGAAATAGTGAAGAGTGCTGAACACTATCAACTAGTAGTATTTTCCAAGTTTGATATTCAACAAGTTTGTAGGGACCAAGGGGTGCATCTTTTGTGCATGAAATTGACTTCAGCCTGTTTATCTTTGATGTTACATTGAGTAATAAAGACTTGACTATACGGTGAGAAAATGAAGGCGGTTAAACAACTGTTTTAAGGCAGCTCATATGTTATTGACATTTAACATTTAGAGGGGGAAAAATCAACTTATTTTTTAATATTTAGTAACTCGCCGACTTGTTCAAAGTTTAGATGGGTTGGATTATGATTCATATATTGATGTGATCCAACGGATTCAACATGAAATGACTCATCAAACTATTGTATCGAAATGGGTCAAATGGAATAATCCAACAGGTGAAAATGCAATTCAAACCCAAAATGCAGAGGGAATGTGTATGGAGAAATGCAGTCATTATAACTAGGTTTGATTCTCATGATCCCTTATAATCCGAATACTACAAGATGTTGAAAAAGAAAGAGGCACAGAAAAGGTTAACAAGTGAGAAATGAAAGAACTGCACAATTAGTTGGTAATATGTATTGGAGCAACTTTACAGTCCAAGAAAAGCCAAAAAAGAGAACGAAACTCAGCCCTGAAAACTATCTTCTATTCAGTTATGCAGAAGGATGGATTACTCCTGAATGTTGTGCAGCAGATATGTCTTCCAAATTCAAACGATGAATCGTTGCACTGGCATCGTGTACCTCTTCTGGTGCAGAGGACACTATTTCACTAGAGTTAGAATGGTTTCTTGGAAAACCTGTTGGTTGAACAGAATTTTCTGAAGAACTATTTTGAATAATTCCAGCTTCTGGAAGTCTATCTTGTGGTTGTCTAGATGATAGAGATCTCTGATCAAAGTGTCTACAAATTGCTACAACTTTTGACCAAATTGTGATTCGTGAATTCGAGATTCTCCGGTGGAATTCTCTGTACTTGTAGAGATAACTGCCTATGAAAATGAGGAGACATACTGCTGTAACTCCACCAGTAATGGCAAAAAGGCCTTTGAAACTTTGCAAAGAGATCGTGATTGAGTTCATACTATCTTCTGGTCCTGCACAGGTTGGTTCATTCCTCAACCAATTTTGCTCCATTTCCAGTATCCTCCCATTCTCTGTTAGTTCTATGACTGCACCAGACACATCAGCAACTAAAGGAGATCCTTTACGGAAAGCCTGTTTGATATTAAAACAAAATTCAGTAGACAGTAGCATGAGATATTCATTTGCAGCACAAAGTGGAGAAGTCGAAAGTGAAAATGCAGGCTTTAACCCAATGTTTTTTAACGATTAATGTATCAGTTCACCAGTTATATTCATTGCCTAGTATTGCCTTCTTAAAAAGAAAGCCTAAGGGTGATAAGGCACATGACTTAACACCTTAGCGTCTGTAGTACTAAAATGTCATTCAAGGGAGATCAACAGATTACAAAGGCAAAGCCATCTGTGCGACGGGTAGGACCAACTGTCATGTATTTGTCGCAATGTTTGGACAGGAAGAGCTTGGAGTAAGGAATGACATCATAGTATGCTGATATGCCACCATTTTTACTTCCTCTAGACAAGGCTTCATCACAATCATCTGGGGAAGTGAATGTCCTGATCCTGGACCTCTCAAATCCTTGTTTTTCAAGAAGTCCACTATGAATGAGCCTTCTTGGCAGCCCACAAAATTTCTATTCTTGATGAGCTCATTGACATCTGTGATTGATGGTTGAAGCCTTTGTACGGTTAATCTTGATGATAAGCTTGCAGTATAAGTGGAGCTCAGGATGAGTATGACGAACATCCATACCACTACAACCAGTCGAGCTAAGTTGTTCACTATTTTTTCTCCTACAAGCAGATAATACACATTAATGAGTCCTGCATTCTATTATAGAGGAGATGTTAAAATAAAATCTGAAAGATTTATTCAATACTCACGGTGTGCAAATACTAGCGTTGAGAAGGGAAAGTAGAAGATCATTCCAACATGTTGAGAAGGAGGTCCTCGAAAGGCGGAGTTTACCCTATGTTCAAGTATCCAGACCGTCAGACCCGTAAGAAAAAAAAAATGCTATACTTGTCAGCCAGAGTTCTTTCTTTAGGGGTTTTAGGAAAGCCCATATATCATTGACATCTTCGTACATGATCGGCACGATGCTAAGAACTCCTCCTTCTGCAAATGGCAACGTGAAGTCCACGTATTTTGATCTGTTCGCTGTGATAGTTATATCTCCAATTGCACCATCATAATTCTGCATACATTGCATCATTCCAGACTGAAGTTAGTAACTGTTCACTAAGCAGATTCTCCAGGAGATAATGAAAAATATAGTCTTGAAGACACCTAAGTCTGCCTAGCTTACCCGAAGAAACACTTGGTAAATAAGATCATAAGTTCCTGCACTAGAGCCATCAGGATTTTCGAAAGGAACAAGCTCATAGGGCACAGCATAAGGCAAAGCTTCCATGACAGATTTGAACACGTCTATGTAGAATCCGCTGATGCGGCCATTAGCCTGACCGTCCCTTGTGACTCTCACGAAATCTGTGAAACCAGCTTTCACCGGCACTCCAATTTTTAGTTTTTTACCAGACATTGGAACTTCCCAGCCCTTTGGCACAACTGTTGAATCACCAGGCCATATGCCTTGAGCTTGTATCATGAGTTGTAGTGTTCATGTTCATTTCCCTCCTTATTCCATGAGACGGAATCCATAATCCGACCTCCTTCTGTCCGTTCCCAACCACATTAATTATCTGGTAGGATGACGACTCCATCTTTCCATCTACAAGGTGGAACTTCCCTGAAAGCCCCTCAAATTTGGCCTCTGACATTGCTTTTAGAAGTTGTGGGCCGACTTCTGATGTTTTAAAATTGAAAAAGTCTTGAGACATTAAGATTAACACTTGAATTCTCTAAAGCTTTTGGTGTCTCTTTTAATCCAACTCTTTCTGCAGCCAGAGCCCATAATGTATCATATGCCCACAGGCCAAAAATGCTCAAATCTGCTCGTCCGATACCAGGACTTTTCTTGAGGGATTTTTTCTTCAGCCTATTGACGAAAGAGTTGAGCTGTTTAGATTTTGGTATAAGAGGTTTCACACCTAATACACCTTGCATTGCTTCAGCAGCATCAGAATCCATCAAGTAGACTAAATCCGTTAGTCCACTGGTGATGATCCATGCATAGCCCTTTTCCGTCATTCCTATTTCCTTGGCTTTCAGAAAGAGCCCGACTCCAAGAGTATATGACATATGGACCACAAACACCCTTGTTTGTAAATTCATCATCTTGTATAGCTCTTTGAGTACAAAGTCATCACTTGCTGAAACAGGAAATACACTTCTATATGTAATGTGAGCATTCACGTCTTGGAATGCATTAGATAAGTACGGGACAATGCCACTGCCATATTCTGAGTCTTCATAGATGATAACAACCTGACTCCATCGGAAGGCTTTAACTATGGCAGCAATTGCACCAACTTGAGTGTCATCGCCTTGAGTGGCTTGAACAAAGTAAGGAGTTCGAGTATGATGAGAAGGACTAGTTACAGAAAAAGAAATTATCGGGACCTGAGCTCGGTCTCCAAGATCCATCAGAAAGTTGGCTTGTGCAGATGTCTCAGGACCTAGGATTGCATCTACCTTGACATTTTTTAACAAATCGAGACCTGCAACAAGGCAAAGAATGTTGATTAATTTCTCACCTGAATAGATCCAAAGAGCTTCTCTTTCCCATACCACTTCTAAGGTTTAGCAATCAAACTACAGGCTCAGAATAACTTTACTGATGGTGTGTCACATGATCACTTCCTAGTTTCTACCTAGAGTTGCAGAGTTGATCTCTCAGACGGTCACTGAACTAACAATTATCTCAGAAAGTCACATTCGTTATTTGTAAGAGAAAAGTCACTCAACTAATGGTAATCATATCAGAAAGTCACTTTTCTTTGTTTTGTAACAGAAAAGTTACTCAACTTTGTAGGTGAAATGACAATAGTTGAGTGACTTTGCTTTTACAAAATAAAGAAAAGTAACTTTCTGAGATAACTACCATCAGTTGAGTGAACGTTTGAGAAATCAACTCTAGATTTGCACACGAACTAAAACAATCTCAGCATGTGAGTGTGTACATAATATGCAATGCATGGAATAGCGGAGCTGAGCTGTATGTACCAGCAGCAGCTGCTTCAATGACTTGTCCTTGAGAGTCCCTAACATGAAGAGACAGTCTTGTTGAGTAGTTGCTGTAAATTGAATAGAAATCGGAGAGGGCCATTGACATGAAGCTTAGACCCATGCTTCCGACCACCGACTTCAAATCAAGAATCACCCCAACTTGGAAGTTGGAAGTGAGTTTTTAAAAGCTCCTTTGTGAATTGCTGAAAGAGGAACACATCCAGAGTGAGACGAAGAATAGTAGGAGTAATTTCATCTCCTCCAATGCTGGTGCCAAGACCTGAATTGGTTGGTTGAGACATTTCAAACTATTCCATCTATCACAAATTAAAAAATGTATTAATACCTTACAGTTAGGTTGTTCCTTTTTAAAATGTATTACTATAATGCAGTTGCTTCAAATTGGAAATGTAAGATCTGACTGAAAGTATACTACTGTAAATTGAAAACATAGAAAAAGAAATAATTAAAGACTCCAGGCTAATACATAACTAACTGAAGATTCAGACTTGGACCATTATTTTGTTATTTTATGCATTATTTCTATTCTTCTTGAGTCCTTGACTTGGTAGTGTAATTATTTTTTCTGGATTAGAGATCATTGACTGTGAAAGATAGAATTGTATACTGATGAATTGAATAAAGAATCTGAACTTTTCGATTAAGGCTAATTAACAATGAAGTAAATTGACTGGGAAATTAGTAGGCTTCAAAGTTGACCCCCTAATTCAAAGATTAAACAACTAACTAATTGAACTAATTTTATAATGTAGTAGTAGTAAGGGTATAACTAACACACACACATTTCAACATCATCGAGACACCTTCCAAGCAACTTGCTTTAACAGTGCAGCACTAAATCAATCAATCATTAATCCACTCAGGTTTAATTTCGTCTAATTAACTAAGGAGTAAAAGATTCAGTCTCAAACAGTAATTAGAGAAGTTATCAGCTTCTTACGGTGGAGCATGTGCTGAAAAATCCTCACTCCCGACCAGCAATTATCAGTCGCTTTCTTCCTTAAATGAATTTGAAATCCGTCTTTCTCGTATATGGATTATGGTCTTTATGAGGCAATAAATAAATATAAAAAGTCTATTAATTTGACATTTAAAGCCAACCATAGTCACGTACTAGCAGAGAGATTACATAGGCATAGACAAATCATGCACAAATGTCCATTTCTGTTGGGATAAGTGAACTGCATGCATTCATGTTCTCTAACCATTTTTCTTTTTCCTTGACAGACACGTGTCTAGAATTGCCAACTCAAAAATTACATCCTCGTAGATTTTCATGTGTTAGAGCTTTCTACTTCTGTTCCCTTCATTATAAAAAGATCTCAGCGAGTTGGAGTGATCAGCTGGTTTCCCTCTCAAGTGTTAAGTCTTTGAAAATAGTGTCCCTTGTGCAAGACTTTCAGAAGTTTGTTCCTGATTGATTCATATGATTTGTCGTAGGAATATAAAAGCAACTTAGCAAAATTTTGTGGTGACTCTTGGTTTTGGTGCTAACATCAAGTTATAAGCTAGTTCGATGCCCATGTTAACTGTGCAGCAGCTCCAGCTTACTATATAACTGACCTCAAATCCCATCAAGAATGGAGAATGTGGGTACCAAGCAGCAGTTCTAGTTTACTGCAATTTCAGAGAAAATCAGAAGAGAGATCATACATGTCACCGCTATTATAGTTATGGGCTCATCACATTCTAGCGTGTAAATAGATACACAAGCATTAGCATAATTGACCACTCTTCATTATAACTTGACAGTTACATGAAGGGGTCTCAAAAAAAAGGAAGAGAACTTTTAGATCAATAATTTCGGACCAATTAAGATGCAACGAATCAAGACCTGTTCCCCTAGTTCATAGGGGCCTTGATCGTTGGCTCCATTTGTTACGAATTTCATTTGGGACTGTAACGGAACATATAAAAGAGACAGAGCCTTCGGTTTCGAGATCAAATAATAAAATCAAGATATACACATTCCAAATGCTTGCCTGAGGAAAGCTACAAAAATTTCCTAAACTCACTACCATCCAGCACAATCTACAAATTTTCCAACGATAGAAAAAGGAACCTTAAAGATAAAGAGGAAGACAAGAGAAGCTTTCTATCAATACATTTGCTAACCAAGCCAAGATCAACCATTCATCACATATTTTACAACAGAAAAATTAATTATACATCAATAACTCCCGTGAGATCTGACAGAGGACATAGATTGGGCTGAGACAGAGGCAGTTGGACTGTTCAGATCCCTTTCCCCATTAGCAACTTTGGGCTTTCCACTCAGCCTCTCCATCGCATCTTGAGCAATGTCAGTAAACCAATCATCATCAGGGAGAACACTGCCAGCAATATCCACGGTTAAGCTAAAGCATGAATAGATCATTTAGATGTACAAATTATATAGGATTTAACTCTGTAAGTCGGAACATAGGTTGAAGCAGCTGGCTCCTTAATGCAGCGTTTTATACCATAGTATTAATATACAGCACATCGGGATTATTTCTTCTTATGTGATTTGCAAGATGTAATCAGATAAATGGTAAAAGAATGAGGTAATATGATGGGAATTTATACCTATATGGATCTATCCCTGTTGCAGCAAAGGCTGACATTGCTTTAGAGATTATGTCATTGACAACCCGAAGCAAATTTCTAGACAAGTATCGTCCTTGCGAAGCAAAGCATGTGACAAACTTCATATCCAAATAGAACTACAAAATGTTCAATGATAAACATAGATTGTTACAACGTATTGGCAATAGAGAGAAAAAACAAGATAAGTGATTACCAGTAACTACAAACCTGCTGAAGACCAAGATGGCCCAATGGCTTTGGTCCTTCCTCTATGTCATCCCAAAAGCTCTGATCTTGTGAAAGCCACAAGATGACAGTTTCTGTTAGCCTCATCAACAACAATATTGCAAACCTTTCCCTTCCTACAAACATATCAGCAGCTATGGAAGCCATTCTGTTTAGTTTGACATAAAGTTCCTGGCAAAATCGCAAAACACAGATCATCAACCATTAACTCCGAGAAAAACCAAACCATATGCATTAATTAAGTTAAAATCATACAAACAAACGATAAACAGACACTAGGAAAAAGTGGTGCTCATATCACAACAGCTTAGATTTTTATGTTGTTAATGATTAACCAGAAAATGAAGAACTCAGCTCTTACATTGTTTGCTTCGTGTTAATAATGAAGTATCTATAAATATGAAGATCTAAGCTCTTAAATGGTTTTCTTAGTGTTAATGATTACGTAAAAAAATGTTCATGTTTGCTAAGAGGCAAGTGCAAACTCTAATGCTGTAGTAACTAAGACATAATAAATACATCAGTATGTCAGCAGACCTCATAGTTGAACGACTTAATTAATCAAAGTGCTAGCAAGGAAAACTCAGGAAGAGAAACTGCACCTGGAATATTAGAGAAGGGAACCATTCTATCTCGTCTGCATTCCCCTCCATGTTTATATACATTTCTGCATTGAGATGGCTGTCCCCTTCCTCAGTGAAAATAAGATCCAGAGCATGTTGCTGACAAAAGCTATCCTTTAATCGGTCAACTGAGTTCACAAGACGCTTTTTCCATTCCCTTTGCTCAGGGTGACGGCTTTGCCTATCTGAAGCTCTTCTTTGAAGATCATCCTTGTGATTAGCCAAAGGGGCAAGCTTCATAGCTGCACGAGGCAATAGTTCGTCCGCCAATAAAGATGCATTTGCAAGCAAAGCAATTTGCTGAGCTTCAGTCTCGGCCATTCGAACAATTTTATTTCCTGAATCTTCAAAGCTGGCTTCCTCCTCCATGGAGCCAGGTAATGCTCTTATAAGTGTGTTCACATAGGCATTAAACACTTGAAATAGACCTTCCAAAGCTTTCCCTCCCAACTGCATACTTAGCAATGGTCCCACGTCCTCAAAGAAATCCTAGATAAGCAGTAGGAAAGTAGCAAAATAAATTAAGTCAAAGACATCAGGGCCATTTGCAACATCATACAGAAAATAATTTCTTAAGAACATTGAATGCAGATTCATGCTGCAAAGAGAGAGAAATCTGATTAATAATAGATGATACTAAAATAGTCTGTAACAAATCAAAATATTTAAAAGAAATAATGTTTTGGTATAAGACAGTAAGATATAGCTAATAATCTGTGTTGATCATCTACAGCCAAGAAGCAGTAACAAAGTTGAGACAGGAATGCATTGCATAAACAGGACAGGTTGGCATATACAAGGTTTAAGTAATTCAGATCTATATTCTGGGGATGGTAAGAGGAGAGACATGCTCTTACAACGTTTCATGTTGCATTGATGTCATTCCATGACCATATTGAGGAAGATCTCTTGCTTCTAATGACGTAAGTGCACTCAAACCCCACAAACTACCAGATAAAGATGGTAGACGACAAAGACCGTCTTCTGAAAAGCTGAATGCAAACTTTTATAATGACATACTTAAGCACGCGATGGAGGATTAAAGGGAAAGTTCTGCTTCACTTGCAATCTTCAAATATCTTTCAAAATATGCCATAAAGATCGAAAAACAGACCTAATAACTATGAATGGTGGAAACCAAAGGTATCAAAAAGTAAATTAAGCACGAGCACAGCAGGGAAACTGCTGTGTACAGTGTATATTGGTTATTGACACAAATAGCAGGTGCTCGTGAGGAAACATTATACATTATCTTTATCAGGTCATTAGCTCTGTGACAATGACCTTACCTGAACCATCAAATTGAACCGATGCGCACTACTTGAAAGTTTATGCTGATATGCCCCTGTCGAACCAAGAACAGTACCGACTGGCCTACCGGATGTGCGTGTAACTGATGGTGGATGTGTGAGTTCCCAATCATCAGCAGCTGCCAAAGCAGCAGTGCTTTCTTCAATTCGTTTTAAGTTGGCATCTAGCGCTTGCTCAACGCTTGGTCTAAAAAGCTTCAGAAGCACGGGGCAAAGTGCAAGCCCTCGAGCTTCCAACAAGGAACAGTGTCCTAAAGCTATTTGAACACATTCTGCAGCAGCTCGTAAGCCACCAGCAGCTGCTGATGAAGTTAATGCATGTCTTTTGACCAAAAGTGCAAAAGCCTCTGTCTGCTTAGTAGACCACATCACTAGTTCAGATGTATAAGCTGGCTCTTTACCGAAAATAGCCAATGAATCGGTGGCTGCTTGAGCAATGCCGGAGAATATGAGCTGTGAAAGGGCGGCAGTATAAGCTCCTCCATAAGAGGTGCTAGATGGACGAAGATTTTTCATGTTGAACTGGTATTTCTGGTAATGCGCATTAAGGAGCAAACTATGAGCACGGGGGCCGTCTCCGAGCTTTTTAAGAGCTGAAATAGCAGCACGAAGCTCTGCACCACGAGTAGAAGGTTGAAAAGCAATTTCAGCAAGCTGATCAGCCAGCTTTTGCCTACGTTCAGCAATGGCAGTTTGTAGTGACAACAGAACAGTCTGACCTAACGTTTTCTTCTCTTTTGCTTCTGACGCGATGTGTTCTCCTTCATCAAGACTCAGCAAGGCTTCATCTACTCTCCTTTCTGCTAATAGAACATCTAGGTGATCAGGGAACTCCGTAAGCCACTTCTCTAGGTCTGAAGGTTCCCTAAAATCATCAGTAGAAGACCTATCGGAGGTAGACTCAGGAACAACATCAGACAAAGAATCAATATGAACTCCCTCAGCTAAACCATGAATTAAAGTTGCCTGAGTAGATAGCAAGTTTTTCATGGATGACAGTTCACCCTCCAAATCTGATATCTCTTTTGATGTGCTGCAAGTACACGAAGTACAAAATAAGTAAGACTGATCAAACACAACAGTCAAAGTTGCCCCACACTATAGATAAAGAATATGCAACAGTTTGAAAAGGCAGTGGCATTGTCAGAGTATCATTCCAATGGGAAACTTCTCTTATTTCGTAGGTGTTTCCGTTTCGGACGGAAGGTCCCATAGCAGCTATATAAGGACTCACCGGATGAAAGCTGTATAGTTGGCATAGACACTTCTGCGCATTTCCTCAGCAGAAGCCCTTTTCAGATCCAATAGATAAGAGCACAACTGCCTTATTTCCTGCAAAGTGATGGACACTTCAATCAACAACTCACCACATTCATTGCACAAAATAATTTAAAACGCCAAGGAGAAAAACATTTTTTATCAAGTATTTCATTAATAATAACAATGCCAACTTGGCCATATACAAGAGGTATACCAAAAAGAGGGAAACTCTACAAAATATGATTCTCCCCAAAAGACACCCAATCTTCTATACAAACAGGAACTACGTGGGTGCAAATATAAGAGAACGGAGGCTGCTCTTTAGTTGAGCAAAATTCATTTTCACCCCTTCAAAAGCTCTCCTATTTCTCTCCCCCCAAATGACCCACATCATTGCAAGAGGAGTGACAGTCCACGCCTTGTGCCTTCTTCTCCTAGCTCCACTCTTCTAGCTAAACAATAATTCCTTCACCGATCTTGGCATTACCCATGAAACGCCAAACCATCACGAAAAAATCCTCCCATAACCTCGTCGCTAGCTAGCAATGTAACAAAATATGATCCACGTTCTCACCTGCCTCCTGCCTCCTTACAGAAAAAAACAACTTATGCAAACAACCTTTCATTTTCTAAGATTCTCTTCCGTCAATATCACCTCTCTAGCAGCTAACCATGAAGAAACACACCTTTCTCGGCACCTTAGGTATCCATACAGAACTATATGGGAAGCTATCCTCCTCCCTAACCAGAAGCTTTTTGTAGGACTTAACAGAGAAAACCTTGTTATTCCCCACCTCCCAACACAATACATCGGGTCTGGCGATTGGCTCATTAAGCTTAGGCAGTAAAGCTAGCAATCTCTGAAGCTCTAACACCTCCCAGTCCAGGAAATCCCTCCTAAACCTCAAATCCCAAAAAGTATCACCCCCTAACCTGCTGAACGGACAATTCCCTGTGACAAGAAACCATGTACAAGCCCGGGAAACCATCATTTAGCACCAAGTCTCCGCACCATTTTTGCCCCCAAAAACTAACTCTACTCCCCTCCCCCGCCTTGAAGGAAATGTTACCATAGAAATCTTCCTACACCTTCATAATGTTCCTCCACACACCACACCCAAAAAGCATAGTAATCACATTTGTTCTCCATCCCTCCTCCATTACTCCATATTTGTCCGCTATCACTCCTCTCCAAAGTGCTTGTCCTTCCATCCCAAATCTCCACAACTATTTTCCCAAAAGTGCTTTGTTAAAAATCTTTAATCTTTAATCCCAAGTCCTCCCCACAATTTAGGAGATGTAACAGTATCCCATCGGACCAAGTGAAATTTCTTTGCCCCATCCGATGCATCCCACAGAAAATTTCTTTGCAATCTCTCCAACTTTCCAGTAATACTGGCAAGAGCATTAAATAGGGACATACAATATGTAGGGATACTCGACAAAGTGCTCTTGATAAGCACTTTCTTTCCTCCTTTAGACAAGTATCTTTTCTGCCAACTTGCTAGCCTCTTCTCCACCCTTTGCATGACCGGGTTCCAAACATCGATATCTTATTCGACGTGCAAGGAGAAAAACATGGACACCTAAGTATGGCTTTGCAGTTAAAACCTATGTTGCTCGGACTCTTCACTTTCGTTTCACACCCGTGTCGACACGACACGGGTGTGGGTGTGGGATCCTTACCCGATCTGGACAACCAATTTTGGGTACTTTGACCAAAATCGAGTGAAATATTCCGATTCAATGATTTATGTAATCAAAATGGGGTCATAACTATCTTACTTTTCCTTTTCAAAAAATGATTTATGTAATCAAAACAAAAGCTATGATGAAATTGAAAAAAAATAGAATAACTTGTATATAGAAATTTAAATATCACTCCTTTTCCTTTTATCTCCTTCCGAGATTCTCCTCTTGATCAATATTTACTCCTCAAGTTACCACATAATATCTCATAATTTAGGTTTACAACTATATTTTATAAATTTTGAATTATTTTTTACCGAATTCCCGCACCCATATCCGTACTTGGATCTGTACCAACGAATCTTAAAATTTAAATAATGACGAATCCGACCTCTAGATCCGTACCCGTATCCGACACCCGCACCCGAGTCCGAGCAACATAGGTTAAAACTATATTCAGATCGTGGAACAATTTAGTCAAGTGAGGTGAATCCCCTTCCGAAGCTAAGAGATTCTGAGAATTAGTTGTTTCCCTAATACTGAAGTATTCCTCCTCCATATTATGACCATGAAAGAAAAAGAACAATCAACATCTGGTAGGGGAAGTAGCTCCTGAAAGTATTTATTATCCCTAGCGTTCACTCATTTCCAGATTTATGGCCATGTTCGACCTGCCAACATGCAACTACCTATAGTTCCAACTATCAAGATGTGGTCTGGCTGACCAAAAACAAAAGCTGAAAAGTTTCAAAATGCATTATGAAGCTGAATCAGAAAGCTATATATGTCTCTGGGTCAGGAACAGACTTCAGTGCATATTCCCAAACAAGTGCCGTAGTAACTAAGAGATGCTAATGAAAACTATGATACCAGAAACAAGTGCAATAACTACCTGCAACAGCATTGACACTTTAAAATACGAAGCTGACTCAGCAGCTATCTATGTCTTGTGGCAGGAACATCCGGAGTATGTTACGTAACAACGTGGCACTCATTAAAAGGTGCTAATGAAATTTATGATTGTAGCAAGGAGTATAGTACTTGTGCCATTACTCCTCCAACGTAGAATAGAGAAAATAGGTAGAAGCAAGGAGGAATAGATCGAGAAAGAGGTAGAATTTGAAAATTATTAGCAATAATAAGCTCTAGTGCAACTGTTTGTGTTAGATTTTATTAATAATAAGAGCAAGTTTTGGCTCATGAACTGGAAATTCATGATCGAACATCTCGGGATTAGTTATCCTCACCATGGATGGGTCATCCTGGCCTTGGATACGTCATTGGGTAAGTAATCTTCATATAAGATCTTTTAGAAATGTTTGGTTAACAAAAAAAGATTCTGGATCAGAAGTCAGAACATCTAATCATGTCATGTATTTGGCTCGTTATGAATACATATTTTGATTTAAAAACAATTGACCAAATGCAGCAGAAAAATGAATTCTAATTTTTATTTCATTTAACTTTGTTAATTTGTTAACTATAAAACCAAAAAATTCAGAGCAATATAACACATGTAGTGCCATCAGATACAAGATAAACTATCTTTTTATTGGTATACTAGAAAACCTAATTACTAATCATCATAAAACTTTTCTAATCAAGAATATTTTGGTAATGCAAGAAACAAAATGGATGTAATAAGAAAATGAAAGCCTAAAAACTAATCCAAAGATCGAACGAGTGGGTAACGTCTGGAAATTTGAAAAAACAATGTCCAAATACAGGGACAGTAACAAACTAGGAAGACTATTCATTTCTGTATGTTTTGGACAGTATTGTTAGAAAGAATCTGTGGATGTTTTGAGAGAGAACATATTTTGTTTCTAACAATCAAGTGTCAACAGTAGTTAAAGATTTGTAGGAGGATGGATGTCCTATATGATCTAGATATAGTCTTTTTGAGAATGATCTAGATATAGTCTTGGACTTCATATACTCCTTACATACATTGAAGAGACAAGTTTGCATACCATCAGTACCCTCTTGGTGCTGCGATTTATGTGAACAAAACTAGTTTACTTGCTAAAAAAAGGAAACTTAGGACAATACTCAGTGTAATATGTCTAACTGAATAAACATTTGGTTAAATAAAAGGTCTACAATTTGATAATTAAAAACTATGGGTTACCACTCTTATTTAAGTTCTAACACGGTAAGACTCCCATCCCCTGACTACTAATACAACCTCCTTCGGTATTAAATAGTCCATTACATTGGGTTACCACTCTTGCATACTTTTTTGCATCCAAAGACAGGTTGACAGGATCAGTCATCCAATACCTACTCATTCAGTCTTATCCCCCCCACACCCCACACACACACAAATATGCACTAAGGGGGTTATATTAAAACCCTTATGTTAAAACAACTCCCTCCTTTTCACCTCCCCGAAATCAATGGCGTCTAAGGTGCGCAACAAGAAGGGAGCATATGAGAAATAATAATGCTTCCATGTAGGGGTGGCAATGGGGCGGGATAGAGCGGGTTAGGGCAGGGCAAGCCTTAACCTGCTAAGATGTTAACCCGCCCTGCTCCGTTTAGCATTTTTTTAAAATTTTTCCTACCCTGCCCTATTTATGTTATTTTTCATTTTTCACTTTCAACTTGGTACTTATTTTGTTAACTTCCCACTTGTAAGGGTTACAACCCTCAAACCGTAACCCCAAATAAGGTATTTCGTACACCGAGATGAAGATAACACGGAGACCTAACACTATCCCAAGTTTACTCTTGAAATACTTAGTGTAGCTAGTACAAATTCACGCAAGAACAACCCTATAATAACTGTCTCGACAGAATTTTTATGAAACAAGACACAATCTTAAACAGTCATAACTTCTTATCTGTAAGTCGGATTAATCCTCATAAAGTATCAAACTATCGAGAACAGAGAAAACTAAAACTTTTATTCAGCACAAACTTTCAGATTCTTTACCGATTTGTACAGTTTTTACGTTATACATTCTGCCCTTCCAGATTTAGGCAGAAACTTTAAACAGTGATAACTTTCAAACCGTAAGTCGGATTTATCCCCGTAAAGTCTCAAACTATCGATCGGAGTAATCAAGAACTTTTATTCAACACAAACTTTCAAATTCTTTACCGATTTGTACAGTTTTTACGTTATACATTCTTCCATTCCAGATTTCGGTTAATACGAGGCAGAAACTTTAAACAGTGATACCTTTCAAATCGTAAGTCAGATTAATCCCCGTAAAGTCTCAATATGACCGTAACAGAAAAATGTACAAATCTATAAAATTTTATCCAATTATAACAAGTATAACCTAGCGTAACAGATTATAATTGCACAATCCAAACTAGTTAAAATTTTCTAAAAATTATAACCTATTACCTGCCCTGTCCTATTTAGAATTTTCTAAAAATGTGTTTTGACCTGTCCCGCACTGCCCTGTCCCGTTTAAGCATTGCCCTGCCCTGCCCCGTTTAACGTTTGACCTGCCCTGCCCCATTTGCCATCCCTACTTCCATGGTTCATGTCTCTCTTTTTCTCTCCAAACAATTTAGAGACTAAGAAAAAACCTCTTCTTTTACAAATTTATTTTTTCTTTTAAAGCCTCTTCTTTGTTTCTCCAAGTTATGGAGCTACAAGGAAAGGAAAAATCCTCCACTGTTCACAACATTTTTCCATATAACTACATTGTAAATTCTGTAGACTTGGCAATCATCACTTCCATTATTGTAAATCCTAGAGGACATTGAGATGACATCTCCTAATTAGAATGAGCTGATATGAAAATCAAGAAATTGTACACCACTTCAATTAAGTTATTTAACATCCTCCTTCTTACAATATAACTATCAAGTATATGAAGTGCCAATTCATTCAAGCCTGAGCTATAGGACTGCCTCCTTTACATCATTATACAAGTGATGTAGCTAAAGAGCATTCCACATTATGGTAAAAACACGAGTGATCGTCACCAATCATTATAAATCCTATAGCTTATGTCTAATAAAAATAATGAAAGTCCATAATTTTATAAGTAGGAGGTGGACTTGAGCCATTATGAAAAAAAGGAGAGGCAATTGAGGAATAGGACCTTCTCGTTGAGCGAATGACATTTGGACTGGACAAAGGCATCCGCATCGAAATTATCGGATTGGAAGACATGGAGATTTTCTTCGAGTTTGGTGCCGTGAGCTCTTGACCGAGAGGATTTGACGGAAGCCATAGGCGGATGGTTAGGGTTGAGAAAATCAAAAGGCTAGATCTAATCCTAAGGTGACAACGTGATTGATTGACCAAAGATTAGTTGATTTCATACGATTTTCCATTCGCGGTCCAAGCCCTTTACATCTCACTCCTATTAATATTTTTATATGATACAACAACAACAACAACATACCCACTAAAATTTCATAATATGTAGCTTGTGGATGGTAAAGTATGCACAGAAGGATTGTTTCCGAAAAATCACCGGCTCAAGACATAGCATAACTATCGGCTCAAGACAGAGCATAAGCACAAGCAAAACAAAAACACGAGCAAAACAAGAGAAACAGTCAGACCCGATAAAAAAATAAAGAATTATAAAAATGCTGATATTAAAGCGAATAAATCACGATAGCACATTTTGAACAAGTGAGCAGTAACTAGCGCGGGTAAATAAGCTAAACAAAGTACACTGGAAAATACATAACAATAGAAATCAAACTATCAGGGACTATGAAGCAATATTGTGTCTATTAGTATTAGTATGATAGACTAAGTGAGTCTACAATAATAACACTATAACTACTAGTTTGCAAGCGTAAGTAGGACTACACTCGACTACCTACTACCATTCTACCGTAATTCGTGTCCTCCACAACCCCCAATCTAAGGTCATGTCATTAGTAAGTTGCACATGCGTCATATCACGTCTAATCACCTCTCCCAATACTTCTTCGGCCTACCTTTACCCCTTCTGAACTCGTCCATATTCAACCTCTCACACCTCCGTACTGGGGCATTTGTGTCTCTCCTCTGCACATGCCTGAACCATCTCAACCTCGCTTCCCACATCTTATCATCCACCGAGGCCACTCCCACTCTGTCCCAAATATCATCATTTCTAATCATATCCCTCCTTGTATGCCCACACATCCATATAAGCATCCTCATCTCCGCAACTTTCATCTTTTGAATGTGCAAAATCTTGACTGACCAATACTCTGCCTCATACAATATAGTCGGTCTAACCGTCGCCCTATAAAACTTGCCTTTAAGTTTTGATGACACTTTTTTGTCGCATAAGACTCCAGATGTGAGCCTCTATTTCATCTATCCTGCCCCAATACGGTGTGTGACATCGTCATCAATCTCTCACTCCACTTGGATAATAGACCCAAGGTAATTGAAGTTTTCTTTTTTGGAATGACCTGAGTACCAAACCTCACCTCCACGACTGTCTCAAGGTCGCTCCCGTTACTAAACTTGCACTCCAAGTATTTTGTCTTGGTCCTACTCAGCCTGAACCATTTAGACTCCAGAGTTTGTCTTCAAACCTCCAACTTAGCATTCACTCCGCTACGGGTCTCATCAATCAGTACTATGTCATTTGAAAATAACATACACCATGACACATCCCATTGAATTTATCGCGTCAGTCCATCCATCACCAAGGCAAATAAGAATGGGCTAAGAGTTGATCCCTGGTGCAACCTCATCATCACTGGAAAGTGTTCCGAGTCTCATCCTACTATCCATATCATGATCTTGGCTCCACCATACATATCCTTGATCGCCCGAGTGTATGCCACATATACACCTCTAACCTCCAAACATCTTCATAGAACCTCCTTAGGGACTTTGTCGTATGCCTTATCGAGGTCGATGAAAACCATATGTAAGTCTATCTTCCTCTCCCTATATTGCTCCACCAACCTCCTAATAAAATGAATGTCTTCTGTAGTCGAATGTCTCGGCATGAATTCAAACTAGTTCTGAGAAATAGACACGTCTCTTCTCACCCTCATCTCCACGAACCTTTCCCAAACTTTCATAGTTTGGCTTAACGTTTGATACCCCTATATCTGTTGCAACTCGGGATGTCACATTTGTTTTGGTACAAATGAATCGTTGTACTCCACCTCCATTCTTCGGGCATTTTTACCATATTAAAAATGACATTAAACGACTCAGTAGCCACTTCATACCTGCCATGCCTGCACTCTTCCAAAATTCAACTAGGATCTCATCAGGCCCGGTTGCTCGTCCCTTGCGCATCCTACAAACAACACCCTTAACCTCCTCAACCTTAATGCTTTTACAATACCCAAAATCCCGATACCTACTAGATTGCTTCAGATCTCCCAGCACAATGTCTCTATCTCTTTTTTCGTTCAAGAGTTTATGGAAGTAAGATTGCCACATCCGCATAATATGTGTGTCCTCCACCAGTACTTTGTCGTCCTCGTCCTTGATGCACCTCACATTATCCAAGTCACGGGCCCTCCTCTCCCTCATATTGGCTAGTCTGTACAACTTCCTATCCCCGTTTTTCCCCACTAATTCCACATATTTGCGTTCAAAAGTCGTCATTTTTGTTGCCGTAACCGAAAACTTTGCCTCCTTCCTCACCATCTTATACAGTTTCCTATTCATCCACTTCTCCACCTTATCCTTGCTTTCTACCAATTTCGCATACGCCGTTTTCTTCGCTTCCACCTTTTCTTGAACTTTACCATTCCACCATCAGTCCCCTCGATGCCCACCACGGCTACCCTTCGAGACCTCAAGCACTTCTCCAGCTACCTCTCGAATGCAACTGACCGTCCTGTCCCACATACCAGTCGCATCCCCACTACTCCCCCAGGCCCGCTTGGCTATCAACCTCTCCCCCATCTCCTTTACACTAGCCACGGTCAAACTCCCCCATTTGATTCTTAACCTGTCATCTACAACCCTCCTCTTCTTCTCCATCTTGATCTCCAAATCCATCACCAAAAGCTTATGTTGGGTTGTAAGATACTCCCTCAGAATAACATTGCAATCTTTACAAAAGATTGTTGTCAACCTTCCTAAGGAGCAAAAAGTCTATCTGAGTCTTAGTCACTGAACTACGGAAAGTCACCAAGTGCTCCTCCTTCTTCAGAACCTCGAATTGACTATCACCATCCCAAAAGTCCTAGCGAACTCCAAAAGTGAGACGCCTCCCCTTATATGGTACTTTTATGTAAAATTAACTTTGATTTAGTAGTTACTTTAATACTTCAGAACACAATATTTTGCAAAATAGACGTCTTACCTAACACAAAGCAAGTAGTAAGCCCCATAATTTTTTGTATTTTAGAATTTGGAAAAGCAGCTCATAATATTGTAATTTGTCCCCCGAGAATGATTGTTTTAAAAAAATCATTTGGAGGTTGTTATTATTAAAAAAATTGACAGTTGATTAAACAAAATCATGATGCCTACAATTTTAGTGACGTTTGATTAGCAATGTGGCCGGGAGGAGGGGGAACTTTTGCATTATCTGGTTTTCTCAAATAAAGAGAGGAAAACGACTAAACCCAAAAGAAGATTGCTTATATTGGATTCTCTTGTTTTGTTTTTGTTTTACGTGTACTCCTTCTCTTTGTTCGACAGTATTCACCAACTGAACCACTTATCAGTTGCTTAGTTGAGTTTTTACTCTTCATCTTCCAATGCACTCTCTCAGAGAATAAGAGAGAAGGAAAAGAAAAGAATGGTTAAAAGCCAAGATTGCCAAAAATTCAACTGATTGGAATGATAAGACCAATTCGAGATGGAATGGAACGAACCTGTCAACACACCCATTAATTAGTTTAAAAGAAAATAATATGGCTTGGTATCTAATTAAAACAAGCCTATATTACTTGTCTTCCCGTTTCTTCTTATAATTCATCCGCTATGTTTATTTATTGCTTATTGTTATAGTATCAGACTAATAAAAAATCAACACGCTTTATTTGACTCTCTACTTTCTTTGGAGCTGTTAGGCTCTCCTTAACGCTGCTTAGGCATTATTGCAAACTTGTGATCATCAGTTCACTTGAATTTCAAAACAATAATAGATTGAACATAAACCGATGCATCCAACAGAATAGATCAAAGTCTATTGGCTATATTATTGAAAGATAAAATGTCCCAATTCAACCTCCAGCAGACATATTGTGCCAAGAGAAGAAACAATGCCTGAGATTCAAGCTTCCGGAGTGTCTGAGCGTATGGCTGCGAAAAAGAAAACGTTTGTCAGTAAGAATAAGAAATCAAAGCAATAAAAAATGTATATACTAGTCAACCCCATCCTCCACAAAAGAAATGAGTACAAAACACCGAAAGGAACACAAGCAATCATGTACAAGTATGAACCTTAATCCTGTCTGTAAATGCACTAAAGAAAGAAGCACATTGAACATATGGCACAACCACACAAATTTCTCTTCTGCCTTAATTGTTTCAATCTTCAAGTGGTAGTTGGCTTACTTTATAAATACAAGCACCACATCAATGCGTAAACACAGTCACGCAGATGAGACTATTCTTTTTTTTTTTAAATCTTTAAAAGAAAGGCACTCAACAAGCTGAATTCCAATTTTCATACATTCAATCACTTATTAATTTCAGCTTATAGAAGCCAAGCCAAATCCAATTAATGAGAAGATGCATGCACGTCTATAACATATCTGTAGATTACAGGCACATGTTTATATCAATCAGTAGAGCACATTGCCGCACTATTCTGATCCTCCACTTCCTCCTCGGTCAGATTTGTTTCACTCAATATGTACATCTCTCAGTTTTAATTAAGTACAAATAAGACATTACACTGGGTGAATAGTAATCATGCTAAACATTATTATGAAACTCTCAGTACCCCAAAATATCACCAAACACCGGTTTTCTGCCTCATCCCCACTTCTAATATTATCATATGTCCCCTAATGCATATACTCAACCAAAGACCCGATTTTTTTTTATAAGCAATAGCTTTTCAAGTAACATATCAACATGGAAAAATAAACACAATATTTTTCATACATGGGCCAAGACATGAACTGGAGTGGATAAGGACATACGAAGGTTATGTTTGAACCTTTGGTTAATCCTCTATCAGCAAAAACGAGTTGATACAGAAAATCTTAATGCCATAAGAGAAAACAAATAATTTTTTCTTGGCAATCCGGAAGGTACCGAAATTTTGGATATTGTAGAAGTATTAAGATTGATGAGGTTAAGGATGTTGTTCGCATGATGAGTGGAGACGAGCGACCGAACCTGATGAGATCTCAGTTGAATTTTAGAAGAGCGCAGGAGAGATCAAGAGGGTCGGATGAGGAACCCCTTCCCGCGTCGCACGCGACAACGAGAGAAGTTTTCGCAACTCAATCATAGATGATGGAATCATCAAAGATTTGACCCCTAAGAGCCAAGACCAGGATACAGACAGTAGAAGGAGACTCGGAACACTTTCCAGTGATGATGAAGCTGCACCAGAAATCAACTCTTAGCCCATTTTTATTTGTCTTAGTGATGGATGGACTGACGCGACAAATTCAAGGGAGGTGTCATGGTGTATGTTATTTGATTGATGAGACCCGCAGCGGAGTGAACGCTAAGCTGGAGGTTTAGAAACAGACTCGGGAGTCTAAAATGTTCAGACTGATTAAGACCAAGACATAATACTTGGAGTGCAAGTTCAATAACAGAGACAACCATGAGACAGGTGTGGAGGTGATGCTTGGTACTCAGGTCATTCCAAAGAAAGGGAGCTTCAAGTATCTCGAGTTTATTATCCAAGGGAAGGAAAAATTGATGATGATGTCACACATCGTATTGATGCAGAATGGAAGAAATGGAGGCTCACATCTGGAGTCTTGTGCGATAAAAAGATGCCACCAAAACATAAAGGCAAGTTCTATAGGGTGATGATTAGACCGACTATGTTGTATGAGGCGAAGTATTGGTTAGTCAAGACTTCGCACATTCAAAAAATAAAAATTATGGAAATAAGAATGCTGAGATGGATGTGTGGTCATACAAGAAGGGATAAGATTATAAATGATGATATCCGAGACAGAATGAGAGTGGCCTCGGTGAAGGATAAGATGCGGGAAGCGAGGTTGAGATGGTTCGAACATGTGCAAAAGAGAGGCGCAAATGCCCAGTGTGGAGGTGTGAGAGATTGACTATGGACGAATTCATGAGGGATAGAGGTAAGCCAAAAAAGTATTGGGGAGAAGTGATTAGACGGAATATGACACATGTGCAACTTACTGAGGACATGACCTTAAATAGGGGGTTGTAAGGACACGGATTAGGGTAGAAATGTATTAGATAGTTGAGCGTAGTCCTACTTACGCTAACATACTGGTAGTTGTAGTGTTATTATTGTAACTCTGCTTAGTTTATCATATTAGTAGGCACAATATTGTTTTATAATCTCATGTCCTTTGATTTCTGCTGCAGTATGTTCTTTCGTGTACTTTGTTTATTTTATTACCTGCGTTAGTTATTGCTTCTTTTTTCAGAATGTTTTATCATGGCTTACTCGCTTTTGTTACTCTCATTTTCATACTGCTTTAAATTTCTTGTCCGGGTCTGACCATTTCTCTTGCTTTGCTTGTGCTTATGCTTTTTCTTGAGCCGAGTGTCTTTCGGAAACAACTTATTTACTTACCAAGGTAGAGGTAAGATCTGCGTACACTCTACCCTCCTCAGACCCCACGTTGTGTAACTTCACTTGGTATGTTGTTGGCAATATATTGTTAAAAGAAAATTCTGGCAATATAAGACCTCAAGTAACTTAATATATGTTCAGACATTTGAGAGCGTTAACTCTCTAACGATAATATGTTGAAGACATGATGATTATATTGTTCTAGCTGAAAGATCAGCCATAACTAGAGTTGATGACGGTTATCAGTACATCACTGCACTGTAATCAATTTGTGCCCCTAGGTAGACAATGTCAAGAAGGCTAACTGACACAGAGAGAAGAAACCAAAAACCCAATAACTAAATTAGACATCAATGGCAAGACTGAATTATGTCTTGAGGATAACCGTCAAATCCAGCATAAGCTATGTGGCATCGAGGAAAGAACCAAATACCAAACAACTAAATTAAAAAACAATGGCACTGAGAGGCCTTGAGGACATATAATTATGAGAAGAGGGAAGAAACCTAGAAACCCAATATTTAAATCAAAATGCATTGAGATTGCTGATTTAACGAGCACGAAGTAAACTAAACAACACTCGAAATCTTTGTCAAATTCCAACTTCTCACTGTAAAAGATGGTGACCGAACAACTCGGCAAAGAATCAGTGTCCTAATCCTAATTGTTATAAGATTTGATATGGGGAAAAGCTAACTCTAAGAAGGACATTGTAAAGGGATAACAAAACCAAATGTGCTTTAACCTTCATGTAAGAACCCAAAATACTATAAAAGGCAAATTTAGCCAATCAAGGAGAGGTATAGAAAGACAACAATAGTTACGCATATCATAGAATCTAGAATTGCTATCTCCACCAGGAATACAAACCCTAGATTTAGAGACCACCACTTATCATTTATCAATAACTGTAGAAGCCCCCAAAATAACAAATTAGCCTTAATACATTCAAAAGACACGCCCATCACTAATCAGTTCAATTGAAACAATAAAACAAAGGAAACAAAAAGATAAAACCAATCAAATTAGAATTAAGAAGAGCAACAAGCAATCGCATAAGTAATATTAATTTTTTTTAAAAGGATGGGATTGGTTACTTGGTTTCTGAGGCTTGCCATCAACCCATTTGCCGATGGAGTAGTGGACCTTTTCTCGGGTCAGGGCTTCGGACTTGTAGGGTTCCTTAAGGCAATTCCTGACGAGGTTGGCACATAGGTTTGAGTATGTGATGTAAGTCATCCCCGCCGATCTCCAAAACGGCGCAGCTGCATTCGACGCCATTTTTCTGCTTCAACTTTCTTCGATCTCTCTCTCCCTAACAAAACGGGCTGCGTTCGTCTGTAACGGGGCACTGCTAATACCCTTGATAGTACTTATTCAAAGCTTATATACCTTACAATATTTTCTCCGTAATAATCAAGTAAAGGGTAATTACGGATTGTAAAATTAGAAAATAAACAAAAAAACGAAATTTAATTACCACAACATACCTAATATAACTTCTAAAGTATGGGAAGGATAGTGTACGCTACCTTCGATTTGGAAGATAGAGAAGTTATTTTTGATAAATATTTTTTAATTATAGAGAGATAAATATTATTAATTTTTTTTTTAAATCGATATATATTATGTTTGATTGTAAACTTCCTATGTCCAATTTAACTGTCCTTATTTGATTTTAATGGTTAAAATAATGATATATTACGTCTTTTAATCGTAAAAGTTGGTCATCTAGTAGTACTTTATAAGAGGGTTTGCACGATTTTGGGTCTATCAAATTTAAAATATTAGCCTTGAGGTTTTGTAGCAAAAAAGATTGCTTTTGAGTGTTTGTTTGTTGGAGCAAAATTGAATGACGACCCATCTTCCAACTTCAACTCTTCCCTCTAAAATTGCATTACCATTCAGTAAACCCTGGAACAGAAGAGCTCAATTCACCTTCCCATGTCCAATTGGGTCTCTTAGATGTGCAGTTTCTGAGCCAATCACCAACAATGCCAAACCATTCCCGGCTGAGGTTTCGAGAACAATTATGGTTGGCCTTTAGGCATTGCTGTTCGTTTTGCTGTTGACCCTAATGGAACTCCTATCCTCTTCTTGAATGATTCCACTTCCAAATTCGCTCTTCATTGCAAGTCTAGCTTCCTTGTTCAGGTATGTAATTTAAACCTTTTATGCATATGTGTGTTAAAAAGTTGATTTTTGATGATGGAAACTTGATATCAGTTAGAGCAATATGGGTTGCGGACTCCACAGTGTACTATACAGGGGACTCTTGAAAAGCCAGAAGATACGACAGCTTTGAAGGTGACATAAGGATTATCCAATTTATATACCTACTTTTTTCATCACTTCTTTTGATCTATGCTCGAGCTGATAATGGAACCTATAAGCTATGCTATACTTATGTATCCAATTGCATATTATAGGAGTCTTAGAATTGGGATGGATGCATATATTGTCCAAAATTGAAGAAAACAACTAAGTATTACCACTGATTGTCGGGTTTCTTAATGTGAATTTCCAGCTAGGTTAAATTCAACAGTACCTTTCGAATTAATTAGGATGTCTTTTGGCGTGTTATGTCATTTGGTTACAAATAGGGAGTGATATGTTAACCAAAAACAGGAACTCGAACAATTGAGTTCGAGTATTAGGAAGATTGGGTCAGGAACTAGCGGAATAGTTCGAGAATCCCAGTCAAGAGATGGAAAAAGAAGAAGATATTGAGACCAATTGTATTATATTTCTGAATGTGTAATCTGTACATAAATGCCATACTTATATCAACTACCAAAGCCTATGACTGTAACTGTATTATTCTAACTGCCTAATGAGATGGAAATTCATGTATCATGATAACTATGCAGTAGAGTGCAGACGTGCAGTTGACTGGGAGAAGATGGGAATTCGTCTATTCCACCTTAGATGTGATGAAATGTAGGATTTTAGAGTGAATAGATTTAATAATCTCCTGATTTTTACTAGAAGTTGTTCAAAGAGGGTATGACCTACTCATTCGTGTACTGTTCTCTTCTTCAATGCTTTGCTAGTGTTAAAAAAACGATGTCATTTAGAAATAAATAAATACACAATAACATATTCATGAGGTGATCTGATACATTTATCCCCGAGCGTGGTATTCACTGTTGACAGTAGTAACCATGCGTGACTGGTGCACTTCCTTTTTGTCCAATTTCAACGATGTTATCTGTTCTAAGCTAGCGCTTCATTTGTGATGAATTTTTACCAAGTTTTGGTCTTTGATGATAATATGAAATCTCCATTGATGAAACTAAAGTTTCTTGTTTTAGAAGCTTCATTCAGTTTGGGAAAAAAGATTTGGGCATGAAGTAGATGAGGACCGCTTATTCTTGCTTTCTGTTGAACGGGTACTTCAAATTGAAGATTTTGCAGAGGTTTGTTAGTCTATTTTCTATTATTATGGTTAATCCCATTGATATCCGTTGGACCACTCATTGCTTTGTTTTGGCCTCTTTGGTAGGGATTGCTTCACCTTATTTAATCTCCATATTAAAACCAAGTTTGGTTAGTGTATCTAAAAACACAATTTTATCTTGTTCTAATAAACCTACTTATCATTTGAACAGAACAAGTTAGTTTAAATCAATTATCTAAGAACATCTATTTAAATATGAGAAAAAAATTTACATTTTCCATACCAAGCAGCCATTCAGGTTTATTCATTTGCCCTGAATAGTAGTTCATGTTGATTACTGATTGCAGCTACATTATTGATAATTATATGAGATATATACTACTTTCAGGCTGGAATTTGGGTCACGTCATCAGACTACAAGTCGGCGAACCCTGATCCTCTTCGAGACTTTGCAGAAAGAATGATTGACGAGATAAATACTAGCAATAGGGAAGACATCTTACGATTTTGCAACATCTATGTAGATTTGTATTTCCAGGTTTGTAATGAACATAACATTATGACTTTCTCTTACTTCCAATTTAGTTTTTCTTTTTCAATTTAGTCAATTTTTTACTATAATAGGTCTAGGTGTACAATTCTTCTGCTTCAAGCAGTGTCTTCTTGCATGAGGATAAGATTTTATGGAAAACTTGCCACGAAGATTTAGTTTGGTTAAGGAGTAAATAGCAACGAATCCATTTAAAAATAGAGGAGAAATAATGACAATGTTTACCTATATTATATTCTGACTTCCATATCCTTAGATATCCTTTTCTCATTTTTGTCCTGAAAACAATACATAACAGACCTAAAATAGAACAGCCCTATTCCTGTTTGAATTTTCTGAATATATTCACTTGAAAAATATTTTACTATTGCTATATGCATATAAGATGTCATAAGTTATACTCCGTATATACTAAGGCTGTTAAACTTTTTTCAGTTAATATTTACTAAGTGATTTCATGGAAACAGTGATTTATTCACCACATCTAGAACATGTGAGTTGCATATTGATTACAAAATTTCATACCCTTCTATCCATCAATCTGATTCTTAATACATGTTGCTGACGGGACATAGTGGAAGCTACACTAGCTTGAATGCAACTTCGTTTAATGTCTTTTCCTCGTTAGCACATTGTCAAAATTCTCTTTTCTTTTTTACCACAGTTTTTTACCTAAAATTAGTCTTTACTAGCTATTAAAATACTTAATTTTACTTGCTTAATGTTTTTGCTTGGGATGTTTGGATGCTGGGAACTAATTGCTTTTAGGACGTGTACTTTGTAAGAAGGGAAGAAAGGAAGTCATAGTACTGATAAATACTCTCTGGACCATTTGTCCACTTTTACTTAACATACTTATTAAAAGAAGAGTTGAAAACTACCCCTAGGGCATTCAAAGGCAAAGGTAGTACAGTGCGGGAGCCGGGATGTGTGGCACACCACACACATGTCATGAGTTCGAGTTCTGTTGTAAACCAAGTCTGGTATTTAAATGGAGAAAGGTAGAAGGACAAACCCATTATCCTCCAAATTTTGAAACTGGAAAACAGATTTCTTGGTTATAAAAAAAGGAGTTAAAACTTGAGTTGTTCAATATTTGTTGGAAATGCCCTCAACCATACTTATGACTTTTTGGTGTTAAAAAAAGAACACATTATAGGTCTAAGTTTGTTAAATACAGTAAAAGATATTTTACGATGTCTTTTGAAAAGTAGACAATAGAAAGTAAAGTAGGACAACATTTTTGGACTATGGAATATTAAGGAACTCTAGATGGTTCACATTAGCAGTTGATAATGTGTGCCTTTTTACCTGGCTCAAGAGTTGTATTTGATCATTTTCTCACTCTCTTTTCTAGTTTGATAGTACCATTTGGTCATCTTCTTCATGTTCCATTTTAACCAAATTAAAGCTCTCTAAGTTTACAGTAGAATGCTCAGTTTTGCAATATTATCCATGACCTAGAAGTCTGGTAGAATGCTCAATTGTTTATATATTTGACATGTGCTCCAGGTCGAGAAATGTATTTCCCTTTGCCAAGTCTGTTGTGTGCTTTGAAATTTTGAACTAGTTGTTTCTTCACCATTATTTGACAATTTGTTTATGTATTTATTTTTCTGGGCTTGCACTCGTAGGTTTGTGATGCCAAGATGCTTTGGGTTGATAGATTAGGTTTTGATGTCCGCTTCAGGTCTCCTCTAAATGATGTATTTGAAGCTCGTATCCCTTTTCCTAGAGAAGTTACAGATGAGAAGGGTGCAAAATCATCTTTCAATTGTATGTCTCAACTTGCTTGGGAAGTAGAAAAGAATTTCCATGCTGCAGAGTTTGAAAAGGTGAAACAACTTAAAAAAATCGAGCACAGAGGACTCTGAATCAAATCGACATCTCTTTCCAATATTTGTGGTTATGTTCTGCAGTTTCTGATGCAATTATCAGTTGTAATATCTTGAGACACCATTCTTTTTATCGAGGGGCTGCTAAGTTGATTTGGACTTTGGAGGCTGATTAATGTAATTTCTGAGTTAGGATAGTGTAAATTGGTGAGTATTTGCAATTGCAGCGGAAATGTAATCTCTGGAGTCGCACAGGAATGTTTGTGAGCACATAAGCTGCCGGCTAATGATGTTCTTTTACATGTAAGACTATAGAGCAGTAAATGGAAACTCCAATGCAATTGCTTAATTATCTGTAGGAAAAGAGGCATTCAAGGAACTCTATCTGGAGTTGCTCAACGCTTTTGAAAAAAAAGAGAGAAAGATAATGGCAATGCTTTAAGAAATACCTTCAGCCGCATAATTTTCCCTTTGATCCAACGGCTGTTACCCTTGCTAGAAGATATTTTCCCAGTTAGGCTTGTAAATAGTACGTCAATAATGGATGAGAAGTGAAGAGTCACAAAGTTCCTTCATTTGGACGAAAAGTAACAGTCCAACTTGAATGACGTCTCAGGTTTTGGGAATTGTTCAAAATATACATGTCTTTTTTTTCTTAGCGGTTGACGTTTAACTCGGTAAGAAAGTGGGTAACTTGAATAAAGATAGCTTTTGAAGTCCAATCTGGAAAGAGACACAAATATTGCAATTAGAGTCCGTTTTTAATTAGAGTAGAGCAAACAAACGAAAAAAACATAGTACTAGTCTGAATATCGTGACCCTTACACTTTTCTACTCTGCATTGTTCTCGGTTCTCAAATAAATCAAAGATTATATACAGTAGAACATATCCTTACTGGATATATGAGGTCATGGAGCGACGAAGAAGAAGAAGAAAGGGGAGGACATGAAGTGAATAAAAGCGCTGGTGTTCGCGTGCATCTCATGTTTGTTTTGCTCTTCTGTTTTTCTCATAAGCTTTACTCTCTTCAGTTGTATCCATTTTGTTATGAAATACTGCTCTCATCACTTCACAACTCCACCTGATGAAGAAGAAGGACTACTAACTACAACGCCACACACATGAAGAAGAAGAAATACAAGGGCCATCAACAACTTTGGTTTAGCTGACTATATCTCACAAAACTCAATGCCGATCGAGTTTGTGAGACCTTATTTCTTTTTTCTTTTTTTTCGTGGTAAATACTACTACTAGTAGTCTACTACTCCAACAACAAACTAAGTGTGAGTCCCACAAAGTGGGGTCCCAAGAAAAGTTATTGTCTCATAAATATATGAAAGGAGACATCAAATAGTAGTCTAGTACTAACTAAGTACGAATTTAGCCATATGTACTTTCTGCTTATCATGTTGTACCCGGTGACTTTCTTCAACACACAGACTCTTTTTCTATATAAAGGAAAAGATTTTAACAGTTTATCATTGTTGTTATCTTCTCTAATTTTTAATTTTGACTAAAATCTATAAAAGTGGTAGTTCAACGACTAATACCAGTTTTAATTGGAACACCTTTCCTTCAATTCCGGTAAACTTTGGTCTCTGTTAGACATGTTGGACCAGAATCGGGATTAATTAGTTATTTATCCTAATTAATTATTGTTTGTGGAGATAATGAAGTGTTCGTGAAGGATATTACAAAATCAAGGCCAATATATCAAGTCTTTAAGTCAGAGTCACTTAAGAATATATATATTATAGGATAATACACATTTTTCTAAATACACATCCACCTTTATTTTTGTGCCTATGATATATATATATTTTTATGACGGGAACCGCAATCTCTATTTTTTTATAAGTGCGCACTGGGTAAACCCTCGGACTGACGCAATAGCCTGCAAACTATGTCAGCCAGGTAAACCACACTTGACAAGCCATGTATGACAGACTCAACCAAGAAGGTGTTGACAGAGGAAATCGACTCGTGATCTTTCAGTTCCGCGCTCTCTTACTCCACCAACTTGGCTACCCTTGCGGGTGTGCCTATGATATTGTTGTCGGCACATACTACCTTCCATTTTATTCTGCTCTTTTTATAACTTTAAAACGTGCTATTGGACTACTAAGTAATGACCATGCCTTTTTATGCTAACCAAGCCCAATTAATTAGAAAACTAAACACCTTTTTATAGTTTATACTCCCAAATTTTCCTTATTTCCGTTATTTTTGAATTCAAACGCTTAAATTATGGCAAATTGGAAGCTAAATTCAGAATTAGTTAACGTTAAACATAAAGAGTAAGGACAAATGTTGAAAGTGGCTTGCAAATGGTGAATCAGGCTCTGGCCCTCCGTACTTGTGGGGTTTAAATTCTAATAAAAGTGTTAGTGTTAGGTTCTGTGTCCTAACATTTTCCGTAACATGTCTCTTTTTGGTGTTAAGTAAAAACAGGAAAATGTCATCCCAAATGTCGTGACATCTGAGAGGACATTTCTGGCAAAAGTTTTGCCTATCTTCACGGAGCAGATTCTGAAGCTGAGAAGATTTTATCACGTGAATGTTTGGCTTGGTTAGGAGCTAAGGGAAACACGATAGTACTTGACAAGACCAAGTCCAAGGAGAGTGCATAACGGAAGGAGCATTCTCAGGAAGACAAAGTCAAATCTGGTGAGAGTTTTAAGGCTAAAGAATAGCTCAACCAACCCTATTCGCTTCAACCTCCACCGAGAATCAAGGAGCCTGCGGGTGGACTCTCCACTATAAATAGAGTGTTCACTCCAAGGTTTTCATATCCAGTTTTTGCAGAACAAAAATCAGATCGAGACGTCTCAAATATTGCCTCAAACATACATTTGGATCGAGCACTGTTTTGTGATTACACTTGTTCAAAATTACGAATTGCTTTCTTAGATCTATAAGTGTTCTTTCAACTCAAAGCAATTGTAATAGGGTGTTTTTCACTTCTATTTTAGATAGATTTTTCAGCTTAGAAGTTAGGATTTAACTTCTTTTAATCCCTTTTGTTTTGATTACTATTCATTCTCAAGGATTTGTAAGATTGTATAAGTTTTATACAATAAATTTTTGGTCATGAGACCACTATAAGTTATATACAATTATATAACTTATGAAAAACAATCTTTGTGTCCTTGATTTATTTCACGCATCTTAAACTCGCTTTTTAGTTCTGCGTTTTTGTTAATGTTCGATTCGTATCACGTAACATTTTTGGGAACATTACTTCATGCTTTAAGTTTACCTCATTCTTTCTTTGATTTTATTTATTCCATAGTTTAAATACGATAATCCCTTTCAATGGTATCGTGACATGACTTGACATAATAAGTGCTACGGTCCTTTTACTTAACTATGGATCCGTAATCCAAATATTGGTAGACTTCTATTTTAGATGGATCAAACTATCCTTATTGGAAGATTCGCCACGTTCTCATATCAAATCCATTGATGTTAGAGCATGGAGATCTATTACAAATGGATACATTGTTCTATGCTTCCCTGGACGAGGAAGCGACATTTTGATCAAGCCCGAGGCGAATGGACTTTCGAAGAAACTAATAGTGCGAGCTTCGAAAAAGCACTAAATGCTATTTTCGGATGGGTTGATCTTTATATGTTCAAACTCATCCAAAATTGCTCTCGCGAGGATCTTGGGATACTTTACAAACTCATTGTGAAGGTAGCTCAGTGTTCAAACGAAGCATGTTCGTGAGTAAGTATGAGCGTTTAAGGATGGAGGAATCGGAGGATATTAAAACCTATTTTGAAAAGTTGATTGATATCTCTAATGAATGTCAAGTTCTTGGTTCTCCATTGACCAACAATCAACTTGTTGAAAAAGCCGCCGATCTCTTCCTGAAAAGTTCAACATTAAGATTTGTGCGATTGAAGAAGCACACAACCTTGCCACAATGGACCTACATACTTTAATGAGCATTCTCAAAACATATGAGATGAACATGGAAAATCAAAGGTCTTTATACAAAGGCAAGGATGTTGCCTTCAAGCAAAATCCTTAGAGACGGAAGTCAATGAAGAGGATGAAACACTTGAAGAAATTGGGGATGGTGTCAACGTTGCTCTTCTTACTCGTAGGTTCAATACGATGTTAAGAAGATTCAACGAAGATAAGAATAAGTCTAAAGAGCACCAAAACCAAGGACTCAATCCACGAATTACCAAGAATTTTCCCACCACAAAAAGGCAATCAACTTAGGAGAATAAATTACGGCCAAACGGGTTCGATCCCAGCGACTCGACAAAGATTCAATGTCATGCCGCTCGGGATGGGGCCGTTATGCCAACGAGTGTGCAAACACTCTAAGAAAGGTTGGCAAAAGTCTATGGATTTCCACTAAGTGATGATGAAGGTGAAGGGAAGAGAATACGTAAATAGAGTCACAAGCAACGCCGCCATGTTTTGAACATTCTCGTCGGATGATGAAGGTTTAGCCGATCGTGATACACTAAATGTCATGACATTTCCGGGAACATCAGCTGTAACATCTGCAGATACAGCAACAGCAGACAGGTATGAGTTTCTTAATTCTTCAGATGTCAATTGCTTCTGTGGTTTTACTTCAAAAAGTGATTCTAATCCTAAGACTCAAGAAGACTCTAAGGATGATATGATTAAGGAATTGCAAGCCCTTTGCAAGGACTTAATCATTGAATCTAATCAACTTGAATCAAAGGTGAAAACTCTAACTCATGAGAATGCAGATTTGATAAGTACCATTACCCGACTGGAAGTGACTCTTACCAAAAAAGATCTTGGTCGGAAGATAAGTGCAAAGTTGGATCCGCCAAGCAACCTTCAAAAAGCTTAACACAGGCACCTCCAAATTAGATGAAATCCTTAGTATTAGTCAACCTCAATGTCTTGGTTTGGGCTACAAGAATCCTATCAATACATTACGCTCCAACTTGTTTGTTAAAAATGGGAAATGAACCGTAAGAAGGGTAGCAACTATGTGTGCAATTATTGTAATAAATCTGGACATTTAAAACCTTTTTGCTTTAAGTTACTAAAACTCAGAAAGAAAAGGTCTTCCAGAATGCTGTCAAGAACTTGAGAAAGACTCTGAGGGACTCTCTATCTACAAAAATCGTAAGGTAACAAAAAGGTTTGGGTTCCATCAAGAAAACAAGTTGTAATGTAGCCATAACCGCACTAAGGACCAATATCTACGGATCGTGGTATTTTGACATGCTGTTCCCGCCATATAGCAGAACAAAAGATCTAAAGAACTACTGAAGCTCTAAATGGAGGAAATGTTACATATGGAGGAGGTGGAAAGAGTAAGATAATAGGAAAAGGCGTAATGTCCTGGAATTCAAAGACTAAATAATGTCTTGCGTTGATGGTCGATGGCTAACCTAATTAGTATAAGCCAACCGTGTGATGACAACTTAGAGGTAAGATTCAATAAACACGCATGTACGGTGGTGATGAAACTAACAAATGATAATGACAGTCTGAGAACAAGTGATAATTGTTATCTTGTCGGAGAACATAAGGTATGTAATAGTGTTGGGGTGATGACACAACATTGTGGCATCAAAAACTAGGACATGTCAATTACCACAACCTTAGAAAATTGATATCTTATGAGGCGGTAAAAGGCATTCCTAAACTAAGTCCTATGAGTGAAACCAGTGGTGTGTGAAGATTGTCTCAAAGGTAAGCAAACCCGTGTCCTCACAAAGTTGTTGATTGATGGACATTTCTCGTGCGTCTCATTGCTTTCAACTTTTACATATGGATCTTATGGGTCCAATCGAGGTAGATAGCCTAGGAGCGTAGGGTACTCCTTTGTGATTGTAGATGACTTTTCAAGATACTCTTGGATATTCTTTTTGAAAGAAAAGTCTCAAACGTTTGACATGTTTAGAATATTGTACTCTAGAATTAGAAATCTATATCATTCCTCTATTTTTGGATAAGAGTGATCATGGAAAGGAGTTTGAAAATAATCAATTTTCTACATTTGTGAGAAAAAGGTATTTTCAGAATTTTACGCTCCCAAAACCCCAACAAAATGGTGTAGGCGAGAGGAAGAATAGAACCTTACAAGAAATGGCTAGAGTCATGCTAAGTTCTAAAAAGCGTCAAAACGTTTTTGGCGAAGCCCTAAACACCGCAAGTCACATCTCTAATAAGTCTATCTTAGACCAGAACAAAAATGACACCCTATGAGATCTTGAATGGAAAGAAACCAAATCTACGTTATTTTCATGTTTTTGGGTGTGTATGCTATGTTCTAAATGATAGAGATAATCGAGCAAAGTTTGACTCTAAGAGTGAGAAGGGAATTTTCATAAAGCTATTCTCAAAATAGTCATAACTAGAGTGTACAATCTTGAACCAAATCCGTACAAGAATCATTAACATTGTTTTTGATGATAATGCAGATCATGCAGAAATACACGATGTGATCTTTGTCGTAACAATACAGGAGGGGCAGACCACAGAAAATGCAGATGTTACACCAAATGTCACAACATCTGCGGCAACACCAGAAGAAGATGAGAACAGCGATGAGGATTCTCGAACTTCGTGATTCAAGATGCAGGATCCTCATCCGAATCGAAGAAACCATTCCACCGAGCGGGTAATAGGAGAAGTATTCGAAGGAATAAAACAAGGATAAAAGAGCCAAAAAATTACCGAGACATGGTGAAGTATGCGTGTATGTCCACCATACATCACAAGGTAAGTCAATCGTGCTATGTTTCTACTTTGGAACCTAAAAACATTAATGAAGCACTAAAAGACAGTTGGTGGATACAAGCCATGCAAGAAGAACTAGAACAGTTCACCGAAATGAGGTTTGGGATCTAGTTCCTCGCATACGATGAGACTAATGTAATAGGAACTAAATGGATCTTTAAGAATAAATCGATTGAATGAACTGTTATTAGAAATAAAGCTAGACTAGTGGCTCAAGGATACTCTCAAGTGAAGGTATCGACTATGATGAAACCTTTGCTCCAAAGAGCTAAAATTGAATCAATTAGATTATTACTTGCCATAGCTTGTTGTTTAAAGATAACTCTTCACCAAATGGATGTGAAGGTGCCTTTTGAACGGATATATTGATAAGGAGGTATATGTTGAACAACCCAAAGGATTTGAAGATCCTCACCATCCACAACATGTATACAGGTTAAAAAAGGCCTTGTATGGACTAAAACAAGCTCCACGTGCATGGTATGGTCGTTTAACTCAATTTCTTCTTGAATTTGGCTTCCAACGTGGTGTAGTGATTGTACTTTATTTATAAAACACCATGGATCAGATATGGTTATTGCTCAAATCTATGTAGATGACATAGTTTTGGTTCGACTTCAATGTCTCATCTTAAGACTTTTGTCGAAGCTATGTCCTCAACATTCGAAATGAGCATGATAGGAACTAACTTTTTCTTAGGCTTGCAGATAAAACAAAATGAGGAGGGTATCTTCATTTCACAAAGCAAATATGCCAAGAACACGGTTAAAAGTTTGGATTGGAGAATGCCAAACATATGAAGACTCAGATGGGATCAACCTGGACTATATCCAAAGATGATGTTGGGAGAATGTTGACCCAACTTTATACAGATCTATGATAGGTAGTCTTTTGTATCTCACCGCGAGTCGTCGGATCTTATGTTTAGTGTTTGTGTGTGTGCACGATTCCAAGCATGCCTAAAATTTCCCACTTAAATCTTTGTCAAACGTGTCATAAGATATGTCACGCACACGTGAGTTGGGAATTTGGTATTCCAAAGACACTAATCCTAATCTAATAGGATATAGTGACTCGGATTGAAATGGGATGTGGAAGATAGAAAAAGTACTAGTGGAGGATGTTTTTACCTTGGCAATAACTTAGTTTCTGATACGATCGTAAACAAAATTGTGTCTCACTCTCAATTGAATCTGAATATGTAGCGTGGGAGTTGTTGCTCTCAATTAATATGGCTAAGACACATGTTAGACGATTATGGTGTTTCAAAAATATCTTAGTTTTGTCTTGTGATAATATGAGTGCCATCAATATATCTAAAAATCCGGTTCAAGACTCGCATACAAAACATATAGATATAAGACATCACTTTCTTGAGACTTGGTTGAAAAAGCAGATAGTTAGAATCGATTATGTCGACACTTCTCATCAACTAGCTGATATTTTTACAAAAGCTTTAGATCATGAGAGGTTTTCAAACTTGAAAAACTCTCTCGGTCTCTGCTCAATATAAAAATCAACATCACTTTGGGTGTGTTATCCAAATGTCCCTGACATTTGTGGTAACATTCATCCAGTGTAAAATCTGGAACTGCTTCTTTTCGGTAAATGTTAAAGTTGTTTTGTGTTTCTAACGGGTCATGACTTCTCAAAGGAACACCTTTTTAAAAATGATACCGTTCTGCGATGATATAAAAATCATAAAAAGGGAGTATCAAAAAATAAGGCAAAGCCTTAAAATTCTCGGCAATTGTAAAATGTTGGGCAAAGCCCACAAAAGTGATACCGTTCCTATTCTATAGGAGTATCAACATACTTTATATTATGATAGACACAAGATCTTATCTATTTGGACTCAATATACATTGTTCCACTAACGTAGAGACAAAACTCTATAAAGTGTCTTGTTTAGTTGCCGAAACTGTTGTTCCTATGAGAAAATGACTCCCGTGTTACACAAAATGTGCTAACATTTCTGATAACACTCAGATTCAGTTTTTGTCGATTAATGTTGAGTTGGTTTTTGTTGAAAAATTTCTCTTGGTTTTGATGTCTATTTTGAAACAACCTCTAAACCTTAGTCTTTGTATAGAACTTAAACACTTATGTAGATAGTTTTTGCCAAGTGTATAAATACTCATTCACTAAAATACTAATTCTCACTTCCAAAGAAAATTCCTCCAAGAAACAACAACAAAAAAAAAAAAAAAAAAAAGGGGCGGGAACAAAATTTTAGCTCATTACCCACAATGAACCCCTCGCACAACACATCTCCCTCACAAACCTCTCCCATTCCCGTAACCTCCGAAAACCCTAACTTCACCTTCTCTTCTTCACCCTTCTCTCCAATGGATGTCTCACCCATGTCACCGAAAATGTCACCACCAGTCCCAGAACACTCTCCAATGAGCACAAGTCCACCATTGTGCACAGATTTGGTGATAAGTGCTTTCCAAGAACCTCTAGAAATCGCCTATCCAGGGGAAACAAATAATCCTATCAACTTAGAAACCGGATGTTTAGTCCTACCAAAGAGGACAAATCAAGCAACTTTTCCCACTCGCAGTCGGTCCGAAACTTTGAGAAGGCCTTTGGCGATGGTGAATCCTCCACCAAAAGGAAGAAGTCGGCAACTCCTCCTCTTCAAGCTCGATTCTGGCGATTGAAAAGACCACTTTCGGGTGAGTCCCAACCGGAATCACCGCTTCACCTTCCTTCACCCGCCGTCTGCGAATCCGGTGAGGAAGATGAGATTCGAACGACACCCTCCGAATAAGTTTTATTTCAAGAAATCGTCATACTTCAAGGAAACAAAATCATCAACAACTCCTCAAGATGTCACAGAAAATGTTATGACATCTTCTGAATCATCTTCAGATTCCAGTGTCCGAGGTCTAACAAGCAGTAGCTCTGAATCTGCGTCTGAGGTAACCTCTTTCTCTCCCAAGTTTTTAACAGCCAATCACTCAAAACATTGGTCTTGGTTCAACGGTCGAGCCATTCGAACCGAGAAAGTATTGGACATTGCGTCTTGTAGTAGCTACGATGCGGTGGATTTCTTCACTTCAAGAAATCTACTAGACTCGGTAAATAACAAATGTCCTTATGTAGACAAGGTAGTGAAGTTATTTTATGCAAATCTAACAAGCAAAATAGAGAAACCCAAGTCGAAAAACTTTGGGAAAGTGTTTCTCTATAACAAATTTTATGACTTCACACCGACTACAATCAACCAATGTTTGAATAGAGTGAATGATGATGAGAGGGCAGAACGGGAAGTGATAAATGATAGGGATGAAGTGATTTCATACCTCACCGGTGGAGTTGTGAAGAAATGGATTTCAAGGTGTCCAACATCCAGACTCACTGCCTTATTTGCTGTTTTGCACAAGTTAATGATACACAATTGGTTGTGTTCTTTGAACAAATCAATTGTAACAATTGAACAAGCATTGTTCCTATACAAAATAGGAAAAGGTTTAAGTGTTGATATAGGAAAAACAATCTTTCAACAGATTGTAAATATGGCAGAAAAGGACACAGGTATCATCCTTCCCTTTCCCTCATTGATCTTTAAGGTACTAACCTCACAGGGATTCCAAGCCCCTAAGCAGGATCTGCTCTGGAAAGAACCTGAAGTATATGTCGTTAATCAGACGATCCTGAAGAGCAAGAGCAGAGTCATTGATCTTCCATGGACGAATACAGCTGAAAGTGCTAGTGTTACCAGAAATGTCCTGCATCTCCAGAATATCTCACAGTCGTCCTTTACAACTGCTTGGCTGGTGCAAGAGATTGCAAAGCTCAATGCCCAGATCGCAGGAGTGGACCAGGTACGAAAAGCCCTGGTGGAAGCTAGGGAACGTTACCTATTTTTGCTTTCTTCCCAAAAAGGGGGAGATGGGTCTGGTCCAGGGGGAGCAACTGACAGGGCTGAATGTTCAAACCAGAGGGCAACTGACAGGGCTGAATGTTCAAACCAGAGGATCTTGACGCGAGGAGATGAAACGAGACATCCGAAATGAAATAGCTCACGAGGTTGTGTTCTTGTGTTTAGCCGCTAAAGTGCTTGATTGTTGAATGCTTTTAGTTGTGGATCGTAGTTATTTGGCTTGTGATTTGAGACATTTTAATTCATTTATATATTCTTGTTTATTCTATCTTTATGTGTATATTGATGGTTTCAAAGGCATTAATCTTTTAGATGTATACTCGCATATGCATCATACTACGATTCGAGTAACTTCATCGCACATAATGTATATATCGTGCTTTATAAGCGTTGCAGTTGAAGGTTGAGATATTTGCCTGTGATAAAATCATTAAACTATTTAGTTTTGTGAAGAAAGGCAAAAAGGGGGAGATTGTTAGTGTTAGGTTCTGTGTCCTAACATTTTCCGTAACATGTCTCTTTTTGGTGTTAAGTAAAAACAGGAAAATGTCATCCCAAATGTCGTGACATCTGAGAGGACATTTCTGGCAAAAGTTTTGCCTATCTTCACGGAGCAGATTCTGAAGCTGAGAAGATTTTATCACGTGAATGTTTGGCTTGGTTAGGAGCTAAGGGAAACACGATAGTACTTGACAAGACCAAGTCCAAGGAGAGTGCATAACGGAAGGAGCATTCTCAGGAAGACAAAGTCAAATCTGGTGAGAGTTTTAAGGCTAAAGAATAGCTCCAACCAACCCTATTCTGCTCAACCTCCACCGAGAATCAAGGAGCCTCTCGGGTGGACTCTCCACTATAAATAGAGTGTTCACTCCAAGGTTTTCATATCCAGTTTTTGCAGAACAAAAATCAGATCTGAGACGTCTCAAATATTGCCTCAAACATAGCTGGATCGAGCAGCCTGTTTTTGTGATTACACTTGTTCAAAATTACGAATTGCTTTCTTAGATCTATAAGTGTTCTTTCAACTCAAAGCAATTGTAATAGGGTGTTTTTCACTTCTATTTTAGATAGATTTTTCAGGCTTAGAAGTTAGGATTTAACTTCTTTTTAATCCCTTTTTGTTTTACGGATTACTATTCATTCTCAAGGGATTTGTAAGATTGTATAAGTTTTATACAATAAATTTTTGGTCATGAGACCACTATAAGTTATATACAATTATATAACTTATGAAAAACAATCTCGTGTCCTTGATTTATTTCATTGCATCTTAAACTCAGTTTTTAGTTCTGCGTTTTTGTTAATGTTCCAGTTCATGTCACAGAACATTTTTGGGAACATTACTTACTGTCTTTAAGTTTACCTCTGTTCTTCTTTGCTGATTTTATTTATTCCATAGTTTAAGTACGATAATCCCCTTTCAAAAAGCACATTTTATTTCCCACTAAGTTAAAAACAATTCAACTTGTCTTACTCCTTATAAACGACCAAAATGTTACTACATGTCTACATCCTAGACCTGTCTAAGCGTCGGGTCGAGCCGGGTCAGGTCACTTTTTTTTTCTGGTTGTCCGATCATGACTCTATTTTTTTTAGATTTTTCGAACCTGGCTTTGATCCTTCGGGGACTCTACGAATCTCGGGTCGGCCCTGACCCGCCCTACAAAACAAAAAAATGGGGAATTTTGGACGGGTCGGGTGCCCGCAGATTTTTCTTAATTTTTTTTTAAAATTGAATTTTTAATACTGAAATTGACATTCTTGGAAACATTACCACGAAATTTGGACGTTGAAATATATTGTATATCGTGAGATCTCAGCTAAAGAAAAGGAAAAATTAGAAACCGATTTGAGGGAAACGTCAAAATTAGAAATCAATTTACAACTACTCTCTTCTCCCTTCCCTACATTTTATGTCATTGCTTCACGTTAAAACATAAAGTCTGCATCACATATACTCTTAAAACGTGTAAAAAAAAACTCCAACTTATGACCAGACAGTGGCGGGTCAGAGGTCGGGTCGAGGTCGAGCCGGGTCGGGAGGGTAAAAAATTCTGACCCTAGTCCGACCCCACATGTGATCGGATCCCCACATTTTCGGGTCAGGTGGCTCTCAGGTTAGAAATAAGCCAACCCTATCCCTGGTTTTTTGGGTCGGGCCGGGCGAGTCCTCGACCCGATGGACAGGTTTACTACATCCGGATAAAAAAGAGTTTCCAATTAGCCATTTACACACACCTTAAAAATACTAATTTCTAGGTGAAAATAAGTAATTTGACTAAAATATTCCTAGTTAAATAAGTATTGGAATTTGGTTTAACACTCAATAAGAACAAATCTGAAAAAAGTAAGGTTAATTAATCCTCCATTACTTGACCTTTGAATTCAGCCATTATTTGGCTGAATAACACCTCTCAATAAGTACCATTACATGACCATTGATTGTCATTACTTGGCTAGATGAGAGATCATCTTACCCATGCTATAAATTGAGGTCCTTGGCTCAATTGTAGAACACACCTCACTCTTGTATAGTTCAGATTTTTCTGAACTTCTTCCTCTCTAGCATATCTTTCAAACACTCAAGGGTTCTTCTTGAGAAACACTTGAGTTTTCTTTGCTCATTTGTTTGATGCTGTTTTATCTTGGAAGACAGTTGTCCATCAACGTAAAAGGATATATACGGGGCAATAATGTCTTAAGGACAGAGTGCTCACTCGACTCAGCACAGTTGTAACAAGTAGAGATTTAGTATCTCTTGATTTTAGGTTATCAAGATCAAGGAGCTTATTGCAATTGAAACGAAGATTCAAAGATAGAAGATTCAAGACGGATTCAAAACATAAGATCAAGACCTCAAAATTCATTGTTGTTGTAACAATTCACGTTAGTCTTCAAGTCTGTTGTATTGTAATTGTTTATCGTTTCTAAGCACTTGTAGTAGTTGTATACTATTTTCGTATATTCATTGTGTAATTATACGTAATATATAGTATAAGTAGTGTTTTATATTAGGTAATAAAGAGTTCAAGTAATAGGAGATTGTTTAATAGTTAGATATTGGTGCAAATGGTTTGAATAAAGAATTGGGGCACTACAGTGGTCATTAATGGGTGGGAATGCCAATTTACTTTGCTCACTTGCCCTTTAATTACGGCAGAATCCTCGCTTTCCTATACTATAATACCAGGAAATAAGACTCACTTTTTATTGGCTTATGACTTTAATTATTCAACAATCCAAGTTTGTTCAACCAGGAAGTAATCTATCAGCTTTTTTGTTGACGAAGAAATCCGCAGCCGTTGCTCTTTCGAGTGCGCACAAGATAAACCCCGGATTGACACAATAGCCTGCAAATCACGTCAGACAGTTAAACCACACTTGGCAAGCCAGGTGTGACAGACTTCAAGAGCGGCGGGCGGACGTTACTCGAGTTTGAACTTGTGATCGCCTCTCTCACCATCAACGGAGATACTCTGGCCTTCAAGATCACCTCTGTCTTGAGCTTCGGATAGTAATCTATCAGCTTGAGTAAAGTCTTGTATGGACCATCAAAACATTATAGTCCAAGGGGCCGGTAATCTAGTGTTATTAATTACTAATTCAAACTAATACATTCACTAAAAAGTAAAGCCCTTTATAAGAAGTTTTTCCTTTTTTAGCGTTCTTACTCCAATCTATAATTTAAAAGTGAAAGTATTTCATTAATGAAGAAAATAAAAAATAAAAAATAAAGGGAGAAATAATGAAGTGAATAATTGATGGAAAAGATGATATTAATTAAACTAAGGATTGAAGTCAATTATTAGATCTTCATTATGGGTTTTTATAGTTTGTCGTGTTTCTATGTTTTCGATACTAAACATATAGCAGTATAAACTTACACGTGGCAAGTTGGGTCAGGTAATTCACGACTGGATCTTCTTTCCTTGTGATTCACTCCTATTCCAATCATCTATCACACATTTCACCCACCCTCTAGATGCACAATCTAAACTTCACAGATTCAATTTGATTTTTTTTTTTACATTTTTAAAATTATAAATTTTAATATATATCACATTAAAAATATTGAATTCAATGAACTCATAATCCAGATCACGACAAATTTAAAATAATTAGTAGAGCTGATACTAGTACGTAACTATAAGATTACAGGTTCAAGCACTGAAATCAACCTAGGGTAACATTGAATATAATAGTCTTGTGGTTTCACCTTTTCTCGAATCACGCGTATAGCGGAAGTTTAGTGCACATCGAGCTACCTTTTTTAGTAGGGTCGAATATAAAATTTTAAGTTTATGAATTTCTATAAAATTATAAATTAATGTATAATAATAATTACGTTCACAATCAAATATTTTTAGATATTTAATAGTAATTTTAGATATTATATATAAAAATCTAAAAGAACTACTGAGTTTCCAAGAATCTATAATTTATCCTCTAGATCTGCCGCTGGTAATTACTCCGCAAAGAAATATGTTCCTTGATTTTATTGATAAATAATTTACAATATATATAAAGTTACAAGAATATTTACTTTGATACAAACTAGGTAACTAATTAATCTAATAACAAAAGGATTATAATTCTACCTAAAATAGGAGATATACAATTAATAAAAGAATATTGTGATGTTACCTGTTGAGACATTCTATCACCTACAAGACGAGTCTTGTACCTCTCAAAAGAACCATCGAATTTCTTTTTATGTCTAAAAACTCACATAAAATGAATAATGTTAGCATCAGGTGAACGAGATACTAGGTCCCACATCTTATTATCAACAAGAGCATTATATTCGTCAATCATTGCGACTTTTAAATTAGGGTTAGACAAGGCATCCTTCGGATTACGAGGAACAGGGGAAGGGACAACTGAAACGGAAAGGTTGAACAACCATTTAAGTTTATGAATTTCGTGCATGACACGTGTTTCCATGATCGAAGCCGATGGTACATCTGTGGACTTCGGCGTTGGGGAGATGATGTGGTCGATAACTTCGTAAACATGACAATGAATCTTAAAAAGCTCCGCCCACGAAGAGTATTGTCCCTTTTCCATCTCAAGAGTCACATGAATGAAGTTTTTAATGTTGTTTACGGTAAGTGCCGGATGAAATTTAGTTTTGTCAGCCATGGAAGAGGAAATTTAAGAGGAAGATGGAGGGATAATGGCCGAAAAAACTAGGATTCCATCGTGGGGAAAGATAGGGGGGAGAGGTTTAGGATTCCGACGTAGGGTAAGGTTTGTAGTTTTAGGCTACTAATACCATAAAAGAATATGTTCCTTGATTTTATTGATGAATGATTTACAATATATATAAGGTTACACGAATATTTATTGTAATACAAACTAGGTAACTAATTAACCTAATTACAAAAGATTAAATTCTACTTAAAATAGAAGATATATAATTAATTCAATTAATGAAAGAATATTGAGAAATATTCTATTACTCCATACTATAATTTTGCTAAAAGAAGCATGTTTCTAGGGCCTTTTAATTATAGGTGACAAATATGTTTTAAAATTGAGTTGGGGTAACTCTAGTTTTTTTAATTGAGTAGAGTGATAAACTTTGGATTAGTGATTAGAGAGTTTTGACTCACCCCAAAGTTATATTTTTAACACTTTGACCCCAATCTTTATTTTTTTACACTTTGCCCCCAAGTTTTATTTTTAACACTTTGACCCAACCCAAATAAACCCTACAGAGCCAAAAAAAAACGCGCCAAATTTTCTGTTTGCCTGCGCCGTTTCCACCATTTTTGGCTCTTCTTTTTTGCTTCGTTTCTTCTTCTTGTTGTTTCTTCTGGCTTCTTCTTGTTGTTGTTTCTTCTGGCTTCTTCTTCTTATTCTGCTGCTCATTTCTTCTTCTTCTTCGTCTTGATTGGATTTTACTCAAGAAAGAAAAAAACAAGACCACCTGATTTTGCAACTTTTTCACTGGATTTCATTCGTGTAGCACTGGGAATTACTTCATAACTCATTCCATTGTTCTGCTTTCTTCTTCTTCTTCTTCTTTTTCGTCCGTCATTGTTGCTCAAGAAAGAAAAAAATGTGACCACCCGATTTTACAATTTTTGACTGGATTTTGTTGGTGTAGCACTGACAATTATTTCATAAGTGTTTTCCGCTCATTTGGTAAGTACAACAATGTTGTTTTATTTCAATTTTTCACCTGGGTATAAATCTACTGATTTTCCAATAACTTACAGTAGTTGTTGCAACATATAGTGTGGTTGTTGCAACTTCTACAACAAATTATGAAGTTGTTGTAATTATTAAATAAATAACCTGCAATAACTGAGTGAGTTGTTGCAACAGGTATTCCACTTGTTGCAACAACTCAACGATCTGTTGGAGTCAGCTTCAGTTTTTGTCTGAAACAAAACCCAAAAAATTGAAGCCGCTTCCAACAGATTATTGACTTGATGCAACAAGTTGTACACTTGTTGCAACAACTCAACTATCTGTTGGAGTCGGCCATTTGTATACGAAGCGTAACCCAAAAACAAGTCGCAGTTATTGACTTTATTTGTAACAAGTTGTATAGTTGTTGAAATAGGTGTTCCACTTGTTGCAACAACTCAACTATCTGTTGAGTCACTTGATGAATTATGCAAAGCAGAACCCAAAAAACTGAAGCTGCTTTCAACAGATTATTGACTTGTTGCAACAAGTGTACTACTTGTTGCAACAACTCGATAATCTGTTGGACATCTTCAACAATCTTAAACATTACCCTAAAAAAATTGAAGCTGACTTCAACAGATTAGTGACTTGTTGCAACAATTTTATTACATGTTGCAACAAGTAGTCCACTTGTTCCAACAAGTCAATAATCTGTTGGAACAACTACTGCAATTGTTTCATTTTGTTATAGATTGGTATGTACTCTCATGACTAATTTTTTGTTAAACAAAATATCTTCAGGTACCTCGAACACCACTAATGGAGGACTCAATAACAATAGGGGTTGATTGTCATGGTGAATGGATCGAGAAGAACAATCGATATATTTGGCGATGAAAGAGTAGTGACACGTTAGAGACGAAAACGATGATTGTCCAAAGAGATGTTATGTTCGATGATTTTGTGAACCTAATCATCACCTATTGCGAATTAACTTGTGAAACAAAAGATCTTGCCATCACTTACATGCACAATTTTTTTTAATATCAGAGGGTCTTGCCATTTAAGATAACTGATCAAGTTCGTTTACGTGCTTATTTGAATGATGTAGCTAGGCCCATTTTAAGGGTATACGTTGTTGGAAGCCCGGTAGAGAACCACAATTTATCTCAAGACCAACAAGATGTGTTAAATGATGAATTAGATGGGGTGGATGTGGATATCCCAGATAATGGAAGTGGGGCTGACCCGATTCCTATACCCGAAGTTGCGAGCAATACATTGGGCACTACACAATCAATACAGTCTAGCCATGTTCAAGATGATGAAACATGTTTTTATAAAGGAATGTCATTCAAGAACAAGGAAGAACTAGCCACTTGGTTGAAACTTGCTTGCTTGAAGAAGGATTTTAGAATCAAGAAGGTGATTAATTCGTGTACTGTGAATTGCTTCAGATGTGTACATTCAGAGTGCAAGTGGTGGCTGAGTGCTGTGAAGCTTTTAAGTTCTGACAGATTTTGTATCAGAACCTATATAAAGCATCACACATGTGGTTCTAAGCACATAACGAGCCATAATCCACACGCTACTGCGAAAGTCATTGGTGAATACTTCAAAGATAAGTTTTCTTACGGTAAAGGCCCATCTACAAAAGATATGAGTCAATCAATCCGTACAGATTTGGGTTTTAAGGTAAGTTATTGAAAGGTCTGGAAGGGCATGAAGATTGCAAAGACTTTGACAAGGGGGACACATGAGAACGGGTATGCGGTGCTTGATGTGTACCGTTATATGCTTCATTCTGCAAATCCAGGAAGTAAGACGGCATTGAAGGTTGATGAAAATGGGAAGTTCAAGTATTTTTTTGTAGCCTATAAGGCTTGGATGCTTGGTTTTGCGCAAATGAAAAAAAGTCATAGTTGTCGATGGGACATTCTTGAAGAGCAAGTACGAAGGAGTGTTGTTGTCAGCATTTGCACAAGAAGCGGAGAATCATATTTTTCCAGTGGCATTTTGTGTAGTGGACAAGGAGTGGGATGCTTCGTACAAATATTTTTTTGAACAAATGAGAAGCTATATAGATGATACCCCTGAGTTGTGCATAATATCTGATCGACATCCAAGTATCAAAAAGGCGGTTTCAATTGTCTTCCCTACATGTCATTATGGTTTTTGCATGAGACACCTAGGGAAAAATCTGAGAACCACCTTTCACAATGGGGCGGTCGTATCTCAATTTTATAAAGTAGCAAAAGCGTACAATATTGATGTCTTCAATGACCATTTCAATCAAATCATAGATTTGGTTTCTGGGGCCGCCGAACATCTTGAACATGTTGGATTCCACAGATGGAGCAGGACATTCTGCCCCGGAAATATATATTTTCACATTTCTGTTTCCAACAAATAACATATTTGTTGCAACTAATAGGTAACTTATTGCGGCATATATTGTACTTGTTGTGATTTTTGACACAGCCGAGCCTCAGCCACATGTTCTAACACTAATATGTTTGTTTTGTCAGGTATGATTTTATAACGACAAACGCTGCTGAGTCGGTGAACTCAATGTTCAATGTTGAAAGAGAATTTCAATTACTGCTCTATTTGATTCCATAAGCAGGAGGTTTACTGAGAAATTTCATGAGAGACGTATGGAGTTCATCGACTCACCAACCATCTTTGTTCCCTTAATGGAAAAAATAATATCAAAATTTGTCAACTTGGGTAATAAGTTATTGGCCCATCAAATTGCCAACTACAAGTTCAGCGTCATCGGCCACGGTTCAGTTGCAACAGTCGATCTGCAAAGAAGATCTTGTACTTGTAGAATTTTTGACCTGGACAAAATACCTTGCCCACATGCTATGACAGCGCTTCGAGTCCAATATGGTGAAGACTTTGGAAGGCGGATTTATGACTACTCATCTCCATATTACATGGTGGAAAATTACATAATTGCATACTGTGAGGAAATGAATCCCGTGCCTTCTGAAGAATCTTGGGAAGTTCCTATGGAAATTTTAGAGAGAGAAATAGCTCCTCCACATGTTGATCCGAGCAAACCGGGAAGAAGATGGACAAAGAGGAGACGTGGAATTTTGGAATCACTTGCAACGAGGAAAAACAAATGCTCCATATGCAAAACAGCTGGCCATAAAAAAACTACATGTCCAAACCGAATTGTTCCCTAGTTGTTAAATTTCCAATGTCTTGTAATAATAATTACTATTATTTGTGTTTGTGAAATTAGATTTTATGACATTTTTATGTTGTTTCTATTAGTAAAATTGATTTAAATGATATGTTGATCTTGCTCAAATCACCAATGTATGTTATGTGGTTTTGCAATTTTTGAACAGTTTTCACCAACTAAAATTTTTGTTGCAACAGTTGTGTAACTTGTTGGGATTTTTCCAATCAGTAATCGAACTTGTTGCAGCAACTAACTTAACTTGGTTTTCCAACAAGTGACATGACTTGTTACAATAAGTTCCTATAGTGTTTTGAGTTTTTACAACAAATGGAATGAGTTGTTGCAGAAAGTCCTTAACTTGTTTCATCCAATAAATGGAATGAATTGTTTCATCCAACAAGTGATATGACTTGTTCAACAAGTGATATGACTTGTTCAACTGCTGCAACAGATTATGCAATTGCTGCAACAAATTATGTACTTGTTGCAACACGTTATACAACTGCTGCAACAGATTATGCAATTGCTGCAACAGATTATGTACTTGTTGCAACAGGTTATGCAACTGCTGCAACAGATTATGCAATTGCTGCAGCAGATTATGTAATTTCTGCAACAGATCATGAAATTGCTGAAACAACTAGGATATAAGTCACATATGTTTAATTATTAACAGAGGGAACCAATGATATTTAGTGTTAAACAAAGAGAATCAATGATATTTAGTGATCAATATACTTATCTACTAACATCCTTAATGGATTAGACGATAATTTTATTGATATGATGGGAAATTCTAAGCGTATACTTCCCAAATCGAGCGATCGTTGGTGTAATTTGATGAGAACTACTTGATTTATCCATATTTAGGTGTAAACAACAAAAACTAGTGATATTTATTGTTTACTAAATGTTCCTAACTAATTTGATGATATTCTGAGTTAGGACATATGATCAACTAAGCGTATACTTTCCGAATCGAGCGATCGTTGGTGTAATTTGATGAGAACTACTTGATTCACCCATATTTAGGTGTAAACAACGAAAAGTCAATGATATTTATTGTTTACTAAATGTTCATAACCAATTTGATGGTATTCTGAGTCAAGACATATGATCAACTAGCGTATACTTTCCAAATAGAGCGACCACTGGTGTAATTTGATGAGAACTACTTGATTCACTCATATTTAGGTGTAAACAACGAAAAGCCAATGATATTTATTATTTATTTAATGTTCCTAACCAATTTGATGGTATTCAGAGTCAGGACATATGATCAACTAAGCGTATACTTCCAAATCGAGCGATCATTGGTGTAATTTGATGAAAACTACTTGATTCACCCATATTTAGGTGTAAACAACGAAAACCAATAATACTTATTGTTTACTAAATGTGAAGCTTTTAAACAGATTACTCATCCGTTACAACAGATAATGCACTTGTTGCAACATATTATTAACTTGTTGCAACAACTAACCCATATGTTGCAACATATTACAAACTTGTTGCAACAGATGGGTTAGTTGTTGCAATTTATTCAACAATTGAAAGATTTGTTGCAATAACTGACTCATCTGTTGCAACAGATCACAAACTTGTTGCAACAGATTATCAACTTGTTGCAACTTCTAAAACAACATTTAGATTTATCGCAATAACTAACTCATATATTGCAACAACTGAATCATCTGTTGCAACAAATTTACATCTTGTTGCAATAACTGACTCATCTGTTGCAATAGATTACAAACTTGTTGCAACAGATGAGTTAGTCGTTGCAACTTCTTCAACAACAGTTAGATTTGTCGCAATAACTGACTCATATGTTGCAACAACTGAACCATCTGTTGCAACAACTTACTCATCTGTTGTAACATATTAAAAACTTGTTGCAACAGATGAGTCAGTTGTTGCAACTTCTTCAACAACTATTAGATTTTGTGACTTGTTTAAAACTATTGAAACCACTGAACATAATGTATTGAACACAAATTAAATAATGAACACATAATATATACTTAACAAAATATCTTAGAAAACTATTGAACACCTAATATATACTTAAATTTCATAATGTCATAAAGAAATTCCTAATATATACTTAAATTGTTCAACAGACCACATTTTGACTCCAAAAAGCGCAAAATTAATGAAAGGTTTATCAACCCATCTTAGGGCTCCAACACCTTTTCAATGATACCTAATGCCCATCTCCATTGCATCCTCCCTACAGAGTTATCGCTGATTAAACTTTGTCACAGTTGTGCCGAAAAATAAAGCCTCCATAAAAGCAATTGACCACGAACCACATTCCCTACTAGTGACATTGCGGGGGAGATTATGTAGCCTATTGAATTCCCACGATTCATTGAGTAACTTTGCAGGCAAGTGTGCGAACATTTCACTCTGTTGCAATAACTTGGGCCACAATTTCATTACCGGCTCCATGAAACAAAAGAAATCAGTTTCTTCGTAGACAGGAACGTTGCAGTCATACATATTTACCACTCCCTCTTCAATCCTGAACTCGAGAGTGACAAAATGTGTGGCATTAATATTCATCACTGTTAAAACCCTCTTTGCATCAGCCCACGAACAGCCTCCCAGGTAGGGTCTGACACCCCTACAATAATAGACCATATCATCATCCCACTTGAATTCAACAAGTCTAACATTCAGAGGCACGACATTTGGAACTATACTCTCTTTTGTCAATTCTGCGTACCTCTTGGACATGTTATAAAAATTGAAGTCCAGAATTATGTCAGTGGAATCATAGTACTCAGGGAAATTAATTTGCCTCATACTCATTAGAAGCAGGACTTCATCTACATACTAAAGTAAAAGTAGTAAAAATAGTTAGTTACTTAGTGCAACAGATTCAACAGATTATCTACTTATTGCAATAGCTAGTTAACTTGGTGCAACAGATTCAACAAAATAAAGGAACTGTTGCAACAGATTATCTACTTGTTGCAACAACATACTGAATTAGATATATATATATACAACTGTTGAAACTTACCCATTCCTCCCACCAAATTTCCATGTTTGTCAGAGCCTTGAAGTCTGCTGCTCTAAATTCATGCATTGAGTACATGGTTCTCCAACTCTTTTTGGACTTGATTGCAGTATCAACCTTTTTCTTTCTTTGGGCATGTACAGGCTTGAAAATGTCCACCTTCTTTAGCACTTTTGGCCCAACATCAAGAAGATGAGTCTCAATTGACTTACTAGGAGTAGCAACAGATCTTCTTGATCTAACTGATGCAAGTATCGTGGAAATTGCTTTGCCCCTCCTACGAGCATGAACAAGAGTATAAGGTGAGGAAAGATTCTTTGATGGTTTGATACCTCTCTTGGATATCAACCTCTGCATAGAAGTGTTTGTGGCTTCTTGGGCCTGCACCAATTCCTCCACCTTTCTAATCAAATTATCCATTTTGTCCTTGCAAGTGGTGCACTCACAAACACATGAGGGCACCTTAGAAGTACCGGCACCAACATCAACAAATCTTCTATCACTCAATCCACCACCACTAAAATTAGCACCAAATCCAGAAAAATCACTCAATCCAGGAACTGGAGTAAATCCACCAATATTAGCATCATCATCTCTTAATTTTTCCCCAGCAAGACCACCACCAACAACATCAACAGACTGAACAACACCACCAACAACATCAGCACCACCAACAACATCAGCAACAACAGCAACATGACCACTACCACCAGCTACAACATCATCAACCCTAGTGATGGTTGTCACTCCAACCAATTCACCTTTAAACCCATCAATCAATCTGTCAGACACAAATTCTATGGGCACAAAGGTGACAAGGCATGACATCTCCAACTCTCTTATTGTTAGGACAAACCATGAGTTCACAACATACAACAAAAAAGTAGATATATCATAACAGTGCTAAATCATAAAAAACAAAATTTATTTAAAACAAGGTATCAGGTTGTTGCAAAAGGTTACACATCTGTTAGGCAATGTCCAACAAATAGGTAACTTGTTGCAGCAGGTATCTCATCTGTTGGAAAATTTCCAACAGATGGGTAACTTGTTGCAGCAGATTGCTCATCTGTTGGATATTGTACAACAGATTAGTAATTTGTTGCAACAGATTATTGTACTTATTGTAAAAACTTACTGTAACAGATTCAGAAGTTATCAAATTAACAAATAAAGTGATATGTTGCAACAACTGTGGTACTTTTTGGAAATTGTCCAACAGATTGTCAACTTGTTGCAGCAGGTTTATCATCTGTTGGACATTTTCCAACAGATGGGTAACTTGTTGCAGCAGATTACTCATCTGTTGTAAAACTAGTTGCATGTTATAACATATTCATATGTTGGGTAACTTGTTGCAACATGTTAATTATCTGTTGGACATTGTCCAACAGATGCATAACTTGTTGCAACAGATGCATGTGTTGTTGCAGCAGATTATAAAAGTTGTTGCAACACCTAGTCATCTATTGTGTTCTAATGCTTACAACTTCCTTAGGGGGGTTGAAAAGGTCAACACTCAATTTTGTGTTGTCTCTGGCAGTGAGTCATCTAAGAATTCTTGGATAAGTAACTTCTTCGGAGTATTCCTTGACTTGATGCCTGAGGTGAGGAATGACTTCAAATGCCCAAGCCTAGAAAAAAAGATGTCATCAAAAATCAAAATAGTGATTGAAATAAAAAAACAAAGGTAAAACATTAAAGAAAATTTACCATGAAAGCCCAAGGGAAGTCATATAGGTTTTGTGTCTTCCCCGTTGACTTCAAATCCTTCATCAAATATTCAACAGTCAAGCTAAAGCTTTGAAAACCCTAGGCATAGTTGTTGAAGAGATCATAGTCCTCAACAAGTTTAATCAATCCAAGCAGTATGTTGTAGTTTACGTCTCTTGCCCAAAGAACACTGTGCACAAACCAAAATAAGCATAGTGTCTCCTTGTGCTTTTTTGAGAAAGTTTTGGACTTCAAGTCTTGCAACAATTTTATTTGAATGTAGCTCTTTCCCACTAAGTTTACCAAAGAGACATCATTCTTAGCTTTGGAACCATTTGCTTTCTTGGTTGTCTTGGGCGTCCGGGCTAGCTTGGTTAATACAACAGTAGGAGGAGGCTCACAAGGATAACATCTCAATCCGGTAACTATGGAAAAATCCTTCATGCCAAAGCAAACCGGCATGCCACAGTAATTTATCCAAATCTCATCATTTCTATCACAAATAATCTTACACTTCAAAAGCTCAGAAACCATTGTCATTTATAATCGGGCACCGGTATCTTCACGCAAATCTGAATAGAGCCCAAAGTAGCTAGCCCTAAAGAAATTCTCCAACCCCTGCTGCCGAAAAATGCCCCTGAATGTGTCAAAGCCCTTGCCCATGGTTGATCTAACCACAAAATCACCGGACAAATCCTTATTTCCATTCAGCGGCATCGTCACACCGTACTTTTCAATGCGGAAACCCTTGACGACCTCCTCAATCGAAGGTCTATTGGGATCTGTGGCAATACTAGAAGACTCAACAAGATTGACATCCACATTATGTTTCCTTTTTCTTCTTAACTCGGCCAAGGTCTGATCTGTCGATTCTTCTTCTTCTTCATTATCATTTTCAATTTCTGCATCTTCTTCACCTCTTTCATCCCATTCAGCTCCTTCATACCCTTCATCTCATTCTTCTTAATATCCTTCTTCTTCACTTACTTCTTATTCATCTCCTTCTTCTTCATATCCTTCTTCTTCACTTACTTCTTATTCATCTCCTTCTTCTTCATCTCCTTCACCATTTTTTTCATTTTCTTCATCTCTTTCAACAGATTTTTCATCATCTTTTTCACTTTCTTCTCTAGTTTCTTCACTTTGTTCATTTTTATCACTTTCTTCTTCATGTCCAACAGAGGTTTCGTGGGTTTCCTCTCTTTCTGAAGCCCCAGTTTCACTAATTCTTTCCTCATTTATTCATTGACAAATAGCAGTCACAAGTTTATCTAATGGTGTTTGCACCTTAGCTCTTTTACTACTTTCTCTCTCAGTTTATTTCTCTCATTTTCTTTTAACTGGAGTCATTTTATCTACACACAGGAGATAGAAAAACAGTTTTAATTGGTTAGTGCAATATTCAAAGTAAAAAGGGAAAATGAATATGTTGCAACAAGTAATCAGTTGTTGCAACAGATTAATAATATGTTGCAACAAAATACGAAGCTGTTGCAATAACTTATTACTTGTTGCAGCAGAATCTTAATCTGTTGGAAATAGAAAAACAGTAGCAACAGCTTAGCAACTGTTTTGATTTTTTACAACAACTTGTTAATATGCTACAACAACTGTTTTAGATGTTGCAAAAACCTCAACAATTATTTTGATTTTATCCAGCATCTGTTGGATAAAATCAAAACTTTTCCTAAACCATAGCATGACAGCAACAACAACAGTAAAAACATCTAAATTTAACTATAAAACATCTATATTTCACTACAAACACACAACCATCACAAATCTCACTCACAACTTAAACAAAATACACCAAATAAGATTTTTTTAACCATGCAACCTCAGCAGATGTTTGCAACTGTCAAACAAGTGCTGAATTTGCTGCAACAACAACATCAAAAATATCTAAATTTAACTACAAAACATCTATATTTCACTACAAACACACAACCATCACAAATCTCACTCACAACTTAAATAAAATACACCAAATCATACAACCTCAGCAGATGTTTGCAACTGTCAAACAAGTGATGAATTTGCTGCAACAGGTAACCTCAGTTGTTGGAAAACATCAACAAAATTGCAAGCCTTTTTTTTCGAAACAATAAGGAGAAGAAGAACAAAAGCAACACCAAAAACCATAATTTCACAACCACAACCACTATTTACAAACTCACAAACCCCAACAAGTGCAACAAATACACGAAACTACAATAAAACAAACAACATTCAAGAAAAACCCATGCTCTTCTTCATCTTCTCTAACCAAAATCGTCATTTTCACATTCTGATTTTAAAACTCTAACTTTTGAACCAAGTGAAAAAAAAAGTTTACCTGAGAATGAATAGAGAAGCAACAACAATGGAGAGAGAGAAATGAGCAGCAGCAGCAGCAATAGAGAGAGAGAGGAACGAGCAACAACAATGGTGGTCGCCGATTTTTTGCAGCAGCAACGGAGAGAGACAGGGGTCGTGGGGGAAGTGGGTTGGAAGACGTTTTTATATAATGTGTGTGGGTTGGAAGAAGTTTTTGTATAATGTGTATGAGCTTTTGTGTATTTTGTAAAAGATTATAAGTTTTAAAAATTATAATTCAATCTCAATTTTAGTTAATCACATTTTTAAGATAAATTTGACCCTGGCTGATTAAACTTATCACCATTTCTAATTTTAAGACTTTTTTGTCATCCTAAGTTAAATCTTCCATATTTGTAGTATCATCTAAAAACATCTTTATTTTTGCTTATCCAAGGTTCAAACACTATTAATTGTAGGTATAGAAAAATCAAGATGGTTCATTTGGAAAAAAGAGGTTGAGTTTAGGTGAAGAAAATGAAAAGTGTCGGTGGAAGGAGACCGAGTCGCCCTCTCTCCGACACACTTTTAACTTACTCCAACACCCACACTATCTCCCTCTGGGCCCTACCATCTTCACACACACAGAAAATACTAATGTAGTGAGGTGAGGTGAGGTGAGTAGTAATGTAAACATTTGTAGTGTGCTGCTTTGTTCGAATCTCCAAACATATTCTATATATTATAAGCCATCCCTATTATTTGGACTCGTACAGTTTCTGGTGAATTAAAGATGGCTGTGGATTCGAGACAAATCTTGGCTGGAGTTCTTACTATCACTATGTTCGTTATGCTTGGAGATATGATCAAAAGGGACCATTTTGATTCTCTTCCTGTAATCCTCTTCTTCATTACTGCAATTTTCAAGACCGCATCTTTTATTTTGTTTGTACATGTACCTATTGTATCCAGACACTTATTTTGTTTACCTTTCCCAGTTTCTCAAAGCACCTCGTAATGATGAAAGAGTAATTGATCTTCTTTTTTCACTTTCTTTATCAAAGAATTTACATTCTGATTTCCTTTTATCTTTACCCCAAGGTGGATTCAGAAATATCAATTTGGAAAGAGGACGGGAAATCTTTAAACTCCTGTTGGACTAAACCACTTCTCGGTGAGTAGTTATTTCTTTCCACCATATTTTATCTAATCCTCTTCTTACATGGTGGCACTAGACCCCACGTATTGCACGGGTATGTTAGTTGTTGTTGTAGTCTTCTTATATGGTGGTTCTAACAGAGGAAGCTGACGAATCACAAGGATACGTTACCTTCTCGCTCACTAATGGTCCTGAATATCACGTCTCTCAGGTATATAACTTGTTCAACCTAACCATATATGGGTACCTCCAACTTCACCTTTTGAGTTAAATTTTAGTCAATCGACCAGAAAGTATCTTTACAGGATGAGTATGAATTTAGTTGCCTATTCTCTATGTCAATTTGCAGATTGCTGATGCGGTGGTAATAGCAAGATATCTGCACGCAACTCTTGTACTCCCAGACATAAGAGGAACTGAACCTGCTCATAAAAGGTTCATGTTTATAATGGTCTTTGCACCATCTAGTTATTCTAGAGTAATTGTGCTACTTCTTTCGAATGGAGACGGAGTTTTTACAGATTCATCTAGTGTACCGACTGCAAAAGAACTTCTCTTGAAAATTTTGAAGAGCTTAAATATATCTATGATTTCATTATGTTCTAGTATTCACATCATCAAGATGCACATTTTAGTGTAACCCAGAGATTTGAAGCTCATAATTTTGTCACCTGCAGGAAATTTGGACAAGTCTATGATGTTGAGCAGTTTGTGAAAAGCCTAGATGGGGTGGTAAAAGTAGCAAAATCTCAGCCATCTAAAATCTCCGGAAGGAATCTAGCAGTTGTGAAGGTTCCTAGCAGGGTTACTGAAGAGCACATTGCTGAAAACATCGAGCCAATTTTCAGATCAAAGGGGAACATAAGGCTAGCGACGTATTTTCCATCAGTAAACATGAAAAAAACGAAAGAGAACAGCAACATCGACTCAACTGCATGTTTGGGGATGTTTGGACCTCTAGAGCTTCAGCCTGAAGTTAATGGAGTAGTTAAGTCTATGATGGAGCGCTTAAGAACTTTGAGTAGGAAGTCAAATGGACAGTTTATCGCGGTGGATCTAAGGGTTGATATATTGGAGAAAAAGAGTTGCCAAGGAAACAGTGCTTCTAAATCAAAGAGTTGCTATGGTCCACAAGAGATAGCTATGTTTTTGAGAAAACTTGGTTTCAACAAAGATACAACTATATATCTTACTCAATCTAGGTGGGATAGCAGCCTTGATGCATTAAAGGATCTCTTTCCTAGAACATACACTAAGGTAAAGTTTCTTCTGTGTCATTCTTACCATTTCATGTTTCAATTTTTAATAAGAGAAAGGTCCAGATGTAAGTGTGTGTGTGTTTAGTCTTTGGTTCGAATCTTAACTTGCTTCGAAATGCAATTGCAGGAAAGCATAATGCCCATCGACAAAAAGGCAAAATTTCTTGACACCGAGAATTCTGAACTGGAGAAAGTTATCGATTTTTACATGTGTTCTCAGAGTGATGTATTTGTACCAGCCATCTCAGGTCTATTTTACGCCAATGTGGCTGGCAAGAGAATTGCTTCTGGAAAGACTCAGATACTAGTTCCAGCTGATATTGCCGGTTCTTCTGCTTCTTCAACAGACTACTTATCTCATTACGTCTCAAAAAAGAACCACTTAGCCTATTCGTGTTTCTGTTAGTTTGTTGTGAAGAAAAGGTCAATGACCCAATAGACTGCACTATTAAGATGGCTAAGATGCGCGATGGGCTTGCTCTAGTGCTGCACCTCTTTCAACTTTTGTTTACAGAAGACACAAGTTTGCTTCTAAAGTTTGTAGTGATCAATATTTAGATAGACCTTTTTGGGGTTCATTTGTAGAGGTCTTGTTGGAAGAGATCAAGCTCCCTTCCCACTTTAGTAGCCCCAAACAAGTTGTGTTGAAGTTTATCATTTGTTGGACATATGCTATTGTCATACGAATATAGTGATTTTGAATGGAAAATCTTGAACATTTTGAGTTTCATTAAACCGCTGTCGACTTTAAGTTCTATAAAAAAAAATTGGCCTGATGATGAGTTTAAATGCAGTAACATGATCATGACCAATAAGAATTCATATAGGTATCTGACCTCAATGATCGTAGACCGTAGTACCGCAGTAGTAGTTGTTAAAGCAAAGTAGAAAAAATGAAACCAGTAGAGCAACACACCCGGCTCTGACAATGTCTCTATAGAGAATATCAAATTTCGTGCACCGAAATGATATAAATACGAGATTTTAGCTATGGCACACGTTGGCACTAGTTATTATGCCCTTCCCGTTGGCATTTGTGAATGAATGCAAACACAACTGCTACACCAAAATTAATAGCCCTGTTCGGTCGAAATATATATATATATATATATATATTTGTGAAAATTTACAAAATGTGAAATAAATTAATCCTACTAAATATATATATATAAACGTCGAAATATGATTTTCACACTTGCACATAAAGTGTCAAGGATCGTAATTTCCTTAAATGGAAGAGATATTAGTACGTATACGAATTGTTTGAGACATAAGAAAATAGATGGTTATTGGTCAAATAACAATGGTTTCACATTGGTAAATGAAGGAAAGACATGTGCAATGTGTACAAGATGAATGGGTCTGAAAATATCGCGGTGCCATGCTGCAGGGCCACGACGCCGAAAGCGTCGAAACTCTCGGTTTCAGACGGCGGCCGCTGCGAGGCTACGCGCCAACTCGTGAGTCTTGGCGTCGCGTCAATCTGCGCCACGCACATGCGCGCGCATCATCATTGGAAGATGGACGAAAATCGTTGGGTCGACTTTAGAGCATTAATTCTCCATTATATGTCTCATGAATTCAACCATTATTTGGCTGAATTATTACTCCACATTCATGGTCATTACTTGGTCTTTATCGGTCTTTACATGGTCTTTATTGACCATTACTTGGCTATGCGGAAGACCATCTTTTCTACACTATAAAATGGAGCCTTGGGCTTATTTGCAAACACATCTTACACTCAACAATTCTCTGAAATTGTCTTCCTCTCTTGCAATCACAAACACTCAAAGATCTTTCTTCCAAAGCAAACATTTGAGTTCCCTTTGCTCATTTGTTTGATTGATGTTTTATCTTGGGAGATAAGTTGTCATTATAACCGTTGAAAGGATATACGGGGTAATATTATCTTAAGGATAGATCAAGAATTTGGTTGACTCAACAAACCCTTCTATTTGATCATTTCCAGCTTTATTATACAATTTGTTGTTGTTATTGTTGTTATATTCCCATTGCCTTTATTTCCACACTTTGACCAACAAGCTTAAGATAATATACGTTATTTCAACAACAACATGACTGGACAAGATCAATTCAATCAATTCAACTCTGAAAATTCCACCGATGCTTAAGGCAATTCCATTGCCTTCAATTCCACTACTCAAGGCACTAACGCTGCCTTCAACTCCACTGTTCTTGGCACTTCTAGTGTCACCACTGATCAAGACATTCCTAATGTCTTTCAAACCACTGCTTTCGACACTTCTAGTGCTAAAACTGTTTTTGGCACTTCAAGTGCTACCACTGCTTTTGGCACAACTAGCGTCAACTGGTTTTGGTACAATCAATACCTCCACTGCTGCTCCGGGGACTTATAGTGCTTATGCTCCTGTCCAAGGCGTCAACAACATCTATGCTCCTGATGGAGGCATTTTCAACACCTTTACAACTACTCAAGGGGGCGTTACTGCCTCTGCACCTGCTGGCTTTCACCATGAACGTCCTGAAAAGTTCATGGGCACTCACTTTAAGAGATGGCAGCAATATATGCTGTTTTTCCTGACGGTTATGGAAATGTCACGTTTCCTAACCGAAGACCCTCCACTAGTTGGGGAAGACGTGGACCTTCAGCCAAATGATTTGGCGGGAGGGGGTTAGGGTAACCATGTCACTGATGACAAGAGGATGGTTCACGAAGCATGGAAACATAGTGATTTCATGTGTAGGAACTATATTCTAAACAGTTTGTCCGATCCACTATACACGGCATATTGCACCGTTGAAACTGCCAAGCAGTTATGGGACAAACTTCAGAAAAAATACAACACCCAAGATGCGGGTAGTAAGAAATTCATCATTGAGAAGTTCCTGAAAGTTCAAATGGTGGACAACAAAAGTGTGACATCTCAAGTCCAGGAATTTCAAATGATTCTACATCACATGGATTTGGAGGGATTAAAGCCCAACGAACAATTCTTGGTTGGGGCATTGATCGAGAAGCTGCCTCCCTCATGGACTGAGTTTATGAACTATCTAAAACTCAAAATGAAGGGGATGACTTTAGACGAACTTGTTGTCAAACTCCAGATTCAGGAGGACAATAAGAAGGCCATGTCAAAGGGGAAATAACCCACTGAGGCTAAGGCAAATCTGACGAAAGTCAAAGGGAACTCAAGCAAGAAGCAGAAGTTCTAGAAGGAAGGTAAGCCCCAAACAACTGAAAAGTTCAAGGCAAGTGTAATCATTGTGGTATAGTTGGTCACATAGCCAAAGACTGCCGCAAGCTCAAACGTGAGAATAAGGCCAAAGGTAAGGCCAAGGCTAACATCGTCGAAGACACGCTCGTAGACGATATGATTCAGGAGTTCTCAGCGGTGGTTCTTGAAGAAAACCTCGTTGAGAATCCGGTGCAATGGTGGTTGGACACAGGTGCCACCCGTCACATATGTTCCAATAAAGAAGCCTTCTCCACTTATACACCAGTCTCAGACAAAAAGTTGTTCATGGGAAATAATTCTTCATCAGAGGTACTGGGGGTAGGAAAGGTGGTCCTAAAGATGACATCCGGGAGGGATCTGACTCTGAAGGAAGTGATGCATGTCCCAGAAATTCGTAGAAATCTAATTTTTGGACCTTTGTTAGTAAATGCTGGTTTTAGGCTAGTATTAGAGCCTAACAAATTTGTAATCACTAAGAATGAAACCTTTGTAGGAAGGGGCTTCGTCTGTGAAAGCCTATTTAAGCTTAATGATGCACATGTAATGCCTTCTGCTTCAACTATCAATAAAATTGCACTTTCTACTTACTTGATTGAATCATCTAACTTATGGCATCATAGATTAGGACATGTTAACTATCAATCTATCCAAAGATTGGTAAAGCTGGAATTATTGCCATCTATCGACATAAACCCTCAACGTAAGTGTGAGGTGTGCGTAGAGGCAAAACATTCCAAGATTCCCTTTAGATCCGTCGAAAGGGATACCGCTCCTCTAGAACTTATACACACAGATATATGTGATTTGAAGTTCGCTCAAACTAGAGGGGGGAACAAGTATTTTGTGACTTTCATAGATGATGACACAATGTTTTGTAACCTTTACTTACTAAAAAGTAAAGATGAAGCCTTTGAAGCATTCAAACGCTACAAAACAGAAGTTGAGAATCAACTAGGCAGACAGATTAAAACTATCTGTAGCGATAGAGGGGGATAATATGTAGCGCATTTTGAAGAACTTTGTACCCAATCAGGTATAGTTCATCAAACAACGGCTCCTTACTCCCCTCAATCAAACGGGGGGTTGCTGAACGCAAGAACCGAACACTAAAGGAAATTACTGAATGCTCTACTCATCAATTCGGGCCTCCCTCAAACCATGTGGGAGAAGCTGTTCTTATCGCGAATAGGATTCTTAACAGAGTCTCACACAAGGGTAAAGACAAGACTCCATACGAGCTGTGGAAAGGAAAGAAACCTACCTACAAGTATTTGAAGGTATGGGGTTGTCTGTCCAAGGTAAAAGTACCTATGCCAAAGCAGGCCAAGATTGGACCTAAGACTGTAGATTGCATATTCATCGGATATGCCAATAACAATAGTGCATATCGCTTCATAGTACGTAAGTAGGATCATCCGAATATTTATGAAGATACGATCATGGAATCAAGGAACACATGGTTCTTTGAAGACACGTTTCCATACAAGAAAAACAACATAACCTCTCACAAACGAAGGATCAAGAGGTAGATGACTACCTAAATCCGAACGGTTCAGATCTAGTGAATTCCGAAGTAGATGATTATCCGGATTTCAGTAATCCAGATTCTCAGGACTTGGAAGATTCAGAGATGGAACCAAGGAGAAACAAAAGGTCCCGGAAGGACAAGTCCTTCGGTCCAGACTTTGAAGCTTATTTGGTTCAGAATGAACCACATACAATCGCTGAAACATTATCAACTCCAGAAGCACCGCTCTGGAAGGAAGCTTTAGAAAGTGAGATAGAATCCATCCTGCATAACCACTCCTGGGAGTTGGCTGAACTTCCCCCGGGACACAAACCATTGGGTTGTAAGTGGATCCTTAAATGGAAGTTAAAGGCAGATGGATATATAGACAAGTACAAAGCTAGGTTAGTAGTCAAGGGCTATCGCTAAAAGAAGGGCCTTGATTACTTCGACACCTACGCTCCGGTGTCAAGAATGACATCCATACGTATGTTCATAGCTATCGCCGTCTTGCGGGATCTTGAAATACATCAAATGGATGTTAAGACTGTCTTCCTAAATGATGATTTGGAAGAAGAAATATATATGGACTAACCCGATGGGTATGTGGTTTCAGGACAAGAGACAAAAGTATGTCGGCTTGTTAAATCGTTGTACGGGCTGAAACAAGCCCCTAAATAATGACACGAGAAATTTGATAGTACTCTACTATCAAAAGGGTACGCCATTAATGAAGGTGATAAATGTGTCTACATGAAAGGAAATGTCGAATCCTTCGTCATGATATGCCTATATGTAGACGACTTGTTGATCACTGGAAGCAGTTCTGGGATAATCCTAGAAACTAAGAACATGTTAAAACAGTGTTTTGACATGAAATATATAGGCATTGCAGATGTCATCTTAGGTATCAAGATCTCTAAGACAACTAATGGACTGGTCTTACTCACTACATCGAGGATGTACTGAAGAAATTTGGGATGTTCGACAGTTCACCGGTATCAACACCATTGGATATAAGTCAAAAGTTTGACAAACATCTTGGTAATACCGTACATCAGGAGGAGCGATATGCGTAGGTGATTGGTAGTCTGATGTATATCACAAACTGCACTCGACCTGATATCGCTCATACAGTCAATAAATTGGCTAGGTTCACTCGAAATCCAAGTGAGGATCACTGGAAAACGTTGAACAGGATACTACGGTTCCTAAATTTCACGATACATTTTGGGTTACACTATTCAAGATATCCAGCGGTAATAAAGGGGTACAACGATGCAAACTGGATATCTGATAGCGACGACATCAAGTCCACCAGCGGATATATTTTTACAATCGGTGGTGGTGCTGTGTCCTGGAAATCCTCTAGACAAACTCTTATTGTCCGATCCACGATGGAGTCGGAATTTATCGCTTTAGATAAAGCAGGAGAGGAAGCTGAGTGGCTTCATGATTTTCTAGAGGATGTCCCATGTCAGGGATAAACTGTGTCTTCAGAATGATCCACGCGATAGTCACGGCTCTGGGCGGCACGAAGTTCAATATACAACGGTAAGTCTCGTCATATTCGACGGAGACATGAGTCCGTTAGGCAGTTGATCACCTCGGGTATTATTTCCATTGATTACATAAAATCTAAGAAAAATATCGCAGATCCCTTGACGAAGGGAATACCCAAAGATCAGTTGTTCTGTTTGTCTACGGAAATGGGCTTAAAACCCAAACAATAAGAACCGATATAGTGTACACCCAACCTTACAGACTGGAGATCCCAGGAATAAGATTCAATGGAAAAACTAAAATGTAAAGGTTCCGTGAGTGCTTCGGTGGAAGCAAGAGCACTTTGGATAATGTGTCTTTCTTAAGAAATATAATCCAAGGTCGTTCCCGTGATAGACAAAAAGTGCTACCTATAAGAGGGGTAAATGATAAATTTCCAAACCTTTAGTGATCCTCAATTATTGAGGTTAGGTTGGGGAAATTTTTAATGGTTCCTAACGCTTGTGTAGCGGGGTATTACAAGATACCTTGTAGGAGACCACCTATTTAAGTGCGAGGACAGGCCGCCTCAAATGAACGTACTTAAGAATCCAAAGGTGTCCACGGCCCACGACGGACAAAAACACTAGAAAGATTGAGTAGGAAAGGTGTTGTGTTGGTACCATTATCTAGGCATATACTAAACACTGACGGTTCAAGACATCACGTTCACCGCGCAGTAAATATGTCTGATGGTATTCTACTATGGAAGGTTCAAGGCTCCGGCTACCTCTCCAGATGCAACATCGATCCGTCGAGTGATTGCTTGAAAGACACCATGTGCGTGCGTCAAAATCTCTTCCAAGAGGAGAATGTTGGAAATTTACTAAATGTGAAATAAATTAATCCTACTAAATATATATATAAACGTCGGAAACATGGTTTCCACACTTGCACATAAAGTGTCAAGGATCGTAATTTCCTTAAATGGAAGAGATATTGGTACGTATACGAATTGTTTGAGACATAAGAGAATAGACGGTTATTGATCAAATAACAATGGTTTCACATCGTAAACGGGCGGAAGATACGCAATGTGTACAAGATGAAATTGGTCCAAAATACCGCGCGCTTACGTCGCAGGCCATCATACAAAGCGCCGAAACTCTCTGAAGTTTCGCCGCGCGCCACCGCAGGTCACGACGCTAACTCAGAGTCTTGGCGCTGGCGCCATCAGTGCCACGGCCGCGGCGCTTCTGCATCATTGGAAGATGGACGAAAACTGTTTCTGGGCTGACTTTGGAGCATTAATTCTCCATTATATGCCTCATGAATTCAGCCATTATTTAGCTGAATTATTACTCCACATTCATGGTCATTACTTGATATTTATTGGCCATTACTTGGCTATGTGGAAGACATCTTTTCTACACTATAAAATGGAGCCTTGAGCTCATTTGCAAACACATCTTACACTCAACAATTTTCTGAAATTGTATCCGAAGCCCTAGACCAGTTGGTCTTGGGCGCAGGTATCCTCATCAGCGCGCGAGAGCTTGGTCACAAGTTCAAACCTCGTGGTAACGCTCGCCCGCCGCTTGAAGTCTCACACACTGCTTGCCAAGTGTGGTTTAACTGGCTGACGTGGTTTGCAGGCTATTGTGTCAGTCCGGGGTTTACCCTGTACGCACTCGAAAGAGCAGCGGCTGCGGGTTCCTTCGTCAACAATTTTTTTTTCTGAAATTGTCTTCCTCTCTTGCAATCACAAACACTCAAAGATCTTTCTTCCAAAGCAAACACTTGAGTACCATTTGCTCATTTGTTTGATTGTTATTTTATCTTGAGAGATAAATTGTCATTACAACCGTTGAAAGGATATACGGGACAATATTATCTTAAAGATAGATCAAGAATTTGATCGACTCAGCAAGCCCTTCAATTTGATCATTTTCAGCTTTATTACAATTTTTTGTTGTTGTTATATTCCCATTTCTTTTATTTCCACACTTTGATCAACAATATTTTCCATACCAGAGTCGTCTCAAACATTTTGGGGGTCCTGTTCTAATTCGTAAAAGTGAGCTCTTAATATAAGTAAATATACGATTTCAATATTAGAAATTATTTTAAATTGTAAATAACAACCCAATACAATTTCAAGTTAATCAACCCCTACTTTGATTGGGCTAAGACCTGCGAATTATGGACCTTTACAGTAAATTCTGGCTAATACTACTTAATAAAAATGGAAAAAGGGCCCTAAAACTTTTCGTTTTTCGAGGATCTATGCGGTATCACGGCTCGCACGGGCCCAAAGACGACCCCGTGACCCTGTCCCATACGTGTCCAATCATACAAATTACTATAAACAAGATTTAAACTTGCTACTTAACTCTTGTTCGGTAAAAGAAAATATACATAATCAACACACTTTCATGTTGCTATCTAATGGACACATCTGCCATAACATATTATACAAATTACTATAAGCAGGATCTATCTCAATCTTTTTTGGGATTCTCTTTTCTTCCTATATTTAGCATTATCAAATGCTAAATTCCTATGTTGTATAACTATGCTACAACCTAGTGGACAGTAATATATATATGTGATGTACTCTAGAATTGCTTTGTAATGTCATCTTAATATTGTTTGGCTTCCATTTTCTTCCAATTGAGCACTAGCACATTTATACGTACTACACATTTATACCAACCTAGAAGGACAGTAGATTACATGCAACAGCTGTACAAAAGCAATTTTATGCATTACGAGTTGCAATGCATCGCTGATATGACTTGATGAAGACCTTAGCCAAGGGGGTCTTCGGAACTGGGATCAATTTCCCCGCAGCAGCAAGCGGCCAGCTGTGACAATAAACAAAAGACGTTGAGATACGGATGAGATAATGGCTAGTCAACCCAAAAAAAACACAAATTCAGTTGTACTCTACCTGATAATACCAATGGCAAGTGAAACCAACCATAATTTCCAACTGAGTCTAACTGTCGATGCAAATTTTCCAAGGAACTCAATGATAATGATCTGTTGTATGGAGGAATATGATAGTCAGTGACGAAATAAAAAGAAATAATTATAATGAGAAATTTATCCACGTTGAAAGATCTCTCACCTGAAGTATGAAAGTAATTCCCACAACCCCAGTAAAGAGGGGGTTTTTGGTCACGCCAGTAAAAACATTCATTTCATCTGGCTTTCGAGCATTTACCTCATTGAATATCTATATTTAAACTAGTTAGATTTCTGAGGCTTGATGTGTAATCTAGCCTTGAATAAGACAATTGAACAAAGAAGATTATCGAAATACACAGCATACACACTTTTCCTTTTTCATCAAATAAGACAATCATTTTAATGACATCTCAGACACACCCTTTCTTCTCTTTTACACTAAGATGAAAAAACTTACTTGGCAGAAAACGAATGTGTTGAAAATTAAGGTATTCTTCACCATGTTAGCATGTTTTGGGTCATCATGCTCTAAGCTGAGAATACTCTTGCCCTGGAAATTGAGAACAAGAAGGATTCCAATTTGGTAGAGCGCCTGCAGAAAAGAAGAATAACGAATTTGTTTATAAAAAGGGCGTGCTATCAAATTTCTTCTTTAAGGTGAAATAGCAAGATAAAACGAGACAATGATGTCTTATATCAGTAAGGCGACAGACCTGAATAAGCAAGTTCCTCCACATGATATTTGTTACCAGAGGTTCCCTAAGTTTCACAAACGATAGTGTCAGAGCATGTAAAAAGCCTGAATGAATCTTTGAGATACAGTAAAATAAGCAAAACAAAAGGTGCAAGCCAGTTTATTTTAGATAAAGAACATCTGTCCCGTGATAAATCTTATTCCTGTAAGTGAGGAGTTGGCATTAAATAAACAGCACAGAAGCTAACACAAGCAATTAGTAAAATCTACATCTTGATGCACCTTTTGGAAATAAGTGGATGAAAAGTAGGTGCATATTTACACTAGGAGTGTCCCTCACACATATCATAGGAAATGGAGAAATATGCATCTAGCATAGCAGTAGTTTCTTCACAATACTATAGAAGGCTTCAAGCTTACATTCCCAGAAATTATAATAGATGTAAAACTCAAATCTAGCAGGCTCTGTGGCATAATTCATTTTATGGCAACTGGAAGTATTATGAAAGGTAAGGAGATTGCATGGTAAATCCCAATTTTGAAGAGTTGCTGACCTTCGACCAACAGGAGGTCTATGCATAAGATGGTCAGTTGGTGGTTCAGTTGCCAAAGCTAGTGCTCCCAGAGTATCCATAATGAGATTGACCCAAAGAAGCTGCAACAAGAAGTATCCTTGAGCAAAATGCAAAAAAATAAATAAATCCTGCAGTGTATATTATGCAAGTCCTCATTACCCACTGAATGATAAACGCAGCCCACATATACACTATACATATGAAAGATCCTGCAGTGTATATTATGCAAGTCTTCATTACCCACATATTTATGCCTATAAAATTACAATTTATATATGCATTCCTGCATCTGTATAGGTCAGAAGAGAGAGAGAGAGAGAGAGGACCTGCACTGTGTTTAGAGGAACATCACCAGAAGAAACTGCTGCTACAACATTGATTACAAGAGCTGCGACATTAACAGTGAGCTGGAACTGAATGAATTTCTGAATATTTGCATAAACAGAACGGCCCCAGCGTACAACCTACTTTGAGATAAATTAAGTCAAGAACCATAACTTTTCATCTATGCTAATACGCTAAGCCACTGACAAACTAAAACCAGCTGATACAACACAGAGATGGATTAAAAAGACACATAATCTGCTTCCTCAGTGTTTGGCTGCTTTCCCCAAGTTTGTCAAATAAACATGCTCAAAGAATAATATCCACTAGGAAATTTGACGATGCAAAGGCAAAGGGATGCAATAACAAGATAAACAAGAAGCTTGCACTGCTTGTTTCTCATTTTCTGATTCTTCTTTCCTGCCCTTGCGCCCTTTTGTCACTACATCATCTAATAAAATATCTGCAGAGCTTTGATTTTCATGTTGACTTACAAAATTTGATAAGCCCGTGTTACATGTGTTTGCAAAATCAATGAAAGTTCAGACTATAGTCTAATACCTACTGGTTAAAAATGCCGAACATCTACATGGTTGATGCATAACAATTTATTATCTCAGAATGAGTAGTCACATTTTTAGAAGCATTATAACATTAGTCCACGTCACCTCACAAATTCAGCAAAATTACCTTTCAAGCTAAAAAAAATATAAAACATGAATACATGTCTGAGTTTTCATGTGCTTTCGTCCTCCAAAACCATCCTTCATAGTCCAAATAAATGTTCTCATCAGAATTCTGAAGTTCCGCTAAATATGCTATATTATAAGCATTCCCAACATCATATGTAGTTGAGGTGTAATGAAAGTTCAGAATATATTCTAATACCTATTGGCTAAGGATCTGAACATGTACATAATAAATGCAGAATTAATGATCTCAGAATGAAATATTGTATTTTCTAGAAGCATTATAAGTTGGTCCAATTCACCTTTCACAGCTTAGTAAAATTACCTTCCAAAATTGAAATAAAAATACAGAACATGAATACATATCTATGAGCTTTAATGAGCTTTTGACCTCAAAACCCACCTCCATAGGTCCACAGATGTTCTCATCAGAATGCTGAATTTTATGATAAATGTGCTGTATTTTAATGGTTAAAAAAGGGCAGCCCGGAGCACAAAGCATCCAACATTAGTAGGGTCGGGGGAAGGGCCGCACCCCAAGGAGTGTGATGTAGACAGCCTACCCTAATGCATGCATTAGTGGCTGCTTCCACGACTCGAACTCGTGACCTATAGGTCACATAGAGCAACCTTATCGTTGTTCCAAGGCTCTCCTTCTTGTATTTTAATGGTGAAAAGATTTAATAAGCATTTCTGACATCGTACATAGTTGAGACTTATAATCACATAAAATACAATCTAACATTTTCTTCAAACACCAAAAGAGATTCTCCAACTCACCTTCACCACTGAAGCAAAATTGTCATCCAAGATAATAATGTCAGAGCTTTCTTTTGCGACTTCGGTTCCTTGGATGCCCATTGAAAGGCCTATATCGGCCTAAATATTGAAACACAATGAGATTAACTAACCACAGAAAAATCATTAGACAAATAAAAATTATAATATTGAATAAAATTACAGCAAATAAAGCATTCAAAAAAGAGTAATGTAATTAGGCACAAAAAGCTGCTATTCCAGACTAAATACAGAACCTGAACCTCGGCAATTTCCTTAAACCCTGAGCATCAAGTCATGGTACATTACTTACCCAGGAGAATCATTTTTACTTGAGGTATATCATAATAGATTCTGAAGCAGATAACACAGTGGTCCCATTGGAGATATACCAGATACAAACAAATTGTACTATGGTACTACCTTCACTCTGATTGACTATCCAACTTTTCTGGTCAGACCCAAAATATTGCCTAGGAAACTGTAACCTTATGTTTTACCCCAAATAAATGGTCTGACGCATTTTGTCAAATTGCTTTTGTACTAATCCATTTGTCAAATAAAAAACTAGGTTTATCAACTCTTAACCTAGTCATTGTGCAAGTAAAACATGGATATTTATTTAGGCTAAGACTCATGGAGTCGAGAAAAGCTACCAAATGCCAAGACAAACCATTTTGCTGGAGGTGCACAAAACAATATATGGGCGGAAACTACTAAATACTTTCAAATCGGAAAGGACTTTTCCTCTCTAATTGAAATGAAAAAAAAAACATTCTGAAGGGATATCACGTCTTTGAGAGGGAAGAAAGAGAAGAGTATTAGGAAAAGAGAAAATGGAAGACAAAGAAGAAAAGATCATCTTCATCACGCATTTATCTACATACCTTCCTTGATGTTCTGCAGTAGAATATAGTTAGTGCTTATTATATGGTGGTTTTAAAAATATTTGTATCTTTGTTCCTCATTGAATTATGCATATTTATGTTAGTGATAAATTCCTCATGTTTAGTGAAGTTGAATGTATTATTGGCCAAATTGTATTTAAACTAAACTGCCTAGCCTTTGTTTTTTTTGTGTGTGTGGATAAAGTGCTTATAATAAGAGGAGATTTCTAGATCATACTGCATATACAAAACTAGATAAGAGTCACTAAAGGGACATTCAAAAGAGTAGGAATTAGATGGTAGGCAACGCTACCCAACATTAGGGAATTCCACTGATTTATGAGGTCAGTTATATAATTCTTAAGCATATTGAGCAAATCTAATTAAGAACCTACACTGAAGCGGCGTTTATGATTAGAAAAGCTTAAGGTAGGAAATCCTACCAAAAATATGATTATGACTCAGGGAATGAGTATTTTGAAACTCTCCTTATTTAAAACCGTTTTTAATAAAATGAGGTTAAGTTGAACCCCTAACCTTCATTTAATATTAACTTTTCCTTAAGTTTGCCTCTTGTATATTGAGTGCTCTATGCATCATGTTTATCTTCTTCTTCTTTTCTACAGTTCAAAATGACCAACCAAAGCTCAGTCGATTATTTCTAAAGTATCATAGGATCAAACCACTTCTTAAAGTTTGTGTTAGTGCTCAGAAACCAAGCGTGTACAAGAATCAGCTAGTGAAGACACACAAAAAGGGGAAGAAAACTAAACCATTGAACAAACAGAAAGGGATAAGAAAGTCATCAAACCTCATGCAGTGCAGGAGCATCATTAGTTCCATCTCCAGTAACAGCAACGACCTCCCCTAGTTTACGCAGTGTTTGCACAAGCAAAAGCTTGTCACTTGGAGATGACCTTCCCATAACCTAAAAACCAGCTTTCTACTTTTAACAAGATGTGCCAACATAACAAGTAGATTTAATATATAAATCAGTTATTATCTCTTCATGGATAACATACCGACATTCTTTTTGCCACTTGTTCTCGCTCCTTCTCAGACAGCTCACGGAAGGTCTTCCCATCAATAACTTCAAATTCTGTGACTTCAGTATTTGAAGTTAAAATTCCACACTCCAAGGCAATTGCTCTAGCTGTTTGAATATTATCTCCAGTTACCATGCGCACCTAAGGTTCTCAAGTGTAAATTTTTCGCTTATAACAACAAATTCTTAAGCTAAAATGCAATTTCAGATATCCTCAAATTGTAAGTTACTATAATGTGGCTAAATGTGCACACACAACCATGACAAATACTAAGCTATATGCATCCTGAAAATGGCTACTAATTGAAATATTTTAAAACATTCAAGACCTACCAAATTTCTGGTAAAGAGGAAGATACATTTTGATAGAATAAACATCGAAAATTAGTATAATTAACTGGTACAAAATGTTTGAAAAAGGTTCAATTAATTAAAAGAAATCACCTTGGACCAAAAGCAAGGTCTTCTTCCTGACAAAGTTAGATATGATTATATAGTCTATCATATCACCTTGTTGGCTATTACATCTATATGCAGCCAAACAAAAAGGTTACCTTAACACCAGAATCGGTGCACTGTCTCACTGCATCTTTGACACCTGGCCGACAAGGATCCTATGTAGAAAAGCAAAAAAAGATAAAATGAGAACTTGCAATACAACTCATGAAATATTAAATACTACACACAAATATGTACCATGTCGTATACTTTTTTATTATAAGGTGGTGTCTCAGCAGCTTGGGATCACCTCAACTATTTCACGGGGTACGTGCTACTTCCCACTGGTAACTCTACCTACCAAGACTTAGGCAGATGAGAAAATTCACCTAATGTTGCTATGTCCTCTTTACTTCTGTATTTTTTTTCAACTGCTTTGATATGTGTTACTTGAGCCGAGGGTCTTTTGGAAAAAACCTCTCTACCTCCACGAAGTAGGGGTAAGATCTTCAAACTCTTTTTTTTTTTTTGAGTTCCACCGTTTCCTCGACTCGTTAAATATGTTAAAGGGTACGCTTGTATCAGATAGATCTATTGAGTGAGCCCTGCCTCTCACCTTTCGGTTCATTGCAAGGAAAGGGCTAAGATCGATCGGTTCGGGTCAAATAGGCGCCCAATCATGATAGAACAAAGAAGCAGCCCGGTGTATTGCAGCCGCCTCCAACTCTTTCTCGAAAAGCTATGTGAAGTAAAAGAGAAAAAGGTCGCCGATTGCTACTAAGACTCTTAGCTCCCGACTACTCTACCCTCCCAGAACCCACCTATGTGAGAACCCACCTATGTGATTACATTGGGTATGTTGTTGTTGTTGTTGATGTCATATACTCTATCCATCTCATTTTGTTTGACCAGTTTTTAGTTTAGTTGTCTGCGAAGTTTAGAAGTCAATTTAATGTATAATACTTTTATGATATATTACTCTATAAAATGCCTTGAGTTCTATTATTTTATATAGGATGTGACATTATTGAATCTTATGACTACTTCCAAATATTATTAACATATATGTATCAAACAGAATAACTAAATTCAAACCATTTTCTCTCAAACCCCACGATGTCAAGCCAGGTCAAATTTCAAAGATAAGTAGGATGGATGGAGTACATGTGCTGCAGACATAAGATTGACAAAGTAATCGAAGATTATGGTATTGTATTTGTCATAAATTACGAGGTAGACAAACTCGAGATGAGAGAGGACATGAGTAGAACAATATTCACGAAACTATAAACAACCAGACAACACGACCTTACAGACATGTACCTTTATACCGAGTATAGCAAGCAAAATAAGGTCATCTTCTGGTAGAACCCATTGTGCCAGTTGTTCTTCATCAGTAGGAACCTCATCTACATTACAAGTTTGGTATGCAATGGCAACACACCTCAAACTTTTTGCTGCCATATCTTCAATAGCTTCTTTCAAAAAATCCTGCAGTCAACATAATTACTAAAAAGATATGAAAGGAGGAAGCCTGGACTAAAGTGTCTTTTTCTGATTCTTAATTTTGCTTATGATTTTCAATGCCCAAATCTGGGACATCATAAGGTAAACAGAAGTGTTCACAAGACTCAATTTTATCTAAATGTTCTCTCTTAGAAACTAGTCTTAACTTCTTCTAACCTTCTTCCTTTCAATGGATTGCAAGCAGCCATTTGAGTCAAGGTAACCGGTACATGATGCCAGTATAATTTCAGCTGCACCCTTCCAATGCATATGAACTCGAGAGCCACTCTGCAAAGGAAGAAGAAAAACCGTTAAGTATGCAATTAATAACCTCATACATGTGCAGAATTTAAAAAGTTCATCCACACATATATACAGATAGGAGGAAATCAGACGCGTGCATCAGCAGAAGAAACTATCATGTGAGCCATAAAAATACAAGAAAGAACGAATGAACTTGAAAATCCAAAGAGGACACAGCACATCTGCTAGCTATCATTTATAGGAATTTTCTGGTTCTTAAAACATGAGGACCTTTTGACACGATCTTTTGATTCGAAACACGAGTAGATTAACTTAGCCTATCATGTCTAGCGAAGAGGTAACTTTTTGCTGTAGATTATCACACAAACACTTCAATAAAACAACCTTGAATCTTGATTTTAACATAATATTTGAAGCCTCACAAAGTCTTTAGATTTCAATTATTAGCTTGTTATAGGAAAAGAAATATCACCAAAAAGCTAAGTTCTCCCATTAAACTGATTATGTGGAGCAATAAAGCCCTCTAAATGGATTTAAGTATGTCCAATTTAAAATTTTAAAAAACTTAACAAAGCGAACAGGATTATGAACCTGCGAGCACTTGAATATCAGAATTACCTGCTTTCTAACTGCAACACCTCCTCTCTTCTTTGTAGAATTAAAAGGAGAGACATGGAGAATTATGGATTCTGATCTGACAACATCGAACTTCATTCCAATCTGAATAAATTGCGCATTAGTTGAATAAATAGATTTTGTTGATCTACAGAAGTAAATGGAAAGACAAGTTGTTAATGCTACCTTGACACCCCATGAAAGAATGGCCTTTTCAGTGGGAGATCCTGAAACCTCTATTCCATTGCCATCCTACTAACAGAGGAAACTCAGTAAAAAATAGAATGAACCAAGGGTAAATATATATATATATATATGCATGCCAAAGTAAACAAGAAATAGTTTGTGTATTAGATAACAGATTAAAATTAGAATTATTGGCAATGGTGAAGGTGGGAAAGATGAAGTGGTGCAAAACAGTTGATCCAAATACTACTGCAAATGTGTAATAAGAAAGACAATGCATGCTTTTTTCTTTAAAGAGTTGATCTGTAAGGACTAATATTCAAGAGCATTTTGAGTATTTACAGAATGGATCGTGGGCCTAACTCAAAGCCCAAAGTACATTTCTTTACATGGTATCAGAGTCAGGCCCAGTCCAATTCTTTGTTCATCGATGTTGGACCCCCTAATTATATTGTTCACGCTCCCGTTAACGAGGTCTGGGCGTGCTAAGAATTCCACATCGGTTGTGAAATGGGAACGTGGACTCCTTATATGGACTTGGACAATCCTCACCCTACAAGCTAGCTTTTGGGGTTGAGTTAGGCCCAAGATTCATTTTTTAGAGAGTAAATGTCATCTAAGAAGACTATTAAGAATTCTCATCTCAAACTTTTTCATGAATAATGCCTGCCACCCTAAAGCCATCAAAATACATGGCACATGTATGAAGAGATAGAGAGATAACTTGGGGAGAGACAAGGAAACAGACTGTGAATACCTTAGAAGTGAAGACACAGCCGGATGTATTCTGAGTTATGCCCTCATCCAGAAGAGAAGAAACGGCTGAATGCAACTGTGAACCATCTTCAGGTGAATCGAGCTTCTTTTCCCCGATATAGGCTTCAACGACTGTCATCTGCACGAAGACAAGCATATAAGTCATCAATAAATCTGTGAATAAGAGTAGAGATGTAACTGAAGGTGTCTGAAGATCAAAAGCATGAAACTGCAATGTAACCTGATTCAGAGTCAGTGTTCCAGTTTTATCACTGCAAATAGTTGTAGCAGAGCCCATAGTTTCACAAGCTGAAAGTCTGCGCACCTGCAAATTAATTAAAGAAACTATTTCAAGCATGATTACCATACTATCAACATTCTTATATATTTAACTAAATAATCAAACAGATATGGCAAAAGGAGGAAAAATATATGTACCAAAGCCTTGTCAGCCATCATTTTCTTCATTGAGTATGCTAAACTGTCACAACATTTAGAGCAGGCAATGATGTAAGAGAATTATAAGGCATAGGAAGATTAAGTCAATAGTGTTAAGTAAGAAGCATTTATTTGATACGTACGTCAATGTAACAGCTAAAGGAAGACCTTCAGGGACAGCAACAACCACAATTGTGACCTGAAAATAACTTATTGTATTAGTTAGACAACATTTGAATTTGTAGGTTCTGAATCTGTGAGAAACTTAATTGTCTTCCATGAACAATAAAACTTGGACAAATAGTTTTACACAAAAGATACAACCATTCATTATTGGAGACCAAACCAGAATCACAAAATTAAAAGATATGGACACTTCTAACAGATTGTTGAATCCATTTGGAGCATTTTTTACCGTCTCTAAACTATTTAGGAACATATATCGTCCTTTCTCTCTGGTTTTGAGCAATGCAAGTCTATGCAGACAAGTTTACTTGAGAATCTCAAAACTTCCAAACTATGGGCCTCATTGAGAAAAGGTAGAAGAAAGGATAAAACATCTATAGCAAAGATAATGTAATACAATTATATCGTATGTTAATTTCTAATAATATATCATACATGAAAGGGATATTGAGAACTCATAAAGCCGACCCAACTAGTCCAGGATTCAGACGTGTAGTTGATTGATTAATATGTGATAAGACTCCACGTCTACATTCATTGATAGGTAATAAGCATGTTCTAACTTCTAAATAACATTTAGATCGTATCTGTTCAATCTAACCCATACATCAGTCTTGCTAGAATCATATTTCCTATGTTAATAATCCTCATTGGACATGACACTTGTCTATATTTGTGCTATAAAAACAAAATGTTATAGTGCATGACCGAAACAGATCCTAAAGGGAAAAGCCTGAAAGATAAAACTTAAACATTGATCAGCAAGAACTTACAGCTGCAGTGATGATATGTACAACTCCATCCATTGTTTTACCAACACTGGTCTGTCCATGGACAAACTGGGTAGTCCCATCTGGATTTTTGCTATTTCCAGTGAAGAACCTGGGGGCATAATATTTAAAGTCATATGCAATATTTAGCATGCAAACCATACAAAAAGGCTTTAGAAGGAAGCAACCGTTACCTGCATATAAGAACAATGAGCACAAAGAGAGCAACAGAAAGGCCAACAATGCCAATAAAGGTGGCAACCCCATTCAAGCGCACCTGCCATATTGTCATTGAAAGCTAAATACATAATGGATATAACAAGTAGAGAAATTGATAGTGATGGACAGCACATTCTAATTATAACCTGCAAAGGAGTTTCTTCACCGGTATCCTCTGATATACTCGCCATCAACAATCCCCATTCAGTATTGATTCCTACACCAGTTACCTAAATAAAAATATATGTTTAAGGAGATAGTGATAAGGGTAACTTTGTTTTCAATATAAAACGGGAGACAGTCTTTGAAGACGTTATGGGGTGTTCGGAGGAAACTTTGCTGAAGTTGAAACAAAAAGAGTAAGAAGTTGAAGTTGAAAAAAGAGTAACCATACATGTTTGAATATGAATTTCACTTTGAAAAAAGTTGAAGCTTTGTGAGTGGACCAATGTTTCACTTGAAAAACTCTTTAAATCAGTTTTCCAACTTTTATTCTTAGAGTCACACATCGGAAATGGAAACATAGATTCCTTATATGTACTTGGACAATCCTCACCCTACAAGCTAGCTTTTGGGGTTGAGTTAGGCCCAAGATCCATTCTTTACATGGTAGCCCATTCTAGTTCTTTGTTCATCGATGTTGGCCCCAAATTATATTGTTTACACTCCAGTTAACGAGGTCTGGGCGTGCGGGGGAGTGTTAAGAGTCCCACATCGGAAATGGAATGGGAACATGGACTCCTTATATGGACTTGAACAATCTTCACCCTACAAGCTAACTTTTGGGGCTGAGTTAGGCCCAAGATCCATTCTTTACAATTCTCTATTTCAAGAAATAATGGACCAAATTGTAAAACAAACATCAGTTTGCAAATAATATTTCGAGTTGAAGTTGAGATAATGAAATTAAATTTATGGCCAGATGGGGAAAAACAGGGACAATTCCAATACACCAAGGTAAGTTCAATTACTAGGTTATCTATCATGATGCGAACTATCATAACAAGATATGATGAAAACAGGTATTATACAGTTACAAGCAACTTAGGCATAAAGGACTACTTGTCCACATAGAAATTCTGCAGCAGGTAATTTAAGTTGGTGCAAACAATGTCTAAAAAGTCATCTGCTCCAAATGAAAGGGATGGGGGAGATCGGAATAAAAGAAAACCAAGAAAGAAATAAGATGATCTTACAAGCATAGTTCCAGCACCATCTGCTACCTTGCAACCGGCCATCAAGAAAGGTGCCTTTTGATTTTTGTTCACCTATAAAAATGATATGATAATTAAGATCATTTGGATCAATGAGCTAACACATACTATGCAAGAAGGTCTAACCAGCTTACAATCTTGCTTTCTCCTGTCATACTAGACTCATCAATTGCCAGAGAATGACCAGAGATCAAGACTCCATCTGCAGGAACCTGGAAGAATAACAAATCTTTAGCTCTTTGATCAGGAATTGACTAGAGATGAGGCAGAAAAAACCTGTACTGCTGCCACCTTTACCTGATCGCCTATCCTGAGAGGAACAACATCACCAACAACAATTTTGTATATTGAGATTTTCTCCCTCCGGCCATCTCTTATAACCTTTAGAAATGATTTTCAAGTAGTAAGTTTATCATCTATAAGATAAGAGTCATAATTAAAATAATTGTAACGAGTCTTTGATTACTAAACTTCCATTACCTCTATTTGGATATTTCGCTTTTCTTCATTTAAGTTCTGAAATCTCAAGGACTGTCTGTAATCACTTGTTGCTAAATGAAAATTTAATAAACAAGTCAATATATCAAATATGTCGTAGTAAATAAGGATGGTAGGGAATAGAGGATGACCCCCTTCTTCTCATCATATTAAAGGAGTGCGGCTCTACCAATAAACTACACCTCAATCCCGAAATATACAAACAAATCCGAAAAACAAGATAGGAACTTGCAAAACCACTCTGAAAGGCTAGACAAGTTTATCTGTTGAAAAAACATGCATCGAGGAGAACCACAGAAATTAAACTCTCCTTTCAAAGGCAAAAGGAAAGAAAGCTATATTATGATGACCAACTAGCACGATTCCAACTCATTGAATTGTTCAATTGCAATACTCACAAGAATACACCTTACCCCAGAAATTCAAAATTCAAAATAGCAAAGAGTGGATGTTTTTGTTTTACCAAGAAAGAAGAGAAGAAGACCGGTTTGAGGAAAAAGAATAAGAGTAAACATAATTAAACTACAAATAAGCGAATAGCTATTGAAGAACATGGAAAACACTTCTTCATTACAAAGAGAAAGAGAATAATCAATTTATTTGATGGGAAGGAAAATGCGTGTAAGAATGCAAGTTGCTCTGTGGAGAACTAAAGCTACTAGTAGCCAACAGAAGAAAGAAACTGTTTTTTAGCAACCAAAATGTCAACTATATATGATCCAAAATCTGCAACACGGATCTGGTGTGAATTGACCAAGCTAAACACGTGAATAGAGAGAGAGAGAGAGGGGGGAGGACGTATACCATAGCAAATTAAGCGGCAGCTAGGACTTTTATCAGTTAAGTGAAATTATGAGAGGTTAAAATCTTTTTCTGATTCTATTACAGTTTCATGGTTTTCTTGAATGTTAATGGATATTATTCAATTTGTCCCAGTAGTTAATACAAATTCAGTAAGCTGGGATTGACAAAGAGAGCAGCCAAGCCATTGTAGAATTTTATAACTTCTATAAATTCATTCACTTGGATTAAAAGTAGTAGACAAACAAGAAGCAAAGGAATTACCTGCTACCAAAATAACAAGTAGAATAAAATAACTTATAAAATCCATTCACTAGGATAAAAAGAAGTAGGCAAACAAGAATCAAAGAAACTACCTGTTACAAAAATAACAAGAAGTACAGCAAAAGTTATGCTTCCACCATCATACCATCCTTCTTTCAGGCCCTGTATGAATAATCATGAATGAAACTATTAGTAACAATCATCATTAACTATGAAATAACATCATCTCCTGATTTCCTAAAATAATCAAGGACCATCATTAATTTGCCATTCTATACTTGTTTGTGTTTGATAAAGAAATGGATATGGGCCCAACTTAACCTCAAAAGATAGCTCATAAGGTGAGGATTGCTCAAGACCATAAGGAGTCCAAGTGCTTATCTCACAAACGATGTGGGACTCAACACTCCTCCCCCTTGCACGCCCAGTACGTACATCTGGAGTGTGGACAATGTAATATGGGGGCCCAACATTAGATTAAGCAAGAACCGGGATAAGCCCTGATAACATGATAAAGAAATGGACATGGACCTAACTTAATCTCAAAAGCTAGCTCATAAGGGCCATTTGGAAAAGACAAAACTAGTAAAATTATGAAAAGAAGGAAAAACTTTGACCGAGCAAGCAGCATTGGGCTGCCTGTCCGCAAGTGAAGCCACATAGGTTTATGCTAGTAATGCAGAAACTCTGATAGCATGTCAAAAGAGGAAAAAAGAAGAAATATATTTCTATTAATTTATTTACAACATATAAAGGTTATCCTTTTTCTTTATTTGTCCTTATGGCCTCCATGGCAGACAAGAGGAGGGAAGCGCGACTGAGATGGTTCGGGCATGTGAAGAGGAGGTGTGAGGATGCGCCAGTTAGGAGGTGTGAAAGATTAGCGGTCGCATGAGTTAGGAGATGTAGAAGTAGACATAAGATTTACTGGGAGAGGTGATTAGACAGAACATGATACAACTTCAGCTTACTGAGGACATGACCGTAGAGGACATGACCGTAGAGGACATGCCCGTAGATAGGAAGATCTGGAGGTCGAGGGTTAGGATAGAAGGTTAGTAGGTAGTTGAGTTTTGTTGTGATGTGTGTGAAAGAGGTGGGGGGCCAGCCTTTCCATCTCCTCTTCTCCTTTTCTTAGTAGTAGTATTTAGGTATCACGTAGATCATTATTCCCATTTGTGTATTACTCCATTTATTCTACATGGAAAAGGATTGGGATGTAGTGTCTATAAATAGGGCTCAATATAATAATAAAGATACACAATTACATAATAATATTTTCTCTCATAATTTCTCACATGGTTGAAGGGGAGACTTGAAGTAACTGGTAAAGTTACTACCATGTGACCAGGAGGTCATGGGTTCAAGCCGCGGAAACAACATCTTGCAAAAATGCAAGGTAAGACCGCGAATAGACACTTGTGGTCTGGCCCTTCCCCGAACCCCTTTTATAGCGGGATCTTAGTGCACCGGGATGCTTTTTTTTTTTATTTCAATCATGCATTGACTACATTCTTTTTTAGCCCAGGGCCCACAAAGGTAGAGGTAAAGTCTGCGTACATCCTACCCTCCCCAGACCCCACTTTGTGGGATTGCACTGGGTATGTTGTTGTTTGTTACAAATCTGTCCTTATGTTAACTAATCAGTTCAAAGTGCTTTGTTTTTTCCTACGGGGTCTTTACTGGTTGCTATAGACATCAAATTGACAAGTGACAACTGTGAAATTTTCAGAGATTTGGAATGTCACAATAACAGGTAAAAGATAGGGGTGCGGGGGGGGGGGGGGGATATAGTACAATGCGCAGCTTTTAAACATCAATAAATGAAGCTATTTTGGCAATGATTGAAACTTGCAACACAAAGAGCAAAATACCTTTGTGTGTATTCCAAGTGCCAGTGATAGTACAGCAGCTACAATTAAGATGATGAGAGTCAGATCTTGCCAAGCCTCCCAAAGGAACCTCTACAAAGAACAAAGACAATAGTTACATCTCACTTCTCCTAACATAAATCAATTCAACAAAACTTAGGAAAAAGTAATACCAAGTAACTGCGACCCTTTTTCATGGGATATGTATTTGCCCCAAACACATTTTTTCTTTTTGACAATTCATCATCATCATCAACAATTCCTGAATCAATATCTGTTTTTAACTTCTCTGATAAACCTTTGGCCTGAAGATGTCAGCATCAATATCAGTATGCCTATAGAGATGCACCCCTTCTTCTAGTAGCATGGTTTTATATAAGATAAATTAAAACTCACTGAAGTTAACTTACTCCTCCATATTGTTGCAGTGCAGAAATATTGTGATCCCTAGTCACCGAAGCTAGCTGTTCAAGTGAAATTCCAAAGTCACCACTGGGAGGTAGAGGAGCAACTTCGGTACCCAACACTAGCAAACAGAAGAAATTCCAAAAACAAAGCGAATGGCAGTTTAAGGTCAGTTACTGATATGAACAGTTAGTATCTAAGCTACCAACGGTTAAAGAACATAAGCTTGCAGTTAACTATATCCTTAAATTCATTTGATGTTTAAGACCTTGAGACTTCTGCTAGCACTTCATCAATCTACCTTAAAATTAGCTTCTTGGCTACCTTGTATGTGCTTCCAAAAGACAAAGTGTGAAACAATAAGATATATCTCTTGATAGACAAATTGTGCAACCATGAGACAAAATGATAGCACTAACTTCACCTGTTCACCAAACAGGTCATATATGATGAAATATTAACCTAGAAAAGAAGAAGAATTTTACAACTAGACAATCTCAATAGATAGAAGAAAAAGAGGATGAGGGGGTGAGACAGAGAAAAGAGCAAAGAGTTAGCAAGCAATGAGTTAAGAAATACAACAACTACGGTTACAGATCAATCAATCAAAAAAATTCTCTTTCATATTTTTTCATGTGATGGATTTTTTCCGGGAAATCTAAATTCACGATCTAATAGTAGACATTCAATGACCAAATGCCAGTCTATCTGCAACCAGTGTTATGATGCAATTTTTGGTAGATATTCAAGATAAAGCATTAGTTGAAAAGAATTTGTAAAGTATATACCAATAGCTCTTTGTCCAGCAAGTTTAAAAAGTAGTGCAGCCTACAAAAGCAAACCAAGGATGGTGAGATACTCATTAAGGCAATCAAAAGAACACCATAGAAATGAATTTCATCATTACTCTTATGACTTGAGCGTGTGCTCTGATCATCCTTCTTCTTTGTTCTTTCTCTTCGGCTTTTCTCAAGTCGAGAGTATACCTAAATCGGCGTGAACCATTCAGCACAAGTGCTGCTTCCTGTCATTGATCAAAGGTTAGTCAGAAAGATTAAGGGCAATGTTGATCAATTATTTCTTAAGTTATAGACAAGAAGAACGAGATATTATTGCGTCGATAGTCAACACAGATTACTTCCTCTAAATGCACTAGTCACAAATTCTAACACGAAAGAACATTTTAGCCTCCATGACAATAACTGAGCAAAAGAAAGGAATACATATCGAAAATTATCAAGGCACCATGATTCGCTAGTTCAAATATCACAAGTCATCAACTAATTAACGGAACATACTCATGCCAACATGACAACAAAAGGCTAATAAAGTCACGCAATTTTGTAAGGCTCTAAGAGTTCATTAGTCAAAATTTAATCATCAAGAATAGAAACCACATCCTACAGAAGTCCAACAAAGACTTTAATTTACCCTCCAGCGTTTAAGAGCCTGGAAAGACGCCTTCTTGGTATTGGCAATGTCGAAAGGATCAGAGAAATCGTCTTCAGGAGAAGAGGCTCCATCGGCTTCGAGATGGGGAGATCCAGACTCCAGGTTTGTCTGATCATTGAGTTGCATGGTAACAGGCGTATCACTTGGACCAGTCATCGTCATCATGAAGAGAACACAAGAAATATCACCGACTCTTCAACGGAGCCACCACTAAGGCTATAGATAAACAAGTGAAAAATGGACGAATCGGAATGCAAAGAAAACAGCATATACAAATATAGTAATGTTATGGAGAGGTAGAGCGCCTATATAGGTAAACCACGAACCTTGATTTGTCCAAAAACGCGCAATGCCGTTAATTACGAGTCACGGGTTGTTCATGATATCGGCAAACCACTTGTCGGCCACGAATTTTGATTTGCGTTTTGCCCAAAATACCGTTGGGAGTTTTAATGGATGGGTTTTCATGATTTTGGCAAATCAATTCACCTTTCATGTAATCTCGATATACGTTTTGCCTATAAACGCGCAGTGCCGTTAGGAGTTAAAATGGAGGGGTTTTGAATTTTGATCAACGTTCATCATCAGTGCCACCCATGCAACCTTTACTCCCATGACCGTGACACTTCAAGAACCAAATATTGGTTTTACATGATATTGTACATTGAATAGGGCTTGGTACTATGCATTTGATAACCTTATATACTATATTGATAGGCTTAATATTGTACATTTGATAGGATCAAGAGATTTATCATCACTATAAATAGATGACTAAATTCACATTTGTAAGATACACCAGCACAACAAGTGATAATACAATCTCTCCCTCCTCTCTACCAAGTTCTTGGTTTGCTTCTATTATTTATTTGTAATTATATAATTTTATAACACGTTATCAATACGAGTCTCTAATCATCAACGAAGCGGGTAATATTCTTAAATTTCATCCCTGATTTGAAGTCATCAGGTACAACTGTTTTCCCTTGCTTCATATTATTATCTTTATCATTTATTGATTCACACTGAGAAAGAAAGAAAAAAGTTTGGAAAGATTCTTACATTTTCACGTTACTGCCCTGTACCATCAAATCCCAATTGTTATTATTTCATAAATTTTAATAGGACACAACTGTAAGTTAATTACTTTATTGAGTTTGGTTATATATGTTTATTCTTGGAAGTTCATAAATTAAAGGTGTGTGTTAACAATTTTATTCTAGTCATATTTTTAATCTAACCAAGCTTGGGCAGAATTATACCTTTCAATCTAGTCATATTTGCTTAGTGTATCTTGAATAAATTCATGAATGCATGTATTTGAAATGCTTTGTACATAACCCTCTTCCTATGGGATTTATAAGCAAATAAAAAGTAAAATGACTCATTACATAATAATCACATTTGTATGGCATACTTGCATTAATCCAGAAAAAAAAGATGTGTTTCTCCATTTTGTTTTGACAGCCTAGTGATTAATCTTAAGTTTGAAAGGATTTAATGTCTCTTGGTTCTTTTAAATTTTCAACAAGATATCTAATTTTCTGTGCTTACACAGTAAGGTAATACTTTGCTATCATTCAGATCTTTAATTTTCCTTAGAGGAATATCCTACTATGTAATTGGTAATTACATCACATGACTAAATTTGATATTATCTGTTTGGTTTTACTACTCTACTGTTTCATAATCTCTGTCTTTGTGGAGACTAATGAGGGTGCTGGTGAAGCCATTTTTTGTTGCTTTCAGGGTAGTAATATGGAATAACGGCTTCTTCATTTCATTTAGTAAAGGAGTTTTTTGAACACGAAATCATTCATCACTATAACAACACACATACGAGTAGCTAGGAAGTCTCAGTAAAAGATTTGTCTAGCACCTCAGTCATGACAGCAACAGCTGTAGGATCATGACCACGCCAAATATACTCTTCTGAAGCAGCGCCTTTCCTCACGGATTGTATGGCCACAACAAGAGAAACACGTAAATAGATCCCGAACTCGAAAAGAGACAAATAACATTAACTATGAAAAGAATAGACAATCCTGCTACATGCACTAGATTGTTTGAGAAATCGTACTCTCTATAATTAAAGAGCCACCAATGACCACAGCTGCATACTCTAGATGTTCAGGGGGCTGAAACAAATACAGAGAGAAAAATGTGATTCTTGTTGAAGTGACAACAAAGTATTCAACAGACAATAAATGCTTTATTTTATCGATGATATATTACCTGAGAAGTCCATAGGTTTTGAACTCCGTTAACAATTGTAGCACCAGAACCAAGGAAAATGATGCCAACAGCATATCTACGACCAAACAAAACGTTCCCTAAAGTAACCATATCTGAAAGAAATATACAAATAAATAAAAGATTCAATAGGTTCACAAAATCATCCCCGCGTGATATTTAATTAAAATGATGTTGCACGTCAAGGTATAGAGACTTACGGATGGGTAAAATCTGGTGCACGTTTAGAGCTATTTAAACCATACGCAAGAAGCGCCTACAGGAATGGAAATGAATAATGTCAATGTTGCTAGTTTGATCAATGAATTATAATCACAGAATGTAACTATATGAACAATTATGAGTTAAGAACCTGATTTGCAATATCTGCAAGTGAATGTAGAGCTTCAGCCAACATGACGCGACTGGAGGAAACAAACCAAACCCCAAGCTTTAGGGAAAGAACAAGAAAGTTGCACCTTAAAGCTGTTGTGACGGCTCGCTGGCTACAACAAATATTAGGAATGCAAAATGAGAAGAAATTAAAAGGTGCATATTAAGCGATACAAAAAGCAAACTAAAGGAGCATCAAGTATTAAGAAAAAATTAAACAGGGCATTACCCATGATCATCGAACTCTATCGCCTTTTTCTTCTTAGATCTAGTGAAGAAACCTGCAAATCAATACATTATAGTATTTGTTGTAACGACGCCAGCACTACAACGTATGGTCTATCAGGTGTTGCAAGAGAAGAGACTCACCACGGGAGAAAAGGAGGTGACCACTACTTTTTCTGGAAATGGTGCAGAATTGAACAGCTTGAATACTGGTGAAGACGAGGAAGCTGACCCAATGAAATATTGGGAAGCGCATTGCCGTGTAATCCATAATTACGAACACTGCAATGAGGTTCGGGCTCTTTGTCACAAGAATGTTGGAAGAAATTAGGGGAGAAAAGTGTGTAGAAGGAGCGGGGAGAAGAGACTCAATAACGAGGAGTACTAGCCATGGAAGATCAACAAACTGATTCCTTGAGTGATCTTATTCCAAAGATACAAATATATACAATATCTCTAGGCTTGAATCATCCTCCTTACCTAATATAAGAGATACTAATTAATTACAATATATTACAAATTTATTATAATAAATATATACAATATCTCTAAGAGTCCCCCGCAGTCTTAGCTGGAGGTTCACGGATGCTGAGACTATCCTGAAATCATCGAAAAGTACGCGCGGAAGACCTTTGGTGAAGATGTCAGCTATCTGATAACGGGAAGGGACGTGGAGAACGCGGAATTGACCGCGGGCAACTTTTTCTCGGACAAATAAGATATTCATTTCAATGTGTTTCATGTGGTGATGCTGAACAGGATTGTCAGACAAGTAGATCGCACTCACATTGTCACACTAAACCACGGCTGCCTTTTTGATCGGACACTGTAGCACCAGTAGCAGATTACGAAGCCAACAGGATTCAGCAACAGCATTGGTCACCCATCGGTATTCTGCCTCTGCACTCGATCAAGATAGTGTGGACTGACATTTGGATGACCATGAGACAAGATTATCACCCAAGAATACAAAATAGCCGAAAGTGGAACGACGTGTGTCCGGGCAGCCGCCCCAATCCACATCAGTGTAGGCAGAAAGACTTGAGATGGAGGACCTATACAGATGAAGTCTGAAATGAAGAGTACCCTTAACATACCGCAGAATTCTCTTGAGAGCCCCCATATGTTCTTCCTTCGGATAGGGGTGCACAAAAGGTTAAAACCGGACCGGACCGGACCGAATTTCTCGGTTCGATCCAGGTTATTTTCGGTCCGGTCCGGTCATTTGGACCGAATGGACCGAATCGAAATTTGCAGAAATCCAAAATCCAAATTGCAATAAATCCAATTCCACTCCAGTACTCCATAGTGTCCACTGTCCACAGTCCACACCCCAAATCCAAATTGCAATAATTTGTTACATGATTTATTATTATTACACAAAGTGAGCTTTAATAACTAAAAAACCAGCGGAGTGCGGATGCGTGCAGTGCGGCGATGGTGCAACTCTTTGTTCTTTGCACGCCGCTTCTTTGCTGGTTCTTTGATCGTTGATCCACACCACACTTGCGCTGCGACTACTGCGGCTGCGTCGCTTGCCGCTTGATCCACGGACGGTGTCCTCGGTCTCACTCACCGCCTCGCCCAAAGGTGTCACATTAGGCAATAGGCATAGTCCACAAAATTTATTCTTGAAAATGCCAAAACTAAAAACAAGTAAACAACAGTAGGGAAGAGAATGACAACATCCTTAAAGAAAATACATTATACATATACAAACACTCAAACAATCAAACACAAATGGTAGATTCATCAATTCCACACTTTTGAAAATCTGTATGAAAGAAACTAATAAAGTTAGTAATAAGAATTGTAACTCTTCTAATGCTTGCAATGAGATATCATCATATTCATATCAATATATCATACCATTCTCCAAATCTTGCAACTCTTCTAATGATTCTTCCACATTAATTAGTTTGGATTTCTTCGTCAAAGTTGCACGAAGCCAATCTTGACCACAAATGAGTCCTTGCACCATCTTTAACATAAAATAAAAGTTAAGAAACAGAACTTACCAATTAATATAATAAAAATTAAACTTGCTTTACAAAAAATACAAAAGAAAATGTATTACCTTAGGTGTCAAAGAACTTCTGAACTGATCAAGTGTTCATCCTCCGGTACTAAATGCAGCCTCAGAAGCAACTGTAGATACTGGAATAGCTAATATATCACGAGCCATGTGTGAAACAACGGAAAATCTTAGTGAATTGAGCTTCCACCAAGTTAAGATTTCAATATCTTCTTCATCCGCCTCTTCATTCAAATATCGATCAAGCTCCGGCCTCGTACTATATTTACCCTTTGCTTCTAACGAAGATTTGAGCTTCCTAACTTTAGTCTTGAGATCTAATCTCATGTCACTTGATTTAGATACATCACTTGTCCCACTCAAAGCAACAGTAGGAAAATACATAGCTTATATTCATCAAACAAATCATTTAGGACTTGTTGAACATTCTCAAGCAAACTATCACCCTTCACTTCCCCATACATCTCATGTAGAGTCAATTGTAAACCAACCTTTTTCATCGAAGGATCAAGAATGACAGCCACATAAATCAACATGTTGAACTTTTCTAAACTACCCCAATACTTATCAAACTTTTCTTTCATCTTACCAGCCATTGCACTCAATTCTACATCACAAGTACTTTCTAGTTCTTTTAATATTCCAAGAGCTGTACCAATATCAAACAATGCACTATTGCACGTGACACTCAAAGAAGCAGAAACATTATTAGTTAAAATATAAAACTTTTCTAGAAAGATAACAAGCCTCTTGGCCAACAACCAATCATTCTCATTGAGGCCTACATTATTAGGCTCTTTAAGATCTTGTTCTTTATGAAGTTCAAACATACCAAAAACTCGCTCAAATTTTATAGCTGCCATCAACATAGTATAAGTTGAGTTCCAACGAGTGGGCACATCAAGTGACAACAAAGATTTGCTCTCTATTTTCAAGACTGTTGCAATTTCTGTAAATTTAAGAAGCCTAGCAGGAGAATTCCTCACAAATTTCACAGTAGCTCGAATTCTTTCAATTGCTTTAAGAGAATCTTTTATTTTCAAATCATCTCAAACAATAAGATTAACAATATGAGCGACACATCTCATATGCAAATACTTTCTCTTACTTATTGCACTACCATTGTTTTGAACTATTCTCATCAAGTGACTACAAGCAACATCATTTGAAGAGACATTATCAACAGTCACGGTAAAAAGTTTCATATGTAAATCCCAACTCTCTAAACAAGATTCTATAGCTTTTGCAATTGACTCACCCCTATGACTTGTAATCGGAAAGTTTAGAATTCGTTTTTGCAAATTCCAATCATTGTCTATAAAATGAGCGGTAAGGCACATATAGTTGATTCTTTGATTAGATGTCCATGAATCAGTTGTCACACAGACTCGTTGGCATGACAATGTGAGAAATTCTTTCAACTTTTCTTTTTCCTTCAAATAAAGTTGAAAGCAATCACGCGCCACAGTCATACGGGAGGGTACTATAAACTCAGGGCAAGCAACAGATATGAAATACTTAAAATCGGGTTTTTCAACACAACGAAAAGGAAGTTCGTCAACTATCACCATATAGCACAACGCTTCCCTAACTTCATTTACATTTAAAACCCAATTTCTCAACTTCCCTTCTCATTTTTTATCCGCAACAGCCTCCAAAGTCAATTTACTTTGATTTTGTTTAATCACATTCTCCGGGTTTAGTAGGCATTGAGTTGCATGATTTTTCACATTTTTGTTACCATTAATAGCAGAGTCACACGCAAAGTTTTATGGCAATACTTACATTCACTCGACGCTTGCCGTCGTTAGTCAAATAAAGCTTGTATTCCTTCCAATATTCAAATTTGTTTGTTGCAGTAATATACCGTCGTTCCTCCATGGCATAATACTTGTCTGCGTGGAGTGTATTTGTTGGTGTTTGAGAAGGCAATACAAACTCGTGGTCGTGACACCGCGCTCCAAAATCGCACAATGAGTGAGTCGACGGACGAGTCATTTCATCGTCTCTTTCCTTTTGGATCGATATTAGATTCAGAGGTACTAGACATCATTTGCATGTGAATACAAACATTTAATATCATTTAAAAATACAAATGAATACAAACTTTTGTTGCAGAACTTCAAATGACAAACTAATGAACTATTCCTTAGTAGTAAGTACTAAGTAGTACATACCTTGTCGATAGATTGAGAGACCGAGAGTGAGAGAGGCGACTGAGGCGGCTCGACTCTGGAGTCTCGAGTGGGTGAGTCCGGAACTGGATTGAGAGAAGTGAGAAGCGGCAGTTGAGACCGAGATTGAGATTGAGGCGACGTTGTGAGCAGTGAGGATCGAGGTGAGTAGTGAGCGACTTCAGTCGTCGACGGTGAGTGGTGGTGAGGTGCTGAGATTGGGATTTAGGGATTTAGAAATGAGGGAGGGAGAGAGAGAGGGGGTCGGGAACGAGAATAGGGGTAAGGGGTGTATGTGTATAAGTGTATATCATTTCGTAAGGGGAGAGGGACTGGGTGTGTGTGTGTGTGGGGGGGGGGGTTTAGTATTAGTATAAAAATTAGGATTATATATATTATATATATTATAAAATAAAATTAAAATTCGGTCCGGACCGGACCGAAAACCGAAACTTATATTTCAAAGAACCGAAGACCGGACCAATAATTTCGATCCGCTCCAAACAGGTTCGGTCCGGTCCATTTTTCGATCCGGACCAATTTTTGTGCACCCCTACCTTCGGATCATGCATGTGTAAACAAACTTGCTGGACCGCATAGGAAATATCAGGCCTCGTAAATGTGAGATACTGCAATGCTCCAGCCAGGCTGCGGTAATGTGTGGGGTCACTATATGAAGTACCTGAAGCGTTACTCAACTTTGCCTTCGTGTCGACCGGAGTATGAGAAGGTTTGCATGAAGACATCCCTGCTTTGTCAATTATCTCTTCTGCATACTTCTTTTGACTGAGAAATAGACCACATGCATAGTGAGCTACAGCAATGCCAAGAAAATAATTCAACGGGCCTAAATCTTTCATTGCAAATTCTGCTGCAAGAAGAGACATAATAGACTGACGGAGTGAAGTTGAGGATGCAGTGAGGATAATGTCATCAACATACAGGAGTATATAAGCTATATCAGTGCCCTTCCGATAAATAAAAAATGATTGATCAGACTTGCTGTGAGAGAATCCCAATTTGGAAACAAAATCGGTAAACCTGTTATACCATACCCGAGGGGTTTGTTTCAGAACATATAAAGATTTCCTCAATAGGCACGTGTGATCTGGACAGGCAAGATCGCAAAATCCCAATGGCTGATGCATGTATACCGTTTCTTGCAAGTGACCATGTAAAAATGCATTTTTGACATCCAACTGATGAATGGAACATGATTTAGACAGTGTCAGGCTAAGAACAGTCCTGATAGTTGCAGGCTTTACCACCGGACTGAATGTTTCCCCGCAATCGACTCCCACCTGTTGAGACCTGCCATCACCAACAAGACGAGCTTTGTATCTCACAAAAGAACCATCAGAATTCTTTTTATGGCAAAAAACCCACATAGAGCGAATTATGTTCGCATTAGATGGTCGTGGTACTAAATCCCACATCTTATTTTAAATAAGAGCAGTAAATTCATCTAACATGGCAGCCTTCTAATTCGGGTCTGATAATGCAGTTTTGGAGTTTTTTGAAATTGGTGTTTAGGCCGAAAAATATCACGCATAGCACAGGTTTCCATGGTCCGTTGAGAAGTGTTGGATGATTGAATAGTGTTGGAATTTTGGGCCGAAGCAATGGGCAGGGAAATTTCGGTATTTTGGGCTGAAGGAGTGTGTCCGGTACCGGGCTGGGACAAAGTAGTAGGAGGAGGGTGTGGGGTGATAGGTGTAGGGTTCAATGAGGGCCCTACAGTATTATTTTGAGAGTTGAGATGATACCTCAAAATAGGATGAATTCCGTCGTCCAGAAAATCATATGAAGGTGGGGATGATATGTCAACATGCAAATTATTATTTCTCGTCATGTCATATTTGACGAATCCACTTTCCCGTTTGCAACATATCGAGCTCGTAAATGTGTAACTGAAGGGATGCGGTTGTACAATACCTGAGCAGGTGACACATTCGAGATTAGTTTACTAGGAAAAATATTTAAGAGATATGTAGCCATTTGGAGAGCATGGTGCCAAAAATTTGTGGTGTGGACGAGTGCAAAAGGATAGAGCGAGTCATATTATTGATTGTTCGAATCTTTCTTTCAGCTTTTCCATTTTGAGAGGATGTATGTGGACAGGAAATACGGACAGACATCCCAGTTTGGATACAAAAATTCTGAAATTGAGCATTTATAAATCTCCCCATTATCACATTGAAAACATTTAATGGTTTTGTCAAACTGAGTTGTGATAAACACACTAAATTGTTTTAAAATGTTATAGGTTTGTGATTTCTGTCCAAAGGGAAAGGTCCACAAAAAAATCGAAAAATGGGTAATGTCCACAAATTACAATGCAAAATATCAAATGGCATGATAGTAGTAGTAGTAGTAGACACAGAAAATGGAAGTTTAACATGTTTACCAAACACACAAGTTTGGCAAACCGAAGAGTCCAAAGGTCTATTACAAGAAATCAAATTATTCTTCCTAAATTGATTAAAAACGGGTGCCCCTGGATGTCCCAACCTATTGTGTCATATACTAGGAGAGATGGCCGCAAATGTGGATGGTGTGACCCTGCAATTGGTGGAAACAGAGGTGATGGGATATAAGTCCCCCGTGCTATTACATCTCATGAGCGGTATCCCCGTCTGAAAATCCTACACAAAAAACCAAACGGATCAAAATTCACATAAACACTATTGTCAGTGGTAAAACGTCTAACATAGATCAGGTTTTTAATCAATTGTGGTGCATGTAAGACATTTTTTAAGTGTAATGGTGGATGGGGAGATGGTAGTTTTACCTGACCAACACCACGAATTGAAATCTCCTGCTCACTGCCGACTAACATTTTTATTATCGCTCATATTAAAATAAGACGAAAGATTACCTTGAAATGTCGTCATGTGTGACGTCGCCCCTGTATCCATATACCACGATTCATCTGGAATATTTAGATTCATATGACTCATGGCTTGTTCAATATCTGTGGGTGCATATCCGACAGAGGATGATGCCTGAGCTGCAAATGCATGTTGTGGACGGGATCCGAGAGGGATAGACTGGCGATTTGAAGGAGGATGAGGTCGGGCTCATGAAGTCGCCTGAAATGGGTGTGGCGGGGCAGCCCACGGTGGGTACTTCCACCATGCGCCATCGCTGCTACACAGGCGCTCTACCGCCACTACCGGGATGGCTATTCCGCCCATTGGTTGGCCGCCCCGTCCGCCGTCCGCGCCATTATTTTTTTCTTTATTATTGCGATTTGAACCCCGTTTTTTACCATTATTAGAACGATTACTATGTCCCCATGAACCATAATTTTGGGATTCCAAATCATTAGGAGAGGAGTTGGTGGAGATGAGGGCGGTTCTTGTTGTGGTTGCTCCCGAGGATGTCTGCTTCGCTTTTCTTGTTTCCTCAAGAATTAATCGTGAACGAGCCTCATAAAAGGGAGGTAAGGGATTGCTTTGCTGAATAAATGTTGCAACACCATCATAGTGTTCATTCAACCCCGCAATCAATTGAAGAACCAACCTTTGATCCGTCACGGGCGAACCAACGTTGGAAAGTTGGTCCGCAACTACTTTCAATTCTTGACAATAGGCTGAGATGTTGGAAAAATCATCCAATTTAATATTCGTAAATTGGTATTCAAGATAAATGGCCTAGACATTTTGTTATCTTGAAAAATATTTTCTAATCTTTCCCACGCCTTTTGAGTTGTAGAATTGGGTTGTAATATGGTATGAAGATCATTCGAAATAGTGTCATAAATCCATTGAAGGACAATAGCGTCTAATCGAGACCATAATTTTGTATCCACCGTAGTAGAATCCGATGGTGACTCGGATGGAAGAATATGATCAATCACCTCATAAGCACGGCAGTGAATTTTGAATAGTTCTACCCATGAGGTATACTGCCCTTTCTCCATTTCAAGAGTTATGGAGATGAAGTTTTTGACGTTATTAACGGCAAGAGCGGGATGAAAGGTTTGTTTTTCAGTCATAGGTTCCGAATCAAAGGAAGAGGGGAAGGAAGTGATGTTTTGATGAAAGTGGATGAAGTAGTCTCTAAACTTGTTAAAGTCTAACCAAGGGAGGATGAGAATTTCGGCTAGGGTTTTAGTTGTAAGTTTAGGTTTTTAGGGAGTATTTAGGTTTAGGTTTTTGGTGACTAAACCTAAAGTGATGGCCGAAAATATCACTTGAAGGAAGGAGAATTTTCGGGTAGGATAAAAGAGACGAGAGAATTTTAGTGCAAAAGATCTTTGGCTAATGATACCTGAAATGATTCCTTGAGTGATCTTATATCATGGAAGACTAATCTTCCTTACTTAATATAAGAGATACTAATTAATTACAAATCTGTTATAATAAATATATACAATATCTCTAAGACAAACAAGTGTGTTTTATGTATATTTTTCTGTGTATCAGAGTAGAGGCAATTGATCAGAAGAGGAAAGGGACGCGTACGGGTAGCAGCATAAGCGTATACTCCCTTCATCGTCCCCATTGAAAGGCCGTACTATTCGTACAGGGAACTATTCTTTTGCATTTTTACTACACAATGTCACTGTCCTCGCCCCACATAGTGGTCTCTAATATGGCTGCTTTCTTTGTTAATTCTTAACTTTGTTCCCGTGCGTGCAATAGTGTATTATTTCTTTCTTTTGTTTTAGAATTTAAAGTGAAATATATTTTTAAAAAAATGAAAATGACTTCCATTTCATAAAGGGTGATAGTACAAATCAAAATATGAAATTTAACTTAATACCTTATTAATTTAATTGTTTATATTATTAAACAGCAAAATACTCTTAGATCATTGATAATTTCAAAAAAATAAACCATACCATAACCTAGTGATATCGTTCGAAAAGGTCTAATCACTAAACTTGCTGAACCTAACTACTAAAACATGTAACCAAGAAAAACGTATTAGATATATAGTGTCACGGAGAGATTAAATTCACAATTTCAGATACATATAACTTGGCAAACGAGAACTCCGTTCGCTCTCTAGGGGAAAAAAATATATGGGAGAGTAGCAAAGTTGCTCATCAAAACCAAAAATGTCGAGCTGCCGGCAAAAGAAAATTGTTATCCCTACAGTACACGCCAATTCAAGAGGCGAACCTAAATTGCTATGCTACATACAACTATTGCTCCACGTAGAGCATTTAATAAACTACAACGTATAGCAATACATCCAATAATATCAGCCAACCTCAGGGTGCAAGCATCATGAGGCTAGCATTTCACTTGGGGATTGAATTCCCCATTATAATTAATCTGCAGCTCAATTAATGATGAGTACGAAATCGACCTTCTTTCCTCGTTCGTGATAGCCTATCTGATTCTTGGCTTCCACCTGACCTTACAGAACTCACTGCCCGATCATTCCTGGTAACAATTTTTATGGGGTGGGCTTCTGTGTTAAATACCCACTCATCTAGGGGAATGACTGATGAAGGAGAGAAAAGAAGATACAGATATTTTAGAGTCTCTGCAAGAAAGAAGCTTTGCATCATATTATCTTTGACACCGGTGTTGACCTGGACAAAGGCAAAAATGTGTTAAAACAGAGGTGAAATCAAATCTTGACTTCACAACCAAATTTATTTATACATGTGTCAATTGAAAAACAGGGTAAAAGCAATCATACTAATAATTACAAACATGCATCCCCGAGTTCTAGAGGTTCCCAACAGACTTTTGGCCGCAGACCATGAAATCCCATCGTCGTGATAAAAGTTGGCATTATACATGCTAAAGTTAGTCGCAACAATTTAATTACACTCTCAGAAACTAAACGCCTTGTGTTTCAAAAAACCCTCCACTTCATTTTTATCTTCACAATTTGCTTCATAACTAGAAAGAAACACTGATCTACGAGGAATGGAGTCAAGTTATTGCTGTCCCAGGACAATTTAGCTTCAAATAGGAGAAGATGCAACGAGAATTCTATAAAACAGAATAGTGTAGCTCTGATTTTGAGCTTCAAGTGGGAGAAGATAAAGATAAGATGCAGCAATAAAACAAAAAAGGGTTCTCAGCTAGCTCAATATTGCTCTTTGCTTACAATTGTGTAACGGATGGTGGGCTGACAGAGGTAGCCCTTTGCAAAGTTACATACTTCATTCTTCATTATATATTATGGTTGCTCAATAAATCAAATTTGAAACCTGATGATTGAAGTACAGTAAAAGTAAAATAACTGTTTTAAAAAATTAAGTTTAGAAGCGAGCTGGTGTTTACAAGGTGAAGGAGAGGGAACAGCACCAAGTAGGAGCACCAGGTTTTCTTCAAACAATAGCCTAAAAAATCACATGCATGTATGTACATCCCAATTATCAATATTTGAATCCAATAATAGAGTGTATTTCATGAGGGGAGACAACTTTTTTGACAAAGAACATGAGAAATAGCAGCAATTGCTTAACCTCCAGAAACAGAATAAAAAGTGCAGCATTTGAAGGCATTTAAAGAATGAAGATAATGGAGTAGTAGATACTATCTAAAATTTAAAGAATTGAGTTTGTGCTTACATCTTTAAGTCCAACATATCCAGACTCTACCCTTGAGTTCTTTTCAAATGCTTGAAATATGTTCCAACCCCACTCTTGGTATGTCTTGTTTCCTGTTAAGCGCCAGAGGTAAAACAGAGACTCAACTGTCTCTGGCCTTAATATGTTCCATGATGTGCCCACACTCATATCCTGAAGAGCATTAAAAAGGAAGTACAATTTAAATAAGTTATCACCATAAGCAAACAACAAAAACAAACATCACCATGAACTAAACTGAAAACACTGACTTGGCCTTCATTAAAAAAATAGTTCTCTCCTGCCAATTTTGTAGGTGTTGACTGGTAAAAGTTATAGCACGTCCAAGCAAGCTGCAAGAGAAGGTTAAGATATTCAGCAAAAAGAAAATGAATACTAGAACTTTCTGATAACAAGAAACAACACTGTAGTGATTAAAGCTCCTATAGATTGAGCCGACCGATCCTCTGGACCTTCCCATTATGTGAAAGGCAAGTTAGACCATAGAATGCAATCACACTTAAAGAGTCACTAACACTTGGGTCTTATCTCATACTTCACCCTTCAGCAACCCCAGCAAAATATAAGAGCCAATGAAAGCAAACATCTGGTGGTGTGAGAGCATTGCCCACAGCCCACCATAGCTAATGCTCGAAAGTTGAACTAAAACCTAAAATTTCTTCCACCAGAGATCACTTCATCAATTAATCAATTTCTAAACCTCAAACACAAACTAGTTCTTTTGAGAATGGTAACTTGTATATTACTGGGAAACAGCACTAGGGCAGGCCAAACCATATTTACAGGAAGTCAAACCTAAACTAGTAAGAGTTGATTAACAATACCTCCTCAGCCAGTGATAAGAACTTCTGAGCCTCATCAGGGCTATAACCAGATGATCCTAAAGCTAACATCCCAGGAGCAAAGCATGCAAGTTCATCCATCTGCACAAAATCCAAAGGGTAAATAAAACAGATTCAAGAACATCTCAGACTCCCCAAATATATGCAAAAGCCTGTACATCACCTTGTCATTTAAAGAACTTCCCATCTTCTCACAAAGATATGCAAAAGACGAAGGGGTCGTCCTCCGGACCAAGCTTAGAAGACCTTTCATTGATGTTTCCCACATTTTCCTGTTTGCAGAATTAATGGAAGAATTATATTGAGGAACACGGAGGAATGCGATACTTTGTAAAAAAATACAAAGAAGTTAAAGAAAATCATTTCATATTTCAAATCTTTTCAAGTCTCAGAAAGGCTAATATGCATCCAACATTCCTTTCTTCTTTTCCACATCACAGATCCGTTTTTGTTCTAGCTAAGCACTTATAGCACAACCTATTCACTATAACCAATTTCATCTTCCTGCATTCTAGCGCACCAGAAAAGGATAAGGATTCAAGGGAAAGACCAACCACCTAAAAACAAATTCCAGTAGTACTCAAAGCTCTTTAGATTTGAAACTTAAAGTTCAAACTCCCATAAATTATACTTAAGCTTCCAATTAAAGGAAGAGTCTAAGGAGCATAATGAAGTTTGATACTCCAGCTACCTCACTTTGACTACTCTAATCTGCCTGGCAAGGAACTTAATAAAAAAAATGAAGCTTGAACCAGTAAATAAATATATGTGAAAATACTATAAATATGTAATACTGTTACAATATGCGAACTCGAGCTCTTCAAGTGGTAGCTTTTGCACCAAGTAGAAAGATCATTTTAAGAGAGTGATATAAAACTAGTAGTAACTTTAATAACTAGAGTTATAATACGTATTTTGGGGGAATTGCTGGATAAAGCATTCTTATCCCGTTTAACCAATGTGCTTCCATAAAACCTCGTGGAGTGATAGAACAAATATTAATCATTTAGTCAGGTCTGGCTGTGAAATATCATCAAAATTCGCAACTAGCTTTGATTGATGCGTATTTGCTGCCGTTATATGTACTCAGTCTGATATCATGAATTCACAGCAGTTATGTGGACTATTTGGAGAGACCGAGAGAGAAAAATAGGAGAGCTTTGTATAGAGAAGGTCCAGAAGGACTACATACATTATTATATAAGGAATAGCCTTATATCCCTAATTTACTTTTGGTGCACCGATGAGATCCTTGTAGGTATAGGAGATTGGGTGTCGTTCATAGAAAATCATATTTTTTGAAAGATTTTCTACTTTTCGGTATACTCCCTTGTATGCAGGTGTTTTATGCCCTTTGTTTATAAAATTTCATTACTTGATTAAAAAAAATCATGTATTCACAGTGACATCATATTTCATTTCTTTCAGCTTTTTTTTCCTTACTACATATTTTCTTTGGTTTCCTTGCTCTTGGCTTTCCTACTTGAAAATATAAAAAAGGCTCCAAATATGAAATATGTAAACACTGCCAAAGAATACTTCTATTCATTCCCGCAACACATGATCAAAGATTTGATTTGAGGCTGATGAAGTATTGAAGCATTAATATATGCACTTACACCTACAGGAACCATCAAGTGAAATACCGGATGGACTGATTTGAAGATTTAAAAGGACAGCAATACCTGAAAAGAAATAGATAGAAGTGAACTTAAGCTGCTTACCTATAATGACTCACAGCAGCAGTTCTGTTTCCTTGTATCCAGGCCTTGAGCAAATATTCATAAAAGCTGAAATAAAAATTATTTACTAACTTTTCATATGAAAAGAAAACGTGAAAGCTCTAAATATTCATACTCGATCACAAATGCATAAGACGAAGACTCTCCCCCATTTTATTTTTTCTTTTGGGGAAAAATATTCATACTCGGTCAGGTTTTCACAGGGATCATTCTGGAATGGACAAAAGAAGGTCATTTACCTGTCACCCATTGCCCCAAATGTTATAGTTGAGTATGATGTTGTGCCTTTATGTGGATTAATGTATATTGGAAGCAAACCATCATCTGGAAAAGTTTTGTTGAGTTCTAAGATAACATTCTCCACCTGAAATAGGAACATACAACACATCACCGCGTGAAGACTGATCCAACAATCTGTAGCTTAATCAATTTATGCAATACCAATTTACATATCATAGTGCCAAGTTGTAGTTCTTTGAGAACATGAATTAATTTGTGTTTTCTGAAATTTTCTCAGGCTACCTTTTGTTGATATTTTGGGTTTCCTGTCCTCTGCGAAAGAGCAATAAACTCAAGCTGCTCGGTACCAGAATCTGCCAGGATACTATCACCCTGAGAGCAAAGAGCACAACAATTTCAAAAAAAAAAAACCACCCCCTGGAAAAATACAAGTTTTTGTAACTAAGCAATATGTGACATGTGCCAGCAGAAAGATCACTATCAGATCAGTTAATATGTTTGCACAAAGGACAAAAATACAAGTTCTTTGAAAAGAAAGGGGGAAGATGAATGCAGGGAAGAGAGCAAAAAACAACAAAGAGAAGAAAACTAAACATTCTTTGAGCATATTAAAAGGAAACTTCAAGAGAGGATCCTTCGTTCAGGCACCTCCCAATAGATAGATACTCTTCTCCTATGATGGGTTCCCTCCACAATCTTCACGAAACATAAGAATCAGGAAACCAAATCTTATAACTTGTCACATACAGTATTAATTGCGCCCACCCGCCCTTTTTTGAGATAGCTGATCCCTCCAGCCACTTGCCAGAAGATATTGTAGTACTGTCACAAGGGGGACTTAGTTGCAATTTATTAGAGTTCAAACTTACCCCTGTCCACCCAGGGTTATGTGGATTCCCATGTGCCAAGTTGATAATGTTGTAAGGGATGCCAGATTCTGTATTCCATGCAGGCAACAATCTGTCAGCAATTTCTTGAGCCTTATCAAGGAAAAGCTTATCACCAGATAGATCATATGTACTAAGAAGCCCACCTACAACCCTGAGTTGTTGAAAACACAATTAACCAATGAGAATCATAGTGCAATATTATTGAAACTGCGAAAGGATAAGAACAACTCATTAATAACTCATATTAAACCTTATAAAGCAACCTTATGGTTGTCTCAAAAACACTTGCATCATAGTTCTTGTTGAAATCCAAGGAGTTTGCAACCCATCTGTCATCAGTAAATTATTAGCCACTCTCAGCCACGAGTAATTCATTGGAAACAATTATATATGGAAAGCTTAAGTACCTTACATACTGCATAATTTGCAAAAACAATTCAATAGATTAGAGCAAATCTGCTTAATATGACGAGAAGGAAAATGGAAGTGGTGAAATTAACACTTCCACATCTGGCAACGGTCAAGATGCAAGGCATCAAATCCATAAATAAAACAAACAGCAAGCAAAACGAGGGAAAAGGGATGGAATAGGAAGGTAAATGGAAAATTGACAAGTATCTTGACCAATTGCATATGCATTTTAACTTTTTTTAAAGTGACAACACACAATGTCTTGCTTTTGACAATTTTCACTATATTCTAGTTTAACATTTTCTCTTGTCCGAGGACAAAACGAGGACCATAAGTAATACACAGAAAACAATCATGCTACTTGTAGTGTACAGCGGAGCAGTCACAGTAGAAGATGATACCATTTTGGATAAGTAGCTGGCAGTCACAAATGTACAATGAAGCACAATGACAAAATTGCAACATTCTTAAATCTAATTACCAGAGGTGAAACTGGTTCCTGACTATATAGGAAAAGAAAGATGATTCTAGAGGAGGCAAGAGAACAAACTCACTCTCTAGCTCTCTGAAACTGCTCATCCAGGCCCATGATATATAGTGTGTCAAGAGAATCTATCAAGGTCGCTCCAAGACCACCAAAACTGTCAACGCCATTCTTTGTTTGCGGCTGGCATTGGATATTTTCAGCATATTAGTTAAATAATTTTACAGAAGTGCACTAAAGAAGTAGTGTATGAAGTACGAAAAGCACATAGCAGAAACCAACTGCAGAATCAAGGCAGGTTTCAACTCCTAAAAATATTCAATTATGAACGAAACAAAAAGGATGTGTCCAACAGATTTCATGCAATCATTTCCTTTCTGATTTTCAATAAATTATAGTTCATGATCAAAAGTCAATGCTCTACCAATTAACAAGAGTTAGTTACCCAATCCCATATTTACCTTTTATTTTCCATAAACACAATCACTTAAGGCAGTCTCAAGGGTATCATGGGAACATTTACTGGAGCTGAAAGGTATGAACTCTTATGTCGATGTTTTCTAGAAGTGTGTGCTTAGACAAAAAAGAAGAAAGAGAGTAAAATAAGATTGCATATGAAGCGATACTATTTCCTTCTATAGGTAAATATTTTATTTGGTTACATCATATCACCAAAGAAAGTGCTGATTATGTAAATTACAAAAAGTCAGTTGCATTTTAGGCTTCAAGGAAAGTAAGATAAGTGTCTATTCCATATACATATTGTTCTTAACAAAAGTAGCAGCAAAGGTGGGCAGAAAAAAATGTTTAGCAATGTCCAAGTCTATCTTTTCAAGAACATCTAGACAGCTTTATCGATAACAGACTGGTTCAGCATAAAGCAGACCTCTTTTGAGAAATATAACTCCACAGCCTAAACCCCAAACCTCCTCTAATTTGAATTGATATCGGAACTTCTCCGAAAATTCGTAGCACGTGAACTGATGTTTTAATTTAAAATCAACCAAAAATCAAGCAAATTCAGAAGATTGAAGTTCATCAGTTTAGGTAGCATAAAGGTGTCTGTTTTAAAACCCAAGTTTATTAACAGATTGCAAGAAGAATGTGCTATCCTCGCTACCAGAAGACTCACAAATCACAATATTAAATTTCTCGAGAATCGTGTCAAAACATACCCCAGAAAATAATAAATTAAAAGCCAAGTCTTACGCACTCATGTAATTGCTTTTTCATCGTCTTTTGCAATATTCAAAGCGTCAAAGCATGCTAAATCAATATTTTTGGTCAGGATATAAGAAGAAAAGAATTGTACTTCCTTTGTCCCATTTTTTGTGGCACTCTTTCCTCTTTACTCTATCCAAAAAAGAATGTTACATTTTTGTAACCGGAAACAAGATCTCTAGAAAGCCCCTTTTATGAAATTTCTGAGAGGTCAACCGGGGTACGGATGCTTTATTTATTACCAGATAGAGATGAATACTATACGGTAGCGGCAGAAAATTATTTAGCCTTAAATCAGGATATTCAGGAAGAACAGGTTGTGCCAGCTCGATACCGTTAAGAATTTTTTACTATTGCATAGGAACAGGTTCATCTTCGAAGTATTTTTTCTTTTCAATATTTTTCTATTAGAGCTTCCCTCATGAGAAATGGGGGAGAAATAAAAAAAAAGTCTTTATTGAAGAGGCTTTGCACCTGAAATAGGACTAATGCAGATCCAGAAGAATGTTGGTGGGACGCTAAATGCCATATTAGATTTATGAAATCAAGGAGTTATCAATCTTTCCTGCCTATATTGAAGACTCAGTCGAAAGGCAACTACGAAAGCTCATCTTCACTTCCATAGCTCCGGGGTACGGGGTAAGATAGTCTTGATGAATCTACTTCGGACTAAAGGCCGTAAGAACTCGAGCTACTACTTCTGACTTAGACGTCCCGAAATTAGTGTATTTAGATTGAGTTAAGATCTCAACCTGTGATTTAGAAGTTCCGGCTGGAGAGCTTGATCTAAGTAAGGATATGATTCTTTAGCCCTTATCCACCAAGTACTACACTTGATTTATTGGATTTGTTGCTAAAATATCGGTATTAAACTTGAAACTCCCGGCAGATGGCCAGTGGCCCAAAGAAACGAAAGAATCGGTTACGTTTTTCATATGATCTCCTCATATAGATTGACTAAAAAATCGAACATAGTTCTTTTTGTAGCACTTCGCCCCTCTTTTTATTTATTATTTTATTTTTTCTGAAATTGAGTCAAAAAAAAAAAAATTAGAGTTAGTTATAAATTATGAACTAATGAAGTAGTCCTTTTATTGGTTATTGGAACACGAACACTTACTAAAAAGAGTTCCCCTTGGTCTATGAACGGGCAACAAAACGGCTTCCACAACTACGAAGAGAGAATTTTTATATCTCGCATCTACTTAAATTGTGGGAATATGACAATCTCTTTTGTTGAATTGAAAGGATTTTCTATTGAATGGAAAAATGTGATACGCTGAACCTTGGTTCGTGAATTTTTCAGTTTGAATTTCTACATTTAGTATTTAGTAGTTTCAGCAAAAATTCATGCTTTTGACGTAGCATCGGGTGTTCACTTGGAAAACCTTTCTATAGTGCCCCAGAGAAGAAGAAAAAGAAGGCGTTAAAAGACCCTCCTGGCCAACCCTAGACACTCTAAGATCCTTTTTCAAACCTGTACCCAGTGCTTCCTCTATCTCTATCAATTAAAGCCTTATATCCATAAAAAAAAGTTGCTAGGCATTTTAATTTTTTCCTATTTTGACTTCTATCAAGTTTCTTTCTTTGCTACAGCTGATAAAAATTGTTGTTTTAGAAAATGCATATGTAGAAAGCCTATTTGGTTCTCATACGGAAACAGGATTGACTACTGATTCCGAAAGGAATTGGAGTTACATCTCTTTTCCATTCAAGAGTTCTTATGTGTTTCCACGCCCCTTTGAGACCCCGAAAAATGGACAAATTCCTTCCCAACTCTGTATACTTAGCCGGAAGCAGGGCATTCCACCGATTTGACTTAGGGAGAATAGCTTTCCCCTATAGTTTAAGAGTTTTTTCCCCTTACTAGTTGACAAGTTTAGTATTCACTCGGAGCCACTCTGTAATCAGTCCCTAATAAATTTTGATCACTAAAAAAGACCTACGCGGGACCTTCACCCGGAAGACAGAATAAAAGGTAGACAACAGTCAGTTGTTTCACTTCAATAAGAGGTAAGGCAGAAAAAGGGAAAAGGGAAAGGCACCTTGACTTTGAAACACTGGCTTTGCGCTATAGTTAGCTCAGCACCAATCAAGAATCCCCAAGGAATTCCAAGAATTCTTGTTATACATTTGTTCCAACCCTCAACCTTCTTTTTTAGATTCATGGATATTGAACCAATCGAACTCACTTCTAACACCTGTTCTATATCTCTCATTCTATATTTATTTCAAATTCTAATTGTTTAATGGAATAGTTAGTTATAACTAATGAAACATTCCTCCACTTTCAGGAGAAAGTGAAGATAAAATTTAATCTTAAAATTACCATTTTACACTTACTGATGTGACCTCTTAGGCCCCACTTCATATAAAAACTATTTTATTATTAGGAGAGAGATATAGGATGAAATCTGGAGTCTTTCCTTATTTCATACATTTGTGCCCGACTGTCACATAAAATGGGAAGGAATGAGTAAAAACATAAACGAACCAAAACAAACCAGGAGTCTCGCATGCTTATCTAGTCAACAAAAGGTATTAGCACTTCGGAGGCTCAAATAACAGAGAAAAAAAAAGTAATGGAAAACATCAATCAACAACTATATTTTTCAAGAATCTCCTTCCCGGACCCACGCATAGCGAGAGCTTAGTGCCAATGATCTGATTGTGAGATTGCATAATGCAACAAAACAAAGGCAACATTAAAAACTTATTAGAGTAACATCTAAACCTGTAGTTCATCATGGCCCCACGCATATTTTTCATAAGAACTCCAACCATGAAGCATAGCATCTTTCACTTTCTCTCTTCGCTGAGCATCAAGGATATTATCTGGTGAATCCATATACTTCACCGCATGACCACCTTCACCACTATTTTTCATTTTTTCAACTGACGTGCCTCCACCATTCTTCAATTCTTCCAGCTACAAATTCCAGAAGAAATACAAACAAGATTAGTATTTAAGATCAAGAGATTGAATGCTTCACTGCAAACAACAGAAGATAGGTAGACTGAGAAGCAAGCAAACATGAAAATAATACTGGCATAACTTTTAGACAACAAGAAGCAGAAGAAAAGAAGTTAGGACCCGGAAACAGAGGGTTCAGTCAATGTATCGCCTTCTTTGGACTAATTTACTTGAGTTCCTTCTCTGTTTTCTGGGTCCTAACTCTATTTTTTTCTGCCTTTGTTCATTTCCTATAATATCTAAACTTGATAGGATGGTCCTAAGCTTTAGGCACAATATTTTAAATTCCAAGCTAATTCAGAGGGCCCAAGACTGCAGGTTCTAGCCCTCAACTAACTGAAACAGACTGAGGTATAAGCTCAGTGAATGGTAGTACAAAGAAAATCTTCACTAAGCGAACCAAATTCAGTTTTGGGCACTGGCAGGACAGTCCTGAACGAACTTAAGCAGATTGAGGTATTAAGCTCAGTGAAAAGGTGGTACAAGGAAACTTCTCGCTAAATAAACCAAATTCAGGCTTCATAACCAAGCTGGCCATATAAATCCCTCTAGGCATTTCCTATATTAACATAGAGATGTTAAATCTAACAAATTAGTAAGTTTATCAGACTTTCTATTATAAGTAGTTAACAGATTCTCAACCTCACTTAATTTTAAGAAGGAAGAATAGGAGGTAGCTTGTGTAATTACAGCTTGTACTGGCACGTATCAAAAGACAATCTAGCATACCGATTCCCCGACAAGGCAAGAAGAGGGATGGCAGCCACAACAGAATTAAAAATAGTAGGCTGATTATTTAACTTAAAAATTCCACAGCTATAGAAAATTGAGAGAAGAGAATTAAAACTACTTACCAGATTACGCAAGTGTGTCACTTGTTCCTCCAACTTAGAGATTTCTTCCTGCAAAAAAAAAAAAGAAGGTTGCTAGTTTCTTTACCAATAGAAATTTTTCTCAGTTAAAAAAAAAGGAAAAAGAGTAGACACATTGTGACTCATGTCCTGACAGCTGCTCACTTGAGTGCCCCCAAGAGAGTAGCAAAATGGCAATAAAGAAAAACTTCTGATAATGTTCAAACAACAAGTTGATCAATAAAACAATGAAGATAGAGTCTAACTTCTTCCTTGATTCTTTTAGCAAAGTTATTAAAGTAGTAAATGATTACATTCAGAGAGATTAGAACTAGCAAATAAACAGTTTATAAAAGAAGAATGGAAAAGGAAAAAAGAAAAAAAGACAACAGTAAACCCAACTACAACAGCTCATTTAGAAACTTGAAATCCCCTAAATCACATTTATCAGTAAAAATCTCTTTTATTTTTTCTAAGGGATGTGAGAACCTATCAGATCAGGGGAGACAAAAAGATCACACCCTATGTTGTGTGCTCTAAATCTGGAAATCTCACATGCGGAGTCCATGAAAATGAAAAAACTAGTGTGTGAGTTCCATTTAACCACCACCTCAGTCCAACCATCAAAAGAATCTGAAACACCCCCTTTAACTAAAAGACACATGCCTCAAGATCCCGTAGCCTTTCCTATGATGAATGTAAACGTGTATAAGTATATATCCCACCATAATTAGAATATATCTCATATATTGTGTAAATATTAGTAATATGTAATTATGGTAAACTAGGATTCCTATTGTATTAAGGATACACATATTAATGAGAAAGACTCCCAAGGAAGATTAATATCATAACTTAACCCCAGGCGTGAGGTCCATGTTAACCACCACCTCAGTCCAACCATTAAAAGCATCTCTAACTAAAATACACATGATATTAATGTATGAAGATCCCGTAGCCTTTCCTATTATGAACTTAAACCCACACGTGATGGATGAATATTTGATTGAACCGAGGGACCACTGCGTGTTTTTCCATATTAACAAGAACAAGTAATCTCCATCTCAAATTATATCAACAGTGAGGGGGGAACATTCCATTATATGATGGGAACATAAAAATAGTCAAAGTAGATAGTAATTAGATAAAGAAGAAGAGGAACCTGATGATCACGGAGTAAAGTGTGTCGATCCCAAAAGAAGAAGGTAGCAAAAACAAAAACGAGGAAGAGCAAGGCAAGCCGCTTAGGTCGTTTCAAATAGTAAGCCGGATTTATGTACCTCCATATACTCCAAGATGATCTACTTCTCCCCATCAAAAAAATGCAGATCGATAGGAACGCCAAAATCTCACCCAACCACTATTATTATATATAGCTTAGAAATTATTTTATTTTATATATTTCGTATCATTTTTTATTTTTTACAATAAGCATTCATATTATTTACTTACCACACTCTTTTTAAGAAATAAGTTTTGTCCTTTAAACTAAGTCATAAATATTTGTGTGGTTATACATCATCGTATTAAAAATCAAATATAAATTTTAAAATTAAATTATTATCAAATAAAAAAATGTGTCATTCTTTTTTAGATAAATAAAAAAAAATTGAGACAAAGGGAATATATCATAATTATAATATTAATTTTAATTCTCATTCTCATTCTATGGTAAGTAACAAATTTGGTTATTAATTAATTTCTCATTTATAATTCCATCATTATATAGTCTTTGACATAACTTAACTTCCAAACCAAAAGACCCGCAAAGAGGGAAAACACGATTATTATAAATTGTTGTATATTGGTAATAATAAGGAACAGAAAAAGTTACAACAACAACCAAGGTGAACATGAAACTTGTTTCGCTGAGTCGATTGATGATCAATCTTTCTTTAAGATAATATTGCCCTGTATATTCCTTTCAACAGAGTAATGACAACTTATCTCTCAAGATAAAACAGCAACCAAACTAATGAGCAAAGGAGACTCAAGAGTTCGCTATAGGAATAAAGATCTTAGAGTGTTTGATTGCTAAAGAGGAAGAACAATTTTAGGAAATTGTCTAGAGAATGTGTTAAGTGTGTTCTTGCAAATGAGCCAAATGCCTCATTTTATAGTGTTGAGAAGATGACTTTCCAATTGCCCATGTAATGGCCTTGAATGACCATGTAATGGCCTTGATTATGGAGTGTTAATTCAGCCAAATAATGGCTGAATTCATTTGGGATGTAATGGAGGTTTAATACCTCAAAACCAGCTCAAGAGTCATGTCTTTTCGTCTCCCGTCGTAGCCTCTAGACTACCAGTGTCGCGGCCCTGCAGGGAGGTGCCGCAGCGCTCAAACTTCAGAGAGTTGGAGTCGCGGCCCTGCAGGGAGGTGCTGCGGCGCTCCAACTTCAGAGAGTTGGAGTCGCGGCCCTGCAGGGAGGCACCGCGGCACCACAACTTCAGAGAGTTGGCGCCGCGGCCCTGCAGTTTGACGCCACGGACCGATATTCATGACTCGTTTCATCTTTAAACACATTGTACACTTCTTCCTCCATTTACCAACGTGAAATCAACGTTATTTAGTCAATAACCGTCTATTACCTTACGTCTCAAACAATTCATATTTGTATCAATATCTCTTCCATTGAGAAAATATGATCATTGGCATTACGTGTGCACGTGTGTGAAAACAAGGTTTCCCACGCGGAGCCCCAATTATTCGAGTTTCCCACGCGGGACCTCAATTATTCGAGTCATAATTAAATAAGATTAACTTATTTCACGTTTAATAAATATTTCCTAACCTAAATACTTTTCAATCGGTACTAACATGGACCTGTGTTCCATTTAAGATTAAGAAATCCCACTTTACATGTATGTCTTCGGATAGTTGGTCAAAAATAATTTTTTCATTTACTGAAAAAATCACATGCTCATTTTTTTTTAGAAAATACTTTGTAATAACAAATAGTATCAACAAAGTCGGAACAATTTTAAGAAAGAATATGTATTAAATGAAAGAATGTAAAAAGAAATTTAAAAGTCACATATTGAATTTAACCAACTCTTGACCCCTTGGGAGTTGGAAGACTGTAATGACAATCCTCCAATTACAAACGTTGAACAACTAATCAATTGACTAGAAAAACAAACACTTTTGAAGAAGCTTTAGGATGAATAAAGCATATAATTGACGGAGAAACTTGGTAGCATTCTTTGATTTGGTGTAAACACACCTGATGCGGATAAGTTAAATATACTCATTAAACCAGTCGCCTTCTCTATGCATTATTTAATCCTCATTGTTTTGTTCCGAGTACTTCTACTAATAGTAAGGTAGTTGAAACTCGAATATGTTCTGTGTTAACAATGCGTCATATTAAATGGGTATACACAGTGATATAATCAGTCCACAAATCCGGCTCTTGGCAGCCCCCCAATCCCCCCCCCGCCCCCCCCCCCCCCCCAAAAAAAATGGTTAACATAATCAAACCCATTGTCAGTTTAAAACTGCAAGATGCTAAGGGTAAGAAGTGGCTGGCACATTAAGTGAAGTTATGAAGGAGACCCTTTATGACGGAATGGTCATCTACTGGTCTAATCAAACTACTATACAAAATATTCTCCTTGGAGTAGCACAAACTGATCACAAAAAATCATCACCATTCTCTGCGCCTTCAGAAACCATCTGTTGAACCTCAACATTTTCATTCTGGCATAACCCAAATATCAGAAGTAAGCACAGAAAATTGGTAGTGTAGGCTACTAAGAATGAGTACCTCTTCGCCTGTATCAACTGATTGATTCTGGACCAACGGGACTGCTGCATTTGAAGGTCCCTCAAAGTTCCCTCTATAAACAAAATCAATGTAAAACATGAGTTTGCCAGTATCACCAGTAACAGATCAGACCTTAAATTGAAATCAGAACATGTTATAAAAGTCCAAGAAGAGCACAGCATAATTACTGAAGAAGAAAATGAGAAAAAAGGGAATCTTGTCCCAGCACGCAGACATAATCTACAATCAATGCGAAGCTTATAATTACATTAGAGCCTGATTTGAGTGGTGGATAGAACAAGCCGATTTGTTTTGGCAAGAAAGATACAGGCAGAAGGCTTCTTTAGAAAATAATTCTAACAGATGCAAAACAATTTCTTCCAAACGCAAATCTAAACACACTATTTTAGAAAATGAATCAGAACGGAACCAAAACCACACCAAGCCAAATAAAAGCTTGAGTTAAAGAAGTTTTTGTACCTAAGAGCGACCTCCTTCCGAACAGTATAACGGATTTTCTTCTCAAAATTCCTTCCCTTCCGCTTTTCACGGAATCTCATCAATGATGCTAACCTTTGAGGCACATTAAACCTCTGTGGAGTATTAGATAATCCCTGGTAAATGCTTCAACAGTTAAAACCTAAACACCATTCAACCTCTCAAAAAGAAAATGACTTTATCAACTCAGTCTGCCACGCACTCTATTATTTTGAGTTGTTATATTCATAGGAATGCTCGGCGGCACTTCACAGGCATCTAATAAGAAGTACAGCCTGCACCTGAACACAATCAGTTGAAGGAAAATGAACACATAACAACGTGACGTGGAGCAAATTAAGTGTGAGTTACACAATGGACGTACGGGAATAGTATACACCTACTACTACTAGTGCTTAGAAAAGACAAACAATTACAATACAACAGGCTTGAAGCCTAACATGAGTTGTGACAAATGACAATGAGTTTTGTGATCTTGATCTTCTGTTTTGAATTCGTCTTGGATCTTCTGTCTTTGGATCTTCGTTTCAATTGCAAAAAGGTCCTTGATCTTGATCACCTGAAACCAAGAGACACTAAATATCTACTTGTTACAACTAGAAATTTGGTCGGTGGTAGTAGGGCCGACCGACCAAATCCGGTCGCCGACCCGGCCGACCGACCACGACCGCTATAAAAATAAAAAAATAAAACGGGACGGGGCTCGAGCAGGCGGGGCAGTCTGGTCCCGGCAAACCGCCAGCCTCGATCCCGCCCAGCGATCCTCGCTGCGAGAAAATAGTCGTTGTCCAACGCCATTTTAGGCCTCCCCTCCCAACCCACTACCCTTTATATTTATTTTTAACCCCTAAATTATTATATTTACACTTTAACCCAATTTTTCAACTATAAATACCTCATTCCTCTTCTTATTATTTTCACAAATCTTTCTACTCTCTAATTTCTCAATCAATTATCAATCAATCTCTATACAACATTGTCTACATATTCAATCTATTTATTAATTTGAGAATTGGGAGTGAAGTTGGCAACTAGCTTGAGGATTATCTATCGAGCAAAGTTTCAATTTTCAACTTCTCGATTACACGTCGACTCTACGTCGGCGTTTGGTACATTCGTTCTCTCATTAAATTATTATTTTGTCTTTATTTCATTTAGCACATTTAATTTCATTATCTATTTATCTTTAACTATTTATTAGCATAATTAAAATGAAAGGACTAAGAGCGTGTTGGGTAAGTGAGCTTACAGTAGGGGTGGTAACAAGGAAAGTGGTACTTCTTCTAGTATTCTTGTTCGGTTATTCCTAGACAAGATGATTTTATAGATCCTGAAATGTTTCCTGAAATACCATATGATCTTGACACAAATGATTATCCTCAAATTGAAGAAGATTTTAATTTAGATGACACCCTAGATGATGATACACCTACTAATGAAGATGATACACCCACTAGTGAAATGTCTCCTATCCCCTACTATGAGGCAGGTCACAAAACGACCATTAAAATCGGTTGTATGGAAATATTTTGTGAGGACGTAGCTAATCAAGTATTGTATGTAAAACTTGTAAAAATGTTTATTCTTTTAAAAGCTGGACAAGGTCGTGGTGGACGGGGTTTAGGAAGACACCTATTGCAAAAACACAAAGCCTTGCGTACGCCAATACATGATTGAAAAAATGGTGAAAGCGTCATCTCAATCGAACAAGGTTCACATACTGTTTCGGAAAAAGTACAGGGTCAAATTAACCCTATGACGGGGGGAGTTGTAGGCCCTAAATACGATAAACATAAAGATAGGAAATCACTACCAAAATTAGTTGTTGTGGAGGGTTTGCCTTTTTCATTTCCTGAATCTCCTGGTTTTATTCATTATATTAGAGATATGTATAATCCCGCTTATAAAGGTTTTCCTAGATCAACTGTTAAAAGAGATGTATTTAAATTTGCACATGAATATCAACAGTATTTACGTTATGCATTATATCATTTAAATTGCAAAGTCGCTCTAACTTCTGATATAGGTCGTAGTACTAACGGCCGTGATTATTTAACGGTAACCTGTCATTGGATAGATTATAAATGTTCTATTCAAAAACTTATATTAGCATATATATATATAGATAGTAGGCATAATCGGTGAGTTTATTTGAGAAAATATTTATTCATCTGCGATTACTTTAATAACTGATAAAGTTATGAGTATTACATTAGATAATGCATCTTCTAACAATTCTGCTATTAGTATTTTAAGAGATGTTTTAACTCCGTCTTTTTCAAAACATTTTCATATCAAATGTGCGTGCCATATTTATAACTTAGTTGTAAAGGATGGTCTTTCACTTTTTCAAGATATTCTTGAAAAAATACAATTTGCTATACACTTTATTTTTAAAAATAATAGAATTCAACAGAGAAAAGAATATAAAAAAACTTGTCACGATTGTGGACTATCTTACAGAAAAATTCCCGAAGAAGTACCAACTAGGTGGAATTCTTTATATGACCAACTAGTTGTTGCTTATGACTATAGAAAACCTATTACTTTATTTTTTAACGCCCATAATCAAAATCCAAATGATATGATTGTGGATAATGATTGGGAGAAAATTAGAGAACTTATTGTATTTTTAGAAAATTTTCAACGAGCAACAAAAGAATTTTCTACTTTATATTATCCTACTATTTCAACTATGTTGTTTTATATAGTTATAATATTTTTACTTCTTAAAGAATATATGGAAAAATGCACTATCTGCAGCTATTAAAAAATGTTTATGAAATTAAAGAAATATTTTATTCCTATTCCCCCTATTTATATTATTGGTGTTGTATTAAACCCGACTATTAAAGTAGAGGGTTGTAAAAGTCTTATTGAAAATATTTATAACTGTATGGACGTACACTACCACCTCCAACTCCCAAAAATTTAAATGTTGAGCCACCTATTGAACTAACGCTAGAAGAAGTGTTGAATAGCGTAGAAGATGAATGCAAAAAAGTATATCGACATTACCAGCAAGAAAGTGCTAGTAACCAACTGACTTTTGTACAATCTTCTTCTTCTTCAACACAGGCTAAAAAAAGGCATGCTGTTTCTGGGGCTAGTAGTATTAGTTCTATTGAAAGCCTCAGAAATAGAATGTGTGGTGGTACCAGTGCTAACCAAATTAGTGAGTTCGATGTTTTTGTTTTGCAGGGTAATTTACCTTACCAGGCAGTTATCAATGAAGAAGAAAGGAAGACTTGCTGAAATATTGGAGCCAGAATGAGAAGACATTTCCGACACTTTCAATGATGACCCGAGATATTTTGAACATTCAAGCGTCATCAATCGCTTCTGAAAGCGCTTTTTCTGCAGGCAGATTTTAAATAGGAGAGCACAGACACTCATTAGTCGGAGACAGCTTGGAGATGGCGGTACTATTCAGAGATTGGATACGAGCGGAGCGAAGGAGGTGCGGTCAACCAGAGATTAACGAAGAAGAAGACGACAACTACAACGACATTTTATCTGAAGGCATGAGTAGCGACGTGGAACAATTTGACTAAGATATACCAAATCCAACCGAAGAACCACAAGAAATTATAAAGAAACTAGAAAAAATATTTTCAAATTGGTAATTTATTTCATTGCAATTTTTTAATTTTTCTATGTCTTTTGCAATTTTTTTCAACAACAGTACACTACAATGTTGTAATTTTGAATCTTGTATATTTCAATTAAATAATTAATAATATAAGAGGCACAAAAACAGTCTTGGGATGTTTTTTTACACTCTTCTTGTCTTTGTTTAATTATTTAGTTTATACTTTATAGTTTATAGTTTATACTTTATAGTTTATAAATATATTATATATATGAGTATAATACTATAATTATAATACTATAAGTCTATAATATTATAGTATATGTATATGACTATATGACAAGTATATGTTAATGTTACTTTGTTAGTAATTTAGTATTTTTAATTTAGTGAAAAAAAAATTTTAAAAAAAAATCAAAAATCAAAACCCGCTGCAACCGTCCGTCAGGCAGGCCGGTCCGACCGTCAGGCCACCTGCCGGACGGGACACGTTATGGTCCCGCCGACCCACTCCAGCCCGGCTCGACCCCACCCTTTTCTCCGCCCGACCCGCCCAGGCCAGCTAACCCGGTGGGCAGCCGGCCAGCTGGTCGATCTGAATTACAAGCGTCTTTGAGTCGAGTGTTAGCACTTTGTCCCTAAGACATTATTGCCCCGTATATATTTTTTTACGTTGATGGACAACTGTCTCCCAAGATAAAACAGCATCAAATAAATGAGCAAAGGAAACTCAAGTATTTCTCAAGAAGAACCTTTGAGTGTTTGAAAGATATGCTAGAGAGGAAGAGGTTCAGAAAATCTGAACTATACAAGAGTGAGGTATGTTCTACAATTGAGCCAAGGGCCTCAATTTATAGTGGGTGTAAGATAACCTCTCATCTAACCAACTAATGGCAATCAATGGCCATGTAATGACACTTATTGAGAGGTGTTATTCAGCCAAATAATGGCTAAGTTCATGTGCCAATTCGTGGGGAATCAATGCCCCAAACCAGCTCAAAAGTCAAAAACTTTCCAGCTCCCGTCGAAGCATTCTGCCATCGAAGCGCCGCGGCGCCAGTAACTTACTGCCACCAAGGCGCCACGCCGCGGCTCCGACGGTGTTGCGCCGCGGCCCTTCACGACTCCGCGGCGATTTCCGACACGTTTCATATTTTACACATCGTACATTTCTTCCTTCATTTACCAACGTGGAACACGCGTCATTTGGCCAATAACCGTCCATCATTCTATGTCTCAAACGTTTCACTTACGTGTCAATATCTCTTTCACTAATGAAATTTATGATACTTGACACTACGTGTGCACGTGTTTGGAAACGGCGTTTCCGACGTGCGAGGCCTCAATTGTTTGAGTCATAAATAATGGGTTAAACTTATTTCCACATTAGTAAATTTCCAACAATCCCCTCTTGAAAGAGATTTTGGCACACCCACAAGGTGCTTTTCTAGCAATCTTTCGGCGGACCGATGTTGCATCTGGATAGGTAGCCGTGGCTTTGAACCTTCCATAGTAGAATACCATCGGACATACTTAATGCGCGGTGAACGTGATGTCTTGAACCGTCAGTGTTTAGCGCGTTCATTTGAGGTGTTGTAACACCTCTTACTTTAGTTAGAATATGTCGTAGTAATATCATATAAGTGGGAAGAGATTAAAGTCGTTCATGTGGTTAGAGATGTAAGACCCTGTAGGTTCGATGAATCTTGAAACCATTATATATTGCCGTGATATTTTGCCTTTTAAGAGATATTTTATTTAGTAAAAGTTTGATAAAATATGTTTTTTGTAAAAAAAAAAACCTTACTCTTAATGAAATAATATTAGTATATGTCCTAATTTTATAAAATACCCATGATTTATTACTAGTAGTGGATAAAAGACTTAATGTCTCTACGTGTACCTTTTGTAGTAATTTAATGTAATTATTTATAGGGTCCCACTGATTAATGGCTATTCATATCAATAGCATGGATTAGGACCATATACTTGGTCGAAATGCCCAATACGTGTATACATAATTACATATTAGATATACTAACTATGAGTCTATGACTCCTCCTATGTAAAAGACTTTTAACTTAAGAAGGTGGGCCCTCTCTATTTTACACTACAAACTTAGATAAGTAACATTTCATTTTTGGGGAGTTCATTATGAAACAAAATCTGTTTCGGCCTTGAAAGCCATTTTTGGAGAACCCATTTTAGGTGATTTGTTTCTTAGATTTGAAGCTTAATGGTAAAGCCCTTGGTTATGAGAGGGGTCAAGAGTTCAACAAGAATTTGAATAATTCTAGTAAATTGAGGGTTTCTCGAGAAATAAGATTGAAGTTCCTTATGGACTGCTCAAGTTGTATTGTGGACACAGTGGCTAAGGTATGTTAAGACAAATTCTTCTTTCTTTTGACATGTTCTGCGTATGGAGTATAACTGTAATATTATTCCAAAAATTATTCTATTCTTAGAAGTTAAGAATAATCATATTGTTGATTCCTATGCTAAAAGCATGTCTAAATTATGTCTAAGTCCTTAATAAGACATATGAAAAGGAAGATGATAATGTTCACAGTGTCGTCAAAGGTAATATGTTACTTGTTAAAATTGGAATATGGAGTTGTCATTCATGCAATTTCATTTGCAATTTTGCATTGCATTTGCATATTATCCTGGACCACTGGTGTTATGCGCCCTACTATATGGTAAATATTATATATATGTAGGGGAAATGGAAAAAGGGAAATGCGTTATATACGCACACCACCTGCAGCTGGTACAGATTATCACAAAAGAGCCCGAAGAGGCTAATATGATGTGATGTGATATGATGCCCACAAAGGCAATTGAGACGGGTTGCACGATCCGCAACACTAACATGATGTGATGGGACGGGTTGCACGATCCGCAACACTAACATATATATATATATATATATATATATGGACCGCATTTGCATCATGCATGACATTTAGAAATATTATGTCCACAGAGGCCGATAATGAAATGATGCCCTAGAGGTTGTTATGGTAAGGAAGATTGTCCGATGAGGTCGAGGTATGTGCATACTGCATCATGCATAACATTTAGATATTTAATGTTGGTCAGTTGTTCCTGTTTCAGTTGTTGTTATACTCCTGTTCAGCTATTATTCATGTCTAACATACTCAGTACATCAGTCGTACTGACGTCCTTTTTGTCGGGGGACGTTGCGTTTCATGCTCGCAGGTTCAGTTAAAAAAAGTGATGGTTCACGTTGGTAGGTTGTTGGTTCAACTGATGTTGGAGCACTCTATTTATTTCAGAGTTGCAGTCTAGTCTTGATATGATATTTTTATGTCGTATACTCCTTAGAGGCTTGTAGAAAGGTGTCCTGTGGATAGTGGTTTTGTATGACCTTATCGGTCTTGGTGTGATCATGTATATATGTATAAGTCAATTTTCTGGTTAAGAGCTGTCAGAATCTTTTTCGGCTTAGTCCGTGCTTATTTATGGTTAGGTGTTGATTGTGTGATTTGGGGTACCCGACGGGTGAGATTCGGGCGCCCGTCGCGGCCCTCCGGTTTGGGTCGTGACATCTGTCCTCGCACTTAAATAGGTGGTCTCCTACAAGGTATCCTGCTATACCCCACTTCACAAGTGTTAGGCACCATTAAAAGTTTCCCTAAACCTAACCTCAACTGTTGAGGATCATTAAAGGTTTTGGAAACTTAACTTTTACCAACTCTGCATCTATCACGGGAACGGCCTTGGATTCACGTTTCTATGTAGAAATCATTATATGAAGTGCCATTGCTTCCACTGAAGCGCTCAACTGAATATTTTTCCATTGAACCTAATTCCTGGGATCTCCGGTCTGTTAGGTTGGGTATCCACCGTATCAGTTCGTATTGTTTGAGTTTTAACTTTTAAGCCCATTCCCCTAGACCGACAGAACTCTTGATCTTTGGGTAATCCCTTAATTAAAGGGTCTGTTATATCCTTTGATTCAGTAATCAAGGATGTGTCACCCGATCAACTGTCATACGGTCTTATGTCCGCGACAGATATGTCCAGACACCGTCATCCGTGTCCTTACAGTGTATAACTGACGAAGGCACGAGTTACTCCCGATAAGGGACATCCTCTAAGAGGTCGTGAAGTTATTCAACTTCTCATCATGCTTTGTACAAAGTAATAGACTCCGATTCCATCACGAATCTGTCGATGCAAGTTTGCTTAGAGGATTTTGCAAAGACACACCATGCACATTCACTTGTGGCTTTGGTGTTCTTCAGATCTGATATCCATTTTGCATCACTGTGTTTTCCCAGAATACCATAATCTATAGATAAGCGAATAATTCATATGTCGTCACATCCCATTTAACGCCTTCTATTGGTCATTTCCAGAATCACGAGTGAACCTTAGTTCAACTGATCTTTGAGCCGATACCAGGTTAGCTGTAGTGTGTAAAATACATTGAACTACATGTGACCTGCGCATATCGCTCCCGATACATGAGTGCACCATGATTCCAATCAATTTTATGATTCATATCCATTGGTGACTTCAACGAGACTGTCAAAACACCTCACAGATGAGTTTGGTTTAGACCAGTCTATTATTTGTCTTAGAAATCCCAATTCCTAAGATGTCATCTGCAAAACCCATATCGTTCATATCGAAACAACATTTCAACATACTCTTAGTCTCTAGGATCAACCTAGGACTTCTCTCTGTGATCAACATGTCATTTACGTAAAGGCAGATCATGACGAACAAGTCAGAATTACCTTTCATGTAGACACATTTGTCACACTCATTAATGGGGAAACACTTCGATAGTATAGTACTATCAAGGTTTTTGAGTCATTGCTTCGGGGCCTGTTTTAGTCCGCATAGAGATTTGACAAGTCAACAGAATTTCTTCTCTTCCCTGGAACCACATACCCCTCGGGTTGTTCCGTATTACTTTCTTCTTCCACTTTCGGACTTTTGGTTTTCCAACTGTTGGCTTTCTAGCTTCAGAGTAAATGTTTCTGTAGACAGATTCATTGTTTCTGTTTTATCTGAAAATTCCAGGACCAAAGTGGAAGTTCAGGAAAAAGCCCAACAGTTCATCAAACCAACTCTCCGATTAGGAAGGTTGTCTTAATATCCATGTCACACAAGACTGCAGTGGCCCTAGATGTTAAGTTATTCTCAAAGGAGCACATGTCCAAGTAACTGAGGCCTTATACTCGTCAATAGATCCATCTAATTTACAACTCAAAGGTTCTTTTTCTAGAGGAAGATCAACCATCACACAAGTATGGTTTTATCTGATGAAATCTATTTATCTCTTTTTAGCTTCTTTCCAAAGTAGTGCTTTCGGAGATGACAATTCCTTCTCAATTGTCCATGGTTCATACTTAACCATATAAGCTAGAAGGCCTGGAACAAGCCTTTGTCCCCTCTTTTTGCTCTGTCTCGGTTCAACATCTAGAATCCCTGAGTTCTGTAGATTTTGCACATTAAGTTCCTGATAGTCAGCAACTTCTGAGTCATATAGATCTGAAACGTCTAGTTCCGGACAATCAGTCACTCACGGATTCTTGTTAACTGTGAGCAATGACTTCTCTTTCCTTCTCAAGGAAAATTTTCTTCAAAGAATTCAGCATTTTTTGGCACCAAGATGCGATACACACTATTGTTATTTGAAGATCTAGTGGATATGCAATCTACAATCTTAGGTCCAACTTGACATGTTTTGGCTTAGGTACTTCAACCCTTGTCACACTACCTCATATCACAACATCTGTATATGTGATTCTCTCCATGTTTCACATGAAGGATTATCCTTATCTTTATGCGGAGTTCTGTTGAGAATCGCATAAGCGGTAAGGATCGCCTTGCCCCAAATACCTTTGGCATACGGATCTGCGCTTGGCAAACACTGTTGGTGTGAGGTGAGTAAGGAGCAGTCGTTTGATAAACGATGCTTCACATTCTCTCCCTCTATCCCTACGAATTCCTCAATCCGTAGGTTTTCAACTCCTGCTTCCGAAGCGCCGCAGCCCTGCCTGGAAGGCGCCGCGGCGCCTGAATTACAGTAGCCAACTAGGCTTCAAGCGTCGCGGCTCTTGGTGGAGGCGCCGCAACATTCCGGCCGTTTCATCTTTGTTCTTCAACAAAGGATGCAATACGTTGTACCATCATCAATGAAGATCACAACATACTTGTCTCCCCCCTCTATTTGTACAAGCTTCAAATCACCCACGTAGGTGTGACTAAGTTATAGAGGAGCGGGCTTCTTTCGCTATTCCTCTGACGGAATGGAAAGGTGATTTTGCCTTTTCGCCTACCTCACACCAATTTTGAGGTTTTATGTCGACAGACGGCAACAATATCAACTTAGTTAGATTTGAATAACTTTTTATTTAACGTGTCTTAATCTATAAAGGCATAGAAAGCACGGATTACAAATATATCATTCATTTGGCTACAGTCTTACTGTACCACTCTTAGTTATTATAGACCTGTTGGACTAGACTCAAGCCAGTTTGATCAACAGAGTCCTTGAACCAAGTTTGGGACATGTATCACCTCATTTTAGAGTGATCCCATTCCCTTAAGTCCTTTTGAGGACAACATTTTCAACTCCTTTTACTTTGGAGGTGGTGTTGCTTCACATGAACAACCTCTTGCCCGTGGTTAGGGCGTAACCGGATCGTATGAGATCTAGATACTCTGGCCCACTCCAGTTGCCTTGGCAGACTGAGTGTCCAATTTCTTTTGTGTCTTTCTTTAGGCCTTCAGATCATTTAAGATCTGAAAACTCTGGCTCACTCCTGTCGCATGTAGGCTTTGTATGACTGAGTGTCCAATATCGTCCTGTCATGAGACAGATATGGCCCACTCCAGTCGCCCGTAGGCTTTGTATGACAGAGTGTCCACCATTATTCTGTCAAAAGACGGATCTTCTGTCGGAAACGGTGACAGGTTTGTCTCTAGTCCTTGTCCTTAGTCCTCTTCCCTTGCTTAGGATTGTCCATAAATCTAGTTTATTACAATCTAAGTCCATTCTTTTTTAGGCCGTTGTTTATAACAGTCCAATCATAAACGGGAAGATAAGTGAGATTAAACTTCTGATTTTAAAGTGTAGAGAATATAAGTCTTAACAAAACCACTTCAGATTCCTAGTCTTGCTTTATTCACTTTTAATCAGAAATTATCTTTTAATCTCAATTTTTGACAAGGAATAAAAGTTAACTCATACCTTTGGAATATGGCCCACGTCAGTCACGTGTCCAAATCCTCCTTACCATAAGATGGAGACTTTCTGCTATAAGATGGAATATCATCTTCAGCCTTCTCAGTTGACATCCTCAACCTCTCGTGCACGCTTGTTTCCACCACTCTCGGGAGCGGTGACATCAACTCTTCCTTGACCCTTAGCCTTGTCATCATGACTATCAGCAATATCTTCAAGTTCAGGATCAGCAACAAAGATCTCACTTTTGACGAAAACAGATTTGTAACTATCGTCAAAGAGAGACCCAAAACTAGGATCAGATTTGTTGACAGCGACAGACTGTTTATAGAACTGTCAACAGAACTGGTTTCAACAAGGAAACCACAGCCAGATTTATCTGCTGGCATACATCTTTCTAGCACTAGTACAATAATGTCTTAAGATTGTGAGTTACACAATGGACGTACGAGAATAGTATACACCTACTACTACTAGTGCTTAGAAAGGATAAACAATTACAATACAACAGGCTTGAAGCCTAACATGAGTTGTGACAAATGACAGTGAGTTTTGTGGTCTTGATCTTTTGTTTTGAATTCGTCTTGAATCTTTTGTCTTTGGATCTTCGTTTCAATTGCAAAAAGCTCCTTGATCTTGATCACCTGAAACCAAGAGACACTAAATTTCTACTTGTTACAACTGTGTCAAGTCGAGTGTTAGCACTCTGTCCTTAAGACATTATTGCCCCGTATATATCATTTTACGTTGATGGGCAACTGTCTTCCAAGATAAAACAGCATCGAACAAATGAGCAAAGGAAACTCAAGTGTTTTCTCAAGAAGAACTTTTGAGTGTTTGAAAGATATGCTAAAGAGGAAGAGGTTCAGAAAATCTGAACTATACAAGAGTGAGGTGTGTTCTACAATTGAGTCAAGAGCCTCAATTTATAGTGTGTGTAAGATGACCTCTCATCTAGCCAACTAATGACAATCAATGGTCATCTAATGAAACTTAATGAGAGGAGTTATTCAGCCAAATAATGACTGAATTCATGTGCCAAACCCACCAATTTCAAGCAAACAAGTCATGAAATTCCAGAAACTTCTGATGAACCAGGACCTTATGTATTGAACTAGCATGTCGTAAAATCTAAAGAGGTCAGACTAATATTCATGTAAATATAAAAGTCTCTTATATCCAAGGGCATCGCCTGAAGAGGCTATCTGAGCACTCCTTACTACGACAGTTGTGAATTTGTGATAGCTTAAAAATCCCTCCCAATCACTCTGAATGACTATGCTTTCAAATTGGCCAAAGGACACTACATTGTTTAACTGAGCTCAATTCAGTGAATCTTTTAGGTTGAACACAACGAACTAAAGAATTCTTAGATAGAATTGCATGAAGATAAAGATGAAGAAGTAACCTTTTCAGGAGATACAGACTCAAATACATAGACCTGACCCCGGAAAGAGAGCGTGAGCTGATTACTATTTTCAGTAGCGCCATGAACTGCCATCCCATTGTGATTATCAGACATATTTCCAGGATCAGCAGAAATATCACCCTCTATGCACTCACTACCACCACTTCCAACCCCAGCAGCAGCCACACCATTATCATCATGCTCCATCACATTCCCATTACTTATATGGTGCAAAGCATTTTAATGATGATGATGGCTACTGTGATCATCCTGTTCTTGCAAGTAATGCATCATTTCTGACTCACTCCCTGGTATTGGATCCATCTTCATTCCAAAAATAGTATCTGATACCAGTATGTTCAGTTCAGGGGCAAAGAAGGACATAAAAAGAATATATTTCACACTTTTTCCACCATAAGAATATTTTCACAGAAATGATCCAACTTCATCCGCAACCTTTTTTGGGGGATTAAATGAAAAGATCAAGTATATGATGCATACACATAATTGATTTAATTCAGGATGTAAACAGACTAATCAAATGGTTGACACCTCTAGTACAATAGCTTTAACAGATGTTGTGCAAATTTACGACCAAAGAGAGAGGAAGAAGAGTTAATAGATAGAGGAAACAGAACAACATTAAATTCAATGATTGTTTAGCAAGAATATTCACAATGGAGGTCCTAGAAGCATGCAAAGTTATTCTTAATATGTATTTTGTCACTATTAAGTCCTTCAAGCTAAATTTTCCAAAGACACCTTAACTTCAGTTGTAAGAGCAGATTTTAACCAATTTTGTCACCACAATATGGATGTGTTTCTCATCAAGATATGCTTTTATTCAAATTTAACTACATGTATTTCAAACATCTTAAGCACAACTTAAAAAATAAAAATCCTAAAACGATTCCTTTTAGAGAGAGATCCCCTTAGAATTGCCTCAGTCAACTCTCCAAAAAGATCCTGAATAACTCTCCAAAATCATGAAAAGAACCAAACTTTAAATAAAAAATGTGTTACCTCCCATTGTGGGGTTATAACATAGTTTAAAAAAAAACAGAAAATAACCTAACTTCAAAAGCAGCCACTTGTTGACAACAGGCCTCCCAAAATCAAATTCAGAAGACGAGAACATGAAGAACAATAAAGTTGTCAATTTTCCTTTTTAAGGGGTATATATTCGGTTGATCAACAAATTTAGCGCTAAAACCAAGCATTTAGTAGGTTAGATGATGAACAATAATTTAGGAACAAAAAATAAAACCATTATGAGAACTAACGCCCACAAGAGAATTGGATAGTATAAATAAAGCGGCAGATGGAGAAAGTAGCATGTAATGGCTTCAACAATGTATTTATTCCTTTAATATTTTTTCAGGTCATGAAAGAGTTTTATCTTGGAAGAACATACTTTTGTTCTACTGTCAGAATTCATATCTTATGTTGGTGCATCTACCATCTTTCTACTTTTGCATTTCTAGCAAGTTCCATGTATAACTTTGTTCCACAAACTATCTCTTTATTTTTTCCTTTCCTGGAAACTCCTTGTAAAGGTCATATTTGTTATCCAATTTTCGGAAAAGGTCATATTTGTCCTCCGTGAGGTCAAATATGTCCATTCGTTAAAGTATGAAGTCAAATATGTACTTCAAATTAGCAAAATGGTCATATTTGCCCTCAATTGGACGAAAATCCCACGTGCACACCACGTCGGATCCACGTGGCAGGTGGGATCCGATGTGGCGTCCACATGGGATTTTCGTCCAATTGAGAACAAATGTGACCATTTTGCTAACCTGAAGGGCATATTTGACCACATACTTTTAACGGATGACAAATATGACCCTTTTTCAAAATTTCAATGACAATTATGACCGTTTTCCCATTAAAATTGTATCGTCGTCACACTGGGGACTAGGGCTCCAAGAAAGTGCATGTGATTAACGCTTCCACCAGCACAAATCTTTGTTGTTCTTATGTAAGTGAAGCAGAAAGAAAATTATTCACAATAAATTCTCTTTTCACTTTTGCTAACAATAAATGTTGCATTTCATTCTACTAGTTGCATCATTTTAGCATCTATACGATAGTCGGATTATGGAATTGAAATCAGAAGAAAGTCACGAGCTAAATTTGTGAGCAAAATCAAAATTTATGCAATTATTTATATAGAGAAATTTATCCTTCACCTTTGAAATTTATACGAGAGTCGGTCAAATAATCGCATAAATTTTAATTTTGCTCACAAATTTAGCTCGTGGCTTTCTTCCGATTTCAATTCCATGATCCGACTCTCGTATAGATGCTACAATGATGCAACTAGTAGACTGAGAGACAACATTTATTATTAGCAAAAGTGAAGAGATAATTTATTGTGAATAATTTCCTCTCTGCTTCACTTACATAAGAACAACAAAGATTTGTGCTGATGGAAGCGTTAATCACATGCACTTTCTTGGAGCCCTAGCCTCTAGTGTGACGGCGATATAATTTTAATGGGAAAAGGGTCATATTTGTCATCGAAATTTTGAAAAAATGTCATATTTGTCCATCGCTAAAAGTATGTGATCAAATATGCCCTTCAGTTTAGCAAAATTGTCACATTTGTCCTCCGTTAATCATGTCTCCTTTATTTGTGTCTCAGTTGTAACGGATGTTCGTGCCTTGCACGAACACAAACCATCTAGTACATGATATATATGTGTTTCATGAACATCTTGATCCAACGGACTTTAGTTGTGAATTGCAATTGCGGATGATATGGCAAATGAATAAATTAGTGAACATGTACTTTTGTAAAGCACACGTCGTTCGCTAATCTATTTTCTTTATTTTTTTATTTTTTATATATTTCTTTGAAAAAATATAATTAAGGGATACATGACACACAAGTTATATTTAGTAGAGGTGTCTATTTGGTGACCGACAAAGTTAAGGTGTCCATTAAACAACTTAATGTATGACTTTACCTTAAAATGGGAAGTTCATCTACTTTATTGACAAATATTAATAAAGTTTAATGGTCTTTCTGTTACATGAATAAAGTCTAATACAATTATTATTCTATAAAAGTTTATATTTTTTTTTTTAAAATAAACTTTAAATATCAAGTTTTTTCAACTTCATCCAAATACTGATCAAATGGGTCTACTGACGGTGCAAATAATATTTACACAATTAAATCAATTATAGAATAATTACATGTAAATCTCTATGATAAACTTTAGAAATAATTTCATAAAAACTCTCAGATTTCGCTCTGTAACAATAATCTACTTGTGGATCGATTCATATATATTCAAAATGCACAACAAATTTTGAATAAATCCGGACGAAAAAAAAAAGAAAAAGAAACTACAACGCCATCATATGTGATCAATTCATAACTATAACAAGCAACAATAAATTTTTGGTATTTACTAAAATTACAAGGGGCCTCGGTAAAACCATCTAAGGTTTCTCGTGGAACTAGAGAAGTAGAGTACACTTCATTTTGAAAGACAGAGAAAATGTAGTAGTATATTAAGATGAACTGCCGTGACAATGATTGGTTACCATATGATGGTCTCTAGCAGTAAAATTGGACATAATATTTTGAAGCTTCTGGCCATAAAATCCAGGGCTCAATGAATCAATGTCATCCCAATAAGTGGAATTAGAACAAGTAGAATTGTGTCCTCCATAATTGCACCATTTCCCACACACCAGCCCTTGCGGCGGGCGATTTAGGATAGATCTGTCGAGGTCGTCTAAAGTAGGATCGCCTTCTTTAAATGGCCTAGCAAATATTGCCAATTTGTTCACAAGATTGTCGTAGTTTGAAACATTTATATGCACGGAGCATCTGAGATCTTGGTTTACTATGGTATTTCTATATTCCGGGGAATTGCATAGTACAGTGTGGAAGTAGGATTCGAGAGGGGACACTACATTGGTGTAATACATAAGTAATTTCCTAGGAAAGTTGTCCCAACCTTTGATGCAGTGCTCCATAAAGGCTCTGCTCAATGCCATCCAAGGGGAACCTAGAAATTAAAGTCATTCATCCATTCAAATTTAACAAGAAATGAGATAATTGTTGAAATTTACACCATACATAAAGCAAATGAAGCCAACCTCCAAATATATCAAAAGCTGTTGGTAGTTCTCTAGTCTCTACAGCATAGTAAAGGGGAGCAGCCTGTTTTAAGTATAGGCTGGGGTCAAAAACAATCCGATTGAAGTTGTGTTGCCTGCAATAACATTACATTTTTGGAACAACGATCACACCCTTAGTCGCGGTGCAGATAACATGCAAGGCTCTAACGTATATATACTGACAAAATAAGGAATTTTTACACTATCAGACAAACTAAATGTAAATTATATTTATGCAGAAACATTGATGGTCCTGATACCTTACCCCTTTTGGTCAATAGTCCTATTGGTGAAGCTTATGAAATTGAGATCCCTTGGCAAGGAAGTGAGAGCAAATAAGATATCTACAATCGACAACATAGATCATCAATTAGTTACTGTGTCAGTAGAGAGTAGTATACTACTAGGCTACTGGTGATCACGAAAATTTACCGTCTTGAGTAAAAAGCGGGTAGTCGGAAGAGCTCAAGGTGAAAAACCAGTCCCATCGCGGACTAATTCGAAGGAGCAAAGCAGCAGCATGAAGCATGGCAGCGAGAGCAGAGGCACCTGATTCTGCCATGTGGTTCACTGCATAACTTTTACCGACAATGTTCACATTCCCAAATGCTCGAAACACATGTTCGGATTCAACAGAAACAGCTAATTCCATCCTCTCTTCATCCCCGTCGAGAAGATGCAAAAGGTACTGGTTTCTTGGGTGATACACTGCTTTTAACAGTCTTAACATTCTTTTACTCTCCCCTTTAAAACCAAAAATCCAATAAGCTAGGATTGGAGGATCACCAGGTCCTTTTGAGGGATGGATCATATTTATTCTCTTTGTTGATGTATCATTAGCAGTAGCGTAATCTGGAATATTCATCATCCTGTACTGATCAAATCTACTGCAGAGAAGTAAAAGTAGCAAAGCAGCTGCAATGAAAATTGAAAGCCGAACACCTTGACTAATTGTCCAATTCCAGGAAATGAACATCTTAAGCATCATAGAAGATGTAATAATATTTGATCTTATTAATGAAAGGCTTGAGGTGAATTCTAATAGACTTTTTGCTAATTAGAACAAGTAAAAGCTGGTTAATTTGTGGGACCGTTAGAAACAGGTCATCTTGTGTTGATGAAAACTTACGCCACACAAAATTGACAAGGCAACAGCCGCTACACAGACGGAATAATTATTATTTTGAAGTGAAGGAATAATAAAAGGTCAACATACTGCAGCTAGATGGAGGAAATTTTGCCACTAGTATTATTTTGACGGGACTTTATGTGCCTCAGTCGGATCAATATTTAAAGTTCCTACATAAACCTCTAGTATATAATAATAACTGAATTATACAGTCAAATTTTCCCAACTTCTAACAGAGGATATAGGTTTTTGTGGGTCACTTTTTCCAGAAAGTATGTCAACCTCAATCCATGGGTTCATTCATTGCAGATGTTTTTAAATATCGATTAAGTCAATGAGATTATCAATGCTCTTTTATTTGCAAATTAGATCTTCATATTTGTGCAACAGAAACCTGTATTGAATTGTCAACTTACTTGCACATTTAGCTTTGAGAGTCAGGTATCTGTACATCTTTGACTCTTCTTTCTTTACTAGTCGCTTTAAAGAAACAGACTGAAAAAGAAGTAAAGGAGAATTATTATTTTTAAAATATGTATCAAATTCGAAAGAAAAGAAAACGAGAATCAAGCATTTCTTCAGTTACTTGCCATGTAAAAATTGAAGCTAAAAGAATATAACACTGCCCACTCTCCACTTCGTAACTGGTTTCCGACCGTGCTAAATGAGGCTGGACTAAAATAAATCACATGGAAAACAAAGAAAAAAGACGAGAATAACATAAAACACTCACGTTAATTTACACTATTTAACATTTCTATATCAGGGCAGAATTTTAGGTAAAAATATGAGCTCATAACAACTTTAATTTAGTTCTCCACATCTCTCCAATGACCTTCCTTGGTGATGGATCATCCGGTCCTTTGTCTCTTTGTCCTGATGTGAAGTACACCCATCCGTTCCAGAAGCCAACAAGAGTTGTTTTTACACGGTAAGGAAGTTTGCCTGAAACTTTCCATGTCTGCATTGGATTAAAACCAGCAGGTAAAGAACCAGGAATACAAAAATAAGCACATAAGAAACGGATCAAATCACATCACGTTTTTACCTCTTCATTTTTATTTCTATTTTAGAATGCATTTTACCTCTTCATTTTTTACTTTGACATAATTATAAAGTGGAGGACTTAAAAATATATTGTTTAACAACAATCTGTGTTTTAAAAGTGCACAGTGCAATACCTGATTTCTACATGTTGAAGCGACACAAGGTAACTACAGGACCAAAGTGGCCAAAGGGATTCACTGAGAGTGATGATCCCAAGGTAAAGATGTGAAGCTAAGATGCCATGTCAACAAATGCAGACAGTTCAAATGATCGACAAAAAGAGAAAGAAGTCCATGTAATTTGTGGGGGGAAAATAAGAATTTTCCCTTGCATAGCCATTTTAATCTAAATTAAAGGCATTGTTGAGATCTAAATTTGTGTTGTATTCGTTCTGTCCCTGTGGATTCTATGTGACAGACAAATGTGGAATTGAAATAGATAAAAGCCACGTTCAGGAATATCTTTGATGAATTATAAGTCTAGCCTTAGGAAAGAAAGGTCTAAAGGATGAATTGTAACTGCTCACCACGTTTTTGAACAGTTGCCCTGCAATAGACCTATAGAAGATAGTTGGGGAACAAAAAAGCGGAAGGTATAAACAAGATCCTAATAAGACACTCTAGTTCCTTTATTTAGCTTTTTAAAGAGTGAACATAACTTGAAATGTACGAATAAGCTAAGCAAAACATGCAGTTTGATGTATCTGCTAAGCTAAATGCAGCTGATTGAAGCGGCAGCCTATAAGGCAGCACTAAATTCTAAGATAAACAAAATAATCACCTTTGTTGCAGTTTGTCGAAGATTAGAAACAATACCTGTGTATCAAATTGAAACTGGAATATTTCTCCGACGAGGGTCATCTTTTTGGTATTTGGGTGCTTATCAGTAGTTCCTCCAACAATCACAAGAGTCCTGTTGACAATAGCCCAAGCAAACTCTATATGGGAATCTGGCTTTGGCATGGGAGGCAACACTTTCCATGTCATATCACCATCTAACATGTAAACATCATCATATACAACCTGTAAAGTCAGGCTCCATAATCATATTAAACCAAAATGACATTAGAGTAAAACACTCTCGACCCCTACATCAGCTCCAATTCTCAGTATGTTGGGAGTATGGTACTTAATCTGTTTTTATCAATCCCCAAATATTCTTCCAGTTTTCATCTATTAGCTATACTGTTTTTCAATTTACAGAGGATTTGGATAGTAGAGAACAAAGATGAGAATGATTATATCAAGTTATCAACTAGAAATCACTAATATCCTTCAATTGTTGCTGGTATAGCAGACCAAAGAACCAATTAGTCAAGAACGTCTTCTTACTTCAGGTAATAATATGCCAGAAGGCAAATATGACCTTCCATTTGGAAAATTTCATCTAAAAGGAAAAGACACTTTAGGACAATGATAACTGTTGACACCAAATGTGATTGAAAACATGTCCTAATCAGGCCAAGTTTTTTCACACGAAACAAAGTCAAATCCCTTAAAAAGAAGCTATTAATTCCATAGATTAGTTGAAGAGGAATACGAGATGCTTTCAAGGCCAAGAAAAATTATATCTCTTACAAAAAAAAAAAAAAACTTTGTGTAGAGTAACATGATAGAAAGCCTCGTGTAAAACTTATGAATCTAAATGAACTGAAACACAATCAGTCCATGCAAATGAAAGAGAAGAGCTAAGAACAGAGTCTTGCGGAAGCTTTTCTTGTCTTGGGCTAAAAAAATGAATTACCTTCAATAGTACAGTAGTGCTGAGTGTTTAAGCTAAGATCACTAACTGCTAGTTAACTATGGTTCTAACTGACAGGTTAAGGCAGTATTTTTATTTTCTGGAAATTTGAGGATGTAACTGGAACAACAATGTTGTGATCCCTTGTTTGTACTTTGTAGTACCTTCTCGGTGCTTTAGTTATGAAATTTCCTCCCTTACAAAAAAGAAATTACAACTTACAGAGCCAAGTCACGGTCCGATTACCTCGTTTCTACGTGAGCATTTGAAAATAGGTGATCCAGGTTTAGCCATAAAATCACCCTCTTGACCACCAAGGACATAAAGGCGGTCATCAAACACAACACAGGCCCTGCATGAAAACAGGCCCTGCATGAAGGTTCAAGCAAGATGCAGAAAATTTACTCAGTTATGCACTCCTAAAAACTCATCAGTTAACATAAACGTCTGACTATCTTCTGAATAGATCACATAGAGCACAAAAAGTTTGATTCTTCTCTTGCTAATTGTATTGACACCTTTAGGAACAGCAACTGCTTAGTTGAAAAAGGTTCGACTCGATTTATCAAATTTGTTAAATCAGTTGACTCATCCACATCCTAGATGTTAGCCAAAGATGCTAATCGGGCCACCAGCACAGATATTTGTCTCCTCTATTACCCCTCCTCTGCCTTAACAATCTGCAGACATCTAGTCCTGCTCAAAGCACATAAAAGGGTATCTCACAAGCATCTAACGGGAAGCAGATTAACGCCAACCCAAAAGAACGAAGAAAGCATCATGCAATTGAAACTGAAAGAACAGGCTTGAAAAGAAAACACAAACTATCAACATCACAATGACGTAATATCTCCCTCGATAGAAGAGAAAACTCGAAATGCGACTTCCCTCGTTATTCCATGTTATCCCACAAAACTGCCAAAGTTCTCGTCATTAGTAGGAAAAACTGTATCTATGTATTATTTGCATGAAATATATTCACTAGCTACCATATACATTATATTATGCTTAAAGTAATATTTGCATGAAATCAGCCATATACCTGTGGGGTCCACCACGAGGAATGGGAATCTCAGTCCGCCACTCCGTTTCTAAAGCTTTTCCATCCTTAACAGCAATACTCCAATGCTCTAATCCTGGGGTATGCCGATTCTCTTTGCTCCCACTCATTACATGAAGCCTGCCTCTCCAAAGCTGTGTTGCAGGCGCATACCTGGGAATCAAACTCATAAGCAAGCGTACACATTTTTTACATGAAACTTAAACATATTACAGTAACCTTATTTAGTGAAGTATCTAAAAGTCACTAGAGTATGCTCCGTGCCTTCTAGAGGTAGCACAAATTCCATGATGACTTGGAATTCAAATTTAATTGAAGCTTCGAAAATATCTAGAAAAATAAGGACTTTGAGGAGCCAGACAATAGTTTCTTTCCCCTGTGCTGAGCATTGTCAAGCAAAAGTGGTGGTAATACGAAGTCTAGCTGTTTACAAAATCTAATATAATGTAGGCAAATGCTAGTTTCTGAACCAGGCCTTTCTCACATACCAACAATGTTTGCACAACTATCTCAGGCAGGGGCGGATTTACATGGAGGTAAGGGTGTTCACCCGAACACCCTCGGCAAAAAATTACAGTGTATATATGGGGTAGATGTTATGTGTTTATGTACATATATTAACTTTTGAACACCCTGAACAAATACAAAAGGTCAGTTCAAGTGGCCCAGGGTGTTCAAAATTGTCTCCAACGTCTAGGTTTGATTCTTAGGGACAACATTATTTTTATATTTAGCTTTTGATATTTATTTATTTTCGAACCCCCTGAGTGAAAATTCTGGATCCACCATTGATCTCAGGTAGTTATAATCTTACATTCATACACAATTTAGCATTATAATGGCAATTAGTACCCAATCTTCCAAAAGAAATGGTTTGAAGAACCAATGGCACCAGTCATGCAATACATACAAGTGAAAAATCAAATTCCTAATATTAAAACCAAAATCTAAGTTATCAGTTTGATGATTCTTCCAGACAGCAAAGGGCAAAAACAATTTGACAGATCTGTTCACTTTACAGATCATATTCACCGGTACGGAGGAACAATAATAATCATTCTTAGATAGTAATTATACAGGTGGTAGATATTTTCAGAAAGCACAAGTGTGAAGGAGCCATTTTGTCGAGCTTGTCATACCTTGGGACAGGTAAAGGAGTCAAGTCCTGCCATTGCTTTGTTTTGGTGTCAAGAACAAAATTGCGTGCAGTAGGACCCCTGCATTGGGGACCGTATTGCCCAGTAACCACTTAAATGTATCTCCCATCAGTTACCATACCCAAGTGTGAATGAGCCATTTGTTTAGGCATATCAAATGTCTCTCCCCAAGAGTTGGATGTGAAATTGTAAGTATCCACATGCGAATGAACCTGATAGAAAATGAAATGATCAAATACCCTTCCAAACATGTATTGTATTCGAAGAAAAAATGATGGAGAAAGGAAAGTAGGGGTGCACCGACAGGCGACATGATCAATGGTTCCGTAACCAGCAAAAACGAAAAGAAGGTCATTGATCTGGATAGCAGCACCATCAAGACGAGGCACAGGTGATGTTGCCATCTTCTCCCACTTCAATTGTGGGGCAGGCAAATCGGCAAAAGTAGCTGATAAGATCCTCTGCTCCTTGTGATTAGGAAAGACGACAACATTGGAAGTAGATGATAATGCCCAATGGAAAGAGGAAGTCCAGAGCAGATCTACAACAACAAAGGCTCCGAACAGCGCCACACAAATAAAGACCAACTTGGTGGTGCTGCTACTACTTCTCCCTAGTCTCAACTGTTCACTTTGCTTCATTCCCAACCCCAATTTTACTCCCGCTGCCTTTCTTTTTTATAGTAATAATACGCACTGAAACTCTAACCCCAGAGACGAAAATTTCCAAAATCGATAAAACAGTATAAATGGTCCCTTAATTAGGATTATTGGTTCAAAATATTCCTTTTAACTATGCAATTTAACAGTTTTGATCCTTAAGTTTGTCATAATATAATAAATATGTCTCTTAACTAGGAATGAAAGTTAAAAATAAATCATTGAGTATGCACTTAACAGTTTTGGTCCTTTAAGTTTGTCATAAGTTAACATTTTTAGTCTCCGATAAAAATTTATCGAACTTTGTTTGTTAGATACTTAGATTTGAAGAAAAATATGGAGAAAAAGGAAATTAGCGAGAACTCACCTCTATAAAAATAGATAGACATTGTTAGTTAAAAACGAGTGAATCTATCAGCTAGGTAAATTACAATAGACTCGATTTTTATTGAAAAACTTGAATAGTAATAAATAGTTCCATTGTAGTGATTTTTTTAAGAAACTAGTTTTCGAGCATTTTTGCCTCGAAATAACCGATAAACGTCCCTCGGTGTTCAAAAAAATCATTGGCTTTCTGATAGTGTCCCATGATTTTATCTGTCAGTTTTAGTTCATAGTGATAATTTTTGTAGTTTCTGTTATTTTTAAAATCTTATATGTTTTATTTAATCGATGGACTCCTCGACTTTAACCGACACAGAGTCTGTCGGATTTTTATTCCGATATATTATTTTCTGACATTATCAAGTCTGTTGAGTTTTCCTCATTTTTCATATAACCGACTGACATTCGTCGATTTTGTTCCGGGATATTTATCCTTTTTTTAATAGTGTGTATCTCTAGTTCTCGCTTATTTTTTTTTCCCGTAGTTTTCATCAAATCTAAAAAATAAATATTTTACCAGAGACTAAAAGTGTTAATTTTTGGCAAACTTAAAGGATCAAATTGTTTAGTGCATACTTAACGGACTATTTTAACCTACCTTCATAGTTAATGGACCATTTTTGTTAACTTAAAAGATCAAAACTATTGAATGCATTATTAAGATACTATTTTGAATATACCCTCATAGTTAAGGGATAATATATGTTGTTTTCTCACAAAAATCCTTGTTAACAGTTTTCGATCAAGTGCGTAGAAGACCCTCTAATTCTATGTTATTCAGCTATCTAATTATAAACTTTGGAGAATACTCACTTATCCTCTAATTTGTTGACTTTCGACATCCGCAAACTTAAAGTTTGTGAGAATCATATATTACCCCCACAATTGCTCGAATATTGTCACCGTCGGGCTCATATATCACTTAAGAGAATGTAAAAAATAAAATTCAACTATACTTATTTTTACATTCGCTAGAGGACCAATGAGAAAATTGCATTCACATACATTGCTAGTTTCACTTGTAGTAAGACTAGAAAAGTTTACTTTAGGCCTCAAAATTTGAGGCCCCAAAAAAATTCGTAGTGAAATTTATGATTTTATTTTCACGTAAATATATTGAAGATCTTAAAAAATATATAAAAAGTTATTATCATACTATACTAAAAGTGCAAAGTTAAATTATTAAACTGCCCATATAATTTTAAATGACATTTTTACCTTCCAGAAATAAATTGTTCCTTCAATATTAATTATGTATTAAAAATGTAAAATATTTCATACTAAATTGAGTCTCTTCCACTACTCATGAATTCATAAATACATTACATACAATGCACTGTAATTGTATAATAAATAAAGTTTCTTTCACTAATGAATTTATGAATACATCACATACAATAATAAAGCATTTGAAACCTCCATAAGTTCATTCTTAGATAGTAATTATACAGGTAGGTGGTAGATGTTTTCAGAAAGCACAAGTGTGAATGAGCCATTTTGTCGAGATTGGCATACCTTGGGAGGCAAGTCTTGCCATTGCTTTGTTTTGGTGTCAAAAACAAAATTGCGTGCAGTAGGAGCCCTGCATTGGGGACCGTATTGCACAGTAACCACTTAAATACAGTATCTCCCATCCGTTACCATACCCAAGTGTGAATGAGTCATTTGTTTAGGCATATCAAATGTCTCTCCCAAAGAGTTGGATGTGAAATTGTAAGTATCCACATGCAAATGAACCTGATAGAAAATGAAATGATCAAATACCCTTCCAAACATGTATTGTATTCGAAGAAAAAATGATGGAGAAAGGAAAGTAGGGGTGCACCGACAGGCGACATGATCAATGGTTCCGTAACCAGCAAAAACGAAAAGAAGGTCATGGATCTGGATAGCAGCACCATCAAGACGAGCCACAGGTGATGTTGACATCTTCTCCCACTTCAATTGTGGGGCAGGCTGATAAGATCCTCTGTAGTTTGTTACGCTTCTCCTCCTTGTGATTAGGAAAGAAGACAACATTGGAAGTAGATGATAATGCCCAATGGAAGGAGGAAGTCCAGAGCAGATTTACAACAACAAAGGCTCCGAACAGCGCCACACAAATAAAGACCAACTTGGTGGTGCTACAACTACTACCTCCTCCTCTCCCTAGTCTCATTTCCAGATTGCCCAACCCCAATTTTACTCCCGCTGCCTTTCTTTTTATAGTAATAACTACACACTAAGACATAAGTAGGCACTGACATATCCTATATTGTTTTAATACATTCCATCATTTCATTCAATGGGTTAATTGAAATGTATATTTATATGTCTTTTATAAAATTATGAATTCTACAGTATTTGTACTCAATATAAAGTTCTGAATTCTACGGAATCGTGAATTTTATCTAGTAGTATAAATTAACAAAATTTTCTTCGTCGCCAAATTCATATTTCGTGTCTCTACTTTTGCAGCATTTTTTCTTGATTTTTTCAATTGATGACATAAACAACAACAATGTATTCGGTGCAATTCCACAAGTGGTGTCTGGAAAGGGTAAATTGTACTCAAGCCTTACCCCTACTTGGGAAGTAGACAGATTGTTTCCGATAAAAACTCGGCTCAAGACAAGCAAATTAGAGGCTAGAACTAGCGTTTGTCACCCAAAAAAAATATACAAAAAAAAAGATGGTGTTCAGTTCACCTTTTTCTTCAGCCATTTCCACAGCTGATACATGGCATCATAATACAAGTATAACCACGACCTCAAACATTTAATTTTCCATTGCTACAGCATTTAACCTTTCTCTCCATTACAAGATGTCATATAAAAGCTTAAACAACACCTAGTAACTATACAGGAAATGAAAACATAAACTATTTTCAGACACCTCTCCACAATAAACATCTTTAACCTAACATCACACATACCATCTTAAGTATGTTGAACGTAGCCTATCATACTGGTATAGCATCAACTTTTGACGCGTCTTCACATCTTAACACTAAGCCCTCAAGGCTAGCAGGAAATATACATTTCAGCCACTGGCACCCTGTTGTAAATGGATCAGGAGGAGGGACAATCATAAGCACGTTCTCATTCCTCTGAACCACTCCAATCACGCTCACTGTGCTTCCTTCTTTTATATACCTATCAGAAAGACGAAATATACATCTTAATTAGCATCTCCCGCCTCCTAGCCACACATTCGCAGGATACAGCATAGACAATTCAGCAAATGGTACAAATACATTTAGTTAACTGTTCTGCAACTGTTAATAGGAACAAATATGATGTACTGGTAGTGCAAGAAACAAATAGAGAACGAGAGAAAGAAAAACTCCTACCCTTCCTTCAGTCGCATTATACGATCATCACTTGAAAGATTTCTTTCTCTCAACCACCTGATAAATTCTGGAGATAACTCACTATTGAAAGGATCCACATCAACAACAATTGACTCGTCTACATAAGGAGTCACCTTTGCACCATAGCCAGTCTTAACCAATGCTCTTAACCCTGACTGGAAATCAGAGATATAAAAGTCGACCACATGCCTCTGCACAACAGTATGGACAGAGAAATCAAGTCAGCAAAGTAAAATATCAAAAATATTTATAAGAGTCATACATCATCCAAACAATGAGGTATCTTTAATCCGAGGTCCTAGTGACTGAATCCAGCATCATCATGAGAACTTCAATTTCGAATTAGGGACAGCAGATCATCCTTATCAATATGTGTAACAATTACAGGTATTTGAGGAACCTAAACAGGATAACAAGATTAGGGAATCTGTCTAGCGACTCACTTCTGAAGACCTGAGGCCCCATGTAAAACGGCGGTGAGTAGGATTTGCAGCTTTTGAATCCCATCCTCGATACTCATATAAACTTGTAGAAGTATAGACACACCTAGGAACTTTTTGGAAGGATGACTCAAGAGGCACGTTTCCACAAGTCACCACCTTCATGAAAATAGAGTGTTATGATACTTATAGTTCCAAAATGTCAATCAACAACAGGAAAAGAAATTGTTGAACAGAAGAATCTCAATGTTCATATGTTAAAATATCACTTTGGACCAAATAGCAATCATAGATTCATAGTTTTATTCCATAAAGAGATAAACCAATATCCCGCGGTTCTATCCTAGCAACTTCACGTAAGATAAGAGTTTCACCTAATCCAAAATTTGTTCAAGAATTAGAGCCGATCACAGAACATGCCATTGCAGAGCTAATAAGAAATGATGGAAGCAAAATCAATTCTCTACTAGTAGATAGATAGAGAAAATTAGAAAGGCACACACATGAAATACAACTCTGGCAACAACTTAAGAATGCCCATGACCTGTCTAATGACGGATGATGGATACTTGGAGAACCTGCTATAACAAATTACTTAGTGCAAAAAGCTTTAAATTTTCATGCAAAAAAGTGATGGACCAAAAAAATAACTCCAAGATAACAAGGAAAGCTCAGATGGGGGTTCACTGGCAAAGCTTGTATTCCTGGTAGATGCAGGCTACGAACTAGTATTGCTAACAAGAAGCTAAATAAGCAAAGCAAATGATGAAAAACTTGTTCCGGTGATGGATACGAGAATAGTGCAACTACACCAAACTTCTACACACGCACCAGATCCTAAGGATGATATACTATTCATTTTCTTACAAATAGCATGCATGAGTGAGAAAGGTGCACACTGCCATGTTTTCTGATACGATTCATTCCAACATTTCCTTCATGCAAATGAGAACTTGAGATCAACAATAATACATCAAACTTCCATACAACAGCAAATAGTTGAATACAAAGTCACCCACAGAAAAGGAAATAGTTCCTTAATGCTAAGCTCTTATCTTCCAATTCCAAACTTCGCAGCATTAAATGAATTGTTAGTAGGGAAGACAATTTGTTCAGTGGTTACACCAGTGCCAACATTAAGAAATCCATCAACTGTAACTTAAAGTTGATCCTTTTGCCTTTAATGATATTCCAGAGACAAATGATGTTTACTTCAATTGATACTTACGACTTCGTTTACCGCAACTCTTCCTGGTATATGGGATTCATAAAAAGGTAAGAACAACTCAATAATCCTAAAGACCAAAAGCCATTCAACAATTTAACTAGCATGTTCCACATATCATTACCCACAAGGAAACCCAAACCTAATACCATGATCCCAGCGGCCTACCACTTGATTGCACCACAGACCAGCTTTCACCCATGTCCTCACTGATAACCCTCACCACTTAGAGACTCTGCCATAGTGCACAAATCACCATAGCATCCATTATATCAGCCACTGAAATCACAACAGCTACCTGTGAGCAACGCGGATGCAAGTACCGAATAAACTCTTTCCAGAAAAGAAAAAGAAAGTAACTACCAAAAGTGCTGCCAACACCATCACACAGCGGCCATGTGCTACTTCTCATCTACTGCAGACAACCACCTAAGCCATCTATAAATCATTACCAATGAAACCCATCTATACTCCCCAAAGTGTTGTTCCGCTAAATAAAACAGACCACTGCGATTGCGCCCACGATGCTCAAAAGGGAGGCAAATAGCCAAATCTAGTTGCGCCAGAGTAACAACCACTTTGATTTGAATATGAAGATGAAGTATTTGGAAGGGTGAAAAAGATGAAGTTACCTTTTGAAGAACACAGTGTTGTCTCTAAATAGATTTTCTTACCTATTTGGGTGTAGCACCATATAGGTAACTAAACTGGAGAAGAGGCAGCCTAGTGTAAAGAACCCATCACCTCCAAATCACCAAGGGGGCAAAGGGGGAAAGGACCACGGTTGACTCCTAAGAGAGAGGGTTTGGGTGGATGGTGTTACCATATCAAAAAGAAAATTAAGTAAACTGGACTAGTTGACGACTTTACTGGAAACTTCGTAATTACACTTCAAGAAAATTTAGATTGAGACTGGGAATTTGTAAGTGGTAGAAATGGGTTTCCATATTGCAAGATAAATATGAGTAAAAGTTTAGGAAAGAAAATTGAAGTGTCCAAAAGAAAAATCCATAAATAAGGTAATTTAATATGATAGCACCACTAAGATTAATCAAATAACTCTAAAAAGGAAGAACGCAAAAACGTTCACACGTGGTCTTGAAATTAGGACCACAACAAATGGGGACTACGACAAACTACACCTAAAAGTAGACTTGTTACCTACTAACTACCAATATGACAACAGCATACAAGGCTAAAAACATCTCGATCTACAACAGACCACTGATATACAATATGCATTAAATCCTTTTTCCTAAAGCAGAACGTGTAAAACAACGGCAAGACTATAAAAACAAAGACTCTTGGGGCACGTTTCTTCGGAATGGAGTACACAATTTACAAAAAATAGAATTCTTCAAATGCATAATTGTAGTATAACATCAGATTACATTTAAATTACTAAATTTAGCGTCCAGTAAACAATAACATCATTATTAATCCAATAACTAATACAAGAAGAATGTATCATTACTTAACCCAAAAAAATGAAGATACCATCTCAAAAAAAAAAGTAAATCAAGAAGGGCAGATAAACAGAGGTAGTAGCAGATAAGTCATTACAAACTTAAGAAGAAGAAGAGGACGACGACAAAGAGAATAATTAACCAAGCGATCGTAGAAAGGAGTCTTAGTGCTCAGTTAGCAAATGGCCCTATTTTTTCTCTCTTCATATTTTAAGAAATCTGTTGAAGTTACACTCAACTAATCAAATCAGTCTTGCTTGGTTCACATTGCACCTTATCGTATGAAGCGTATGCTTCTTAGAAGCACATCACTTTTCCCATGAAACTTATCCCATCGCAGCGCTTCATTGCTTTAAAAGCTTCTAATAATGCCTTCTCAAAAAAATCCTTCTAAAAAAACAATTGCTTCTAATACCACTGGTTTTGCCATAAAATTACCACATAAAACATTTACTCCTCAATTTTAAGATGAGAGACAACATATCTTCTTAGACTTTTGATAGGGACAAAACAAACCATTGTTCATGCATTTTTTGGATAGTTCGAGAATATTCTAATTAGGGTTGAATAAAAGGACAAAAGTCGTCATAATCAATGAAGGGGAATTTATATTTGATGAAACAAAAGAAAATTGACTTGACAAAGCACAATATCTATATAATGAATAAAAGAGAAACAAAAGTTGGTTATCTAGTGGAAAATGTATTTCATGGAACAAAGCCCAAAAGAGAAAAAGTGATTATCTTAAAAGCAATTCTTTGTTTCCCCCCTGCAATGTCTACTTTGTAACATCAATCAACTATGCTTCAATCTGTATATTAACCAAAGAAATAGAGAGAAAGGGAGAAAGGTTGGCAATTGCTATTCCTTTTTTTTGCAACTCGGTAGTTGGTTACAATACTTAAAGAAATTGCATTTGTGATTCTAAATGAAAGTGGGCTGAGGTTTTTCAATTTTTCTTCTGTGGCGACGACACGGAGGAGAAAAGTGAATGCACTGAGATCATTAGTTTTGTTGGAAAAAACAATGCAAACCTCGTTTTATTTTCTCTCCCCAACTACTAATGATAGATAGAGATCATTAATAGAAGAGTTCAACTTTAAAATCAATTTACAAAAACTAGGTGGATTTGTGTTGACATAAATGACCTATTCTGTTAGATTAGTTACAACCTGTTAAGAGGAAACTTTACTCATTTTACTTAGTCACTCGTTAAAATATCCCCAAACTCGACACAAAATGCATAGCGTAGAAGTGGACTATACCTATCCATAGTTTATGGTATCTTGTTCCTCTCTCAAAATTTTCAGGGGTGAAGTGAAAAAACCTGAAATGATTGCAAGATCCTAATGTAACAAAATTAAGATATGAACTAGGTTTATTTTTATAAAGCTATTCATCGTAGCTAAGAATAGACATATACGACAAGTGAACATTTCTAATTGGCATAATATAAGATTTAAAGAAAAAGAAAATGAAAGTGTAGCTAAGAATAGACATATGCGACAAGTGAACATCTCTAATTGGCATAATATAAGCTTTAAAGAGAAACAAAGTTAAAAGAACCCATAACCAATGGCTCTAATACCCAATCAAGCACCAGAACTGCACAAAGTTAAATGGTAAGAAGTAAGTTATCATATCATCATATTATGGAGAAAATACATACCCCAGAAACCTTGACATATTGGCCATTTTTTGCTGTTCTCAGTTCAGAATCTGGATAACGGGTAATAAAACCAACTATAGCACTTCCACCCCGGCATGAATTCCATATAAACAATGCAGCAACAATGCCAAATAGAACCACAACAACGATCAGCAGAATAGCATTGTGCACGGCTCCAAGAATAAATCCTCCGGCAATAAAGCCCATCACAAATAACAAAATCATTGCCCACAGGATAGGTTTAGGGAAGCTCCTCTTGAAGGAATACACATCATTTTGACTGAGAGTGGTCACAGCCTGGCTGTTAACAACAGAAGGGCCATGAATCTTGGCTGACCCCATTGAGTCCAATGGACCTGAGACCTTTCTTGGGGCCCCAGAGGAATTCAGAGGCCCGGAAGAGATAGGACCAGAAGTAATAAGACCTGTTGCAGGGAGAACTGGTGCTTGAGGACCTGAGTGTTGGCGGCCAGTTGGTGTCACTCCCCCAGATTGAGGACCAGATGACTTTTTTATAGGCTCTCCATGCTTGCTAAGGGGCCCAGAATTTGATTTCTTTGTAGAAACTGAACCAGGCAGCACTGAGGATGATATGGGACCTGAGGTGGAGTAGCTAGTCCTAGCAGCAGTACCAGAACTGATAGGTCCTGAATGTGATGAGGCACCTGTATATAATCCACTTCTCGAAGGTGCACCAGTTATGGGTCCAGATTTCCTGGACTTGGAGCCATCAACAGGGATATCAAACATTTTCCCAAGCTCTCCTGACTTCTTAATGTCACCGCCAGTATAAGGCATGGGCGCAGAAGTCATTGTCGGTGTTCTTTCTTTTGGCTGCTCTGGCGGGCCTGACACGTAAAGGCCATTGCTGAGCTGGTGAGATGGGAATCTAGAACCCATCGGATCCTTTTCCCAACTGTACAAGACTGACACAGGCACACTAAATTCACTGAGCTGCTCAGATTAAAAATGCTCGACGTCTTGTAAATTCACAAGAACATTCATTGGAGCAAAACTTAGATGCTAAGCAGCACAAAAGCGTGTAACAGTTACAGTAATATGATAGCCATCCACAGTGCAGGAAAAATGATATTATAATTTGACAAGAGATTTTCACAAATAAGCAGTGAGTTGAAATCTAAGGATTTTAAGTGTGTGTGTCATTATCTTTTTGGTTATTTTCCAGAAAACTGTGTAAATTACCAGCACCAAGCATCAATCACATATTGTAAGTAATAAAAAAGGGGACAGCACAACAAATCAGATAGATATGGAGTGAGGAAAAGAGATAAGGGTCAGCAATAAAGTTATATGAGTCGCTGGAGTAGAGTGAAAGAGAAAAAGGTGGAGGCGGTATCTAGTAAGCCCGTTTGGTTCGGCTTTTATATTTGCCATAAGTGCTGCTTTTCTAAGGTCAAAACTACTTCTGCCAGAAAATGAGATTGTTTGTTTTAAAATTGAAAAAGTGTTTTTTGATCTCTATTTTTAAAAGCTTGAAAACATTTTTTTATTGACAATCAAACACCTAACCATTTTTTATTTACTTAAAAAGCGCTACTTCTAAAACTAACTTCTACTTCTAAAAGTACTTTTAGTTCTAAAAACTCTTTTTAATAAGCTGTATCAAACCGATCCAAAAAAATAAGCAAAATGATGCGTGTGTGTGGGTGTAGTAGCAGCTAAGGTAGGTAGGTTACATACCCTGAGAAACAGAATTGCAGTGGCAGTCGGTACTGTTATTGTCAGGGCATCACCATCTGCCACCCCTTTGTCTCCTCTCGTCGGCACACGAAATTATACGAGTAGGAGTAGTAAATAATCATTTCAAATACACACACTTTTTTTTTTATAATTCACCTCTCGGGGTGGCCTTAGTATCTCATATCGCTAGTACCTGCACAAGTACTGGTACTAAGCTCCTTGAGGCGATGGAACCCGTCATTAGCTGCCACCGTCGGGTAAATCGCGGGATGTGCACCCCGCACTCAGTGTCGATCGCTACCAACGGATCAATGCTACAAGATCTGACCCCCTAACAAGACTTTTCTGGAGGGAATCAAACTCACACTGCAATATGCCCGCGCGGTTAAGCTACCAGGCTTTAATACGAGACATATACCCCGGAAAACGTATCCGCCGAGAATCGAACTTATAACCCTAAGGCCACAAATTTAATTAATGGCCACTGGGCCACTATCAGCGAATTACACACACTTATTATTGTAACCACGGCGTACACCTAAAGTAAGACTCCTCAACTTAATTGATTGAAAAAGTGAGATTTCCATCCAAAATACCCACTAAAAAAAGTTACAATGCTATCTTTTGCTTTAAAAAATCTGCATAATAAGTTGTATTATTTTACTAGCAGCCCATATTTTTTAAATATTAATTTTTACTCTAATTACGTAATAAATTGTTCCGTTTTACAATTAATTATTCATCTACCAATTTGTACTTGATTTGACACAACGATTCTATTTAATATGAATTTTGGATGAGGTAAAGACTCATCTATTTTATAAGTTTAAGTCATTTTTAAAAAAAAAAATACTCCAAAGTTCATAAAAATGGTATCTCCTCTTTTAACTGTTATTTCTTTATTTTGTAATGGAGAGGTTCTTCGTGATAATAATATTGTTCGCTATAGTATTAAATCACAATATCATATTAAGTTTCCAACTACCTTGGATTACGAAACATTACTCAATGCATACACAAAAGAATGAAAAGTAATCATGCATATGGATTATCTGTAATAGGCAAATATATAGTACTCATTGCACCGCAAGGTTTAATGCTTTATGGAGAGTGAAATATCATTGATGATGAGTCCGATTTGAGGGTGCCGAAATAATATAGGGGGTTAATATCAATCCTCAATGTTCTTGAAATGTATGTTGAAAAAATACCTCACAGTCGTAGTGAAGTCTTAGCCAAGACTCGTCAGGAAGTCCCTCAAGTTCAACTTACTCATGATAACACTTATACGGACTTGAGTTCTTATGAAGAAATTTTGAGTGGTCAAGTGACGCTGGAAAACTCTAAGACATTAATTTAATTAAAATTACAGAGAAATTGGTAAATATTCATTTTTAATTATTATTTTGTGTAGTAACGCATGTTTATTATATGTATGGTAATAGTAATATTTTTTGTATCTTTTAGGAGTTATACACCTGATATGAGTAATATTGGGCAATCCTCTCAGTTCAGTGCAGCTGATTATTATCTATAGGTATGCTTTTTATTAATTAAATAATATAAGTATTTTGATGTGTAGTATTTACAATATTTGAACTTACTCTGTAGTAAAAATTATTCATAAAACTCGTCAGTGGAACCAAACGTTGATTTTGGTGTAGTTGATTTTTCTTCAAACCCTGTCAATACTGTTCATTATCGGTAGGTTCATTACCTTGATATTAAATAATCCATATATATTTTTATGTTGGTATTTAAAATATGTTACCTATTTCGTATAGGAATGAATCTTTACTAGATGGTGATGATTATCAAATCATAGAAAAACGTCATCAAGTGATAGCGATTATATACAGAATGCAAAGGTATCTGATGATGATGACGTAAATATATCAGATAATGAGGTTGATGTTCATACTCATAAGCAAGAACAACCAGTTAGTAGATATGATACAAAGTCAATCACACCAGTTAGAACTGCTGGTAGAAAGCTCAAATCACCAGCACAAACCTATTGCAGGATTGTCCCACCAACTTCTCATTTAACTGAGGGTGCATGTTGCTGATTATCATGTGGGCACACTCAGATTCGGGGAAGTGTACGGTGCATTTCCCAACCTTCTTTCTGAACCTCTCGATAAAATCGATAGCCAATTGATCGATATGTTGCTTGAGATTTGTTAGATCGGTCATGGTAATCTGAGGTTGGAGCCAATAGAACCTATGATGGAAGCAACCCTCCCAACTCTGTACAGAATCAAGAGCCAAAATGGAGTATCATGCAAAGGTTGTTCCCGTTAGAGATGTCACGACCCGACGGGCCGCGACTTGGCGCCCTAATTGGACGTCATTACTGACCTGTCATACTTAATCCATTTGATACCAAGATTAATAAAATTTCGGCAGCATAACGTTGCATCTACAACATGTACCCGAATAGACGAGCCGGTCAGGCTGTCTTTACATAAAGGGGGTACCTGCCTCCAGAGGAGTCACAACTAACCAACACAATATAATAAGCAAGCCGACAAGGCTGCCACCGACATAAGAAAACATCCCAAATAGAAATACGAAAGCATGGCTAAACAAACACGTCTACATTCCTCATAAATCAACCCACGACTGTCTACAGACCTCTAGGAGTACAAAAATGACATATGACGGGGCAGGACCCCGTCGTGCCCAAGATATACATAAGTCTGAAATATAAGAGTCTATACCAAGTGATCGGCTCGAACAAGGAGCTCTTTGCTTGGTAGATATCCTAAACCGGAGGTCACTAACCGATCACTGTACTGCGGGCATGAACGCAGCCGAAGAAAGGGGTCGATGCGAAATAATGTATTGAGTATGTAAAACATGAATTACTGTAAGGAAGATTGTAACTGGCCAGAAGATAACATGAGACATATATGAAAAATCAGAGATACCAATGCAACTGTACCATATGAAAAGAAAGTCATGCATGTCTAACAATTATCATAATCAAGATCATCTCCGTACATATAACTACCCGGCCCATCCTGAGACTCGGTCCTCATGCTTTATACATATAACTACCCGGCCCATTCTGGGACTCGGTCCTCATACTGCGTACATATAACTACCCGACCCATTCTAAAACTCGGTCCTCATACTGCGTACATATAACTATCCGGCCCATTCTGGAACTCGGTCCTCATATTCTGTACATATAACTACCCGGCCCATTCTGAGACTCGGTCCTCATAACATACAATCACAACTTACACAAGTAGAATATCATGAGAAACCATATGCAATACAAATCATCATCTGAGACTCCATGTAATAATCATGTGCATTTCAAATCATCATATAAGATTCAATGGAATAATCATATGCCTTTTTAAATCATCATATAAAACTGAATGGAATAATCATGTCTTTTTAAATCATCATATAAGACTCAATGGAATAATCATATGCCTTTTTAAATCATCATATAAGACTCAATGGAATACGTAAAATAAATTATCCTTTAGAAAATCAAGGCACAATCATATCATGAATCATTTTAAAACATCTTTTGGAAAGTCAAAGCACTTGTCATATCATATATCATTTTATTAAAACTAGACTTTGAAGGAATCACGTACGTCCACTTTCATTAAAATCATGCCAGAAGAAAGAAGGAAGATTTTCACAACATCATGCCAAAGAAGGAAAGGATAGTCTCACATACCTTATAGTCGAGCTAACCAACTCACTACTAGAATATGCCTCGTCTAATACTCCAACCTATAATAATAACATTAGGCCTGTCAACTGTATGATTCCTAACGCAAGTTAAATTGAATGACGACTTCCTATTCTACAGAAATTTGGGCAACACTTCCCCTGTTTATATGTACATCCACAAATTTCAAACCAAGCCAGCAATACCAACAGCAAGTCATAACTCAAATATATAATCACAAAAATCTCAGATATTCCAGTTATGTCATCATAACGCATTCCTTCTCTTTTATTTTTACGCGATATCACAACTACAACAAATCAGGTGATTACTACACCCATTTCTCATGTTAATTCAGTCATTAGTCCATATTAGAACAATCTTAAAATAATTCATCAACTCTAATGACAACAACACTAACCAAGTTCTATAATTTGTAACATAACACCTTTTTTACACTTTACTTCCTTTAAGACATGTATTAGTAATTACCATAACTTATATACATGTTCATAGTCAAATTCCCAACATTTAAACTTCACAAAATCAGCCCCTAACTTGACGCGATAATATCCAAAAATTACAAGCAAGTCTTTGGCCAATATTTACAAAATCAATCATTTTCTTAATTCCTTAGAGTCCAATCTTGTTCCAATAATTCTTTATGAACAATTATAACTTATATGTCGAGATTCTCTTTCAATATCAACATGTCAAGTAGCGACGAATTTCACAACACAATAATCGAATACGACAATTCCAAGATTAGTAACATTAGTCCTAGTATCGGCTACAACATTCAAATTATTCACATGCAATGTCTAAATTCAAGTTTCTTCCTAACACAAGTCCATTACTTAAACTACAACAATATGCAACTTCAATTATAGCATAGATTGAAGAATTCTCATACATTAATTAAATTCTCATAACAGTCCCGATTTTTAGTTACTGCTTCGTCAGTTGAACTTGTAACTTCCATAACTCTCTACTCCGGTGTCTTATCGACGAGTGGTTTGTTTATTTGGAAACTAGACTCGACGAACTTCATTTTAGGTCTTTGAAACACCCAAAAACTCCTAATATGCTAGGAGATATGCCCATCCAAAGTTGACTAAAAATCTGCCCCAGAAATCCCGATTTTCTTTTGCCACTGTTTTTGCCGATTTTGCCCCCCATTTTCATACTTCTTCAACTCCAAATTGACATTCAACAATCTACAATGTTAACCCATCATTTCTACATGTTTTCCTTCCAAAAATTGTCTTAAAAATTTGGAAAATTGGAGCCTCAATTTCGGTACAGCTGGGCCGCATTTGCCCACTGTTTTTGGGTGTTGTTTTGACTCCTAATTTAGGTGAAAAATTCTAGTCTAAGAGGAGGAAATAAAGCTCAAATTTGACTATGGGGGAGGTGTATTTTCGGCTGTTAGTGTAGAAGAGAAGAAGATGAGAAGACAATGTTTTTCTTGAAATGAAATGGAAAGGTAAGGGTTCATAAGTTTTAAGGGGCAATTTGAAAATCTGAAAATTACACTTACTATTTGGTCCCCAAAGTGTCCTCTTAATTTAAATCAACCTCCAAGTAATAAATCTTAATCCCACTTCTATTAATTTTAACTCTCATTTCCTTTAATTTCCTTTGACACGCTCGTAGTATCAAAAAAAATCCGAAATCACATCCTTAAGTATATTAATTTCCTTAATGACGTTCTTAATTATCGTCTTAAATTTACGAGGTGTAACAAGAGAGAGGGGGAATAGTTGCAACTTATGATACTCATTCTGACCAGCTCGCCACATTGGGCGGTGAATCTACCGATGTGCTCGATAGTGAATTTGTCGTCGTCGCCAGAGAAAATGGCAAACTCTGGTGTTTTGAAGCCTCTTGACAAGGGTGCTATCTGATCTACCCAATCATGGTAAGACTTCTTATAAACAGACTTGTCCAAAAGTTTTAGTTGGATGCCGAAGTACCTCCGCATAGTGTTAGCAATGATTTATGGGTTTATCAGTTGTGACGTCCCCTGCCGATTCTCGACTAAATTCGGTTGGTAGGCGTTCTGCACTGGCGACCTCCATTCTGCACTTTGTTGGACAGGGTTTTGAAGGTTATAAGTGATATGTTGGCCACTACCAATATGTGGGGTGATGTTGCATTGTTGTTGTTGGGAGTGGCCACCAAAGTCTGCAACCTGAGCTCTTGGAACGGCTAACGGAGCCTGAAGATAAGGTGGAACATTATTACATGGTTGTTCTCCTCGGACGTCGGTCATTCTTATGCTTATTGAAAAGGTATAGATTGGATACCAGCAATGACTGCTGGAATGGTAACCCACTATAAATAGTGTCCGCATCAACCTAAGCCCGCTTATTCCGACTAAGTGATCCATTGGCGAAAAGAGGATAGTCGAGCTAAGTCATAGTTAGGGATCATCGGCTGGCCAACATTATTCACGTGCATCGTAGGTCCATTCATAGAAATATACATCATAACGGGCGACAATCCAAAATGTCTCGGAGCCTAAACTGGTCTCCGAGCCATGTTGATATGCCCATACTGTAGACTCGCTTGGTCAGGCGACATATTTTGCCCCCAAGGTTCGGCGGCGACCATGCAGTGTGCTGGTTGTCAGGCGATTGGGCTTGTGATCCTAGGTGTGCTTTCGGCTGCACCTGAGTTAGGCACTGGCTGATGCACATGCAGCTGAGGAACAACACCGGGAGTCCCGGTCTCATGTTGAATAACACTGCTCGTTAGAGGGATGGCAGAACTAGCCAAGCATTCTCCTGGGTGCATTCGGTTGGTTTCCATCTCCCTCGCTTGCTGAACCTCATTATGTATCACAGGCTTCACAATGTCAGTCAATTATTTAGAAACTTGGTACATAATGTCATGGATGCCCAAGTCGATATGTTGTCTAATGAAAGATGTGGTCATTATTGTTGGACCTTCAGATTGGCTAGAATCTTTCACAGTTTGGGTTGATGGGGAAAGTGGAGGGGTATCAACCGATGTAGGCATACCCGAGGAGGATGTTGGTTCGTTGTTCCTTCTGGGAGAATTTTGTTTAGGATGTGGACTGGACTCAAGATTCATTTTCTTAACGGGCCTTAGACGCATACACCAAGAATGATCCTGACCTGAAGAATCAATCTTTGCTATTAATTCACCTATGGTCCCACTGGGAATGCCAAATTTGTTCGCACCCCAAATTCTGTCTTTTGTCGTTGTATCGGCTGATCGAATCAGGAGACAAATTGATTCATTAACTCAAGCGATTCGGGCTGGAAACGGAACTCTGATTTCCAGCAATGGGTTCTCCAACTACTCCAGAATGCATTAGGACGGTGATATTAGTAAACTAAGAGGTAAGAAGCATGAATGTTGCCGAGTACAGTAAAGGATAAAGTAAAGTAAAGGATAAAGTAAGGATAGATAAAAAAATTGAATTGTTTGATTGATTGTATGTGTATATACAAAAAAATGTTCATATTTATAATATAACAAGGAAGAAAAACTGTACAAACGTGCCCCCCATGTCAGTCATCAAGTAGCCCACTAAGTTCAATGGCCGACCATCGGGGAGGTGGTCCCGATTTTCTCGTCCTCTACTCCTCTTGCTCGGGCAATGACCCTTGTTTTCAGTTGTTGTTGATCGTTACCGCTTTTAGGGGTCTAGAAACCCTTTTGACTTGGTCGTTGAGGTGTCTGCATTTGAGTGGGTTCCAGTCGTATCACTAACTAACGACTTCGGCTAAGATGCCTCTATGAAGTTCTTATAGTCAAGGGCTAAGAGTAACTTCGGCTCCAGAATAGTTCGACTGTCACTGAATTTCGGCTAAGCACTTAAATTATTTTTGAGTGTTAATAATATCTTAAATAAATGAAATCTTGAATAGTTTTAATGCATATTTGTTTTAAATAGCAGGTGAGTGAGGTGGGAGAACTGTCTGAAATATTTCAATGGGAAAGTGAGGAGCTAAGAAGGATACAAGATTGTGAATAGAAAGGGAAAAAAACATTTAGGTGGAGTTTCAATTATACAAAAAGAGAGATTAGGCTTTAGGTGAGAGAGTATACTTTTTATTTATTGCATATTTAATTAGGAGAGAGACTTTAAGGATATAAAATGTTGTACATAATGTAATTAAAAAGTTAAGAAATTATATTTATATAACTTTTTAAATTATCATTTTTAAAAGCTGTACTTGTATAATTTTTCCTATCATGAACACCCTTACTCGACTTATTGTACTCCAGTCCATTCCATGGTAAAAGCCCACAACTTTATATGTGAACAGAAGAAGACTATGGGTTGATAGTCCAAAGTGGATGGTGATGCTTGAATATAGGTCCAGCTTCAGGCCCAACACTAAGCCTTAACCCTAACCCTAAATCAGCAAGGCAGCATCCTCTATATATACATTGCCCTGCGATTTATTTTGTATATCTCTCTCATGTCTTACAAACCCTAAATGTAGTCCATAGCCGTATCCCCTAATTAGTAGTATTGAATTTGGGGATGATGATCAAAGGAATTATACAGTTATCCCTGTCTGATTTATTCAGTGCTGAAACTTTTCCTTTCATGTCTGACCCATCGCCATACTTTTTTACGTCCTTGCATTTTTCTACTTAAACATTGCCTATGATGACATCTATAGAGACCTGACGATGCTAGTTTTATGACTTAGCTTCCGTGTTGATAATTCCATTGACTAGGACGGTCTGAGGCTTACTACACATTGCATCTTCTTTTTTTTGATGATTTTGGTGAGATGGTTAAATCAGACTTGTATATTTCCATTGATTGCTTTCTATGAATTCATTATTTATGGTTGATAGAGGCAGATGATGTGTATTTCGGAGATGAATACTCATTGTGAGTATAGTGATCCTCATCTGAATAGGAAGATCTGATGCTTCTTCTCTTAAGTATATATATTTATGAATTTAATGAAATGAAGTCATCAGCATCAAGTGTAGTTATGGATGATGAGATAAGCAATTCACAGTTATCCCTGTCTGATACATTTTGATGAATGCTTGTGATCTGACATGACTCTATGAATACTGTTATTGAAAAGCTGAAAACATTCTACTTTGATATTGTATGTCTTCTGCTTGCAGGTATTGCTCCACTTCAGAAGGATTGATTGTTTTGATGCTGGAAACTTTACACAATTCTGTACAATAATGTTTAATGGATACATATCTGACTTTGATTTTTTAAAACATTTTCTTGTATTTTTTCTAGAGTTACAATATTATGAGCTAGCACTTTTGATGGTCTACTTTGCATTTGAAAGTTATGGAGAAAAATCAGGGGCCGGTAACTTCAAAATTCAGAACAGCCAAGTAGAGTTTAGAGAATACAAAGAAACCAATTCCGGATGATGTAAGTAAGGGATAATTTAAAAATTCAAATTTCATGTCCAAATAAAAATTCTACTTTAAATATCATGATTTCAAATTATGTCCAAACAGCTCCTTAAAAGAAACTTAAGATTCGTGTTGGTCAAGCCTGCCCCATCGTCTAGTGGATCGAGATCCACAACAATGCATCACAACTATGAATTCCAATTATTCTATTTTTTCTTTCATCGAATGCGATCTAATATTATTTCTTACTAGACCAAAGCAAATTAGGCAATTCGATCAAAATAAATTCTTGTTTTGAATAAATACGAATGACTTGACAATTTCAATTCGAAATTGAGAATAAAGAACCATAAATACTAGAGGACCACGCAGGTAATGAAACCATTAAAAGAACCCCAATAATTTATTGGGCACGGAACGAAGTATTTGAAATATTGAAAAATAATTGAAATGACGGAATTTTTTACCATAAAAGAATTTCCCCATTATTTTACATCAAAATTTTCTATTATTAATGCAAATGACGACCCTGGATTAGATTGGAGAGCCCGATAGAAAATCTAAATAGTTGTGGAAGGAGGCCTTTTTCAAACGTGCTCTAATTTGAGTTGAGAAAAAAACCGCTCGAATGGTACAATCCCTCTGTCACCCCCAGAAAAAAAAATCTGAATAAGGAATTTTTAAATTGTGAATAAATAAAACATAAAGAATTGGATTCAAAAAGTCAAAAATAATAAGCAATAAACTAATAAAAAGACTGAAACATAAGCTAAATACAAGTGCTTTGGATTGTAATCTCTAATGAAAAATATAGCTTCACGAGCAAAAGCTCATGTCATGATGAATCCTGCGATATATTGGTGGTGGGTATATAATTGAGTAGTAAAGTCCCCTAGAGGGGATAAGGCTAAGCGAAACGAAAAGGGTTTTCCATGAGATGGGAAATGAAAACTATTTTCCCCACACGAAGTTTGTAAATAAGTGATTGCCTGATAATGAGCAAGGAATGATTCTTTCCGGAGAATCGGACCTGATTTTTTTGGGTGGGACCACATAAGCCTGCATGAAAAATGAGTCAATTAAGTTCACAAAATCCAAATTACTATATAAAATTAAGCCGAGGACCAAATATTAACAGCTTAGCACATGTGTTTGCAAGGAATTCAAAATTCTAATAACAGGAAGAATTATGCCCGCTAGGAAACAAAATCATTTTCGAAAAGTTTTCTAATTATCTCATTGCCTTCAAGAGCAGTTCAAGTTGTCACCACAGATCATAGCTGTTTGTCCAAGCTTTTAAGAAATCGAAAGTGCATGCCAAATAAAAGAAAATAAATAATGAACTTCAACCAAAAGAAAATAAATAATGAACTTCAACCAAAAGAAGATCAAGAGTTTTTATATTATTGAATGTTCCAAGGTTGCGGTTGGTTCACCAATCTTATTGAGTTATCAAACTATTTTCCCTTAATCCGAATTATCGAGGATTGCTAATTAACAGGATTATTAACTCTCGTAGCATTTTGCTAAACTACTACTCGCCTATTTAAAACAATTCACCTCCTATATTTCTATGGAATTGGCCTGTTGTGTGAATGAATCAATATCTATACATAAGCCAAGAGGCAGATCTTGTGTAAGACTTGATCTGAATCGTAGTTCAGATTCAAGTTGGTTATTAAGAATGCAATACGTTTACGGTATTTAATTGAACATTGTATCTGGATATATTACTATCCTAGCCTAACTGTAGGGATAATCAGATGACACCTTCTTTACTTTTTCTCTAATTTAACATCTTTCCCAAGTATGTATATTAGATGGTCGATAGAACCTAACTATTGGCCAAACAATCCAGCAATTATGCACAGAATTAAAAAAACAATCAAAATCAACAACTCGTATTAAGACATAAATAGCCTTCAAACATCAATATTCATGGTTATACTACAACCCTAGAACGTGAAGTTTAACTCCACATAGACATGGAAGAAAAACAACAATTCATCCAAAGAAATATAAAAACGAATAGTATGAAGAAGAAAAGGTAAAACCCAATAATCTCTAGCCTCCACGGTAATAGGATATGCTTTTGTTTTGCAGGGAAGTAGTTGAAGTTGCCTTTTTTGAAATTTGACGTTCAAAAGCACTTTTAAAAATACTGGCCTAACACAAACTACCTCTATAACACTAATGAAAGCTCTTCCCGGATAGTTTGGCCAAAACACAAACACAACCATCGAAAGTAATTTTTTTTCTGAAACTCTTTTTCGCATAAATTACTTTTCAAAATAAACCAACTTTGGAAGTTTGACCTAACAGACTTTTGAATGTTTATAAACTATAAAAAAAGAATCTGCACCCTCCAAAAAATTCAGTCTGGGTTAGTACACTCTTTCGGCTTCAATATATTTTGGCAGCACAGCCATAAGATGGCCGGAGTCCTACATATTTTCCCGCTTAAACTATAGCTATATACAATCATACAATCCAGTGAGGGTGAGGTAATTGCTGCATTGGATACAAAAACCAAAACTATTCAAATAGCACCGAGAATACATGTATAAGAAAAAATTACATAAAACAGAGCTCAAAAAATGATGGATGTGCTATTAGGCATTTTTCTGTCGAGAATATGTTCTATGATGCATAATATATCAAATCATGGGAAAACAATAACACGTGTCATGCAAACTTAGAAAAATTGGTAGCAATTATGAATTTATGATATGTCATCTGTTGTCTCAACATTAGAATATATTAGTCTCAAAATAACAGTAGATAACTCTTAAACAGGCATGCCTGTATGGTGACAGATACATACATCTAAATGGACTACTTGAACTTTACAAAGATCCTATTACCTCCTTATTCATGTTCAACTGAATTCATGGTACCCTTATAGGCCCACGTGGCATGGAGAATGTACTATACTCTCCAAGAGAGAGTAAAAAGTAAACTTTTAATTTTTATTTCCACATTTTGTTTATTACAAATACCATTTATTTTAGTTTTCAACGTCTTTTTCCTCACCTCTTACCCAATCTGTGTCTTTCTCTATCTTCTGCACAAGATCTCTTCCACACCCATCATTGTTCTTCTTCATTTTTCATTTTTCTGTTGAATCAATTATTTGCTTGATTTTTTTTTTGGGGAAAAACAGTGTTATTGCTTTCTTCTTATTCCTTTAAAAAAGAAATTGGTTCAGTGTTTATTTTTCTTTCTAAAAATGGAGATTAGAAGTGGTGAGATTAAGAGACAACCGATTTGGAGATAAGAAGTTGAGGAGGCGGTGATTTAAATTTCAGATTTTGATTCGGTGTTGATTTTTTAATTATTTGGTGGTTTTGATTTTCAAATATTAATTAGTGGTGGTTTGACAACTATTTGGTGGTGGTGTGGCGGAATTAGTGGTTGTGCAGTGGCGGTGATGGGATTGGCTATATGATAGGAACTTTGCACAAGTTGAGGTGAAGAAGAAAGGAAGAAAAATAAAAGAAAATGAATGAAATAGGAAAAATAAGAAATAAAAAAGATAGAAATCAATTTCACCCATGGCATGCTTTGCACATATTTTCACATAGCTGGGGTTGGCCGAAAAAGGGTGTATACATACTCCTTTGAAGTTGTTCAGGGGGGTTATAAGACCTTTGCAAAGTTTAAGTGTCTATTTGAAAAAAGAGGACTAGTTCGAGGGCGACTTTATGTATTTTCTCCCTCTAATTTATGAAATGCATACCACACTTAATCTAAATATAACATTTGCTATTTTGGGATTCCAAATCACTTAAAACTTCAATGGAACTATATATTCTCTAATCTATATATACGACTTAAAATACTTACACTTCACATTCTTTAAACAATTTGAGCTGAAACATTAATACTCATAATTAAAAAAGTTTTCCGTTATCACTTCAGAATTTTTATTTTTCAGATTAGCTTTCTAGTCCCCATTCTTGATAAAACTGTGTATACAGGAAGGGGTGGAACAGCAAAATTTTATGCAACCAAGTATGTCAATATGACCAAAATTTAATGTGTAATTTCAACATATAAATATCGGATGTCATTGTAGCTAGAGTACCAACCTAGATCGCCATGAATCTCAATAGAGCCCCAGCATTCTTAGCTCTGTAACGTGGCTAGGATCAAGTTCTGGGACATCTTTAGTTAACCTTTCCCGATCTTCTACCACGTATTCCTGTCAATACAACAATAGAAGTGTAAGCAAATTAAACATGTAGGGGTCCTTTGGTTTTGAAATATATGAAAATTTGATCTCCATATAAAATTCCATATCACTTATACAACGTTTGGTTTCCGATACAAAATTTATACGGCATTTAATACCGGAAACCAAATGTTGTATTAGTACAAATGTTATATGAGCTATGCAGGATGCAGAGTTTCAAACCAGAAACCAAACCATATCTTACAAATTTCGGTTTAACTTATACAAGAATCTATTATATACAATGAAGGATATGAATACATGTATAAGCAATACATGGATATGAATACATGTATAAGCAATACATGGATATGAGTATCTAACTACATAACAATCCATGTATCATTATTCATCGCATAACTATTCCTGCATTATTATTCATTCCATTAAATCCTTGCACTGTCATTCACCGTATAAATAATCCAGGCATCATAATTCTCGTATAACTAGGCCTTAAGCCAAACAACCCCTCAATGTTTCTTGATAAATCAGGGAGAACTAGCATACATGAAAGGATAGACTGAAGAGGCGGAACTAAAATATCACAGATAGAATCCAGTGTGCACGAAAATAAGTCTCTTATGAAAGGTGAGTCATATTCCCAAGAAAAGGGCCTGATACTGCTCAGATTCAAATTTTCAAATATTTCAGTACCAGATCATCGTCTCCTGTCCCCTCTGATTAAAGATGAAAGGGACAGGGCACAAACAAAATATTGCCAAAGTCAATGCATCATCAGCATGTCTGTGTCTTAGCAGTAGATGCAACACCTTCGTGAGTTCTTTTTTGGCAAGGACGTGATAATGCCGTTCACTAATTCTCTGTCCACAAATTATTGCTATGAAGAAACCATAAAGCAAACCCACCAGTACGATTGCCAAAACTGCAGTCAAAGAAGACATGTTAGTCGGTAAGTTAGTAAGGGGGTAAAGGCTTACAGATAATTTTGAAGGCACAAATATGCACAGAATCACATTTGATCCACTAAACTTCATTTGAATCGCTGCAGTAGATTCATCAGACAACGCACACATTTTCCTTGTCAGTCTTCTCTTCTTGATAAAAATTCATTCAACCAATTAAACCTCGTATGATTCAGAAAAAATCAGAGAGCGTTGTATCTTTCTTTTTTTTGATAGTTAATCAGAGAGCATTATATCTTGATTGCTTATGATAACTTAAAGATACCGGAGGTAGTGCATCCAATCATAGAACAGTAATTTTACTGTAAAACTTCCCATAGATTCAACTCTAGTGAATAAGAAAGAAATACGACAACCATACAATCTACAAAACATATTTTATTCCAAAAAAGACTGACAACTAAAATCCTTTTTTTACGCCAAAATATTTTCTGGTTGCAATTATAAAAAATCAAGATTCCTGATCTTGGAATTGTCTTTTCACCTTGTTCCTCATCCCTTTACAACTGGTTGCTCCGAACGTTTCATCTCCCATAACCAAACGGTTTCTAAACTAAGCGCTACCTAAGACGAATCTAAGAAGTTGTTTGATGGCACATAAATCTTCACATTAACAAGGACTATCTATACAGCTAGAACTTTTGTAAAGGTCAATGATTAAAACTGCATATATTATGATAACTTTTGACAAAACAATGATGTAACCAAAATGTTATTTGTAAACCCACAAGCATAGAATTAAATGGTTCACAAGTTCTAAAGAAGGTTAATCTGATGGATCACCTGCCATGGTATAAAAGCCATATGGATGCTCTCGGTAGCCAAACATTTCCCTTAGCTCATCTCCGTAGAATTTGTACACAAGTATACCTAAGAATGCTACAATCTGTGATAATCATTCATTCAACAATCAGCAGGGACAGTTAACGGAAACAAATATGCATGGAAACAATTATATCATTACAAGATCAATAAGTTGCAATCATACCGACAAAAACTTCAAGAATTGTATGTATCTCATTGGGCCCTAAGTTTAGCTTTTCTCCCTACATTTTGTACAATCTATGCTCAATGCACACTATAATAGGAAAGACTAGGAGTACATGCCTACAACAACAACAACAGCATACCCAGTGTAATCCCACAAGTGGGGTATGGGAAGGGTAGTATGTACGCAGATCTTACCCATACCTTTGTGGGGTAGAGAGGCAGAAGGAGTACACGCCTGGTCCACGATAAAGATGAAAGAATTGTACGATCATTTTTGCCCAACCAAGAGGTCTAACTTAATATCTTTGAAAAGGAAAGGCAGTCTATCTCTAACAATAAAATATGATAAGGGCAGGGGCGCAAGCAAGGAGGGGGGGGTGCAAAGGGGGTTCATCCGAACCCCATACAAAGTCAACTTATTTTTATTTATATACAGTAGATGATGACTCCCCTTGACTTCTTCGTGTGATTACTAATTTATATTTTGAATTCCCTTAGTGAATATCTTGGCTCCGCCACCGGATAAAGGGGACTATATTTATAAACAAACTTGGACAGATATGTAGAAATGAACTTCATAGGACTTGGAGGGCCAAGTGACCTAGTATTACATAACGTATTTACCTATTCAGCTATGTTTTAGCTACCCTCATCGGAGAGGCTTCAAATATTGAACAGATGAGAGAAACCAGAAAAAGGAAAAATAAATGAAAGAAGATTTAAAGGCCTTTAACCTTTTAAGCCTACTTATATATTAAACAAACTTCACCTATTCAGCAAAACATATCCAATATCAAGCCTGGATAAAAGGAGGACTGCAGTAAGTTGAAAACCACACAAAAATAGTCTAACTATAATGAATCTTATAAGTATGATGGATACAAAGAAATCATATAACTGATCCTAGCTAATTTGGATTGAAGCATAATCGAGTGATTGCTGGTGATGAATCTTTAGAATATTGCGCTCATTCTTTCTCCATGAAATGAATCCCAAGGCCCATTTAAATGAAACTTCATTAACATAACATAATAGCTAAAGGAAAAGGCTATGGTGATAGACCCCCAAAGAAGATACTCTTGATCGCACCTTAGCCTGATTCAAAACCATTATAAAGAATCAATTCCAAACAAAATGCTAGTACATGGCATTACCCTTAATTTGTCGGCAAAAAACATTGCTAGTAGATGTCAGCCCTCCACTTTTCTTTTCATTAATGAAACCGACCAGTCTGAGAATCTTCAGTAACCAAATTTAAATAAGAATATCAATGAATTGGCTCTAGGCTTCACACCCCTAATTAAGTCATTAACACTTCCAAAGCTCCATTTCAAGTAAAAAAAACATAAAAACATTCGAGATAATCTTGTTCTTGGCAGTGAGTGTGGAGCTCTTTTACTTTGAGAAACTTACGGGGGCTCTTGTTGAAGGCCCTCAATGTCTTCTTATTCATTAAGTTAAAACCACCATCACAAGCATAATTGGTTAGTGATGGCAGTCCAGGAGAAACATATCCTGTCAACATTGCAAATCTACCTTTGGACTGGTGAATTAAGGTTTTAAACATGTGGTAAATAAATACAAAGCAAGCAGAGCATAAACGAAGATAACGGCTATATGCAACTTCTATATACATAAACTATAGCAAATATACACCACCTTTTAACTACAATATTGGTAGGAACATAAGACAGAATGGAAGATCTGGCTAAAAAGGAATTATGTCCATACCAACTGGACAATGAGAAAAATGAATGCATGATCTCTTGCCACAAGGAATTGGAATTTAAACCTCAACCACCAGCGATCAGGTGGGACATTTGCCCGTAATATGAACTTTGCCCTGCATTCGGTACAGTGAGCAAAAGCAAATCCCTCCTATAAAATGGAGCCACAAACACATTAACAACATTACAAAACCAAGAAGATGATAGCACATCTTATACAGAGTATAATCATTTATGAAAATTTCAAAGTATATTATCCCTTTTCCTTTAAAGAACGGCTGTTAATGCGAAAAAGCCAAACTCAATGAACTAATGAGATGTCCATCGATTACTAATAATATTGAGCCCAAACAACTGCAATGAGAAACAACATGACTAAAAAATATACATCTTCATGATACAATGGTGATAAAATCACGCTTCACATCAATTTTGATTCTTGAATAGTTGGCAGAATTTCACCCCCAGACTCACAGTAGTTCAATAAAGAATAGTTTCAAATTCTATCTATCTCCACAGATACATGGAGGGGATCCTGAATAAGAGGGAATAATTTATAAGACAAGAGAAAAGGAAAAAGAAATAAAGTATAGCAACCTCAAAATAAAAATAAGAAAAGAGCATACTCTTATCGCTTCCTTCAATGGCATAAGGGCTAACGAGCATAAAGTACCTTGTTTAAGTTCAAGGGCTACATAGCTAAATGTAGACCGCGGATACGCTATGAGCATTAAGTATTTTATGACATACTAGTTATTCATAATGGATAACTTCGGATGTGCTTTCCAAATAGTTTGTCTTCCAATGTAAACTGCTCTATGCATTGGTTGGTGATCTTTTTTATGTAAAAAAATTATAGAGCAGTCTGAGTTTGATGAGAATAGAATTTAAGTTCTCCAACAGAATCTAATTTTTTGGCTACTTCTACGACATGACAGTGACCATTTGTCAATAACATTTAAAAGTTAATTCACCTTAGTTGATCTCCAGTTATCGAGACATGATCTATGGACATACTTTTGAGTTCCTTTACAATGGCAGGGTGCAATCAGATCTTCTCCTGAAAATCAATCACCAAATTCCAGCTGTAAGTACAGTAACAAACAATAATTCTGAGGATATGTGTAATTACAATCATGTCGCTTAAAAAAACAAATACTCATCATTATCTTCCTGAATGGTCTACACAAAAACTAAGTGCATAATCAACACCTTCACTGTCCAAGCATATGCGGCATTGAGACAGTTCTGTATGTGACAAAGATTGAATTCCGTCGACTCCAGCAGTCTCCAAACAATCCTCGCTCGCAGTAATTTCAGTTGAAGGTGAAGTGTACCCAGATTCCTCAACAATAGCAATCTGAGATAAGATGGGCTCTGTTTCTGAACTATCCACTACCAGACTGTCATTTGACCCTATTCGCATTGCAAAAAACCTTGACTCCAGATTAAGCTGTAAATCTCATCACTAGGGCAATTGTCCCTACAGACCATTTCAATAGAGACGGGGAAAACTGCAAACAGTAAAATAACTGAGAAGATCAGGAATTTGAAGCCCACTTAAAATGCAACTGCCTAGGTTCGACTGCTCGGGCACAGCAGCTGATCACATAATATGTACAACACCAACAACACTCTATTACATGTGGATGCTACAATTGCTGCTAAAAAACCATCTAGTTAAACAACAACAACAACATACCCAGTGTAATCCCACAAGTGGGGTCCGGGGAGGGTAGTATGTACGCAGACCTTACCTCTTCTACCTTTGTAGGAAAATCTCTCAAACTGCATCTGATAAGAACACATACATTTTCAGCAAGAATTTAACTCCTTCAAACTTTTTGACCACCCGAGTGTTTCCTATGTAGAATCAAAACTTCATATGCAAGGTCAGTCTATATGATGAGATGACTTTGTATAGATGTATATAGCTATCTTGTGACAAACATTATATTGTGCCAACGGATTTCATTCTTTAGTTGCAAGAAAAGATATATGAATTAAGGAAGAGACAGATTGGGAATTTATTTATTCAGCTTATTGTCTGAGGATGGCAATTTTCGAATTTATTGCACAAAATACAGAAAGAAAGAAAGCTGATGTGAGCAGTCTAAGACCTCAAAGTAACAGATGATGGTAGCAGGTGACTAGTGTCTTTCCAGATAAATGATGAGAGTATGAAATGACAAGGGGAAATGTGAAAATTTAGGTATAAAGTAATTAAACAAAAATGAAAACTGGCAAATTAGGGCAAGGTTGGGGTTGAGTTATACAGAAATTGAAAGATGATTCCGCTAATTCCTTGTACAGATATAACGATCCAGCTTCCTATGTGTTAAGCAGTTTAAGGTAAGAAATAAAATGAAGCCGACCCAAAGACCAAAACTGGGTGTTTCGCGGACTAACCTGAATACCTGATGGAGATGCTTCCACCAACACATTCCCCAATAATAGCCGCCGGAGGAGATTGGGAACTTTAATAAGAAAATTTTAGGTGGCTTCCTAAAAACACACAACAATATCAATTATTTCAAACTTGTCTGGTAAGTTACCATGGCAACGGGTATGATCGATCCTACTAGATCCACATCCAGATCCGTTTTAAGTACATGTATTCATATCCAGATCCAGATCAATAGGGTCCATAAAATCATATCCAAATTCAGATACATCGGATCCACCGGATCCACGGATCGGATCTGGATCCAAATCAAAGTGACTGATTATTAAGTTATACCTTCTAATCAGTCCAAATTTTCTAGAAAAAGAGTCAATTTAATTTAACGGAATCATGAGTGCATCAGTAAATTAGGACTAAATGACATTGTTGACAATTGTTATGCCTATTGGCTATCCTCTCAATACCTAAACTACTATATAAGTCCACATAAATGATTAATATAATGATTAAAGAATAACACGCATGGCGTGTCTCAATTAAAAATAATGGTCTTCACTTTGAATATAAAATAAAATTAAGATTACAAAGGATTCGGTGCCATGATGTATAAATAATAAATGTATAATTAATTTAATAAAAAACGGATTCACGGGTCGGATCTGGACCGGATACGGATCTCAAAGACAAGATCCAGATCCAGATCCGGATCCGTCGGATCCAAACTTTGAGTATCCATATCCTATAAAACGGATCTGGATACACCGGATCCGGATCGGGTCCGGTATCCATTGCCATCTCTACTGGTAACTATCATGATGTCATTGCCATTGCCAATCACATAAATCTAATTTTGGTAATTATTTAAATTAATTAAATAAAAATATATATATCATGAAAGTCAAATTAGTTTTTTTTTATATTATTAATAATAACAAATTTAAAAGAGTTGTTATAAAGATAATTATACCAAACGAGAAGATGAGCGCAATATTTATTATAAGTGTTACAAATAATCTCTTGTATCACTTATTTCTTGCTCTCCTACACACAATTCTCCTAATATATTAGATTCAACTCTTTTTTTAAGCTATTGAAATTCAAAAATTCTTATGCATGATTGTTCATTTATCCTCTCATTGTAGTGACTTGTCAAGAATTTGGAATTGCAAATTTTTTTTCTATTAGGATCACATTTGTGAATTGGTTTGTAGTTCTTCACACAAAATTGTTAGTCCTAGAGTCAAAATTAGCAAATAGAAGTCAAGGATAACGCTCTGTACACCTAACCCTTAACTTTGTAGGTTCGTTAACATGCTTTTCAATAGCAACATGTTCATAAATTGCATACTTGGTAACATTTTTTTCTAAAATCATCAACACATTCAAATTGAAGACCAGTTTCCCACACTATCTTCTTGACAATTTTATCATCTAGATCAGTTTCAAAACTGACAATCTCATCTGAAGGATAATAAGACTCATCACCACCTAACTTACCCTCCACATAATCTCTATTTTCACGTTCAGATTCATCAAACCCCACATATGCCGCTCTTCTTCCTGTTCATGACTTAACATGCTCAAGAACATGAGGTATTTTACCTCTCTTCCTTTTATTTCTTGCTCTCTTTTCCTCTATAAAACACATTAGCTCTTTATCTACACCACTTCCACTATCTACTTCTCCTTCCTCAAATAATCCTTATACATCTGATTCTAAAATATTTCTATCAGATTGAACTTCATCGAGAACAGTCGTAATTTGTGATGATTCAGCAACACTACACTCTACATGAACAATATTTTGGACATTAGAAGTGCTTGAGATAGTTGTAGTTTGGACAAGAGAAGGGCTTGGAGCAATAATAATTTGGACAGGATGAGGGCTTGTAGCAGTAGTAGTTTGGACATAAGGATGAGTTGGAGGATTAGTACTTTGGACATGAGGAGGAGATGGAAGAGTAGTCCTTTGGACACGAGGATGAGATGGAGGAGGAGTACTTTGAACATGAGGATGAGATGGAGGAGTAGTACTTTGAAACTGTGGAATTTAGTCAAATGGAGCCTCAAACAATGAATCTAAGTCTTCATCAAAAACTTCATTATGTGTTCCATCACCACCTCTAATGTCTTAACTAGTCCCGTTATCAAATGACACACCATTTTCCTTTTCCCCCTCCATGTGACTTACATATACTAATATGGATGGGGCTACTAAAAAGGGTCTTCAATCATGTGATGCACATAATAAGACAATATCCCCATCTCCAAACATGCATCAATTCCCATTGTGTGGATATCTGATTTAATTTCTACCAGTGGCACACTATTAGACAATCTCACATAAACTAGGCATCTTCCAGGGTCATACCCTAATTATTTCACACAATCCCTCAATTCAAAATAAGAGAACTTATCTAAATCAACATCTAAGAAATCAGTAACTTCTCTATCAATATAGGATTTTTTACATTCTTTAAAAATCCAACATGGTAAAATCTCAAAGTAATCATTTCATCAGACATTTTACAACCTAAAACAATAGAAATTCTTCAATTTTAAATGTAAAGTTACACTCTTGACAACAACCAAATCAACAATAATATTTTAACCATAATTCTACTCGCATATTCAAGCCACAACAATAAACATGTCACAAGTACTTATGTTAACACATTATAACTTATTTTAACATATTCAAACATTTACACTGTAATATTTGAAAAAAAATTAAAGTTGATAAAAATTCTAGTTTTAATCGCACTACGCAGAAATAAAACGAGACATGAGGCTAACCTTTTAGCAATGGAGACGATGAAATATGTGTAATCTTTAATATTGTCCTCCAAAGTTTGACAAAAATATCGACCTTTAACTCGTTGATGAAATAATTAACTTCGATTCTAGGTATAATATGAAGATGAACTCGAAAACACCATAAAATCTAATTAATATTGAGCAGATGGTGTCGATTTTAGCAAATATTCAAGGATTTTCAGGTGGTGTCAATCGAAATCTTCAATGTTAGGATTTTTTTTATGGGTGGGTGGGTTTAAAAGATTGGATATGGGTGAAATTTATCGGGTGAGTGGGGTTAAAAGCTTGAATATGAGTGAAATGAATTGTGTTGGGTGAGGTTATTTCTTATTTAACACGTGACATCGAGTGTTATCCACATAATCAGCCCGAAACCCTGTGTATATATATGTATATATACATAAGCTATGTACAAATATTTAAAGTGGCACCCCCACTACAAACTAACCAGCTGGTGTCAGTGGATAGAGGCTTTGATTCCTGCTCTCTGGTTGCGGGATTGAGTCCCAACGGCTGCATGCTACACTTTAATTATTTTTTTAACCCTTGCTTTCAGACAACAATGAGCAAGAGAAGAATACGATCGAGCATAAGGTGGATATAAAACAATTTCCAATTTTTCATTAACTTTATATTCTCTTTTCTCATTTCTATAATTGTTGTTGACTTAATTTAAGTTATTAATCTTTGATTTTTTATTTCTTAAAGTTAAAAATAGAAGTTTCCCTCCCTTCCTTCTCATTAAAAAAAAAGACACAAACTCTCTCCCTCTTCTAAATGATTGTTTAATTTGTTACATAGAGCATGATGTATTCACAAATGTAAATAATGATGTCGTCATTGATCATTTTCAGAAGATGAAACCTCATCGAGGACAATTATAAATGAATGATGGATATTTATGATATTAGTAATATTATTAAAAGATTTATGATTTTCTCTTATGTATATTGCTATAAATAAATGTTTCATCGTAAAAGACGAATAACCCGAATCAAATCAAAGACAATAATCCGACCCGAAGACCCGGAAACATCAAATTCTGGATCCGCCTCTACACATAATTTATTAAATTTAGATTTGAGTGTCTTAAATGGTAAAAGAATTAACTTTTACGTATACAAGGTGTGTAATAGGAGCCAGAGTAGTTTAATTTTTCGGGACAAGTTTAAGGATGTCTTTTGCCATTAGACCTTTTATGCATTGATGAATTATTATGGCCAGATGAGATAAAAGAAAAGGGTAGTCTGATTTCCGCCTAATCAAAATTGCAACAACAGTTTAGCGGATACACGATGGAATAAGGAGTTAGGTTCAGTGTTTGGCGGCCATGGAAGGAGTAGTGGGAGCTCAAGATCAACAACAACAACATCCGCCCAGGGTGGTGGAGGGTCTTAACCCCGCTGTTCAACAGCAGCTGAACCTTGAATCTGTTAAAACTCGAGCCGTTAGTTTATTCAAGGCTATTTCTCGCATCCTCGAAGACTTCGACGCCATCGCTCGCACCAATGCTGTCCCCAAATGGTTCGCTTCCTTCTAATTAATTCTTCTATTCTAAATGTCTGAGAACACTAGTATGATCTGCTTGGAGTAGGTAGTTGTTTACCCTAGTTATGGATGAGGTTAACTAATATATAATTCATGAAGCATGTTACGGATCAAAAAGAGTGTCCATTTGCACACCCCTTACCAAAATACTAACTCCGAGACAAAAATAGATATTTGACTAAAATGACTCTAATTAAATAGGTATTGGAATTAAGGGCAAAACTGAAAAAGCAAGATTAGTTCTTTCTTGATTTGGTAAGTGAATACTCTTTTTGATCCAAAAAATAAAGGCTAAATGAATACTCTTTTTGATTCGGAGGGAGTATTTGAAGATGATATTATGTTTATTCACCAAACTAGGGAGTGAATTAAAGAAAAGCTGGATTAGCCCCAAAAAAGAAGGTGAGTGAGACTAGACGACATTATGCTGACTAAATGTAGACATTCCAAATATATATAGGCCTGTCTTCTATGAGAATGTCAGAATCATGAACATATACAACAACAACAACATATCCAGTGTAGTCCCACACAGTGGGGTCCTTACACAGTGAATTATAGAATGGCTGAAAAGGAGAAATGCAGCCAAATAACCCTGGAAACCAAGACTTAGCGGGCATAGTTACTGGTGCATGTTTTAGGTTGGATATAGATTAGTGGACGTGCCTCAAGTTGCTTCGGGTGGCACCATTAACCAGAAAGCAAACAAGATATACTTGCACATTGGTTAGTAGAAAGGAATGATGTATAAGAAGATAGGCTTACACATTTGATATGGATTTCCTTTTGGTATATTTTATTATACTGCTGATTTTTGTTTTCCATATTATTTCGAAAATGGAATCTGAATTTTACACAGCATAAATAAAGCCTTTTTCACAAGAAATCTGATCTTCCACTTTCACACACTCTTTATTTTTCTATAGACACCGTTTAACTAATTGGATCGTTGGTTATTGAGATTAAGTATTTTACAGTTGATACTTGATGATATATCCTTGAGAATTACCAAAAAAAAGATGGTATATAAAACTCAGGCATGGTTTTCCAACTCATTCCTCATATATGTTAACCTTTAGTTCTAATAAATCTTTTTTCCAGGCAAGATATTCTGGGGCAGTTTTCTATGGTGAATCTCGAGCTTTATAACATTGTTGAAGATATTAAGAAGGTTTCCAAGGCTTTCGTTGTACACCCCAAGAATGTAAATGCTGAGAATGCTGCAAGTATGGACTTCTTCAGTCACACTTGGTGAATTTGTAAAATTGGACTTTCATTATGCTTTCTTAATCATACATGCGAACCACTGATATTTGTCATTTGCATATAAGCAAGTATATAGGTAGTCTATAGGAAAGTGAATCACCGATATGGTTGTTATCTTAATAATTCTCTTCTCTTGGATGCTGCCTAAGTTATACACATATTTAGTTAGACTGTTAAATAGCTCTTGATGTAACGGTTTTACTTCTTGCTGACTTGCTGTGAATAGGTTGATATCATATACATGTGTGCATAACTAGATAGCACACCAGTCAGGTACTATTGCTATCAATTTTATTTTCATGTGGTGAAATTTTTTGAGCATATTTGGTCATTCAATCAACCACGTCCAATCCCAAATTACTTGTGGTATTGTTTGAGCATCAAATCTGCCAAATTTCCGAAAAGGTTATAGAAAGAAAGAAGCATATAGTTTTTGGGCTGTTGGGTATATTTGTGTTGACATAGAATCCGAAAGATATTTTCTGTCAGTTGTTAGTTGCAAATACTTTTCGATGCAGTTCTACCTGTTATGCTGTCATCAAAGCTGCTGCCAGAGATGGAAGTCGAAGATAATGCCAAAAGGGAGCAATTATTACACAGCATGCAGAACCTATCGGCAGCATCCCAAATTGAGAAGTTGAAGGTGGAAAGCTCTGCAGATGCTATTTCTTCTGTTTCTCTATCTGTGTGGCATTCTAAGATTCCTGTAACTCACAGGTTAGAATTGATATGATTGGAGCAGCATGTGAAAGTGCTGAGAAGGTCATAGCTGATACCCGCAAAGCCTACTTTGGAACCAGACAAGGGCCGACACTGCTTCCAACTATTGACAAGGCACAAGCAGCAAAAATTCAGGAACAAGAAAATTTACTTCGCACTGCAGTAAATCACGGTGAAGGTGATAATTTTGTGTTCCGAGTCTTTTTCCTAGTAAGATTGTTTCTTCTTCCCAGCGTTTGTTAAACTTTTTGCACGCATGAGACATTGAGGCTTAAGATCCTTGGAGGTTTGGACCCCAATGGTCCCTATGTTGATGCTTATTCTACGTAAACTAAAAGAAAGAGAGAAAGATCCATTGAGTGCCTTGTTGATCAGAAAATTGCTCATATTTTCTGATGACAAATTGATATAGTATATGGAGGGTGAAGATTGCAAGTCAGATGCTTCTATGTGCCTATGTGCTAATGCTATGCTTCACAACATTTATGTACAATACACCTGAAAATGTGTCTAGTGTGTGTGTAACATCTCTTTTGTGGTGTTTGGAGGTACACTGGTTTATGACTTGTTTCGTTTCATGTATGCTCACGGATTTCATGAAACTGGTATGCAGGGTTACGTGTACCTGGTGACCAAAGACATATTACTTCTGCACTTCCTGGTCATTTGGTAGATGTGCTTGCAGTGGCTGATGGGCCCCAGTCTTTCACTGATTCATCCGGTAGTCTATCATCTATTGTTGTCCTGCTGTCTCCACTTTATTTCATGAACATTTGGCTATAGAAACTGATGCTGTGTTCAAGTAGGGACTTATCTGAAGAATACTCCTCCCTTTTCATCGAGCAATGTTAATAGTCAGGGAGCTCTGTTACAGGTCAGTGGGAGCTTAGTGCAGTGGGCTATTTTTTTTTGTTTTCTGTACGGTTCTATTTTTTTTTTCTGTTCCCGAGGAGGGGATTTAATTTTTTTGCATGCCTTTTCATTCCAGTTCACTCTGGGTTTGTGGACCCCCTTTTAGGTCGACCATCCTGGTTTTGTTCTTAAGTATGTTTCATAGCACCAAATGGATACCAAAAGCCTGTACATCTTAGAATGGGTTTAGATCCATTAGTTACTGAAGGAGTTTACAAGGTACGTTATAGTATTTAAAAATCATATACACGTTATATGTTACACCAAATACACATACCTGATTCTAGTTAACATCAACTACTGCCAGTTGGTCACTGTTTATTTACATGTTTGGTCCACCTATTAACTTCTCGTGCAAGTGTTAACACCTGTTCTTTTCTTGGTTGGAGTGAAAGAGGTGGTAAGATTATTTCCCTCATTTATTTGAATTTAATGGAGGAAGGGAGATTAAGTAGACATGTCTCCGTGTTTGCTATTAAATACTTATGTAATAGATCGAAAATGAGATGCAAATCTCCTTCTATTCATTGTGCTAATCAGCATTAGGGAAACAATTGGTGTTTAACCTGCAGGAAGTAAACTAATCATATCCTTTTTCCTTTCTTTCTCCCTAACTTAAACACAACATCTAATCAATGTTCCCAAGTTACATGTATTGAGTCCATATCTCCTTTGAAGTTCTTCAGTTCTAATATCTAGGTATTTCTCTTGGAGTAGGCTTCTGGAGCACTTCGGGATGCGGCTTCTCCTTCTGGGACCACTTCCTTTGATGCTACAACAGCATCCCCCTTGCAACATGTCAACTCACCTAGGTCGAGTGCTAACATGATGAATACACCATCTCCTCAGCAACAGACTCATCAGCAGCAGCAACAACAACAACAGCAGCAGCAGCAGCAGTTGCAGCAGCATCAGCTCCAGCAGAGGCAGAAAATGATGCAGTTACCTCAGCATCAGCAGCAACTTCTTGCCCAACAACAGCTTAGGCAAGCCTCAATGCCTGGACTGGGACAGGTACAATTTGTTCAACCATCTTGACTGGTTTAAGGTATTTCTTTGTGAATTTGCACGAGTTATAGTGTGCTTATTCTGCAATATCCTATATGCTTGTTGTTTTTTGTCAAATAAGTTAGTTTTACTAACAAAATAAGGCTATAACCGCGATTACTAGCTGTGTACAAGAGACCACTGTACAAAGAACTTGCTTCTGTTATCCCATCAGTCATCTATAAAAATCAGTGAGTTACCGTGTGCTGAAAATACTGAAAAGATAACAAAATGAACTTTATGTAGCATCAGATTTTCCTCTGCTCAAATGTCTGTTGTATCTTTCCAGATTGTCCAGTATATTGCATGGGGGATGCCTTCTGCCACTCATTTTCTAATTTTCTGCCTTATCTAAGATTTCAAGTATTCCAAGTTTGTCTTTAACATTTTAGATGCCTATAAACAGCAGCCCCCATAATTTATCCTCAAAACTGTTGTGTATCAATAATTGGGCCATAGTTACCGCCTTCTCTTTCCCTTTGACTCTTTCGTCAGTAAGTTTGCCGCTGCAAAACTTCTCACCGCCGGCGACCCATGAACGGGTATGGTCATCTGAAATGGCCACGACTTTGTATCCCATGTTCTCCATCTTCAGCTCCATCTTGTGTGGAAGCTCTATGTAACTCCGGCGTACACACATTCTTGCCCACTGCATATGGTTTCTTTTTTTGGTGTCTTCATCGGAATCAACAAAGCCTCCACATGAGTTTGAAGAAGGATTCCGACCAGGCTTGAAGTGGAATACGGAACACTTTGATCCATCTATGTTCCATGTTTAGTTCCGACGAATCCTTCTCAATTGTCGGCGACCACCATTCAAGAGTTACCTTCCACTCCAGAACCACTCGCCCGCCTTAACCCTAGCAGCCTCTTGTCGGGAAGGCATCTCGAAGAGGAAGATATTGTGCAACATCGGGGCGACCTTCAGACCAGCGGTCACTTTCCATCTATTGATAAACCACTTCTGGATAACTTCCCGATTAGGGTATTAGTTGAAGGGATCGTTGAACCTTCCTACTAAGCATTTATCAAGAAAGTTTGTTGTGTTCGCCACCATCTCCGATGTGGGCTTGTCAACCAGAGAGGGCCATTGCTCTGTCTTAGCAGCATAAAAAAAGGACCATGAAGAGTAGGGATCCCTTCTTGATGTTGGCTGTTGAGGTCTCCAAAGGAATCTCAGTATTTTGTCAGCAATGTCGCACCACCCTCCGTTGTGTACAACTTCTGGGATGATCACAGCAGATTTCCTATCACCCAAAATTGATTCGATGCGTACAAATCTGCCATAGTTGTTGAGGTTTTGGTGAACTCTGAAGATATAGCCTCTATCTTCCTCCCCCATCTCCGGCAGCGATTTCCTTTCCCCTGAGAAGCCTCTTTAAGAGCTCCACATACCCATCGTTGTTCTCATCGATACTTATCTTGCCAATGAATCTCCTGCTTCGTTCATGGAACAGAAACCACTATCCTCGCTAACATCAATAAATCTCAAAAGATTTACCTCCAGCAGTGAAAAAAATAAGGTTTCCCCGGGAGGAAAACTCTAAAAACAGGTTTATTTTGAAACTGGCTCATTGTCAAAAAAGAAAGAAGAAGGAAGAGAGAGAAAAAGGAATATTCCGGTGGTCTCAGGTCCCAGAGAGAGAGAGCTTTCTGACAGGGTGAAAGGACAACTTTGATTAAACCACGGAGAGGGAAGGAGGGCACAAATCATACAGATAGCACCATTAACTCTGAATAATAAAGCATAAATAGAGATTCTTATTCACAGAATTCACAACTGCATAACTATTCGTGCAAGTCCTGAATCCTTGCCTCAACTTTGGAGCTTGTTAGCCGATTTCCAATTGCTCACAGAGACTGATTTTCAATTACCGAACATCTACTCTATGTTATCTATTTGGCTAACGATAAGTTGATTTGATTTTTATCTAAAAACTACTAGAGTAATTGCGAGAATTAAACTAAATTACTTTGGTTTAATCAGTTATGATGGAAATAGGGCTTCCAATATCCTCGACTATCCACTCTTTTCAATCCTTAATGCAACAAGAATGACTTCTTCTTCTACGTTAAGATAGCAGGTTAACTAGACTGTCTTATATTCCGGTTAGGATATATAATCACTCAACTCCAGTGCAAAAATCTTCTATATTTCTATGATAGGTTTTACCACATAAGAGGATTAAGAACAATAACTTATAATGCTACACAAGTATCGGGGTACTTTCGTCTGCGATTTTAACCTATGTCTATTCAATTACAGCATATCCAAATCTCTCCTCTCGTTCTTGATTCGAAATCATATAGATTATGATAATTAGTGATCAGTTAACTATCAAACATTCATACGAATATTGAATAAATCTTAATCAAGTGAAGAAAAAACCAAACTAATGCATTAATTCATGAATAAGAGTTTCAAGCGATTCAATAGGAAAGCCCTAATAAAGAGTTTAGCTCCTAGCCATAGACATGCTAAGAACTAATTCAATATCCAACATGAACTGAAATAGGAACAAAAAAAAGAAAAGAAAATACTTAGAACTAGGTCTCCAATCTTGTAGCTTGTGGCCTCCAAGGTTGTGATATGTTGTATGTTATCAGGTCTTTCCCCAAAATCTGTCCCAAGGGCTTAAATATGCTGCAAAATTCGTGTGTCCTGGACCCTTCTGCCCTTGGCCAATTTCACCGGACTGAAAATCCCGGCCGCCGCGACCTGCGTTCGGCGACGCTGAAACTCCTGCGGGCTCTCTGATTAAATGGCGCTGCGGCCCTGCTGAATGGCGTCGTGGCGCTGCTTGCTTTCGTCTGGATCTCCAATTTTCGACCTTTTTGCCTCGGGACCTTCCTTTTATGCTCAATTTTCGCACCTTTTCGTCATTTTGCCCTTTTGAACCGCTGTGGCTCAAAAGAAAGAAAAACGACCCTAACACGACACATATTTAAACTAAAATGAGAAAAATACTAACTAAAAATGACTCAAAAAACGTATACAAAATACACCTAACAAATACCCCAAAACTTAACCTTTGCTCGCCCTCGAGCAAATATCAAAACAAAATCAAAGAAACAAAAACAAACAGACTCAAATCAAGCAGCTGCACAGTATTACTTAGAAAAGTATGAATGTCAGTTGAGATAATATGCTGAAACATATATAGCATGAATATAGCAATCTAGAATTTCAAGCCAGATATTTCGCAAATTCATTTCAATCACACAATGGAAACATGAACACTAACCTATGCATGTCAATTTCATTTAGTTTTATGGGCCTGTTTACTTGCTATTCTCCACTAATCATAGACATACATTCTAGAGATTTTCAGGACTTTTCAGGGTTGTAATGTAGGTTTAGGCAGGGGTAGGTAAAGGTAGACATTTAGGCTCAATTTGCGTACCATAAACGTTTTTTCATTCAATTCTTTTGTTCTTCTTTTTGGTATTCTTTTCAGTTCATACCTATCATTGCCCTCTTTTCTTTTTGGGAGCATGAAACACATTCACATAGACACCCTCAAACTTAAGCTTTTGCATATTTTTTTTCATTGGGGTGCGCATCAATTTTTCACTCTCTTTGTATTTATTTTTCACACTTCTTCCTCCCTCTTTTCAATTACTGCTTATGACACACAAGAGAATTATAGGGTGTCAAAAACAACTGAGTTTAGGCTCAAAGGGGCTGACTAGGGATACAATTTATTGCAAGGTAGGTAATGAATGGTAAGAAGGACTAACAAAGAAATGCCTGAATCATCTCCCTAAGCATGTACATCTTAACTATTTCGCCTCGAACAACAAGCAAACAGACTTCATAGACATTTTTCAATCATTCTTTCTACAATTGACAACACATAGGCTAAGCACAAATATCCGAAATAATTAGATTTTCATGAATTTTTGGCATATCTAACTTATGCACACAGATTTTAGCTTCTAATTCCATTACATTATCCCACTTAATTCACTAGACGTTTCAAGCAACTACAACATACATGCTCATCAAAACAAAAAATTGACTCATATAAGACCCAAAAACACAATAAAAAAACAGACACAAAAATAAAAATAAAACTCCCCAAACTTAAACGACACATTATCCCAAATGTGTAAAGACTAAAAATTAAAAGGGGAGACTTACAAACATCAAAACAACGGTTCAAAATGGTGGTGGCAGCGGCGGATGTTGCATTGACCACTGATGGAACATGGTGCTTAAATCATTGACGTGCTGACTTAGGTCCTGATGATCTTGCATTATTTGTTGCTGATTTTGCATCATGCTCTCATGGTTTCGCAACATCCTTTGTTGATTTAGGAGCATTTGCTCCATCATCGCACCGGGGTTCCAGACATGGGAGGTGGTGGTCGCTTTCGCGCCATCGTGTGCGGTGCCTCGTGCTCTTAACCATCCACGGTTCGCTGCGTCTGCGCCACCGCCCATTCTCGCTTCTTCTTTGGTCTTGGAGTGGGATCAGGGAAAGAGTGCTCTAAACTGTAGATCACAGGAGACTGACTCTTCTCGAGAATATCCGTGACGAATGTTGGGACTCCATGCCTAGCACATAAGGCAGAAATGAGTGATCCATGTCCCAGTCCGCCAGTAGTCGTCAGCCTCATCAGCCTGCTAATCTCTCCTATGTTTTGCACTATTTTTCTCCCAACATCAATTGTCTTGCCCGACATGATGCCATTGATGGGCTTGATTCTGTCCGTGGGCACATTGGTAAAATGGGTCGACGGAATCAAGCTAGCACTTACGAAATAAAGCCAACCTTTGGTTGTTCTGTTGAATTGGCACCGGGCAAGTCCCCTAGATCCGTTGCGGGAAAAATGAAACTCAGCGCCTGGGTAGCACAATGCTTCCGCAACTACGTTCCACATGTGGTTGACGTTTCTTGACCAACTTCTGAAGTGGTACGGATTATAGCCTTGGTCCTCAACATCATTGGTCCTTAGTAGCGCATTCACTGTTTCAGAACTTACGGGCACATATTGCCCTCTAACAAAGCATCTCCCATCCTCTTGCTCGGGATAATTAGCATAAAATTCCCTCACAAGGCTAGTATTCTGAAGTGGAATCCTTTCTGGATTGGTGAACCTTTTCCAACCATTCGCCTCGATCATGGCCCTAATGGGCTCGCAGTCATCATCATCATCAAATGACATGGCATGGTAGTCCATGCCTCTATATGGTATCAATGCTCTAGCGCTTATTTTGTTATATCGATCTTCCGCCTTTTTGTTGGTAAATCGAGTAACATCATATTCTGGAGCTGATGAAGATGAGGAAGCTCTGGCGGTTCGTTTTCTAGAGGCCATTGTGAGAGGTGTTGGAAAAATTTCAGCTGTCTCCTTTGTTTCCTTAAGGTTCCCAACAATTATCACTTCCACACCGCAACAACCAAGACAACAAAAATACACCGCAACAACCAAGAACAACCCACAATCACAATACCCACAAGCAACCAACCACAAATTACAGCAACGCCAACAATACTACCCCAAATTCGAAATTCAAAGCTCCCCCACAGTAGTAATCTTCACGATAGCCACAACCCAAACCACTAGTAACAACCCAAGTAGTTACCTTTTTGAAGAATCTTGTCAAAATTGCCCTAGCCCAAGTGATTCAAATGATTGTGGAGAAGGTTGGAAGGTTTTTAGTGGTGATAGTGTGTAGGATTTGGAAGAATTGAAGTGGATTTGTGGATTATTTTTGTGAATGAGAGTGGGGATTTTTCAGACTTTGAGAGAGAGAGATGAGGGTTTGGTGAAAGTGAGAAGAAATGGGGATTTTAGGGTTTTTTATTTTTGAAAACGCGCGTCGGCGCCGCGGCACTGCAGACCGGCGCTCGGCGCTAAAACTTCTGCAGCAGCCTCTCAGGACATTCGACGCTGCATCGATTTCATGTTTTCAGCGTTTTTCCGTGCTTCATGTCCAATTCCCTTCACCTGTCATCCCAACACAACCAAAAATACCAAAAGTGAGACTGTTCAATTTAGACTAATTGCATAATTTAAACCTTGGGTTGCCTCCAAGTATACTTGTCTAACGGATCGACCATGGGCCGGTATTCCGTTCTGAGTTGAGCGGTTCAGGTCCGGCTGTCTTCAAGCCTACCGGTCAGGTTCATTATCAGTTCTGGTCGGTCGTGCGGTCAAGGTTGAGCAGACCTAACGGTCCGGGTTTTATTTTTTGTAAATTTCGAAAATCTAACTAAATTCAAATTAAATATGTAATATAATAATATAATATAGTTTATAACTTTATACTTTATAGTTATATTGTAGTTATATAAACTATATTAATTTTTTTAAATTTTTTTATTCCGAAAATTTATTAATTTATTAAATTTGTAGACATAGATAAGTTAACAAATAACAACTAAAGATATAATAAAATAAAAACTAATGATAAGATGTAAAATTTCGAACTTTCATTATTCATAATGTTAATTGTTAATAAGAGTACATAATGAAGTAATAATAATTGTTATTTACATATAATGCATCCTTCTTGCAACTTCTTCATAATTTATAGGTTGATTGAATTGGTTATACTCCATAGCCTCTAAATCTGGAGTATTAATTCCAGTCCCGGTTTCCAAAATATTATCGATTTCTTCATCTTCCGGAGAGTCAACATCTTCATATCCTTGATTTCTTCTCTGCTCTGAGCCTATGATCCAATCCCTTAAGCATACTAACACTTCTAATGTGCTTCCGCCCAATGAGTGACGTGTGTCTCCTATTTGATCTCGTGCTTGGCTGAATGCACTTTCAGAAGCCACTGTTGAGATAGACACATTAAGAACATCCCGTGCCATAGTTACTAGTACCGGAAATTGTCTTTTGTTATCCTGCCACCATTGTAAAGGTTGAAAGTTCTTCGGCTCCGTTGACTTTTGCAAATAAAACTGCATCTCATTACAATTTCGAGTTGTGCTTGCTTGTGTTGTTGCAAAAGTGCTCCATAATCTTGTAGATGTAGACACAAAAGCAGAACTAGAAGGAATATTAGTAGCAGAGTTGTTGTTATCATGTAATGTAGCATAATAATCATATAATTTAGCTAAATTAGTATCAAGTTTACATATGCAATCAAATGAAGATGAAGTTTCTGTTTCACCTACTTCCATATAAGTATATAAACTAAATATTAAATTATGACAATCTACTTTTTTAACATAAGGATTTAAGACTGCACCAATACAATAAATATCAGGAATAGGAAAAAAATATTTTTTAAACTTTTCAAACATAATCATAGCTATGACTTTATATTTTATATTTGATTTTAAATCATAAAGTAAATATGAAATTTCAGCTATATGAGCTAAAACATTACAAATTTGTTGGGTAATAAGATCCGAAAATTCAACGATGGCGATGTAAAATTTACGTAATTTTTTTAAAAGTTCAGCAATTGATTTCCAAACATCGTCGGTTAACATATAAATCACGTTCTTACAATGAGCATTTGAAACATGTGTTATGTGGCCTTTATACTTATAACATTCTTTTAAAAATAAATAAGTATAATTCCACCGTGCAATAATCTCTTGTGGCATGAATGTAGGTCTCAAATCAAATTGTTTATATTTTTCTTTAAATTTTATAAGTCTATGTTTTCTATTATTACCTTGAATAACTCCAACAACTCTTTTGACAATTTGTATTTCAGTTGCAAATAACTCAAGATCACTTTTAACAATTAAATTATAAATATGACAAGCAAAACGAACATGAAATATATCAGGAAGTGACGGTTTTAATTCCACTTTTAAAAGATCTACAACAACAACATTATCGAATGATATACAAAGTATTTTTTTATAAAGATTATAATTTTTGGCATAAGCACAAATAGTTTCTCTTATATATTTTTCAGTATGACTTTGATCCTCGTCATACGCAAAAACAATAATACGTTTTTCCATTTTAAATTTTTCATCAATCCAATGACAAGTAATTGTTAAATAATCATAACCGTTTAAAGCATGCCCAATGTCTGCAGTAAAACTAACTAGGCATGGAAGATTAGTGAACAAATATTGCAAAAAAATAACATAATCATTATAAAGTCTAAAAACATCGGCTCTACAAGTACTACGAGGAACACCTGTAAAACAAGGATTATATACTCTTTGAATATATGTAATTAAATATGAAGAAGAAGGAAAAGAAAAAGGTAAACAACCTCCGACAATCATTTTTTGCTAATTTGATCCTTCTTTGGATCGTACTTAGCCAACCCCCCGTTAATGGATTAAGTTGTTGTTGACCGGGTTCTAAATCAGTGGCAACACCCCATTGTATCGGATGATCTTTCAATAAATGCTTACCTATAGTGCCCATCCCAATGCGCCTCTTGTGTTTGTAAGTTTTCCAATAAATAATACATCTAACTCTATCGGTGTCCCACTCTATCATAAAGAGCCAGCTTTACTCCTTTTCTCTTTACTTACGGTTACGTAACCACGGTAAAGGAGGTCACGACTACCACTAGCGATCTGAGCATTGTGAAGGAACACTAGTAGGTGTAGGAGGTTCAATTTCTTCAAGTTCAACAATATTATTTAATTGAACGTTATCATATTCATTATCTTCTATTCCAAAATCTTCTTGCATTTAATCATAATTTATATTTTGATTAGATGATGAAGAACCTACAAATTTTTTACCCCATGAACTATATTTACGGCGCAGTCCTGACACAATTCCCCTTAGCGAAGACATTATAAAATATTTAAATAATCAACAAATAAATATGACAATTTAATAAAATAATTAGAGAATGAAACGAGTGTACCAAACTTCGGGATTCAGAGTTCAATTGAAACTCGTAGGCCGAAGCTCGAAGTCTTGCTACTTTGCAAATTAATAATAATAATAACTTTAGAATTAATAATATAGAGAATTAAGAGAGTATGAGAATTGAGAGAATTGTAGAAATAATTGTGTGATAAAAATGAAAAGAATGTAGACTATTTATAGATTTTTTAAACGATAGAAATGTAATTAACAAAAAATTAAAAAACCAAAAAAACAAAAAAAAATTAAGCCAAACAGTCCAATGGATTTGGCCTCCACACCCAGCGGTAATGTTACCGTTGGGCACTGTAACCTTTTTTTAATTTGTTCCTTCAGGTTCGGACCGGACGGTTAACCGTAGATTCTGGGTTTCCCCTTACCTTACCGGTCCGGATCCTTACCGGATTTTTGTATAACCCGTGCGGGTTGGGGTCGAGGCCAAACCAACACCCAACCTGGTAAGCCTTACCGGTCCGGACCGGACCGGATTTTGTGCCGGGTCGATCTGTTCGGTTTCGGGTCAACCCGGCCCCTTAGACAGGTATACTCCCAAGTAGCGCTGTCTTTAACGTCTTTTAGCCGGACGCAGGTCCTTTATTCAATCACTGGGGTAAATTACCCCCACAACCCATCCATTTGAAGATCATTTTTCTCTTCCTTACTCTATTCTTCTTTTTCACAGGATCTGGTTTAGCAAGATTTACCTTTTTGTCAGCTTTCATCTCATCAACTTTTATTGCAGCACTCATACTAACCTGTGGGTTCACCGTTGTCGCAATGATCCCCCACCTTTGGATTGTTCTCGATGAGCTGATGCGTCAGTTGTGCTCACCGCAAAACATTTGTTGCTTGCCTGGGATTCAATGGTAGATTTGAACACTTTGAACACCATCTCCTCGTCTTGGACTCTGAGTCTCAACTCTCCCTTCTCCACATCAATGAGGGCTCTATCCGTGGCTAGACATGGTCTCCCCAAAATGATGGGCATGTCCTCATCTTCCTCCATGTCAAGAATGAGGAAGTCTGCTGGAAAGAAGAACTTGCCCACCTTGACTAGCACATCTTCCACTATACCTCGGGGGTGCACAACGGATCGGTCAGCAAGCTGCAGATTCACTGTGGTTGGCTTGGCTTCCTCCAAACCTAATCTCTTGAACACAGATAGAGGCATAAGATTGATGTTAGTCCCTAAGTCACAAAGTGCCCTGTTGCATGTTACCTTTCCAATAGTGCAGAGCAGGGTGAAGCTTCCTGGGTCCTTCAGTTTAGGTGGCAGTTTCTTTTGTAAGGTAGCACTGCACTCCTCTGTCAACACTACTGTTTCATAATCTGTCAATTTCCTCTTCTTCCCCAAGATCTCCTTCATAAACTTAAAGTATGTGGGCATCTGCTCCAAAGCCTCAATGAATGGGGTGTTGATGTGGAGTTTCTTAAATACCTCCAAGAACTTGGAGAACTGCTTGTCCAGGGCCTTCTTCTGTAGCCTTTGAGGGTAAGGGATTTTATTTGTGTATTCCCTCACAGCCGCTGGTGGAACTTTCTCTACCGTAGGGCGGTCATCAGTGACCCCCTCCTTTTCTACATCAACTGCCTTTTCACACTCCTTCTCCTTTACCATCTTTGGTTGGGAGCAACTGCTCATTGCTTTCAACTACCAACCGCTGTTGCACTACTCTCTCGGATTAACCTCTGTGTTGCTTGGAAGAGTACCTTAAGGTCTGCTGTTTACCATCTTCGCCAGTTACCCCACCTGTGTTTTCAAGTTCCTGAGAGAGGACCTTGTTTCTGACATAAACTGATTCTGGGAATTGGTGAGTGTAAGCAAGGCTACTCTTAGTTCATCAGACTTCTCCTGTGGGGTAGGTGGTCTAAACTGTTGGGATGATGTGGCCTGATTATGTGTCTGCTGGTTCTGGTAGTTTCCTTGATATGGTGGGCTTTGCCGGGTCATTCCTCGCGAAAGTTGGGGTGATTTCTCTACCTTGGATTATATGTGTTGGAGTTATAAGGGTGCTGAAAGTGCCCAACTGCCTGAACCTGCTCCATGGGCACATTATTAGGATCCACCGCTGTGCATTTATCAAAAGTATGTGGTCCACCGCAAATCTCACAACTCACATGCATCTGAACGACGTTCACAAACATAGTGTTTTGCTGCAGTTGCTTTGTCAAAAGGGCCATCTGCGCATTCAATGCAGTGATAGCATCTATCTCATGTATGCCCATAGTTTTCCTGGTATTCACTGATCTGTCATCTGCCCCTTGGTGATTATTTGCAGCCATGTCTTCTAGCAACTCATATGCCTCATTGACACTCTTTCTCATGAACGCTCCCCCTGCTGCAGCATCAATTATGGTATGAGTAGTACCACTCACCCATTATAAAAAATATGGACCAACATCCACTTCTCTATGCCATGATGCGGGCATTTTCTCTGCAAATCCTTGAATCGCTCTCATGCATCATAAAACGACTCTCTATTCAGCTGATAATAGTTGTTCAACTCTCCCAGCTTTACCGCCTTTGAAGGAGGGTAGAACTTGGCAAAAAACTTCTGGGCTAAGTCTTGCCAGGTGGTGACGGAGTTCGCAGGCAGTGAATTCAACCACCTCTTGGCTCTATCCCTAAGTGAGAACGGGAAGAGCCTCAATCTAATGGCATCGTCAGTAACGTCATTATACTTGAAGGTGACACACAGCTCCAGAAAATTGGCAATGTGCATGTGGGGATCTTCAGACGGCAATCCCCCAAACTGGACTTTGTTCTGGACCATGCTCAGGATGGCTGGCTTGATCTCAAAGTTGTTTGCCCCTATTGCTGGGAGCTAGGGATGGCAATTGGGTAGGTTAGGGCGGGACAAGTTTTGACCTGCTAAGGATTTGACCCGCCATGCCCTGCCCTATTTAGCAATTTTCATAAAATATGTCCTGCCCTATCCTGCCCCACTAAGCCCTGCCCTACCCCGTCCCGTTTATGTCATCTTTTATTTCACATGAGCAACTGCAAATAACATCTTTGACATTAAAATTAGATAGATACGACTTCTCCGTGTACAGTTCAAGGTAAGCTTCTTTTCATTTTTCGCCTACTTATTGTTATTTCATGCTTCAGTTTTGAATGATCAACAATTAATTGCAAATAGGCAAGACTGCTTGGCAAGAGCTATTGGGGCAAAATGTGGACAAAGCAGTGAGTATAATACATAAAGAGAACCCAACTCTTCGCCCCGTCGTGTTAAACATTTCTCAGGATGTTCCAGATCTGGTGGACAGCACTCGTGTTCTGGTATTTTTACCCGACCCATTATAAATTCTGACCTTGCCCTGTCCTAACCCATTAACTAATTTCAAAAATATTATTTTACCCTGCCCTACCCTACCCTACCTTGCCCTATTTTAATCTTTCCCTGCCCTACTCTATTAAAGGTTTGCCCTAACCCGTCCTAACCCACCCTGCCTTAATTTCCACAACTACTGGGAGCTTGATGCATGTCTGTGCACCTGTAACTGTGGGCAGAACGTAGTCCCCCAAACTTCTCTCTGCTGGAACCTGTATTGGCTCCCCTACATTTTCAGGAACCTCATTGTTGGCCCCATTCTGATTCGGTTGGTTTTCCATGGTCACTGAATCAATTATCCTCTTGTTTCACCTGTTCTGCTTGGAAGCTTTCTCAATCTCAGGATTAAAAGGAACAAGTGTGTCTACTCCTCTTCATCTTCTCATAAACTAAGTCCCTGAAGTCGATCAAAATCAACAAACAAATCAAGGCAATAGGGTTCTAAAAGTAAAAATAAAAATAAAAATAAAAGCCAAAGCAAAAATAAGGATAGATGGTTCGATATTAAAAGTACGTCAGTCCCTGGCAACGGCGCCAAAAACTTGTTAGTCGATTTCCAATTGCTCACGCAAGTGTACGTACCGTTACAAATAATATAGTCTGGTAAGACCGAATATCGTCCACAGAGACTGATTTTCAATTACCGAACATCTACTATATGTTATCTATTTGGCTAACGATAAGTTGATTTGGTTTTTATCTAAAAACTACTAGAGTAATTGCGAGAATTAAACTAAATTACTTTTGTTTAATCAGTTATGATGGAAATAGGACTTCCAATATCCTCGACTGTCCACTATTTTTAATCCTTAATGCAACAAGAATGACTTCTTCTTCTACGTTAAGATAGCAGGTTAACTAGACTGTCTTATATTCCGGTTAGGATATATAATCACTCAACCCCAGTGCAAAAACCTTCTATATTTCTATGATAGATTTACCACATAAGAGGATTAAGAACAATAACCTATAATGCTACATAAGTATCGGGGTACTTTCGTCCGCGATTTTAACCTATGTCTATTCAATTACAGCATATCCAAATCTCTCCTCTCGGTTCTTGATTCGAAATCATATAGATTATGATAATTAGTGATCAGTTAACTATCAAATACCAATATTGAATAAATCTTAATCAAGTGAAGAAGAAACCAAACTAATGCATTAATTCATGAATAAGAGTTTCAAGCGATTCAATAGGAAAACCCTAATAAAGAGTTTAGCTCCTAGCCATAGACATGCTAAGAACTAATTCAATATCCAATATGAACTGAAATAAGAACAAAGAAAAGAAAAGAAAATACTTAGAATTAGGTCTCCAATCTTGTAGCGTGTGGCCTCCAAGGTTGTGATATGTTGTATGTTATCAGGTATTTCCCCAAAATCTGTCCCAAGGGCTTAAATATGCTGCAAAAATCGTGTGCCCTGGACCCTTCTGCCCCTGGCCAATTTCACTTCGGATCTGGAAAATCCCGCCTTGGCGCCGCGGCCCTGCATTCCGGCGCCACGGCGCTGAAACTCCTGCGGGCTCTCTGATTAAATGGCGTCGCGGCCCTGCTGAATGGCGCCGCGGCGCTTCTTGCTTTCGTCTGAATCTCCAATTTTCGACCTTTTTGCCTCGGGACCTTCCTTTTATGCCCAATTTTGGCTCATTTTCGTCATTTTGCCTTTTTGAACCGCTGTGACTCAAAGAAAGAAAAACGACCCTAACACGACACTTATTTAAACGAAAATTGGAAAAATACTAGCTAAAAATGACTCAAAAAGCGTATACAATACACCTAACAGAGCTTCATATCCAAAGACATCAGAAACAAGGTGGACAACAAGGTTGGAATCAGAAGGGCCAGAAATATAGCAGTTGAAGCCTCCAAGTTGTTGGACATGATCAGCTCCTCGTCCTCAACCAATATGTAATCAGGACTGCCAACCACCGCATAACTGGACCACCATTCTTTAACAGAATCCAAGAATCTCCAGGCACCTTTTAAAGCTGTCCAGGTGAAACAACTTACTTTTAGAGGCTGCCTAGTTCTCCTAACATGCTTCCAAGCCCACTTCTCAGGCAATCCATTTCCAGAACAACCAATCTTGTAGCATTCTTTCACTGAAAATTCCCCGTTCTTTGAGCTGCCTTTTGGTGTAAAGAAAGCTTTGTAGATGGCACATAATTTTTACTTAGACATGATTGATACCTTGTAAGACACGACAGGAATACTCTTTGTTTTTTGAATTGTAAATATGGCTGCTCAGCCTTTATGCTGATATTAATACAATGTTACAATTATTAAAAACATAATTGATTTTCTGCACTTCCAATATGCTTACCATGAACGACTTCTTCAAACGTGAATATAATCATTATCTATTTGGTAATAATATATTAGTTTCAGTAGTTCATTACATTGAAGAGTATGTAATAACTAATGAACCTGCTTTATCAAATGGTAACCAATGAACCTGTTTATTAGCTGCATGGTCAGCCTCAGATGCAGTTCTCTCAGCCACTGGGAGCACAGCAGTTTCAAGGTAGGCAGCTACCATCTGGTGCCATTCATCACGGTATGGGTCAAAGTCAGCTCAACCAAGGAAATCAGCTGAATCGACATCTAAACCAGTTTTCTAGTTCTATGAACACTGCACTATTCAATTCTGCCCAAAGCACACCCAACTCTCAGATGGTGAGTACATATTCCAGTTTTTATTTTATTTCCTTCTTCACCAGGCAACCTGTCCGTAATGACTTAGTTGTTTTGTCAGATAATTTTAAGTTTAAAATCACCAGTTCTGTTGTTTTCTGCTTCTATAATTTGGGATTGATCTTGTTTTTTACTGTGGCAAGTCAGAACTGAAGAATTCAAGTTGTTTATCACATGCATTGAACTGGTATTTCACATACTGAAGATTTCGGGAATCTTTGAAGCTGATGGTTCTAACTAAATATTTGTTGCATTCTATGTATTGAACCAGAAGTTTTAGAAAGTTTTCATCTGTATTTGGTTCCAACTCATAGTCTGTCAACTAGTTTTTTTCCTCTAAAGGTACTCAATGAGGTATAGCACAAGCTATGAGGTTATAGATCACTAGGCGAGATGTGTATGTAGTCCTCCCCTATGACATAGATATAACTACCTCAGTATACATGCTTGTACAATGCTCATCTGGTTTTAAAACTGGTCTGTTCTGTGTCATTCTTCATTATATCTTTTGATTATTAGATGTTTATTGCTTTATTATAAGTTTTATTTACACGCTATTTCTTTATGACTTGTTCTACCATTAAAATATGCTGAAAGTACGCAACATAATAAATTTGCCGGGCCTTCTTTTCTTGACCTTAAAATTTCAAATATCTAGTCTGCTTCAAATACTATGTTAAACTTATTCTCTATGGCAGATCTCAAATATGTCAGCAATGATGCCGTCACAAACTCTTCTGCCACGAATGCAGCAGGTGTGTCAAAATGTATTTCCTATTGCTGTTGTCATGCATGCTGGAGTTATTATTAGGTCAATAAGTATAATTCACTACAAGGTGAACTGGATGTCATTCTTTTGAGCCGAGGGTCTATCGGAAACAGCCCCTCTACCCTGCAAAGGTAGAGGTGAGGTCTGCGTACATCCTACCCTCCCAGACCCCACTTGCGGGACTTGCGGGATTACACTGGGTATGTTGTTGATTGTGAACTGAATGCCATCTCTGGAGTGGAGAGAGTGATCTTGATGTCTATGTTTAGCTTCAAAGGGAGGAAGTCCATTTGTTTTCTGTGGGAGTGTTGGTTGGAATTTTCTATTTTATTGGCATTATACACCTCAAATATTTTCTGTTTTGAGATCCGTCTTGACTGTGAATTTGGTTTAAATTGATGGGAGGCTATAGCTTTATTGTGCTCCCAACTTGTGTGAGCTAAGTATAATCTTTTCATTGCATTCAACTTACATTTCTTGAAGTTGACTATATATGTTTATGCGTGCTATCAGTCTATCATACATTCAAGGACATTTGTACTTCCAATATGAAAATTCTGTTTTCTGAAAGCCCTTGCATGGGAATAACCTAATTTTCCACGTTTCTTTTATATTATGTTGCCAATTGCTTTATGGCTTCATATGACTGCTTTCAGTTTGGAATGTCTGGTGGAACTCGGAATCTTGCTGCTGCAAACCTGAGTGATCAAAGTAAAAACACCTCCTTTATTCATCTTTCATATAGTTCTGTTCACAAGGATTTTTCCTTTTTTTAGCAGAAAGAGATGTTGTGCAGCTTGTTTCTAGTTGCAAAACATTTGTTCATAAACAGAGATGGTGTTTTCTCTGCAGTGTTCAATATGGGAGGAAACAATCCTGGTATGATGTCAATCCAACAACAGCAGCAGCATGGCACATTTGGAAACATGTCGCAAAATACACAGAATCTGCAGCAGGGTATGATGCCTCTTCAGAACACACCTCAGACCCACCCTTCCTTTCAGCAACAAAGACCACAAGGCCAACAATGAAGTGTCTTCAAATTAGAAGGAAAGGGATATGTATAACCAACCCCAGCATTTTCGAGCATTGTTTGATCTTGAACAGTATGCAAAGGCCAGATTCTTGCATGATTTTTTATTAAAATATTACATTTGTAATTACATTCCTTGTACACAGTGGCGGACACAAGAATATTTTCAACTGGGTGAACACATTTAATAAATAAGGGATAGGTGGGTCACCATACATTATATATACATAGATTTAAAATTTTAACCTAGCTAAACCGTGTAATTTTCTGATGAAAGTGGGTGCACTTGCACCCATAATGGAGCCTGTGCGTCCGCCCCTGCTTGTACATTATTCAGTACTAAATGTAAATCAGAAGACCATGCCATCAGCATTTATTTGCTACTCCACGTCTTTTTTACAGATTCCTTAAACCTAAATTAGAAGTTAAATTCCGAGGTACTTGTCAGTAACATAGGGTGTTTCGTGAAATAATTACTGAGGATCAGGGATCTTATGAAACCATATGAGCACCGCTTCCTGCAAGGTCTGTCTGGCTTTGCCTTTTCTCTAGTGGAGTCATTGTCTTGCGGCAGTTGTTAACATCTGTGACCCTTTGACATCTTTTTCTGGTTGAAAAAAGTGCAACATCTCTGAAGGAACCATTTCAACCTGCGTATTTCCCATAATCCAAGGGGGACAGACAAAACAACAAGAAGTTTTAAAAGGCAGAAAGAGGAGTAATTTTAGCTTTTAGAGGAAAGACACATGACAAACACCAAATCCATAGGTAGGAGCTTGCTTACAAGTCTAAAAGGCAGGATGGCCATGTGGAATGGAGCTTATGATGAGGTTGGAGTTGGTGATCTAGGGAAAATGAGGACCGAGAGGCCGTGGGGTGGAGGACGTCTGCATGAGGGGAAGAGGGTGGTGAGAATGATGGAGAAGGAGATGAAGAGAAATAGTAGCGGTGATGTGCAGGCCCGACACTCTCAGGAAGTGGGGATCGGGGAGTTGGGGGTGACGACGAGGAACTTGCATAGCCACTGACCATTATGAGTTACCTTCCTTTCCCCATCGCCATGTGTTGTCCCTATCTTCGCACCACTGTGTTTTGAATTGTAGTAGGTAAACCAAACGGTCATTTAGTGACCTATACATTTATACCGCCATATCTCTCATAAACTGTAGAAATCACATTCCACAGACCCCGACATTCCAACAACCAATCCACTTTGTATAACAGTTCTATATATATATATATATATATATATATATATATATATATATATATATATATATATATATATATATCTTTTCATTGGGTGAAAAATTGGACGATGAGATTGTTGGTCACGTTTATTTATTTCTCAAGGAGCAGCTTGAAATTTCAAAAATGCCCCCTTTGTCTTGAGTACTTCATGGAACCATCATAGGTGTTGTCTCAGATAATGACCTACATTCTGCTGTTCCTCTGGACCTCTTGCTATTTCTTATATAACAAATCCAAATAGATACTTCAGATGTGAGGATTTCAGTATGACAATCTTAATCTGTCTTTCTTATTTTCTGAATTTGCTCCGCTAAGCTTTAGCACTTCCTTACCAAGGTAAAGGTAAGATCTGTGTACACTCTATCCTCTTCAGACCCCACATTGTAAAATTTTCACTGGGTATGTTGTTGTTGTTGTTGTAAGCTTTAGCACTTCCATCCATGTGCAAAGGAAATCATGCTTTCATTCGGAACATGATACTTTATTGCCAAAAATGTTATATTCGTGGAAAAATGAGCTTGGTAGAAAATCAGCATAATCCTTTTCTGCCAAGGGAAACGTTAAGAACCATTGTGGCCTCGTGCTAAAGAATATTAGCAAAAAGAGTCGGTCTTGATGGGTTACTCCAATGTCTTTAGTTCGAAAACAGGCAGGACAGCATAAAGCTAATGAAAGGTGAATATACCAATCAAAATATTGAAGTACAAAATAAATTGTTCCTAAACATAGTTGGTTACACCACTAATGTATAAAGGATGGGGCAAAAGTAATTGGAGAATGAAGATACAAAAGCTTCCTCACCTTCATTTGGTGAGACACCATTGCAGTTACCACCATGTGGACTAGGGTGTTCGTTACTTACAAAACGTGTCAAGATCCAACTTGCAGCATTTACTCTGCTATTTGATTCTGTATATAAAAGTGAGCGGAGCTCTTAACTGATAATTCTCAAGCTAATGAAGTATGTTGCAGTTATTATAGTCTGATCAAAGACTTGAGCTTTGACTTTTTTTCCCCATATTAAGAGTGGGGAACTGGGGAAGAGATACAATATTGGCTATCCTCACTGGATATTCAACGGATCTAAGATGGGGTGTTAGCACCTTACTTTATTTGAATCTATATATTGGTCTGAGAAACGTTAGCTAAGATAATGCTGGAGTCGGCTATATAATTCTCTATATCAATTCTGATGATTTGAACTTTTGTCATTCTAATACTCAGCAACTTATTATATAGAGTAGGGAATTTTTAATACTAGAGGTTCTCTACATCTCACAGTTATCCCTGTCCTGTGTAGAACGTTGAAAAAAATTAAATAAACTCCTGACAAACACAATAAATGTATAATATGCTAGATTGGAAGGAGCCACTACAACCATTCAGACTGTTCCACAATACCCTCCAGAAATGAATACTATAATTAAAAGGCGGAGAAGGGATAATTGGCGTTGGAACTTGTAGAAGAAGAAAAGATTAAGTGATCAAAAATAGCGAAAAATTGCGCTGTGAATTTAAGGCACAGCGCCGCGGCGCTGAAACTTCAGAGAAGCGCAGAATTAGCGCCACGGCGCTAACGTCTGAGGTCGCGATGCAGAATCGGAAAATTCCAGATTTGAACTAAAAGTTGCAACTATTCACATAGAGTCACAACCTTTAGTTAATAACTGCTTATGGACATTTGGTATGCTATAAATAGCATGTTGATCACATATTTTAACAAGATTAAATCTTCTGATTTTGAGAATAAAAAACTTAAGAAGATTTGTACTTGCTTCTTCTTCTTCTTCTTCAAAACCATTTCTGAAGAACACATATAGTAGATTCGCTAGGAGTGAAGTTCTTGTGCTAGAACTATCACTCAGATAGTTGTATCCTCAAGGCAGACGTCCGATCAACTGCAGCACAAGCGGAGACAAATTTTTATCTTAGGTCACTGCATTTGCAGGCCTCTAACTACAAACAAGTTAGTATGTGATGTTCATACTGTTGCTTTCCATTGTTGTTAATTTCTATATAGTTGAAGTATCTATATAATAGTGTTGTTGAATTCAATTTCCTTTGAATTATATATATTATTGTGGTTTAATCATTGAAGGTCTAGATTGACAATAACAATCTAAGACAAAAATTCTCAGAAAAATTAATTTTTCTGATTGTGTGAAGCTTGCAAATTTTCAGAGAATACACTTCCTGATTTGCAAAAGGATGGATCAATTTGGATCATCAATGGTGAAAAACCATGTGGAGAAACCCGAGAAATTCAAGGGTTGTGATTTCAAACGCTGGCAACAGAAGATGTTGTTCTACTTGACAACTCTTCATGTGACAAACGTGTTGACTGCTGAGGCTCCTATGGCATTGCCGGAGAGAGAATGCGAGATTGCTCCTACTGATGTAGAGAGAGCCGAAAGGCTGAAGGCCAGAGAGACTTGGGATACCCAAGAGTTTCTGTGCAGAAATTACATTCTGAATGCCTTGGATGATACTCTTTATGATGTTAACTCCACGTTCAAAATAATACAGGAGTTGTGACAGTCATTGGAAAACAAGTATAACGCTGAGGTTGCTTGTTACAAGAATTTCGTCATTGGCAAGTTTCTAAACTTCAAGATGAGCGATGCAAAGCTTATTGTCAAGCAAGTGGAGGAACTCCATGTCTTTGTTCATGAATTAAAGGTTGAAGGCATGGGCCTTAACCCGGATTTCCTTGTTGAGGGAATGAATTTTGAGCAATTGGTTATTGAACTTCGAGTTGAAGAGGATAACCGGAAGAATGAAAAGGCCGATGTTGATTTCATTGGCGTTGTGAATGCACAAGAAAATATGATTACAAATTCAACCGATTGATGGATGGATTCAGGTGCTACAATACATGTATGTTCTGAAAGGAACATGTTTTCATCCTACCAGGCCATCAAGGATGGAGAACCGTTGTTCATGGGAAATGTCGTTGCTGTGAAGGTGGAAGAGAAAGGGAAAGTGACTTTAAGGCTCACTTCCGGGAATGATCTTGTGCTCACAAATGTGTTGCACGTGTCTGAAATTTGTAAGAATTTAATTTCTGGGCCTGTTCTTAGTAACAAAGGCTTCAAAATTGTAATTGAATATGATAAATTTGTACTCACCAAAGGTGGGGTGTATGTAGGAGAGGGTTATGTCACGACCCGATCCGACGGGCCGCGACTAAATGTCCTAATTGGACGTCATTACTGACCTGTCACACTTAATCCATTTAATACCGGGATTTATAGAAATTTCGATGACATAACGCTATGATGATAACCCTATCCACGTGAAGCGGTGACAAGCGGCCTTACACGTGAATGAACTTGTCTCAGAAGTCGCGATTAACCACCTGATATATACAAGCGGCCGACAAGGTGCCACTAGATAACAACGGTATATCCGGAACATCCCAACACGAGTAGAAACGGCGTCAAACCAAAGCAGTACATCTGACTACCCGCGGTGTCTACGGACCTCTGCAGGAGTACAATCTTGACATATGACGGGACGGGGCCGTCGTGCCCAAAATATACATAAGTGCGGAATGTAAAGATGCGTACCAAAATAAGCGGCTCGGAACAAGGGAGCTCGTTAGCGGTAGTAGATGTCCTAAGGCGGAGGGTCACTAACCGATCACTGTACTGCGGGCATGAGCGACCCCACAGAAAGAGTCGATGCTGAAAATAATGTACTGAGTATGTAAGCATGAAATACTGTAAATAAGATCATAACTGTGTCCTGTAAGGTAGAGAGTCAACTGTGTCATAAAAGAATGAGAGCCATACCAGTACTCATGCATGCTTAGTCATAAAATCATCAGATATAAGTAAGTGAATAAACTGCCCGGCCCTTTGGTGAGGGACGCGGTGAAATATATTGTCCTGGGTATCTGTGCCCGCATCACGGATGCCTGTCAGTGGAATCATCACATAAGTATACATAAAGCGCGACCTACAGGAGGACGCGATGAATCATCACGAAATCGTACGCGAATCTGCGGCGGGGCGGTGAAGTAGAGAATGACTTTTAGCACGAGTAGATATCATGAGCAACTGTATGCAATTTAAATCATTTCTTGGCTCTCATTGAAATCATTAAATAAACTTTCTACTAGAAAATCACATGTACATTTAATAACTCATATTACTAAGAATAAGACTGTGAAGAAATCATGCACGTCCGCCGTACAATCTCTTCTATAATATTCATGCCAAATGAAAGAAAAAGGATTCACAAAATCATGCCAAAAAGAAAGAAGGATAGGCTCACATACCTTTTAGTCGAACTAATCAATTTAATGCTAAGATATGCCTCGTCTAGTATGTCAACCTATAACAATGATAATACGTTCGTCAATTCTACTATCCCTAACGTAAGTTATATCGAATAGCGACTTCCTATTTCTTTAGTAATTTGGGCAGCATTTTCTCTGTTTATGTGCGTATCCACAATTTTCCAATAATCCAAATCAACCAACAATTCAAATCCAACCAACAATCCAAATCAAACCAATAATCACTATCATTTCAATATGTAGTCAAAATTATCTCAAACATTCCATTTACGTCGTTAGTGTGCATACCTTCTCTTTGTAATTATTCTATTTAACAACTTCAATAATCAAGGCAACTACTGCATTTATTTCTCATAGTAGTCAATCATTTAGTTACGTTAGAATTATTCATGGGGGCAATCCAATCTTCTAACAACATCGCCCATTCAAGAATATAAAATTAACACTTTAATCCTTTCAAGGCATGTTAGAAACTACCTCAATACATATGCGTATTTGTAACTTATATTTACACACTAATTCAGCTCGTAATACATTACCATAATGTTCAATAATTTCCATCAACTTTTTGGTCATATCAACATGTTGTAATTCCAAAACTTCCCCTTTTAATTCTTAAAATTCCAATTCCTCTTGTAATTCCTTCATAAAATAATTATCTCTTAATTATCAAGGCTACGTCTCCATTCGCAACATGCGATTAGTGATAAAAATTTCATCACAACACTCCAATCCGATGCACATAAAGTAGTCTTAAATTGGTCCGACAACATAATTCCATAACTCTTTCAAACTCAATTTCATATTTCAACATTCTTATATAAACAATTTACAACCTAAATCTCAATGTTTCCTTCCAATTTGTAGCATGAAATTAGCAACCATAACACAATACTTCAACTACGACAACATGCAACTTCAATTATAGCAATTCTCTTCTTGTTGTACCATGTACATGACGATAGCAGTGGAGTGCTGTCCCAAAACAGTCCTGATTTTTAGTCACTGCTTCGTCAGCTGAACTTGTAACGTCCATAAATATCTACTCCGGTGTCCCGTCGACGAGAGGTTTATTTCTTTAAAAACTAGACTCGACGAACTTCATTTTAGGCTTTTGAAACACCTAAAAACTCCTAATATACTAGGAGATATACCCCTCCAAAGTTGACTAAAAATATGCCCAAAAATATGTCAAGCAGTTTTCCGATTTTCTGCCCCAATTTCTTGCCCAATCTTTCACTTTTCCACTTCAAATTAACATGCATGTGTTCTACAATGTTACCCCCAACATTCTAACATATTTTTTCTTAACAAAATTCATTCCAAAAATCAGAAAATTTGGGCTAAAAACTGGGTAGTGAACCCGTGCCACTCACTGTTTTGGTGCTAAACTTTTGGCTTAGAATTGTAGATGGATTCAATCCTTAGAAAGGGAGTGGATTAAGTCTTCAATTTGGCTATGACATGGGTGATTTTTTGGCTAAGAGAGGAGAGGATTTGAGTGAGACTTTTGTTTGAATGAAGTGGAAGATGAAGAGGTTTTTAGTTTTAATAAGAAATCTGAAAATTCTTTTATATAAATACACATTGGTCCCTAATTATTTTCTTAAGTTAATTCCATCCCCCAAGTAATAAATCTTAATCTCACTTCTTTTAATCTCCGAAAATTTCATAAGACATCGTATTCTCCATGTCGTAATTCTCATAATATGTTACTAATCCTTAATGGAAAAATATATAACGATCATTTTTCATTTCCATTAACACGCTCGTAGTAACCAAAATTTTTTCGGAATCACATCATTCAAGTACTAACGTCTGGATTTAGCATATATAACCATACTATATAATCAATATTCGAATCTTAATTCCTTAATGAAGTTCTTAAGTATCGTCTTAACTTACGAGGTGTAACAGGTTACCTCAGTGAGGGCTCTTTAAACTAAGTGTTGTACCTACTCAGACAGTTGCCATTATTAATGAAAATGCAGCACTAGCACTGCTTCTATGTATATTGTCGATTCCCCTTCTTTATGACATTCTCGATTAGGTCATGTAAATTATCGTTCATTACAAAGAGGCATGTTGCCAAAATATTCTATGAACAAAATGATCAAATGTGGGCTATGCATAAAATCAAAATATGCAAGTCATCCTCATAAATCTATTGTGAAATCAAATGAAGTGCTTGGTTTAATTCATAGTAATTTGTGTGATTAACAAGCAACCCCCTCTTGTGGAGGAAAAAAATATTATATATTATTTATTGATAAATGCAGTAAATTTTGTTATGTATACTTAATACATACCAAAGATGAGGCTTTGAACACGTTTAAAACATACAAAGCAGAAGTGGAAAACCAACTTGACAAAAGAATTAAGATTCTAAGGTCAGACCGAGGTGGTGAATATACGTCGAATGAGTTCAAGAAATTCTATTTCACTCATGGTATAATTCATCAAACCACTGCGCCATATAGTCCACAACAAAATGGAGTTGTCGAACGAAAGAATAGAACATTGAAGAATATGATAAATTCAATGTTGGTTAGTTCGGGTGCACCTCTATGTCTATGGGGTGAGACATTAATTATTGTGAATATGATATTTAATAGAATTCCTCAAAAGAAAAATGATCAATCTCCATACGAATTATGGAAAGGAAGATTACCTACTTTCAAAAGGATGAAAGTGTGGGGTTGCCTAGCAAAAGTTCAAGTTTCCTTACCAAAGAGAACTAAATTTGGACAAAAAATAGTAGATTGCATTTATGTTGTTCTTGCCAATAATAGTGCGGCATATACGTTTTTGGTGTATCATTCTGACGTTGAAGGTATTCACAAAAATAACTTATGGAATCTGCTGAAGCCAAATTTTTTGAGGATATTTTTCCTTATAAAGACAAGGATAAAAGTGTTCCTAATTCTAAGAAGAGGACACTGCCTCAAAATGATGATAATCTTACTTCATCAGTTCAAGAAGAAAATTCTGAACCAAGGAGAAGTAAACTAAGTCACCAAAGATTTTGGACCAGACTTTATGACCTTTTCCGTTGAAGGAGAACCTCAAACGTATAAGGCTGCAATTGAATCATTCGAAGTACCTTATTGGAAGGAGGCCATCCAAAGTGAAGTAGAATCCATTCTACAAAATAATACATGAATATTGGTTGATCTTCCTCCTGGACAGAAACCAATAGGTCATAAATGGATCTTTAAACGGAAGTTAAGACCTGATGGTACTATAGAGAAATATAAAGCTAGGATAGTAGCCAAAAGATTCCTACAAAAGGAAGGTGTAGATTTCTTCGATACCTACTCATCAGTGTCTAGAATTACGTCTATAAGGACGGTAATTGCTAAAGCAGCGATTCACAATTTGGAAATACACCAACTGGATGTGAAGACTGCATTCTTAAATAGTGAACTAGATGAAGAAATATATATGGAACAACCCGAAGGGTTTGTTGTGAAAGATCAATAGAAGAAAGTCTGTAAGTTGGTAAGTCGTTATATGGACTTAAACAAGCGCCAAAGCAATGACATGAGAAGTTTGATAATACATTATTATCAAATGGTTTTCAAATAAACGAATGTGACAAATGTGTCTACATTAAGGAATGTAATAATGCATATGTCATTATATGCTTGTATGTGGATGATATGCTAGTTATAGGAACAAATAATAATGTAATTCATCAAACTAAGAAGATGTTGCATGCCGTTTTCGATATGAAAAATATGGGAATAATGGATGTCATTCTTGGTATAATAATTCAAAGGAATTCTGAGTGTTATATATTAACTCAATCCCATTATGTGGAGAAATTCATTAGAAAATTTGGACACTATGATGATAGACCGATTGTTAGGTCATTTGATCCCGCTTGTCACCTTAAGAAAAATGAAGGTGAAAGTGTGTCTCATTTGGAGTATACACAAGTTCTTGGAAGCTTGATGTACATAATAAATTGTACGAGACCGAATTTAGCATATACAGTGAGTCGACTCAGTCGTTACTCACACAATCCTGGAAATGATCATTAGGTAGCGCCAATAAGGGCACTACAATACCTAAAACATGCAATGAACTATGAGTTGCATTATACAAAATATCCTCCCGTGTTAGAAGGATATTGTGATGCTAACTGGATTTCCAACCATTCAGAAAGTAAGTCCACAAGTGGGTATGTATTTACACTTGGTGGAGCGTCGGTATCATGGAAATCATCAAAACAAACGGTAAATACGAGATCGACTATGGAAGCAGAGTTTGTAGCCTTGGATAAAGCTGCCGAAGAGGCAGAATGACTTAGAAACTTCCTGGAAGGTATTCCGTTGTGGACAAAGCCAGTGACCGCCATTTGCATACATTGTGATAGTATGGCTGCACTGACAAGGGCAAAGAATCAAATATATAATGGAAAATCAAGGCACATAAGGCGACGTCATAATACAATACGAAGCTCGCTAAAGAATTGAATAATTTTCATTGATTATCTAAAGTCAAAGGACAATATAACGGATCCTTTGACAAAAGGTCTTACAAGAGAGCAAGTTGTATTTACATCGAGGGGAATGTACTTAAATGGTAGAAAAATTACCTATCATAATTGGAGATCCCATGGTTTAGGTTCAAGGCAAACTAGCTGGGGAAGACTCAAGGAGCGTAAAACACACATATGCTCGTTCCTATGGTGTACTAGTGTGTTAATCCGTTGACGATAAAGGGCTGGACTTTTATTCTTAATAATATTAATAGCCATTATGGTGGGATGGTACAGACTATTCTTGATTAATATTACCTATGTGAGATTGATGTGGGGTCGCATCTGGGAGAACTGAGATGACTACGTTCTCTAAAATTCTCATGAAGAAAGGAGTTGTTCATGACCGAAAAGAACACAACCGTAAGAATTGAAATATGTCGATATGGCATGTGTGATACTTGTTGTCTCGATTTACTACAAAACGTGAATAGTTCAAGGCACTACGTCCACTACTTCACAAGTAGATCCGATAGGTACTCATTACTAGCGGTTCAAGTCCAAAAGACACCATCTCCGATGCATGTCATATCACGTTTGACAGAAATGACGATAAGTTCCTTTTATCTTATTTTCTATCCACATGTGGGGTATTGTTAGATGTGTGAATAGAAAATGTGGGGTATTGTTGGAACTTGTAAAAGAAGAAAAGATTAAGTGATCAAAAATACGTGAAAAATTGGGTTGTGAATTTAAGGCACAGCGCCGCGGAGCCCAAGGATAGGGTCGCGGTGCTGAAACTTCAGAGAAGCCGCAAGAATTCCGGCTCCGCGGTTCCAACGTGGAGGGCCGCGGCGCTGCGTAACGGTAAATTCCAGATTTGAACTAAAAGTTGCAACTCTTCATATAGAGTCGCAAACTTTAGTTAATAGATGCTTATGGACGTTTGGTATGCTATAAATAGCATGTTGATCACTTGTTTTAACACAATTTTAACAAGATTAAATCTTCTGATTTTGAGAATAAAAAACTTAAGAAGATTTCTACTTGCTTCTTCTTCTTCATCTTCAAAACCATTTCTGACGAACACATATAGTAGATTCGCCAGGAGTGAAGTTCTTGTGCTAGAACTATCACTCAGATAGTTGTATCCTCAAGGCAGACGTCCGATCAACTGCAGCACAAGCGGGGACAAATTTTTGTCTTAGGTCACTGCATTTGCAGGCCTCTATCTACAAACAAGTTAGTATGTGATGTTCATACTGTTGCTTTCCATTATTGTTAATTTATATATAGTTGAAGTATCTATATAATAGTGTTGTTGAATTCAATTTCTTTTGAATTATATATATTATTATGGTTTAATCATTGAAGGTCTAGATTGACAATAACAATTCCAAGAATAAAAGTATACTAGATTCTTGTGTCAATACTTATACCCTCCAGAAATGCTCACTAGATTCTTGTGAACTAGTGAAACTGGAAGTATAGACACAGAAGATTATGTTTGTCTACGCTCTTTTTATGTAAGTTTTGATTGCACTCTTCTTCTGTGTATGCACCATACATCTATTATAGTATGCGTCAAGTCAGAAACTAACTTTGATATGGTCCCATATTATGCATGGATCTGTTTAGTGTCTAACGCTCTCTGCACTCGTAGTGCCCTGATATTAACCTGTCGTATTTAACTTCTCAACCCTATAATCTGTTTTGTCTTCTTGCTTCTCCAGATCAGTTTATTTCCTGTGGTAAGTCAAGGGACATGGCTCATGAGCTTGCCAGTGTTCTTGAGGTGTGATTGTGTCCAATAGTTATTAAATCAAACTGTTGTGATGGTTCTTTGTGCTGCTTAATCTGCTAGTTTATTTGTTATGTGGTAAGGGGTTTGAACGTAAGAGCCGATCCAAAAATTAAAGATGGAAGGTAAGAGCATAAAAACAAATAGAGCATGTGAAATATTCCCATCTTATTCTCGAGTCTTTTGACGCAATTATCTCACTTTATCTTCTGACAGTTTCATGCTTTCTTTAGTAACATAGTGCTTTGTCTGTCCTCCAATGTTTTTTGAAGGTGATCTTACCTTTCCCGTATTCAAGGTCTTATAAACTCCAATGGAGAGTGTTTGAAAGGCTTTTCACATACTTCCGCGACTGTTTGAATCATGTGGAGTACTGTGATCTTTTGGCATGTGCCAAGCAAAAGTTTCAACCCGTACCATCTGCTTGGTTGGGCTACTAGATTTGCAGCATAAAATTACGTAAGTGTGTACAGAATGCAAGTCTCCTGCACACAATAAAAATGTAAAAATGTCTCCCGCGGATGTGCGTAAGACCGATTGCAGATAGTGCAAGTGTCTATTTTGTTCCTTATTTTTCTTAAATTGTAAATTTGCAAGACATGTAGAATGGAACATGACAGACGGACAGGTTATGAATAGTAAATCAATGTTCGAAATGAATGTCCTTTCAATACACATGAGAATGAATACACATAGAAAGTACCCAAGCTAACGCAGTCTTCTAAGAGTATCTGTTGGTATAATAATCTGTATTTGGTTAAATAATATTTCAACACAATCTGTTAATCACTTAGTGAAACAGACTACACGATATAAACATTACTTAACAGTAAATTGATCATGAAACAATAAACGAAAACAGAATCTGTTTTGGAAAATAATTTTAATCAAGCCACTTAGTTCAAAGTGTGTCCTTAAGAAAATTATTTCTCTCACAGTACTCGAGGTTAACGGAATATCGCCTCCCAGGATAGAACGATTATCTTACCAGAATAGTAGTACTCCAAATTCCGGTAGCAGCGAACCACTCAACGACAGTATATCACACATAATGAAATTTTCGAGTTGAAGATCAAATTCAGAATTGAAAATGAATTAAAAATGAATGAATAAATTCTTGGAATAATCAAGAATTTATAGGTTTGGAGGAATAATCAAGAATTTATAGGTTTGGAGATACTGATTCTGAATGTTTGCAACCATTCAGAATAGTCACCTAATATTTGGAGGGAAATTCAAAAAAGAGAGGGAGAGCCGGACGGGTTGGGTCGGTCGCGGGTCGATCCGTTTGGATTTATTTTTTAATTAAATAATTAATTAGAGAAACGTTTGTCCAAAAAGATTATCAATCAATCTTTTGACAAATCCAAATCCAAATTCAAAGCTGAAGCCGAGCCGAGCGATCGACGACGGCGGCGCGAGGGGTCCTTGCCCTCTCAACCCTTTTAGCAACTAGAGAAGGTGTAATGTAATATATACACCTCTCTTTCCTTCTCTTTTTTCGATGTGGGACAAAAGAACATTTTACTCCCTTTAATTTTCATCCCATCATTTCCCATTCACCAATATCAAAACCCAACAATCCCTCACATGAATGGGGAATGGTTATAAGATAAAAGAATGTACGGACGAGTGTGATATACAAGCGAGAATTGACTGCATCTGGATAAGTAGGTTTCCCTTTGAACTTTCCGTAGTGAACTTATATCGGATATACTCGATCAATCGGTAGATTTGATATCTTTGAACCGTCGAACTTTGTTGTATACCTAGACAACATAAGACACACAATCAACCCTCAACCGTTTATGGTTCTCACGGTTGTGTTCGTTTCAGCCATGAACACCGCTCGTCTCTACGAGTGTAGAGAATGAGCATTTACTGTCATTCCCCTTTAAAGCGGCTTACACTTAACACTCATATAGGTGATTTCTAAATATGTGGTCCTATAGCCACATTATCTGGTCATACATTGTCAGATTTAGATAACCATTAAAAAACCTTAATGTTTTATTAACTCATTAACAAGCCATAAAGTCTTATCCTTATTTCTGAACATTGTCTTCATCCGAGAATGGGTTGAGTTATTTGACAATGTTGAACCGTCGACATGACTTTGTTTGATCTCCTTGAACCTAGCTCTTGGGATCTCCAGTCTGCTAGGTAGAGTTACCGCCATGATGACTTGCCCTTGGCCTTAACCCCATTCCCATTGATGATCTACTAACTCCCTCTCTAGATAAGCCTTTTGTAAGCGGATCCGCCACGTTATCTCTTGACTTTACATAATCAATTGTGATAACGCCACTAGAGAGGAGTTGTCTAACGGTATTGTGTCTCTGTCGTATGTGATGAGATTTTCCGTTATACATTACGCTCCCTGCCCTACCTATTGCTGCTTGACTGTCACAATGTATACATATAGGAGCCAAAAGTTTGGGCCAGAATGGAATATCTTCTAAGAAATTCCGGAGCCATTCAGCTTCTTCACCGGTCTTGTCTAAAGCTATAAATTCTGATTCCATTGTAGAGCGGGCGATGCATGTCTGTTTTGATGATTTCCAAGACACTGCTCCTCCACCAACGGTGAAAATATATCCACTCGTGGATTTAACTTCAAACGATCCGGTGATCCAATTTATATCACTATATCCCTCAAGTATTGTGGGATATTTATTATAATGTAAAACATAGTTTTGGGTGTGTTGTAAATATCCCAAGCCTCGTTTCATTGTCATCCAATGAGTTTGATTGGGATTACTCGTGAATCGACTCAGCTTGCTTATAGCACATGCTATATCTGGTCGTGTACAATTCATAATATACATCAAACTTTCCAAAGCTCGTGCAAAGTCCAATTGTGAGTCACTTTCACCTTCATTCTTTTGAAGCGCAAAACTTACATCAATTGGAGTCTTTGCAACATTGAAATTTAAATACTTGAACTTGTCAAGTATTTTTTCAATATAATGTGACTGTGATAATGTTAGACCTTGTGGAGTTTTATGGATCCTAATTTCTAAGATCAAATCAGCAACCCCTAAGTCTTTCATGTCAAATTTGCTAGCGAGCATACGCTTCGTAGCATTTACATCGACAATATCTTTACCCATTATCAACATGTCATCAACATACAAACAAACAATGACTTCATGATTTGGAGTATTTTTAATGTAAACACATTTGTCACACTCATTAATCTTAAATCCATTTGCCAACATTGTCTGGTCAAATTTCGCATGTCATTGTTTGGGTGCTTGTTTAAGTCCATAAAGTGACTTAACAAGTCTGCACACTTTCCTTTCTTTACCAGAAACCACAAAACCCTCAGGTTGTTCCATGTAAATTTCTTCCTCCAATTCTCCATATAAGAAAGCTGTCTTGACATCCATTTGATGGATTTCAAGACCATATACGGCCGCCAGTGCCACTAACATCCGAATAGATGTTATTCTTTTTACCGGCGAGTATATGTCAAAGTAATCAAGACCTTCTTTTTGTCTATAACCTTTGACCACAAGTCTTGCCTTATATTTGTCAATAGTGCCATCAACTTTCATTTTCCTTTTAAAAATCCATTTTGATCCTAAAGGTTTATTTTCAGGAGGAATATCAACTAACTCTCATGTATGGTTGTTTAAAATTGATTCAATCTCACTATTGACTGCTTCTTTCCAAAATGTTGAATCAGAAGATGACATTGCTGCTTTAAATGTTTGAGTCTCATTTTCAAGCAAGAATGTTACAAAGTCTGGTCCAAAGGAAGTAGATGTCTTTTGACGTTTGCTACGCCTTAGATCCTCTTTGCTTGGTATACTTTCCTTTGGTTCTTCCCGCGGTCGTTTAGATCTTTCACTTGACGACTCACATTCAGTTTTATACGGATAGATGTTTTCAAAGAATTCAGCATTATCTGATTCAATTACCGTATTAACATAAATTTCGGGATTGTCTGATTTGTGAACCAAAAACCGACAAGCTTTGCTGTTTGTAGCATAACCAATAAAAACACAATTCACAGTTTTTGGTCCGATTTTTACCCTTTTGGCAAAGGAACTTGGACCTTCGCTAAACACCCCCACACTTTAAAATATTTCAAGTTGGGTTTTCTTCCTTTCCATAGATCATATGGAATAGATTGTGTTTTGCTGTGGGGTACTTTGTTGAGTATTCGATTAGCTGTAAGGATAGCTTCCCCCCACAAGCTCTGCGGTAAACCTGAACTAATTAGTAAGACATTCATCATTTCCTTTAATGTTCGGTTTTTCCTTTCCGCAGTTCCATTTGATTGTGGTGTGTAAGGGACAGTAGTTTGATGATTAATTTCATATTCCAAACATGTCTCTGCAAAAGGAGATTCGTACTCTCCACCCATATCACTTCTAATCATTTTGATCTTTTTATTCAATTGATTTTCCACTTCATTCTTGTATTGCTTGACTGCATTAATTGCTTCATCCTTACTATTAAGCAAATACACATAACAATATCGAGTGCAATCGTCAATGAAAGTTATAAAATATTTTTTCCCACCACGAGATGGTATTGACTTCATATCACATATATCTGTGTGAATTAAGTCTAACGGATTTGAATTCCTATCAATAGACTTATATGGATGTTTAACAAACTTAGATTCAACACAAATTTCACATTTTGATTTGTTACACTCGAATTTAGGCAATACTTCTAAATTGATCAATTTTCGCAAGGTTTTGTAATTGACATGTCCTAAACGAACATGCCATAAATCATTTGACTCCAATAAGTAAGACGAATCTGAATTTTCATTAATACTGTCAACAACCATTACATTGAGTTTGAAAAGGCCTTCGGTGAGGTAGCCCTTTCCTATGAACATATCATTCGTACTTATTACAATTTTCTCACTAACCAACACGCACTTAAACCCGTTTTTGATGAGTAGTCCGACTGAAACTAAATTCTTTCGAATTGTTGGAACGTGCAGAACATTGTTGAGAGTCAGGACCTTGCCGGAAGTCATCTTCAGAAGTATCTTCCCATATCCTTCAACCTTGGCTGTTGCAGTATTTCCCATAAACAATACCTCTTCGGGTCCAGCGGGAGCATATGTTGCAAATGCTTATTTTGCAGTGCAAACATGTCGAGTGTCACCAGAATCCAGTCACCACTCCTTTGGGTTTCCAACCAAATTGCACTCTGACAGCATTGCACACAGATCATTCAGATCATCATTCATTCATTTCCACCATATTAACTTGTCCTTTTTCCTTGTCCTTTTTCGGAAAACGACAATCTGGGATTTTGTGGCCAGCTTTCCCACAATTAAAGCAGTTGCCCTTGAACTTTTTCTTGTTAGAACCCTTCTCTTTTCCAGAAGGCCTCTTTCTTTTCTTGTTCATTTTCGGAGCAGCATCTTCAACGATGTTGGCCCCTTCAATTGGTGAACTCTTACGATACCTCTTCTCAGCGGTTTTGTTATCTTCCTCGATCTTGAGACGAATCACAAGATCCTCCAACTTCATTTCCTTTCTTTTGTGCTTAAGATAATTCTTGAAGTCTTTCCACGAAGACGACAACTTCTCAATCATTGCAGCCACTTGGAATGCTTCATTCACTACCATACCTTCAACAATAAGGTCATGGAAGATAAGTTGAAGCTCTTGAACTTGGGTTCCAACGGTTTTTCCATCAACCATTTTGTAGTCTAGGAATTTGGCAACCATAAACTTCTTCAAGCAAGCATCTTCTGTCTTGTACTTCTTTTCAAGTGCACTCCATAGTTCTTTGGAAGTCTCTACTGCATTGTAGACATTGTATAAGTCATCTTCTAAGGCACTTAAAATGTAGCCTTTGCACAAAAAATCAGCCTGTTTCCAAGCCTCAGTAACCATGAACTGCTGGTTGTCAGGCATGTCGGCGGCAGGCACGGGAGGGTCCTCACTGGTGAACTTTTGCAAATCAAGGGTGGTAAGCCAAAAGAACATTCTTTGTTGCCATTCTTTAAAGTTGGCACCGGTGAACTTCACAGGTTTCTCGTGCGGTGATGCTGCTGATGCGGGTTGTAGTAATGTATTTGGTGCAATATTTGCAGAGGTAGTTCCAGTTTCAATTGCCATTGTTTGTCACAGAATAATCGACAAACTGTTTTAATTAATAAAATCAAAATAGCAATTAATTCACAGACTTCAACGATGAAGATTTTATTTCTTCAAATCACAGTCGAATTATAAACTTAAACGATGAAGATTTTATTTCTTCAAATCGTAGTATAATTATGAAACTTTAGTATTCCAACGAAGTTTTTATATCTTCGAGTCAGAATACTAATATTCATATGGAGTAGAAAACTACACAAGTTTTAATCTCCTTAAACAGAACGATGAAATTTTTATGTTCTTCAAATCGTTGCAACAAATATCATACACAACGGTGAAGATTTTATTTCTTCAAACCGAATCAATTTTGATAGAAAGAAGTGCAGTAGATTGTATGTTATATACTTGATGAAGTTTTTATATCTTCAAATCAAGTATCCAAATGAGTAGAAAGTTATGAAAACTTTAATCTCAACCGGAGTAGAAAATCCGAAGATTTTAGTCTCCAAACAACATACAAGAAAAATAATTTTTTTTTCCTGAAAAAACACTTTTTTTCCCTTTCTTTTGGAAAACACTTTTTCCTGGACTTTTAATATTCCAACGAAGTTTTTATGTCTTCAAGTTAGAATATGAAATCTCATACGGAGTAGAAAACCACACAGATTTTAATCTCCAAACCAGGATACAGATTAAAATAAAATAAACATAATTTCCTTAAGATTGTTGGTATAATAATCTGTATTTGGCTAAATAATATTTCAACACAATCTGTTAATCACTTAGTGAAACAGATTACACGATATAAACATTATTTAACAGTAAATTGACCATGAAACAATAAACGAAAACAAAATCTGTTTTGGAAAATAATTTCAGAATGTAATCGAGCCCACTTAGTTCAAAGTGTGTCCTTAAGGAAATTATTCCCCTCACAGTACTCGAGGTTAACGGAATATCGCCTTCCAGGATAGAACGATTATCTTACCAAAATAGTAATACTCCAAATTCCGGTAGCAGCGAACCACTCAACGGCAGTATATCACACAGAATGAAATTTTCGAGTTGAAGATCAAATTCAGAATTGAAAATGAATGAATAAATTCTTGGAATAATCAAGAATTTATAGGTTTGGAGGTACTGATTCTGAATGTTTGCAACCATTTAGAATAGTCACCTAATATTTGGAGGGAAATTCGATCAATCAATCTTTTTCCAAATCCAAATCCAAATCCAAATCCGAAGCCGAGCGAGCGAGCGACGACGGCGCGAGGGGTCCTTGCTCTCTCAACCCTTTTAGCAACTAGAGAAGGTGTAATGTAATATATACACCTCTCTTTCCTTCTCTTTTTTCGATGTGGGACAAAAGATCATTTTACTCCCTTCAATTTTCATCCCATCATTTCTCATTCACCAATATCAAAACCCAACAGTATCTTATACACCATTCGTTTTAAAATAAGTGGTGTTTTTAGTTTGGGTATATCCTTAAGAAATTGCTCACTTCTAGAAAATTAGAAGTGTTTTTACTAACTTAACCCTAATCAAATATATCTCTTTCTGAAAAAATAAAAACTATTTAATGATTATTGATATGTAAACAAGAATAATTTTGGAAGAATAAGATCACTTTCTTCTTGAAATCCTAAAATATCACTTATTTTAAACCACTTATTTCGAAACTGAGGGAGTAAATATTAAAGTCATTAACATTTCATTAAATGTTTAGTAAAAGATGTTAAGATATTGGATACTACTAACTACATAGACAAGTTAAAAGACTCTAGATAACGGGAAAACCTCATAAAATTGTTGCACTGTTCATGAATATTGTAGCATGCAGAATGAAAATTTAGCAAAGGTAGAACATTTTGTCAAACTTGGTCCATACTCGAAGTTTACTTAGCCTACACTTTCAAATTAAATGCACGTCCAACAATTTATTACAAGGTTAAGAAAACAAAGTCAAACTTAATAGTCTAACAAAAACATAATAATATATATATTTGGATATTTTATTGCAAGTAGTTAACCAATTCCATCTACCTCACTTAGAAATTATCATTATTTGGACAGGAATCATTTCGAGATGTACTAGTGCCCAAACATACTGTTGAAATTTGAAACACTCATGTATTTCTTGCAAGGCATACACACGAATGCATGCTGCTATTATCATATATGGTAGTGTTAAAATATTTTAATATATCTACAATAAAACAATATAGACGTAAAATTTGCGTACATTCTATCCTCTGTGTGAATTATATTGGGCATGTTGTTGTCGTTGTTATTGTACGATTAAAAAAATAATATATGAATAAATTTAACAATTTTATGATGTATCTCTGGTAAGTCGTACATACGAATACGTGATGCTATATGATATATGACTAGCGTTAGAATGTCTTAACTTTTTTGCAGTTTAAAAAATTAAACATTAAGTTTTATAATTAATATGTGATATTCAATTGTGTAACACCTCGTACCTTCAAACTAAGTTTTGTTTATGATCTACGAGTGTAGGAAATCAAAACAGGGAGTTTACGTTGGAAAACCTGGTTCAGCTCTGCAGAGGAAATTTTACGGTAAGAAGTACGGACCGTAAAATATTTTACAGTCCGTCAAACAAACTGTCGATCTTCACTATTGAAAATGACGGTCAAATTGTGAATTCTACGGACCGTCAAACTATTGACAACCCATCAATCTTCTCGGTCTCTTAATTCCAGATTTCACCGCTCTCTGGAAATCTTCATAAAACGACGGTACAATCAGATTATACGGACCTTTGAACATTCGACGAACCGTCAATCTGGACCGTCAAATATTAACGGTCCATCGAATGAACCATCAAAATCCCCCGACAACAAACAATATAAATACGACACTTGATTCTAAAAATCGGTTTTGCATATTCCCAAGCCCTAGAACGAAGGTTCTCTCTTTCCAATCATCTCCTACATCAAGGTAAGTCTTTTCCATGTATTTTCATGCGATTCTAACATAGTATAATCGGTTTCTAAGTGAATTTCATTGCTCTTAACCTATAGTTTTCAAGATAAATCCAATTTAAGGTTTTAAGGTGCAATATTTGGAGTCCTTCAAAGTCAGGATTTTTAATATAAGTTTGGAAGCAAGTCGGGTATGTATAGCTTCTATCCACGTGAGGACATCATTGTTCTTCCCCATGCCACATGTAATCCATGAAAGAATAATTCTTCGGGTTTTACTCAAGTTCATAATAACCCTATCTATGTTCAATTATTTATATAAATATCATGCTGTCGTTATTATATTCATGATATGTCAATTGTGATTGTTATGAACCTGTCCGTAATCCATGAACTCGTGCTTTGAATTTCATGAGTTCTTAATTATCAAGTCATGAATTATTTTTACTTAACCTATGAAATTATGCATGTTTTCTCACAAGATATATGTTATGTATTTACGTTCATGTTAAACTATCTCAGATCATGTTTACAAGCTATTTCATGAAATACATGGGATTTTCAAGACAACTATTTTTCAAGTACATGTTTTGGGAGTTACACATATTATCGAGAAGGCTCAGATAACCTAAAACTACATATGCCAACGTAGGATAAGGGTCGCTCTGTCAGAGGATGATACTTTCATATTATTATTGGATTCATCATGTTCATGTTCGTATCTCGTACTCCGGTAAGGTACGAGATGACTTAACTGATCGGGCAGTGATCAGACTCCACGTTCACGCGTGGTGGTTCATATATGATTTGTTAATGCTCTCCCGCATATATTCGCTTATATTTATATATATATATATATATATATATATATATATATATAGTTTTCAGACTTTACTCATGTTCATGTTTCAATTTAAGTTTCATGTTTCTCTTATATCATCTGCTGCTTATTCCTTCAGTTGCTTTACATACAGTACAATTCAAATGTACTAACGTCACTTTGCATGGGGCCTGCACTTCACGATGCAGTGCTGAGTTTCAGGAAGACAAATCTACTCAGTAGGACAACTTCAGTACCAACTATTAAGGTAAGCCCCATCTCATTCGGGGTGTTAGTCTAATACTTTATAGTTATGCATTATTAGTATAGGTATGTCAGGATCTTGTCCTGATAGACAATTTTACATACTCATGTTCAGAGGTTTCATAGACTAGTCCAGTAGCATGTCATATCAGCATTGCTTTTCCTATTATTTCCGCTATGACTATTTCAGATTATTTTCCACGCTACGATTTACACGTTTTCAATATCATAATTAGTGTATGTTTTGAAGCCCATGTTGACAAGTAAGTCATGTGGTTCACTCGGTTACATGCAGCTAGACACCGAGTGTCGTGTTCCGCCCGATTCAGGGCGTGACAAATTGCATCATAATTATCTTTTTGTATTAGGTCAAATTGAATGAAAGGAAGTGGACATAGGGGGAAAATCTAGAATCATTCGACTATATTATTTGGTTCCAAAAAAAATTATATTATCGATATTTAGAATAATTTAATAAAATATCTAGAAGTAAGAAATTAAATACATTTTGATGAATATTTAACAAATTTTATCGAACTCAATAGCCTTAACTCATACTTTATAAATATATTAAATAAATTCAAATTGTGAATGTGTTTATGGTAATTGTCTATTTTATTAAAAAAGGTATAAAAAGCAAGGATTATGCATTAGCTTCGGGGCAACCATCTATACGTCTGATGATAGAAATTGAGAATGAAAATAAGAAAATATTAAACATTTTCAGGTAATGTGTGTGATAAATACTACATAAGGGGTATTTTTGGGACAAATTGGTACTAGGAAGAAAAATAGAGACAAGAGATGAAATTTGAAACCCCGCAAGTAATGTTCTCTTTCGTTTAACCGTCACTCTGATCAGCAGGTCACTGCTCTGCTCTGCTCTTCAAATAATAGTCAACTAGGGTTCTTATGTTACATGCGAGCTGGTGGGTCTAAAAGGTTCTTCTCTTATAGTCTAATACTAGTTAAGTCTTCTTTGTTTGATATTTTGTCCTATACTTCGCTTCTCGGTGATAAGTAACTCAGCTTCACATGGAATTACTCATACCGTCTTACAAGCACCCAAATTTTGTGCTCTTTCTAATTGGGAATCCTGATTTTTCCCTCCTATTTTGTTATGGGATTGGACATCCATACGCAAAATACATTTCCACAATTTAACAAAGACACTTCTATTGAGCTAATCAAACAATTTAGCTTCTTTATTTCATTAAAAGAAAAAAAAATGCAACTTTATGGAAAACAAATGCTTCTGAGTTTCAAATGAACTATGGTTGTTTAACTTATTACTACTTTTAAAGCCTTGCTGATACTCTTGACAAGTTTGGAACCTTTATTAATTATTCATTTTCACTTATATAATCAAGGTTAACTATGGTTAGAGGTCATAGATGTTGGAAATTTACTAACATGAAATTAAGTTTAACCCATTATTTCTGACTCGAACAATTGAGGCCTTGCGACGTCGGAAACATCATTTCCACACACGTGCACTCTTAATGCCAAGTATAATAAATTTCTTTAGTGAAAGAGATATTGGTACATGAGTAAACGTTTGAGACATGAAATGATGGATGGTCGTTGATTAAATGACATGTGTTTCATGTTGGTAAATGAAGAAAGAAGTGTAAGATCGAAACAGGTCGGAAAAGGGATGCGGCGTCACCGCGGAGCCGGGGCGCCACCAACACAAGGGCCGCGACGCTAATTGGTCTTTTGGCCACTGGAGCTGCGGCGCCTCCGAGGCCGAGTCGCGGTGCTTCCCAGGCAGTGTCCATGCGATGGAAGTCCAAAAGTTTGGCTGATTATGGGCACGTTTTGGAGTATTCAAATGACAGTTTTTCCTCCATAAATCAGCCATTATTTGGCTGCATTACTTGGTGAATTAAGTGGTCATTACATGTCACTTAAATGACCATTACATGGGCATTTGAAGAGATATTCTTACACTATTATAAATTGAGGCCTTTGGCTCAATTGTTGAAAATACACACAATCAGATTTTCTGAAACTCTTCCTCTCTAAGCATTCTTTCATACAAAGGTTCTTCTTGAGAAATACTTGAGTTTCTTTTGCTCATTTGTTAGTTGTTGTTTTATCTTGGGAGAGTGTTGTCCATTACCGTAAAAGGATATATATGGGGCAATAATGTCTTAAGGACAGAGTGAATATTACTCGACTCAGCAGCGCAATTGTAACACTATCAAATTTAGCGTCTCTTGATTTCAGGCTATCAAGATCAAGGAGCTTGCTGCAACTGGAACGAAGACTCGAACCATTCAAGAACGAAGTTCAAGAACTCACTAGTTTACTGTAGCCACAACTCTTGTTGGCTACAAGATTGTTAACTGTTGTAATCATTATAGTTTTTTCCTTTCGAAACACTAGTAATAGTTATTTATTATTCCCGTACATCTATTGTTTTCTCACAATCTTAAGACATTGTTTGTACTAGTGCTCGAAAGATGTTTGCCAGCAGATATGATCCCAACCGGTGTGGTCTTTTGTCGGCGCTTCTAACATCGCTTCACAACAACAAAGTTTTCAAATCTGGTCCTAGTTTTGGCTCTCTTTGACGACAATTACAAATCTGTCTCTGTCAAAGGTGGGATCTCTGGATCTGATGATGAGCTTCAAGATACTGCTGATAGTCATGCTAGTACGTCTAAGGATCAAGGAAGAGTTGCGGTCACCGTTCCCAAGAGTGGTTGAAACAAGCGTCCACGAGAGGTTGAGGATGACAACTGGGACAAGAGGAGAAGGCTGAAAATGCTGATCTATCTTGTGGCAGAGGGCTTACATCTGTCCCAAACAAAGGATCCAAAGAATGGTAAGGAGGATATGGACAGTCAGTCCAACGAAGGGACTGGAGTGGCCAGAATTCAAAAGGTCTAAGGTAATAATTCTTCCTTGTCCATAATACAACAACAACAACAACATACCCAGTGAAATCCCACAACGTGGGTCTGGGGAGGGTAGAGTGTACACAGACCTTACCTCCACCTTCATAGGTAGAGCGGCTGCTTTCGAGAGACCTCTACCAAGACGAGCACGCCACAGTGCAAAGCGAGCAAAGTAAAGCAAGAAAAACGGATATACTCAGACGAGAACGGGAAATTAAAGCATTATCAACATACAAATAATACAATCAAATACAACATGGTAGTGCATTCTAGCAACATGAAGCAGTAGTTAGCTCAGCTAAATAAGATAAACAAACTACACTAAAGCACACATAGTAGCATGAATTAAATTACCGGGCACTACAAGGAACTACAAAACACTAATGCGCCTATAAGTATGCTATGCTAATCGGGTCTACAGTTATAACACTACCCTATCACTTAGTAGGCGTAAGTAGGTCTACGCACGACTTCCTATTACCCTTCTATCCTAATCCGTGCCCTCCACAACCCCCTATCTAAGGTCATGTCCTCAGTAAGTTGCACATGTGTCATATCCCGTCTAATCACCTCTCCCCAATACTTCTTCGGCCTACATCTGCCCCTCCTGAACCCATTCATAGCTAACCTCTCACACCTCCGCACCGGGGCTTCCGTGTCTCTCATCTGCACATGCCCGAACCACCTCAACCTCGCTTCCCGGATCTTATCCTCTATCGAGGCCACTCCCACTTTATTTCGGATATCCTCATTTCTAATCATATCCCTTCTTGTATACCCACACATCCATCTCAGCATCCTCATCACCGCAACTCTCATTTTTTGTATGTGCGAAGTCTTGACTGACCAACACTCTGCCCCATACAACATAGTCGGTCTAACCACCGCCCTATAGAACTTGCCCTTAAGTTTTGGTGGCACATTTTTATCGCACAAGACTCCAGATGCGAGCCTCCATTTCATCCACCTGTTCCAATACGATGTGTGACATCGTCATCAATCTCTCCATTCCCTTGGATAATAGAGCCTAGGTACTTAAAACTCTCTTTCTTTGGAATGACTTGAGTGTCAAGCCTCACCTCCACGTCTGTCTCAAAGTCTCTCCCATTGCTGAACTTGCACTCCAAATATTTTGTCTTGGTCCTACTCAACCTGAACTCTTTAGGCTCCAGAGTCTGTCTACATACCTTCATTTTATCGTTCACTTCGCTGCGAGTCTCATCAATCAGGACTATGTCATCTGCAAATAACATACACCATGTCACCTCTCCTTGAATTTGCCGCGTTAGTCCGTCCATCACCAAGGAAAATAGGAAAGGACTAAGAGCTGATCCTTGGTGCAACTCCATCGTCACCGGAAAGTGCTCCGAGTCCCCTCCTACTGACCGTACCCTAGTCTTGGCTCTAGCATACATATCCTCGACGCCTCAGTACGCCATGTACACCTCTAACCTCCAAACATCTCCATAAAACCTCCCTAGGTACTTTGTCATATGCCTTCTCGAGGTCGATGAAAATTATATGTAAATCCTTCTTCCTCTCCCTATACTGCTCTACCAACCTCCTAATAAGATGAATAGCTTCAGTAGTCGAACGCCCCGGCATGAATCCAAATTGGTTTCTCCTCACCCTTATCTCCACAACCCTTTCCCAAACTTTCATAGTATGACTCATCAGCTTGATACCCCTATAGTTGTTGCAACTCTGAATATCACCTTTGTTTTTGTCCATAATGTGTTTATATAATTTCTGAATAAAAGGGAATAAAGCAAGGCTAGGAATATGAAGTGTTTTCATTAAAATTTATATTCCATACACCCTAAAATCAGAAATTGGATTACTCACCTTCCCGTTTAAAGATTGGATAGTATACAACGATTTAAAAGATATGGACTTAGGTTGTAATAAATTGGATTTATGGACAATCCTAAGTAAGCGCCAGGAATTTCCCTGGGCACCAATCACAAGGGAAGAGGACTAGAAGACTAAAGACAAGGACTAGAGGACTAAAGACAAGGACTAGAGGACTAAAGACAAACATGTCACCTACTCAGTCATACAAAGCCTACGAGCGACTGGAGTGGGCCAAAATTTCCAGGTCTTAAATGATCTGAAGGCCAAAAGAAAGGCAGAAAAGAAAGTGGAAACTCAGTCTGCCAAGGCAACTTGAGTGGACCAGAGTATCTAGATCACATATGATCCAGTTACGCCCTAACCACGGACAAGAGGTTGTTCATGTGAAGCAACGCCACTTCTAAAAAAGAAGGTGTTGAAGAGGTTGTCCTCAAAAGGACTTAAAGGAATGGGATCACTCTAAAGAGAGGTGATACATGTCCCAAACTTAATTTCAGGAACACTGTTGGTCAAACTGGTTGAGTCTAGTCCAACAGGTCTGTAATAACCAAGATTGGTACAATATGTCTGTAGTCAACTGAATGATATATTTGTAATCCGTGCATCTATGTCATCATAGATTAAGACACGTTAAATAGAAAGTCATTCAACAACTAACAAAGTTGAGATTGTTGTCGTCTGTCGACATAAACCCTCAAATTGAATGAGAGGTAGGCGAAGAGGCAAAATAACCTTTCCATTTCGTTGAAGGAATAGCGAAAGAAGCACCGCTCCTCTATAACTCAGTCACCTATATGGGTGATTTAAAGCTTGTACAAAATAGAGGGGGAGACAAGTACTTTGTGACCTTCATTGACGATGGTACAACGTATTGCACCCTTTGTTTGTTGAAAAGCAAAGATGAAGCTGTTGAAGCGGATGAGCGCTACAAAGCAGAAGTTGAAAAGTCTACGGATTGAGAAATTCGTAGGGATATAGGGGGAGAATGTGAAGAATCATTCATCAAACGACTGCTCCTTACTCACCCCAGTCTAACGGTGTTAGCCAAGCACAGATTCGTACGCCCAAGATATGTGGGGCAAGGCGATCTTACCGCTAATGTGATTCTCAACTGAACTCCGCATAAGGATATGGATAACCCTCCACGTGAAACATGGAAAAAAATCCCATCTACAAATGTTGTGATATGGGATGGATTGGTGGAGGTTGGAATACCGAAACAGGTCAAGTTGGACCTAAGAATGTAGATTGCATATCCACTGGATTTGCAAATAACATTAGTGTTTATCGCATCTTGGTGTCAAAGAATATTGAATTCTTTGAAGATAACTTTTCTTAAGAAGGAAAAAGTAGTAATTGCTCGAGGTTAACAAGAACCCGCGAGTGCCTAATTGTCTGAAACTAGACGTTTCAGATCTACAGAACTCAGGTATTCTAGGTGTTGAACCGAGACAGAGAAAAGAGGGGGCAAAGACTTATGCCAGGCCTTCTAGCTTGTATGGTTGAAAATGAACCATAGACAATTAAAGAATTGTCATCTCCAGAAGCGTTGCTTTGGAAAGAAACTACAAAGAGAGAAACAAACTCCATCAGATAGATCCATACTTATGTGATGGTTGATCTTCCTCCGGAAAAAGAACATTTGGGTTGTAAAAGTGGATACTCAAGTTGAGTACAAGTTGATGGATCTATTGACGAATATAAGGCCTCGACTATTTGGACGTGTGCTCCTCTGTAAATAGCTTAACATCCGGGGCCACCGCAGTGTTGCGTGACATGGATGTTAAGACAGTCTTCCTAACCGGAGAGTTGGTTTGATGGACTATTGGACTTCTTTTCTTCCTGAACTTTCATTTTGGTCCTTGAAATGTTTACATTTTGATCCTGAAATCAGATAAAACAGAAACAATGATTCTGACTACATAAACATTGACTCTGAAGCTAGAAAGTCAACAATTGGAAAACCAACATTTCGAAAGTGGAAGAAGAAATTAATATGGAACAATCCGAGGGGTATGTGGTTCCTGGGCTAGAGAAGAAAGTCTGTTGACTTGTCCAATCTCTATATGAAACAGGCCCAAAGCAATGTCACGAAAACTTTGATAGTACTCTACTACCGAATGGTTTCTCTATTAATTAGTGTGACAAATGTGTCTACATGAAAGGTAATTCTGACTCGTTCATGATATGCCTTTACGTAGACGACATGTTGATCACAGAAAATAGTCCTAGTTTGATCCTATAGACTAAGAGTATGTTGAAATAATGTTTCGACATGAAATGATATGAGTAGAGCAGATGACTTAAGACGTCTAACGGACTGGTCTAAATCCAAACTCATTTGTGAGGTATTTTGACAGTCTCGTTGAAGTCACCAATGGATATGAATCATAGAAGTGATTGGAATCATGGTGCACCCATATACCAGGAGAGATAGACGCAGGTCACATGTAGTTCAATGTACTTTACACACCAAATGACCTGGTATCGGCTCACAAGAGTTGAACTAAGCTTCACTGGAAATAATTGATAGAAGGCATTAAATCGGATATGACGATATCTGAAATATTTGCTTATATACGGATTATGGTGTTCTGGATGTCCAGCGGTTCTGGGAGACAGTGATGCAAACTGGACATCGGACTTGATGAACACCACAGGCACACGTAGATGTGTATAATGTCTTTGATAAATCCTCTAATCAAATTTGCATCGACCGATTCGTGATGGAATCAAAGTTTATCACTTTAGACAAAGCATGATGAGAAGTTGAGCGACTTCACGACCTCTTAGAGGATGTCCCTTATTGGGAGAAACTCGTGCCTTCGTTAGTTATACACTATGACTAGCCAGTCGGCGTTAAGAAGGACACGGATGACGACGTTTGGACATATCTGTCGGAGACATAAGACCGTATGACAATTGATCATCACGGGTGACACTTTCTTGATTACTAATCAAAGGATATAGCTGACCTTTTAACCAAGGGATTACCCGAAGATCAAGAGTTCTGCCGGTCTAGGGGAACTGACGTAAAACCCAAACAGGACTGATACGGTGGATACCCAACCTTACTGACTGGAGATCCCAGAAATTAGGTTCAATGGAAAAACTAAATCGTAAAGGTTCAGTTGAGCGCTTCGATGGAAGCAAGAGCACTTCAGATGATGATTTCTGTAAAGAAACATGAATCCAAAGCCGTTCCCGCGATAGACCTTAAAGTGCTACCTGCATGGTGGGTGGAGGTTAAGTTTCCAAAACCTTTCATGATCCTCACCGGTTGAGGTTAGGTTTGGGAAAACTTTTAATGGTGCCTAACACTTGTGAAGTGGAGTATAGCAGGATACCTTGTAAGAGACCACATATTTAAGTGCGAGGACTGACCGCCTCAAATGAACGCACTTAAGAATCCAAGTGTGTTCACGGCCACAACGGACAAAACATTAAGAAGAACAGAGTAAGGAAAGATGTTGTGTTGGTACCGTTGTCTTGGCACCGTTGTCTTGGCTTACACTAAACACTGACGGTTCAAGACCTCACGTTCACCGCGCAGTAAGTAAGTACGATGGTATTCAATTATGGAAGGTTCAAAACTACGACTACCTATCCAGATGCAACATCGGTCCGCCAAAAGATTGCTAGAAAGACACCTTGTGAGTGTATCAAAATCTCTTTCAAGAGGGGATTGTTTTGAAATTTACTAATATGAAATTAAGTTTAACCCATTATTTATGACTCGAACAATTGAGGTCTCGCACGTCGGAAACGTCGTTTCCACACACGTGCACTTGTAATGCCAAGTATCGTAAATTTCTTTAGTGAAAGAGATATTGGTACATGAGTAAATATTTGAGACATGAAATGATGGATGGTCGTTAGTTAAATGACATGTGTTCCACGTTGGTAAATGAAGGAAGAAGTGTACGAAGTGTAAGATCGAAACGGGTCGGAAAAGGGCCGCGGCGCTAATTGGTCCTTTGGCCACTGGAGTCGAGGCGCTTCCGAGGCCAAGCCATGGCGCTTCCCGGGCAGTGTCTGTGTGACGTAAGTCCAAAAGTTTGGCTGATTATGGGGACGTTTTGGAGCATTCAAATGACAGTTTTTCCTCCATAAATCAGGCATTATTTGGTTGCATTACTTGGTGCATTAAGTGGCCATCACATGGCACTTAAATGACCATTACATGGGCACTTGAAGAGATTCTTACACTACTATAAATTGAGGTCTTTGGCTCAATTGTTGAAAATACACACAATTAGATTTTCTGAAACTCTTCCTCTATAAGCATTCTTTCATACACTCAAAGGTTCTTCTTGAGAAACACATGAATTTTCATTGCTCATTTGATGTTTTATCTTGGGAGACAGTTGCCCATTACCGTAAAAGATATATACGGGCAATAATGTCTTAAGGACAGAGTGAATATCACTCGACTCAGCAGCGCAATTGTAATACTACCAGATTTAGTGTCTCTTGATTTCAGACTATCAAGATCAAGGAGCTTGCTGCAACTGGAACGAAGACTCAAGAACCATTTAAGAACGAAGTTCAAGAACTCACAAGTTTACTGTAGCCACAACGTTTGTTGGCTACAAGATTGTTAACTGTTGTAATCATTATAGTTTATCCTTTCGAAGCACTAGTAATAGTTGTTTACTATTCCCGTACTAGTAATAGTTGTTTACTATTCCCGTACATCCATTGTTTTCTCACAATAGAATCATCAATCACTTTTTCCTTTGGTCATGGGTAGATTGTGGCCACATGACAAATACTTTGATAGCAACTGAATGTTGTTTTCATCTACTTCAATAGGTTCATCCCTATTTACAACAAATATTCAATCTTGGACAGAGTGAATTGTTTCCTCTTCTTTTTCTTTGACAATAATATTTTTTTCCTCGTAGGTTATGATCTGAATCTGCCACCATTGCAGCTGCCACAGATTATATGTAGTCGTCCCAGCTTAGTATCTTTTGTTTCTACAGTCAACTCTTGATGCGATATTGATGATGAAAGGCTAAGGTTAAAATGTCTCCGCCTTTGGCATAGTTGATTTGTAAACTTTTGTTGTTAAAATATGTTTGCTTACTCTTAAGCAACATGGCAACTGAGAGCCCTATGAGAATACTCCAAGACAGTACAACAGAAAAGTGGGTCTCCTCTATGAATGAAGTGGCAGCTGATGAACTGGGATTGCTTCTTAAAGGTCATAAGATTCATGGGCATAATAGAAATAAGGTTCCAAATCGTAGTGGAAGTGCGCCTCCAAGTATGGAGGGCTCTTTTTCTGCCTTTGGTAACCTTGTCTATGATCAAAGCTCTGGCCGGAAGTTGAGTTTGGCAAGCTTTGACAGTGCCACGCAGAACTGGAAGTCTGAAGAGCAGATGCGTGCTGATCCCTCCTATTTTGCATACTACAACTCTAATGTCAACTTGAATCCTAGGCTTCCTCCTCCTATTATTTCAAGGGAGAACGGGCACCTGGCACACCATTTTGCAGATCTGGGTGATAGCTGCCAGTTAAATTCTTCTGACAATAGTGGGGATAGATCCTTGCATGTGACTAGAAGTTCTCTCTCAACTCATGATGAGGAGCCTGAAGATGAAAATTTACCACAAAGTACTTCAGACGATCTGGCCCAAAGTCGTGCTTCAGGACTGCACATGGCCTCCTTTGCAGGCCAACATAAAAGTTTGGTTGACCTAATCCAGGTATTGAAGTTTAAGAATATCTCTTCCATTATGTTTATTGTTTTCTTTTTCCAAGTTTCTCTTTGCATGTGCCCATTGCGGGGCCTTTAGCTCATGAATATTGTATTGGCTTCCTGGTGATCTACATTGGTACACCAATCTCTACTTAGTTAAGCCTGAAATACTAGGTATGTTGCCATGACATGTGGGTACATTGTCCTAATGAATGAGAAGATAGTATCATTTAGAATTCTGGAGTGCTATCTTTTCTTGTTCCATGCTGCTTATACTGTTGACTAATTGATCACAGGAGGACTTCCCTCGCACTCCATCACCAGTTTACAATCAATCTCGGCCCTCTGGTGATGTTGCTGTGGAGGAACCAACTGATTCTGATATTCAATCTCCTACGCTGGACGGTCTCTCCCTTGATATTTCAAATAAACAAGGTGCAGATGCTTGTGCGGATGTCTCAGGTGACCATGATATAGCTGCCTCCGATCAGTCCTTGGACATTACACTTGAAAAAGAATCTTGTGTTGACAGTCTTGGGAGGTCTAATTCCCCTCAGAAGAGTGAAATGCCAGCTAATGATGTGCATCTGGTGAATGAGCCCTTAGTCAGTGATGAGATAGCATCAGGTATTTCAAAGAACATTCCAGCTCCAGAGGGTAGTAAGAACAAGGATGAACAATATTTTCACAGCAGGAATGGAGTAGAACAGCAACAGCAACAGCAGCAGCAGTATCACTCCCAGCGCAACACGACTTACCAAGTTAATGGCCCACAAGTTCAAGTAAATACTCTTGGGACTAATGCACTACAGAGTAGCCTAGCAAAAGGTTATGGTCATAGTTGGTTCTCCTCAGCTGAGGTACAAGCAGCTCCTCAAAGTTCTGGCCTCACACCTACTCTTTATGCAACTGCTGCAGCCTATATGGCTTCCGGTAACCCGTACTATTCTAACTTGAGTCCATCTGGTGGATATGCCCCTCAATACAATATAGGGGGATATGCTTTGGGTTCGCCTTCTCTTTCTCCATTTTTAGCTGGATATCCATCTCATTCTGCTCTATCTATGCATATTAATACTGGTTCTGGACGAAGCATCAGTGCTCAAGGTTTTACACCAAGGGAAAACATTCCACAAATGGGTGATCTGCAGCATTTAACCAAGTTTTATGGGCATCATGGATTAATGGTGCATCCTTCTTTCCCAGATCCTATTCATATGCAGTACTTTCATCACCCTGTTGATGATTCACATACTGCTCCTGATCAGTATATGCGGTTTCCACCACCGGGTTTGGTTGGCCTTGAAGTTGATGCTTATGCCTCGCAGAAGGAGCCAAATCTCCCTTCCTATATTGCTGAACAAAATTTTCATCGTCCACCAATTGGAAGTCTGAACTTACCAAGTCCTGGAAAAATGATAATTCCTGGTAATAATTATTTTGGAAGTCCATCGGGCCTGGGATTCGCGCAACAGTTTCCAGTGTCGCCTCTTGGTAGTCCTGTACTTCCAGGATCCCCTGTGGGAAGAAGGAACGAAGTTAATTCTGCCCCTGGTTCAGGTAGAAATAATGGATTGTATTCTGGATGGCCTGCACATAGGGGTTCTGGTAGCTTGAATGACTCTAAAAGACATTCATTTCTCGAAGAACTGAAACAAAGCAATGCTCGAAGAATTGACCTCTCTGATATTGCAGGTCGCGTGGTTGAATTCAGGTAGTATATCTGTACCAACTATGTATCTTCTGCATTTCTTGATAAAAATGTATTTCTGCAGTAAAGTTTCTGTATAATACCAAAGGTTTGAAGTGAATTTAATGTTTCTTTAACCTCAGTGTTGATCAGCATGGGAGTCGATTTATACAGCAGAAATTGGAAAATTGTAGTGTTGAAGAGAAGGCATCTGTTTTTAAAGAAATTCTTCCACATGCTTCAAAACTAATAACCGATGTTTTTGGGAACTATGTCATTCAAAAGGTAGTCATTCTGGTTCTCTGTACTTTCACGCCTCTTCAGGACATTTTAAGTTTTTTAAACCCTTGAGCCTTTAACTTCCAGCATGTTAAACTATTGCATATATGAATTATGTGTCCAGTTCTTTGAGCATGGAAGTCATGAGCAAAGAAAGATGTTGGCATGTCAATTAACAGGACAGATGATGCCATTAAGTTTGCAAATGTATGGCTGTCGTGTTATTCAAAAGGTATATCCTCATCTCAAGTATACAAATATATTTTTATGATTGGAATCATATGGAGTTTGTTATTTTTGCATGACGAACAACTTGTATATGGGGTTTTCCCCGATCAATAAAATTATTATCTTGTTAAAAAAAGCTGCTGCATAAAGTTGTAAGAGCATAAGAGCGGGAGTCACATTTACGTATGTGCAATCATCAATGGTTTCCCCATGTACATGTCAGTCTTGCTCAATCCTTCTAGAGTTGAATCTGGTCATGCTTGCATAGCTGTGGGAAACAATATTTGCTCAACAAAAGAGTGAAACATTTGTTCATGTAAGAAGTAGTGCCCTGGAGCAGGCTTTTTGGTTGCTAATATACTTTTAAAAGACTTTATTGTAATAGTGACCCCAATTTAAAAGAAAAAGATAGGGACTATTGAAATAGTTGCTGAAGTTTGAAGACTTTCTCGATACAGGATCCTTGATATGACTTAGTGAATAGCTGTTCAATTTTAAAGAATTTCTTGATGTTCATGTTCTCTAAGCAACAACATCATCAGCAGCAGTGGTAAAGTTTTAAATTGTTAATATCGTGCTAAAAACTGTTAATTTGTCATATTTTTGCTTTTTACCATTTGCACTTCATTAGGGTTTTGATAATCCATACTTTATTGATGGGCTTCTCCGACCAATTCTTGGCTCTCTAGATTCACTTACCTATTTGGGCATAAATACTATTTCAGTATTTGGCCATAAGTAGTTGTAAATACTGAAATTTAGTATTTGAACTTTAGGGGAAATATTGGTTTAAAAGGGGACTTCAAACAAAATATTGGTTTGCGCTTACAAATATTCAATTTAGGGTCTCCCGGAAGCAACCGCTCTACCTATCAAGGTGGAGGCAAGGTCTGTGTACACTCTACCCTCCCCAGACCCCACGTTGTGGGATTTCACTGGGTATGTTGTTGTTGTTGTGTTGTTGCTTACAAATATTCAAATTTCTTTCAAATAAAGTTCATGTCCAAACACAACTTCAACTTCCACAAATGTTTTTCACCTTCAACTTCAATAACACTTTTTTTTCAATTTACTCAAATGTTGTCCAAGCGCCTACTAATATTGCTAATCAACTGGATCTCTTAAAGGGTAGAGCTGATTCAGCCTGCATTTAATAGTGAAAGCAGATTGTAAGGTCCTTTTTATAGGTTACAAACCATGGTCGACAACTGTGCTAAGCACACTGTGAGGCCATACAGCTATTTCATTATTATATCGGAGAAGTGCACTGCTAATTCTTCGTGTGCTCCAGTATAGGAGTTTCTTTTTTTTTTCATCCAAGCGATTAAGTGAGTTGTACACATAAATATGCCTCTCTTGTCTCCCCCCACCCCCCAAAAAAGGATGCCATGTCTCTTATCTTACCAAACATGAATTGTCTTGCTGTTGATGTTCTTTCTAGGCCCTGGAAGTTATCGATCTTGATCAGAAAACAGAACTTGTCCATGAACTCAATGGGCATGTAATGAGGTGCGTACGAGATCAAAATGGGAACCATGTAATCCAAAAATGCATTGAATGCATACCTACTGAAAAAATTAGCTTTATTATCTCCTCATTCCAAGGTCAAGTGGCTATATTGTCTACTCATCCTTATGGTTGCCGTGTAATCCAGGTAATACTAAACTATGTTGTATTATGAGATATAGTTAGTTTATTTTATATTTCAACTGACGCCATCTCATTTCATATGAATTTTTCAAAGAGAGTATTGGAACATTGTTCAGAAAACTCTCAAAGTCAGTGTATAGTGCATGAAATCTTGGAATCTGCTTATGCTCTTGCTCAAGATCAGTATGGGAACTATGTCACCCAGGTTTGTATCTTTTTCCTGGGAGATATCCGATAACTTTCTTTCCTATCGTCAAGTTCCGTGACTTCCTGATTGCTATATGCAACTTCTTCTATTCCAACCCCAACAAAAAGCACCTATTGCGCAAACCAGAAAAAAGGTTAATTAGCTTGCTGTAACTGGGGGCATTACTGGCTTATTTTAAAGTGTTCTGTAAATTCCTTTCTTTCAATTAGACATCGATGTCATTACTCATTCGATTAGAACTAAGATATAAAATTATACCTTTCATTAGATATGGTTGTGCACTAGATGAATAGATTGAGAAAATTCCCCTTGGTTTTCTTGGGTGTCTCTACTGCTATTGCTGTCTACATGCACCGAACCTCCCATCCCCCACACACACAAAAAAAAAGGAAAGAAAGTGCAAAACTAAATGACTCTGAATGGTGTGCTTAACTGGAAATGGAAACAGTTTATTTTTTGGACAGTGATGGACTGAGGGGCACAGGTAGTATTATCATAAGAATTTAGTGCATGTGCAATTGTTACGTGAAACTAAATCTGTGGCTGCAGCATGTTCTGGAGAGGGGAAGACCACATGAAAGAAGTCGAATTATTGGAAAGTTGACTGGAAATGTTGTACAATTAAGCCAACACAAATATGCCTCAAACGTTGTTGAGAAGTGTCTGGAATATGGTGATTCTCCTGAGAGAGAGTTCTTGATTGAGGAGATTCTTGCAGAGTCGGAGGGAAATGACAGTTTGCTGGTAAGATGATCTGAATCATCTTATTTACTATTCTTTACCTTTTCCTTTTCATATATGCAGTGCAGTAATCAACTATTTCACATAGCAATTTCTGTGAAAACCTCTTTGTAAAGGACGATAGGAAGGCCATGTGCCTAAACTGATTTAAGCCAACTTCTCATTACTCGTTAAATCACTGATGGTCATTTGGCAAAGAATTGAAACTTGCTCCATTTGCTGTGTAGTTGTGCTGATTATTTTCTCAAGCGGGTTTCAGTGAGATATAAAACCTAGAATTCCACCATCAGATAGTAGTTTTTGAAAAATGATGATTGGACTCGTATATCAATGGTTTTCTCTTTGGAATTATATTCTAGCTCTTTCTCTAGCCTCATCAGCTTTCAATCTTTTTCTCATTCTGTTTCACTTCAAGATAACTTTTCCAGTTTAGACGTTGCGAGAACCTTTTAGGAGAAATAGTGAAACTGATACCTTATCAAAAAAGAAAAAGCCAAACTAAGGAGTTGTATGCCAAAGAAGAAGAGGGAATGAATGAAAAGGACAACTTAGATAAATTGTTAGTTGAAAAGGGGAAAGACCTTTTCTCAATATGTTGAGGATCTTATTGATCAATTGTTGCAATACTTGTTTTTGTTTTTAAAAGGAAATGATTTATTTGAAGGTCCAGCTATGAAGCAGTGCTATACTAGCCATGCACACCTGTCTGTATGTTATGGGATGAGTTACACGGTCACAACTCTTAGCTTGTCCACCATCTCATTATTTATGGGTTTCACTCTCTCTTGCTCTGCCTATTTGTAGTAGTTGTGTCCCCCCCCCCCCCCCCTCCTCTCTTTTCTACATCACCAATCTTCTTCGCTTGCTGATTATTTTTCTCATTGAATGCATGCACATCTGTGAATAGTCTATGCAAGGGAGATGAATTAGGATGCTTTCCTGGATTGTTTTCGTACATGGTGTTGTTTTAACATGGTCTAGTATGCCTCATTTTTTGATGATAAGTATGATCAACAAGCTTTTGAATACGGGTTTACTTTATCCTGGAGTAGCGGGGTTAATATGGGGGTTGAGGACTTGAGGATAAGCTTCTTATCCTATCACATGTTTTTTGGTAAAGCATCCTGTCTAGCATTAAGACACATAAATGATGTTTTTTTTCTATTCTTTCAATTGATATAGAACACAACTATGATCTTATCCACCATGGAAAGAGGTGTTTACAATAGTGAAGCTAATTGCTAACTGAAAGTAGTTTGGAAAAGATTTTGAACTATACAGCTGATAGAAGCTTTAGACTCTAGGAGTCTCACCCTTTTTTTTTTTTGGTAACTATCAAAATTGTATCAATCACCAAAGTAAAATAATTACAAACCTAGCAAGCATGCTCAGCCTGCTATTTTCTGTCAAAATTGATCCTATACACATGGACTAAGAAACCAAAAGCTAGAAGTGCGTAACAATCATAAAATCTCAGATGAGAGGAAAGTGGTGTTTCTGTAACAGTAGGCTAAGGATGCATCAGCTCTGAAATTACAAGTGCATGCTATTTCTCTAGCTAATGCATCAGGTTTCCCCTCATGTTTCTCAAAGATTCTTGTATTTCTCTCAATCCAAATAGAGTGAATGAATTCTGTAAAAACCATCTTGACAACTCGTGCTTGTGCTGTCCTCCCTTTGGTATAATGAAGTAGCCATGCTTGGAGTTAATCCCAAGTAGGAAGAAAAGGACAATTAATTTGAAGCTAGTGCATTACTCTCATCCACAATCCTCTAGTGTAGACACATTCCGCAAACAAATGGTTCCTATCCTCATCAGCTGTTTTACATAGCACGCATTTAGGATCCACTTGGAGTCCCCATTTCCTCAACCTGTTAGTGGTTTGAAGTCTATCTTGCTGATGTAACCACATTATAAAAATAGCTTTTGGTCTTGCTAAGTTCAAGCACATTAGGCAGTACTCCTAGCATTTGTAAATATCCATACCTGATCATGCTTTTCTTCCCAGTAGGATGATGATGGAAGTTGCTCAGTTGATCTCTAGACTTGATGATCTTTTTCAACATCCAACAAGCCTGTTGGGGGATAGGCATCTCCAGGAGTTTCTGGTCCTTTATATAATACGCATGAACCCATTTATTCCACAGACTATCCTTCTTCTTTGACAGTTCCCAACAAGTTTTTGTAACTGCAGCTTTGTTCCAGAGCTTTAAGTTGGTTAGATTGAGCCCACCTGCTGTCTTTGGCACACACATTCTGCTCCATGACACAAGTGACTTCCTAGATATTTCATTAGAACCAGTCCAAATAAAGCTTCTGCAGTAGCCTTCTATTGACTTCATGACCTTAGCTTGGATGGATTTTGTTTACCTTAAAACTAACTGGTAGGAAGTGGTCTCAGCTGTATGTCTAGCATTTTGTGTAGAACTATTATCATTTTACTCACTTTCCTATATGGTGAATGTGAAGTGCTTATTTTTTCGAAACAATGACAAATGAGTTCTTGCCGAAATTGACTTACTCACTGGGCAATTTTGGCTCTCATTGTAGACGATGATGAAGGACCAATTTGCGAATTATGTGGTCCAGAAGATTATCGATATTAGCAATGATAAGCACCGAGAAATTCTGCTATGCCGAGTTAGGGTTCATCTTCATGCTTTGAAGAAATACACCTACGGGAAACACATAGTGGCTCGATTTGAACAGCTCTCCGAGCAGCTGTCTGATGAAGGTGTGTAGAGGTTAAGTGCTCCGCTTTATTTGTGCAACTGCAAGTTGTTATTATTTGTTGCTGCCATTGTGTCTGATTATATGACATGTTTTAGGGGATTTTAGTGCTTTGATCTATCCATACATGTTTGCACATTCTACCATTTGTCATGCAGATATTGGAACCTCTGAACCCTAGATTGTGAACAAAGATTGTTAGTTTTCTACTCGTTTGATGGATGGTAGAATTGTTTGCAGCACCCAGACTGTTGATTGTCCAGTAAGCAGAAGTACGAGAGTGCCCATCTGCCCCTTAGTAGGGGTCACCCGTGGTTACTGCTTAAGCTCATTGATTCTCCAGGCATGAAGATAGTGTGTTGTTTTATTTGCCAACTGTATCCAAGAATGTAGATATGTTGAATAATCAAGCATGTATTCTGGGAGAAATATTTAGTGCATGTTTAATTAGTTGAGAAAACTTGCTTGCTTTGGATGTGGCTTTATACGAAATATGCTCAAAAGCAATTCAGGGAAACAGCTATGACTATTCCATGCCACAAGGCCATTTTTCTTTTTTGTTCTCTGGGAAAGGGTGGTTGCTGGGGAATCAGAGTTCTGATGTCAGTCTCTATAACCCAAAGGCAACTCAAATGAAAGTGGAGTACGTGATGTTGCAAGTTATCCTTTCTTTGTTAGAGCAGACCCTTTTATGTACTACCAGAAAAAACATACGAACACTCCTTTAGTTTTTCCAACCTAGTCATGTTGTCTCATTTGTGAGTTATATAGGATGAAGAAGATCAAAACTGAAAAACTAAGAAAAAATCAAATAGGGTTAGCTACGATACGTACTTTGGGATAAGTAACAGCAAGAATTGGAGTCCGGCACCTAAATGACATCTTTTTTTAGCCATAATGTCAAAAGGGGTTGTGGATTATACAATAAATCAAAACGGGTTTAACGTGGAGTGCTCCACGATTTACCCCTAATATTAACGGCACTCTCAATGTTATTAAAGTTATTTTTTAAGTTTATTTTGCAAAACTTGGAGTGGTCAGCCATTTGCCCACTCCACGTTTTGCCACGGTAATTTTTTTTTTCAAGTTAATTGCAAAATGTTAATTGATCAAGATTGCAGATTTCCTTTTGCAAAACGTGGGCCTCTCCACGTTTTGCAAAAGAATATTTTTTATTTTTTTACTATGTTGCATAAGGCATTGTTTATATTGAAAATATTTTCTTTACAAATTAGAAACTCAATCTGAAACTAACAATTTTATGTGAATATAGAAGTCAAATAAATTTTACACGAAAATAAAAGTCAAATAAATTTAACACGTTATGTGAATAGTAAATGTTAAATTAAATATGCAATTAAATTTCACAAAACGTAATATATATTTATTACAATAATGACAACATATTCGTAGAAGATTACATAAGAAAACAAAAACCTACAATTTAAGAAAAACATAGTAACGAACGATCAACAACAACTACTGAGTCTGCATGGGGCATCGATGAAAATAAGGACAACAACATGCTTGTTCATTAATATGTTTTCCCTAAATTGTAGGTTGTTTCCTTATGTAATCTTCTACGAATATGTTGTTGTCCTTATTGTAATAAATATATATATTACGTTTTGTGGAATTTAATTGTGTATTTAATCTAACATTTACTATTCACATAACGTGTAAAATTTATTTGACTTATATTTTCATGTAAAATTTATTTGACTTCTATGTTCACATAAAATTGTTAGTTTCGGATGTGTGAAGGAAATATTTTTCAATATAAACAATGTCTTATGCAACATAGTAAAAAAAAACTTGGAGTGCTCCACGTTAAATTTGTTTTGACTTATTGTGTAGTCGACGACTCCTTTTAGTGGCTCAAAAAATGTGTCATTTAGGCGCCGGACTCGGAAGAATTGACAATCTATTCACCAAAGGGATGTAGTTACGTGGTTAGGATGGTTGAGAGAGATTTCTTCGATCTTTAACCAAATATCTATTAGCGCTTTAAGAACAAAAGAACTATATAGGTAGGAAGCATTTTGCTCCTCTTAGTGAACTAACTTGGCACGGATCCAAATTAGTTTGAGTTACAGTGAAATTGAAAAGGCAAAATATATAGATAAATTAGTCTCTTAAAATTATAATTTTCTTAATCCTTTTCTCGCTAAAACTCAAAGAAACAGCGTGACTGAGTTTTGGTACCTTTTTTTGTTGATGTAATACTTAAGTTGCTGGAAAATTAGGATTTAAAAAAAAAATGAGTTAAATAAATCATGTGGTATTCAATTAAGACTTTTTAATAATCTAAACAAGTCTTGTGCTATTCAATCAAGACTATTAGGATTTTTTAAAGAGGGTGTCGAAATTTAGTGGTATTCGATTAAGATTTTAAATAAGTAATAAGAAGTCTTTTGGTATTCAAATTCACCCTAATTTCGAATGACTTTTATTACATATGCATTTTGTGTGACTTTTTAGTTATAGGTATAAATATCAAACCCTAAAAATCTCACCCAAGACTTTTTTCTGCTATAGAAGACGAACAACGCTTTGTGAAGATAAAGAACTATTTTCCGCGAACAAGGTATTGCTGCTACCTTTGTGAATTTGCTTCGTGAATTGCTATGTGAATTGGTGTTATTTCGTGAATTGTGGTATTCAGTAGCATTCATGTTTTGTACACTTTACGCATGTTGCTAATATGAAAACTCTAACGTTTTAAAGAGTTTTAACAATACAAATTGGTATCATATTCTTTTTACCAACTGAAAAGAAGAATGTCGTGTAAAGTTGAACAAAGGTAGTACTTAATAATCATTATTAATACAATTGTTGTTTGATTCCTTAATCTTAATTTGTACGCCTTTGAATTATATTTTAGTCAATATACAAAAAGAGTAGGTTAAAATTCATGTCCAGTAGTTGTTTTGATGGCTGAATGAAACAAATATTTTGACAGTAATTGAGTTGATGTTGACAAAAAAATTATTTGAAGTTGAAAAAGAGTTGATGGAAGGGACATGACAGTTGTGTTGAAATTTTTTAAGTGGAATACATGAGTTGATATTTTATATTATGTTTAGAGCATGTTTTTTAGAATATCATAAATTTTATAATTTTTTTACATATGTTGTAGTAGTAATTTAATGGGGGATTCACAACAAAGAAAGGGCAAAGAGAAAGAGAACTATGAATCTTGAACCATAGACGATACGAATGAGTTGTTATTCCTCTTGATGGATGCTATCAATAGTGGATTGCGTGATGCTAATGGATCACTTAGCAAGTAAACCGTAGAAAGAGTGATACTTCCTCGTATTAATGCAAAAATTAGGTTTTCAAAAACCTATAATCATTACTTGAGCCGAATGAAGTGGCTTAAGAGTCAATATAACAAGATGTCTACGCTTATGCGTAACAACTCTGGCTTTGGGTGGGACCCAATTGCAAAGACGTTCACTGCTAGTGATGAAGTATGCAAAGATTATTTGAAGGTGAGCTTAGTTCCTAATTTGTTAAATATATTAATAGTTTACTAGTTTAGTACAATATATTATTTGCAATGTATTAACAATGAATAATTTGTTTTTTTGCTAGTCCCACCCAAGTCACAAAAAACTTCGAGAAAAGAGTGTTGTTGATTATGATGATTTGAAGATTGTCTTTGGAGGTGTAACTGCTAATGGGAATGACTCCATTGCATTGGGCGCTGATGATACCGATGCAATAACTTATGGGGAAGAAAATAGAAATTTCAGGATGGAAGACTTTTCATATGATGAATTTCCAATTGAATCAATAGACGAATCTTCATCTTCAGTATTATCAGCTAATGAAGAAAATAATTTTGAACATATTGTTCAAACCCAAGAGCAACAACGAGAAGATGCTAATGCATGGAGAGCTAGCATAGCTTTAGATATGTAGACAAATGCTATTTAGGAGAACATGAAGCTACATCAAATTGTCTTTTAAAATCTGTTAAGTCATTACAATCCTAAATAGTCTTTTAAAATTCACTGGACTTATATATCCCAAAAAAGTATTTTAAAATCCTAATTGAATACACCCCCTTAATCATTATTGTGCACTTGTCGGAGAAAAAAACTGAAGACTTACCTAAGAGGTTAGAATGTGAATGAGAGTACAATATTGTCTACTCCAGACTCAAGTTAGGGTCGACTCATCAGAAGTGTTTGTTTTCTGAAAAATGACTTAGGGTTTGCTTCATATACTCAAATTTGAATGAGAAACATGTGGGTCACTGTCTCACAGGTCCCATTATATTTGGAGCGGAACAGTTGAAATGGAGGCTCACTTCTTGGGTTTTGTGTGTTAAGAATGTGTCGCCAAGGCTTAAAGGTAAGTTTTACAGAGTGGCGGTTAGCAGGGACGTCTCAAACATTTTGAGGGCCCTTTTCTAATTCGTAAAAGTGGACCCTTAATTGGGCTAAGACCTGCGAATTATGGGTCTTTACAGTAAATTCTGGCTAATACTACTTAATAAAAAATGAAAAAATAGGCCCTAATTTTTTTTGTTTTTCGGGGGCCTGTGCGGGTAGTACACCTCGCACAGATCCAAAGACGGCTCTGGCGGTTAGGTCAGCTTTGTTGTATGGAGCAGAGTGATGTGTGGCATACTAGGAAAGATATGATTATGAATGAAACTATTCGGGGCAGCAAGGTGGAAGTGGCCTCTATTGCGGACAAAATGAGATAAGCGAGACTGAAATGGTTTGGGCATGTGAAGAGGAGGTGTGAGAATGCGCCAGCAAGAAAGTGTGAGAGGTTGGCTATAACATGAGTTAGGAGAGGCAGAGGTGGGCCGAAGAAGAACTGGGGAGGTTATTAGACATGACATTACACAACATCAGCTTACTGAGGAATGACTCTAGATAGAAAAGTATGGAGACCGAGGATTTGGGTAGAAGGGTAGTATGTAGTCGAGTGATATCACATTGTATGTAGTAGAGGCAAGCCTCCTCTACGCATATCCTTAGTAGTCGTAGTATTTAGTAGCTTCGTAGTTGTTTATTATTCGATGTGTATCATTATCTATTGCGCTTTTGATTTGTATCTTGCTATTTTACAATCCAAATTTTGTCCCTTTCTTTTATTAAAGTCTGTGTACATCCTACTTTCCCAGACCCCACTCGTGAGATTACACTGGGTATGTTGTTGTGGTTGTTTTCCATAGCTTTTCAATTTCAAATGAAATGTTTTAGTTTAATTTTTCAGAATATTAAAGAATGAACGAAATATTTCTTTAGCTTTGTTGCGAAGACTTGAGATTAATGTATACCTGTCAACCGGTCCGGGTTGACCTTAACCGACAGTTGACTTAGGTTAACCGATCGCCCGACCGCAGTGACATACCGGTTGGGTCGGATTGTCCCTCAACCCCAACCCGCACGTCATTTCAAAACCCAGATACCGACCGTAAGGCCGCAGATTGGAAAACCGGTTCCATTACGGTTAACCTGGACCGACCGATTACATAAAACAAAAATAAATTGCCCAACGGTCATTTCACCGTTGGGCTTGGGAGAATTTGTGGGCGGAAGAAGAACCTCCTACACCTACTAGTGTTCTTCTTCACAATGTTGGTGCTGCTGAAGTAGTCGTAGACCTCCTTTACTGCAACCAGAGCAAGAAGAAAAAGGAGTAAAGTGTGGCTCTTTTATGATAAAGTCAGGTACTGATAGAGTTAAATGTAATATTTGTGGGAGAACTTATAAACATAAGCATGCGGTGACGGGGACGGGCACTATAGGTAGACATATAAAATTCGGTCATCCTACACAATGGAATGTCATTCCTAATTTAGAACCCGGCCAACAACAACTTAATCCATTAACCTGGTTGGCTAAGTACGATCCAAAAAGATCGCATTGAATTAGCAAAAATGATTGCCTGAGGTTGTTTGCCTTTTTCGCTTCTTCTTCATATTTAATTACATATATTCAAAGAGTATATAATCCTTTTTTTAAAGGTGTTCCTCGTAGTACTACTAGAGCCGATATTTTTAGACTTCATAATGATTATGTTATTTTCTTGCAATATTTGTTTGCTAACCTTCCATGCCATGTTAGTTTTACTTCGCATATCGACACGTTGAGCAGTTATGATTATTTAACAATTACTTGTCATTGGATTGATGAAAATTTTAGAATGGAAAACGTATTATTGCTTTTGCGTATGGCGAGGATCAAAGTCATACTTGGAAAATATATAAGTTTAAACTATTTGTTTTATGCCCAAAATATAATCTTTATAATAAAATACTTTGTGTATCATTCGATAATGCATCTAATAATACTGCTGTTGTAGATTTTTTAAAAGCGGAAGTACAACCACCACTTCCTGATATATTTCATGTTCGTTGTGCTTGTCATATTTATAATTTAATTGTTAAAAGTGGTCTTGATTTATTTTCACCTGAAATAAAACTTGTCAAAAGAGCTGTTGGAGTTATTCAGGGTAATAATAGGAAAAATAGAATTATAGAATTTAAAGAAAAATGTAAACAATTTAATTTGAGACCTAAATTCATGCCAGAAGAGATTATTCCACGGTGGAATTATATTTATTTATTTTTAAAAGAATGTTATAAGTATAAAGACCCCATAACACATGTTGCAAATGCGCATTGTAAGAACGTGATGTATATGTTAACCGACGAACATTGAAAATCAATTGGTGAACTTTTAAAATTTTTACGTAAATTTTACATCGCAATCGTTGAATTTTCGTGATCTTATTACCCAACAGCTTTGTAATGCTTTAGCTCATATAGTGAAATTTCATATTTACTTTATGGGTTAAAATCAAATGTGAAATATAAAGATGCGATTCTGATTATGTTTGAAAAGTTTAAAAATATTTTTTCCTATTCGATGTTTATTGTATTAGTGCGATCTTAAATCCTTCTATTAAAAAGTAGATTGTCATAATTTAATATTTAGTTTATATAATTATATGGAAATAGGTCAAACGAAACTCCATCTTCATTTGATTGCATAAGTAAACTTGATACTAATTTAACTACATTATATGAATATTATGCTACATTACATGATAACACCAACTCTGCTACTAATATTCCTTCTAGTTCTGGTTCTGTGTCTACACCTGCAGGATTCAATGATGATGACGATGAAGAAGAATCTTTAGACATATGGAGCACTTTTACAACACAACCAACCACAAGCCGATCTTGCGATGAGATGCAATTTTATTTGCAAAAGCCAGCGGAGCCGAAGAAAAATTTTGACCTTTACAATGGTGGCGGGATAACAAAGGCAATTCGGTACTTGCGGCGACGGGATGTTCTTAATGTGTCGATCTCAATGGCTTCACGAAAGTGCATTTAGCCAAGACGAGATCAAATAGAGACACACGCCACTCATTGGGTGGAAGCACATTAAGTGTTAGTGCAGCAAGGGATTGGATCGATCGAGAGAAGAAATCAAGGATGTGAGACGTTGATTATCCCAAGATGAAGAAATAGGCAATATTTTGGAAGGCGGAGCGGAGGCGGATGGAATTAATACTCGATTTAGAGGCTATGAGCATAACCAATTCAATCAACCTATAGATTACGAAGAACTTGCAAAAAGGATGCATAATATGTAAATAAAATTATTATTACTTCATTATGTACTCTTATTAACGTTATGAAAGTTCAAAAGTTTACATCTTATCATTAATTTTAATTTTACTATCTATTTAGTTGTTAATCTGTTATTACTTATAAGTTATAATGTTATATACTTATATGATATATCTACTAATCTAATAAATTATTAAAAGTATAATTACAAATTTACAATATAAAGTTATAAACTATAAAGTATAAAGTTATAAACTATAAAGTATAAAGTTATAAACTATAAAATCAAAAGTTAACTTTAAAGTTTCAATTTTAATATATACAACTAAATTATATATTATATTATTATATTACATATTTAAATTGAATTTAGTTTATATTATAGAAAATAAATACTAGAAATAAAAAAAAAAAATAGAAACCGGACCGGTTGGACCGGTTCTGACCCGGAACCGCACGGGCCAACCTGGAATCCGGTAACGAACCGGACCGGTTGGCCCGGTAGTCCGGTGAACCGGACCGGTAACCGGTCCGGAACCGGTTAAACCCGGTAAGGGGCTACCGGTCCGGACCGGGCTGACCCGTTAGACACCTATAGATTAATGTAAACTCTTTTAGCTTTGCAACTTAAAATAGGCAAAAACGTACTTAAAAGGAAAAGAACAAGTCCAATAAATTCTTTATGCTTAATTTATATTTGAGAATGCTTTTTTGTAGCATTCTTTTTACTGTCAAAAAGGGAAAGAAAGTCGTTCATACACTCACTCCTCAAGAATTCCTTTGAGAAAGAAAATCATCCTAATGTGATGTTCTCCGTCTCACTATTTTATCATTGCTTAGTGATGAAGTACTTTGTTCTATTTCTCAAACATGAACATGGTGTTCCAGGCTCAGTAAAAGTAGACTGCGAATAAAGATTAAAGGGAAAGGGAGAGCGAACAGAGACTGTCAAGTTCACTGAGCTCTCACAATCACCATTACACAACTTGAGTGTGCGATTTAGAGCATCAACCAAATGAACATTTGAAGACAACCTGAAATTGGAAGGTATCTGCCTTCCCCTAAGCCTATGAGCATACCAGAAGCTGCAAAGGGGAAAAACAGGGGGGGATAAAAAAGAACATGTGCACTCCAGAGCATCAACCAAGTGCACCGAAATCAAAAGCCCCTCTTATCCCCCACATCTAACATGTAGGAGAATAGAAGAAACCTGGCCCATTTGCTTCTAAAAACTTTATTACCTTTGCCATGCTATGCTTAAAGAGTTTAATCTAGTCGCACCAAGTAGTACCACAACAATGACCACTCAGAAATGAGTACTTGAAGACATTCCAAAGGCAAAAGCTTGTAATTCTTGCAGGAATCATAAATGTATGTTCTGTCGTCTACAGAAATGTTAAAGAAAATTCTTTGTGCACACGGAAGAGTGGAGAAGATGGGAAGCAAAATTTCTTGGATGCGCATCTATAAAAAATCTCATGATGACAGACACCACCAGCTAACCCATCTTACTAACACCAGCTTGCAGCTTGAGCGCGTAACGATAGTCAAATCATTGTATGCATCGAACGGTGGAAGTAAGATTTCATTTCCTGTGCTACTATGTCTGCTGTCACACATGGCGTCTATCAGCAAGCAATATATCTTTCCAAGCTTCATAGAACGTCCAAGTAATGCCTGATGATGGCATTACTTTTAGGCAACTCGCACCCCAGCCTCTATAAAGGCCTAACAAACCCTCCTCCCTAATGACTTCTGAAAGTGCTGCGACCATGTTAGGTGGACACTTACCTTGCAAAGCACCCACCATTATCCGCTTTCTTGCCACCTCCAACGGATAACTAATAGTGCTAGCTGTTAAACCTGATCAAGCATAACATTAAACTCTTTAGGTCGCATTAATCTTATAATCTGTCTACCGTAGGGTAGCAGGCCAAAGGCAGATAAGAGACTCATCAATGTTAAAAAAGGCATGCCATAGTGAACAACAGATATTCCCAAATAGAACCACATCCCTGTTTGCAGTTAAAAGAGCTTTAAAAGTGCACAATACTTTACCTCAAAGAATAAAAAATTATACTAACATATAAGAGCTTGAGATTAACAATGATGAAGTCCTTTGACTTGCCTCGCAAAGTCCAAAATTTCTACTTTATTTTAGGAAATAAAATATATGAAGATTTACTATGTGTCACCTTTTTTAGTATCATCTTCCTCCATTGAAAGAGAACCCCCCTCCAATAACAAGGCACTCTTTATCTCTATTGGCACCATCCTATAGGAATTTTCTGATTTACTTCTCTTGTTGTGTCCTGACCAATATCAATGTGATTATATCGAAGGTGCGCATTTAACATTTAAGGAGAGAACATCATGCTGTTATCCCCTTGTTTTAGCAAATGCTCCTAGGTTTTTTTATACCAAATTATTTCTTGTTCGATTATTTCATAAAGATCCCATTGTATCCCTGCTCACTGGACCGTCTCATCATAAGAGAGGATACATGATTCAGCAACATTATTGTAATTACACTTCAATCAATTGCTCAGCAACATTAGAACCAATTGCTCATTTGCAATTACACTTGCATCCAACATTTGTCTTGCACTTGCACCTGCACAAGCATTTTGTGCATAAGTTCAATCCTAACCCTTCTTATTCTCCTTGCTAGCACCTCACAGAATGATCGATTAAAAAAATACATAAATGTACAATGCTCCTTCTTTGTCCGAAATCTGTACAATGAATATCCTTTCTCCTCTCTGCAGCAATGTTACAATTTTTGTCCTGGTATTGTTCTTTTGACCTCGTGCACCGAAGGAGAAAAGCATCACAGGCTTGTTTCAGTCTTTCCTTTTTTTCTTCTAGTATTCTAACAGCAACATTACATGTTTGTTTGGTGTTGTTCTTTTGACCTGCCCAACCAGCGTGATACATAAGAAGGATCTTAAAAAGCTAAATCCAGTAATTGAGATAAAGAATTATCAACTCAAGCATCACGGTGCCGGCATACTTTATAGACCTTAGATAGTAGAAATGTGCTGCATCAGCAAATTAATAGAAAAAATTCAGGCAGCTTTGTTAGCCTTTCTCATTATTATCTGATTTTTAGGTGTAATCTGTGCTAACGAAGTCCAATGGACCGACTCTACGATAATCTTGAACTGCCACTGGAGCAGTTCAACAGGCACCTGTAATGCTAATTTCCAAGTCAACACTTCCAGCTTTTGTGTTTATCATGATACACAATATCTTCCAGGAATCAAGGACTTGGGCTAGGAGTAAGGGTGTTTTTAAGCAGTGATCTAAATGTCCCAGAGTTGTCAATTTCAGGTCAGTCTTCTTTACCACAAAATGGCAGATCACTATAAAGTTCAAGCAAATCTGAACCAAAGAGAGTTAGTGTGTTTGACTCAAGATTCGTACCTGAGAAAGCTCCAATTAGAAGCATCTCCGAACGGCTTAGAGATTCTTTCTTCTGTGCTTGGCAATATGATTTCTTAATTGTCTCGTACATGAAATAGTAACAAGTGCTATATGGGAGCATGCCAATTAATGTTGGCCCAAGTCCAGCATATAAGCCTCCAATTCCACCCTCCTTGTAAATCTTATGAACAGCAATGCGTAGACTGGGGTAGACCTTGGGATTCACAGTCAACCGATCCTGTGAAGCATGTTGAATCAGCACTAAAAAGTAAGATCATTTTCCCTTGCCACAAGCACAATAACTTAAATCATATAAACATGTTGATAATCATCAACATTCTGAAAAGCAAAGCTATTTTTTCCCCACTGAACAAATCTCTAGTCAGAATACCTTCAGCACTTCAAGCGGATGACATGCAAGTGTGCTTATAACTCCAGCAGCAGCACCAGCAACAGCAACTGGTGATAACCATGAGAGAGAAAAACTCATGCTAGCATTACCAATCTGTAGCTTGGGGCAACCAGTATCCCTCCAATTCTCTTGTGCCGAAGTCATTGCTCGGTTGACACACTCAAATGTCCCGAGTTCAATTGCCTGTGTAGGAATTATCCGTAGCATGTTAATTGCGTTACCAGCCCACAGTCCTTGCCAACCCTGCTGTTCAATAACCTGAACAAAACTTGTACCAATGTTTCTGGACCCAACACCGACTACCATTCTTGTCCTGCGTGTTTTAAATACCAAAATCAGATAAGATGACCTAATGATCCAATTGAAAGCAAATAAAAATTCGACAGAATAGATATTTCCTTTATAATGGAAATCAATCAGTATTAAACTTTTTCATGGTAAATCTTAATGCATTGTGTTTCCCTGCAGCTATCAATTATGCCCTTAGATTTATTATTATACAAATAACATGTAACATTTTAGTAGAGTAATATATTTGAAACCCCTTAAATGCAAACCTGATGGTTTCAAGAGGAGCTAGAACAGCCTTGGTCATGGCCCCAGCCAAAGCCCCACTGATAAATTCACCAACTTCTCTAGTCCTCATAAAATCCTGCACACATAAATGCATTAGAGGGTTCAATCAGGGAACTTGAGTTAACCGGATGAACTTACGTCAGGGAACTTGAGTTGAAGGTTAAATGGAGTAGGAGAAAGGTGGAACTCCTTCATGACACCATATATATCTCCCACCAGACAGTAACTCTTCTTCTGCGATTGGGATTCCACAGCCATGGAAAAAGGGTTCTACTGAGTTTGTGCCACATTCGGCAGGAACTCAATCATACGCCGGTGATATTACTAGGGTTTTCTCATTTCCACTTTTGCCCAATAATTTTTGTTTTCAAATCGGTGATGAGTAAGTGTAACATCCGTACTAAATATAAATTTTCGCCCGTCCTTCAAGTGTAAACTTAAATTTTGCGGAAGCATTTAAATACCATGACACTTATAATATTTATTTTGGGAATAAAAGAACAACATACAAAAGGTTTCGGACAATAATTGCTAACCTTTATTTTATTTTTCACTCTCAAACAACTATAAAGGACAATTTTATACTTTTTACACTTGACTTAGTCGAAGGGATAAAACTCGACTAACACTATACATATTTGAAATTCCTAACTCGAATTTCCATTGAAAGACTCACCTAGACGGACTCACTGAACCTTACCAAATTCTCTCAAGTGTGGATTGTATCCTCTTTGTGATACAATTCCGTTTTGGGTTACATTTCGGGTGGTGAATGAATACTTAAACTAGACTAACTTCTAGTTTATTTATAATAAAGGAGAGGGGCATCACAATGCTTATAAAGGGAACACGAAATCGCATACAACCCACTAACACACTACACACAAATGTGCAAGTCTTGTCTTCCACTTGTTGTTGCTTTGGCCGAAAGAAAGGGGAAGACACATCCACGTGTCATTCTTCATTTATCTCATTTGTACACCTCATGGTCTTTGACTTTGTCATCTCCACATGTTCGTATTCCTTAACTCAGACGCATTTGCACACAACCAATCATTTACCACACGTTTTATACATTTCGGATTTACCTCAATCCGATTTCGGTACACATTGTCCACAAGCAACTTCAACGGTCATATTGAATTGGTCCTGCTTTGGTAGGGTCCCTCAAGCCTTGCGGGACACCCCAAAACAACTCGCACCCAATTCCATGCAATGGTTTGACCCGGAATCCTCCTTGAACTCGAACCAGCAATAACCTTCCTAGAAACTAGGATTGACTTGAATTTTAGAGATTTGTTCAAGCTAAACCCTTTTTCAATGGACCAAACCACTTTGTATGTGTCTTGGAGCATCTCCCATGTCCTAAGGAGCCATCTGCACACACCCTGTCAAGACCCTTACTCATAAGACCTAACTTTGTGCCTTGGACTTTGTCAACTTACCTCTTTGTGCCATCCGCGTGTGTTATGACTTGGTCAAATATTTTTACCACATCTCCTCGTGCTAACACTCTGCCTCAAGTCTTCATACATGTGTTGTAACACTTCCCTCATGTCCTGCACACTCACGCGAACCCTGGCCACACCCGCAAGCAACAATACACGTTTCTTTCTTCTCGGACTTTGGCTAACCACTTGAACCTTGTCAACTCTTTGACCGTCCTTCAACACTTAGCCAAATTCTCTTGCATTTCTCATGTCATTGCATCCCGCATGTCTTGTTGTGTATGTTCCACATCTCTTTTGCTAACCCACATGATCTCCTCGCCACACGATCCTCACTCAAGAACCTCCCTCACTCGGAAGCTTTGTCTTTCATCCCAACATTGTTTCCACTCCAATACCTAACTCGCATTGGTTCGAATGTCAAGGGACAATGTACTAATCCTTGACATTGTGTCACTCGACAGTTGACTTACTCGCACACTTTGCCATTCGTTTTGACTTTGTCCCACAATGAGCAAAACTACAATGACTGTTAGCCATTATATAAACATGCTTTGTACATGTTCTCGTAAGTCAATAAATAATTTACATGATTTTTTTCATTAAAATAAATGCAATTGTCTAAATAATAAAATGAATATTATTACATGAACATAATATATAGTTGAATTCAATATTTACTGAACATGCTAACAATGTGAATTTAGTTAAATTCCTTCTATATTTTGTGTAACTATGGATATGCATATTTTAGTATATGAGAGTTAAACATATTATGTTGTTTTTATCTCACATAATATCTATTTATAACACGTTCGTAGTGTATGCTACATTTTGTTATATTATTTTAGTTGGGCAAATATTTGCTCATTGCTTCAGTGGCAAAGCACGATTTTTAAATCTCAGAATTTTTTATTTATGAAAAATAAATTATTTATGTGTAAATGATATTAATGTCACATAATATATTTAATTAGATAGCTCAGATTGTGAGATTTTTCACTGAAAATGTTGTTGTAGTAGATAGCCACAAAATATTATAGGTTGGATTATAAGGTAATTTGACTATGTTTTTAAGAATTTGTAAGTAGAAGTGTGACAAAAATATATTGTTAGGGGGTGCATTCTTTTAAATATTTTTATTTAAGGTTTTGTTGTGATTTCATCGTGATTATATTTTTTTTCTTTCTTTTTTCTAAAATAATTTTTTATGATGTTTTTATTATACTTAAAGGTTTAAAAAAAATGAAGTTTAACAACATAGCTTCTTGATCAATTGCATATAAGTTCTTTTTGTTTATTCTTAATGTTTCAGAATTATGAAAAGATCAAATTATAAATTCAACATTTAGATTAAATTTACAACAAGATTAATATTATAAATTTATCATTTTTGTTTATTTGGCGCGGATAAGTTGACTAGTTTGGCAAAGAAAATGGAAGGAATATTTTTCTTATTTCTAACTAATTTGACCCCAAAACCCATTATTTACCTGCACCTTCTGCGTCTCACAGGCTTGGTCTGCGATTCACAAATCATGCTCTGCGATTCGAGAGTGCTCCGGGAGGCGATACTTCGTCGAAACTTACTTCTGTTGATTCGATAAGTCTTAAACCTTTTCGAAACTTACTCGACACATCCATTAACCTTTATAAACAATGTTATAAACAGGTCCTACCACCTCCGAGCCTATGTTGGCTAACGGTAACGACGACACACGAAAGCACGAGGTGTAACAGTAAATGGGTTTGGGTAATTGCACATGGCATAAAGGGCTTCAATATAGATAAAATGAGCTCCATTAGATAATAAGGGCATATGTGATACAATCTATTAAAGGGTTTGTCGTTTTGGAAGTGAACTATTAACGGAGGGGATAGGTGACTAATTTGCAAAGTCAGGGCTATATTTGGACTTTTTCGTAGAAAAATGAACATGAAATGTCTGGAATAATTGTTTAGTTTTTGTATGCATGGATGGACAAATATTTTGAAACTTGAGTTACTTTCTATTGCAATTAAACATATTACCTCAGAATCTCGAATTGTACTACACAAAATGATGAAGGAAGTCTATATGGTAAACAAAATAGTAGCTTTTATCACATGGTGTGCAACGTCGAGAGTAACTCTCATTGATGGTGACTTAAGGAGGAGAGGTCACATAGTTAGTGGGTGTTGATTGTGCAAAAGCCAAGGTGAAAAATGAATCACCTCCTAATGCATTGCAACTTTACCTCAGGAATTATTGCATGATCTTCTCTGCCTTCAACTTCCGATGGGTGTTCTCAAAGGAACTATGGTTGAAATAATGGAATGTTGGAGGATGAATCAGCTGGACGCGGAGAGAAGAAAGACTTGCAAAATGCAACTTTATGTGCTTTTATAGAAGTGGAGAGTTCAACTCAAGATGTTAATGCGTTTGATTGTTTTTGGAGGAAATACCATGTGGTGCTGATAAATTTCTGGGGATTCTAAAGTTTTCTTGTTTAAGATCGTTGTAATTCTAACACCATATTGGTGCACATCAGTAAATTTATTTGAGTTACAGTTCTTATGGATGGGATTTGGTAGAAAGGTATTTAAACATCTACAAGAGATATTTGAAGGATAACAAGTGCAAAATTTGCACGTGTGTCCTGGGAGTGATAATTCATGGTTTTCTAGACCACTGGTAGGCTCTTAGCCTTCTCCACCTCCAAAGTCATCAGCTTTCATATACTTGTTTAGTACTACTTTTGTTTTTCTTATTTGTGGGTAGCACTCGAGTATGAATTTTCTGTCACATTGTATGGAAATTATTTTTTCTTTATAGGGCAAAGTTGCAAATATACCCCTTACCTTTGCGATTTAGAGCAGATATATCCTCATTAAAAAAGTGGCGGATATATACCACTGCCGTTATAAAATGGTGCAAATATACCCTTTTCGCTGACGGAAATTTTCTAAAAAATAGTTTAGCTTATTTTTTAATTTAAAAGATTATCTTGCCGCTTTAAAAAAAGTCTACCCATTTTTTGAGTAGACATATTTTTTTAAAGTCACAGTAATTTTTTTCTAGTGAATCGGGTCAGATTTGTTTACAAAAATATCTCTGTGGCTTTAAAAAAATAAGTCTACCCATTTTTTTAAACGAACCAGATTTGACACACCAGATTTTTTTTTTATTCATGTGGCTTTAAAAAAATGTCTACTCAAAATAATGGGTAGATTTTTTTAAAGCTCTGTGACATTTTTTTTAATTCATAAATTAGATAAATGATTTTAAAAAAAATTCCGCCAGCAAAAAGTATAACGACAAGTTATATATTCATCACTTTTATAACAGGTATATATGCTCTTAATCACAAAGTTGAGGGATATATTTTCATCTTTGACCTTATTTATAAGGTAATTGACTTTATCCCCGTACACAAGCCGTCTATTAAAAAAAAAACCTACATCAAAGTATGGTTCTCAACAAAAGTGATTCAATCCTCATAAAAATAGGAACCTCCTAAGTACACAAAAAAAAACTAGAGATAAAGCACTATTCTGCAACTTTACAAGATTTTGGTCCACCCTTTCAAATGCCTTTCTATTTCTCTCTTTCCAAATGACTGGCATAATTGCTAAAGGGGCGGGCAACCTTTGGCTTCTCTTTCCCCTCCTATGAGTCCAACTTTGCAAAGCCTCCTTTACTGTGCTCGGCATCACCCATTGCATCCTGAACAAATTGAGAGCCACCCTCCATAAAGCCACCTTGATGGATGGAAATTGTAACGTGCTTGTTCTGTCTTCTCCTTGATGTAGTCTTGCATTTGAATTGTCTTTGAGTTTTACCAAAATATTTCTTCATTAATATGAAAATGAAATCTCATTATTCGCTAGTACCCAAAGAAAGATTAAAGTGAGGGATGATTGGTATGTTGATTTTGAAGTGCTTAAAACGTGGCTTACAGGCTTTTGAAAATTTTCCAGTGCATGCATTTGGCCCATAGCTGACCACTTTGTTGGAAAATGTTAATGCTGAGGATGTAGATATATTCAATACCAAATTCTTTGATGGCAATTCTCAACCAAAGGGTTTCTGTAACTTTTATAACGAAGTATGCTTTCTTCTTGTTTCAGATGACCTGCATCAGATTATTAGAGACACTTCCTGTTGTTTTCGGAAGGCTTTGCCGAGATCCAACTACAGTGCTTAATAATGCAGTGACACAATGTCTTTGTGATCTGATAGGTTGGGGGCATTCACCACTTGCAGTAGTGGTCCGATATTGGAAAGATGCTTTAATTTCATTGCTGATTCTGATTAAAGCATCATGCAGTGGTGTCCCTGCCTCGTTAGCCGCAGATATTGAGAAACTTATTTCATGTGGTGAGTTTATTACTCTGTTCGTTAAGTTATCATGTGTTTCTTGTCTGTTTTGCCTTTACGATAATGATCAATTTTTTAGATAAAGTTTCTTTTCTACGTTGCTGGATTGCAGATAATATTCCAATGAATGAGTTGACCAAACAAGTTGCTCGGCTTTCTGTTTCACTTGTGGATGGGACTTACACTGACTTGAAAAAAACTAGTGTTGATTCCAAATGTTTGCCTGGTGAAGAATCTGTTCTTGCTGACAACGCTTTAGCTGAAGTAGCCAAGCCTTTTAGTGGGGTGGGTAAAAAAATGCGCATTCCAGACTTGAAAACATTAGTTGGTGAGGAAAGAAGTATTCTGATGGTTAACTCAGGTGATGGAAGAGAAACAGATACTTTTTCCTGTGCAGATATCAATTCTTGTGCCATCTTTGATCCTAAACCTGTTGGCCATATTGCTGGGAGAGTTTTGTATTCTGATCCTGTGAAAGACATTAACTCCAGGAAGATTTCTCGGCTAGTTGATCTTAGTTTGGATCTGGATATCCCAAGACTTGAATTAGATGCACTACAGGCGGGAAAGAATTCGCCTCTTGCTAAATCAAAAGCTATAGAGCCTAAGAGCAAGGAAACTGATATCAAGTGCCATTTAAATTATATAAATCTGAATTCCGAAATAGTTCTGTCACCTCTGAGCTTCATTCTGCTGTTGGGAGCTCATCTTATGGAGGTGTGAGTATGAAAGAGAATGATGGGGAAGCTGATGAACGGGTTATAAAAACTAATGATGCAGTCTTGAGCTTGTAAGTGAAAACAGAAGTGATCGGGAGTTAGCTTTTCTCACGTCAGCTAGACGTCTACAATCATTCTCCATAAAAACAAGTCTCTCTGGTCCAAAAAGGAAAGTCATTCAACTCAGCATACCAGTTGATAATTGGTCTAACGCTTTGAGATTGGATGATGGAGTGAAAAGATTTAAAGCTGTGAGGCTTGCTGATTGGTATAGACCTGTTCTAGAGTTCAATTACTTTTTAACAGTTGGATTGACAACTGAAGGTGAAGGAAAGAATGATAGTTTGAGTAAATTAAAGGAGGTTCCTGTTCGTTTCCAATCTGCTGATGAATATGTTGAAATTTTCCGTCCACTTATATTGGAGGAGTTCAAAGCACAATCGCAGAGTTCCTTTCAGGAGATAACTTCTCTAGAAGAGATGTCTTGCGGCAATCTTTCTGTAATGTCAGTTGAAAGAATTGATGATTTTCACTTTGTTCGCTGTGTTCACGAGGATGTTTATTTGCCACACCCTTGAGTGATGTTTATTCTCATTTAAGTATAATTTATCCAAGAAACAAGTTTGAGGTTACCCTTATAATAAAAGTGTCTGGAGACATGCCCGGGCATGCACATGCCTTTTTAGGATAAATCTCTGAGCAGGTGATAACTTCCCAGCCAAATTTCTAAGTGATGATAGTGTTGTGCTTTATACATATGTACACCTGTTTCAACCTTGCAAAATAGACCTCATCTGATGCGAGCTCGAAAGTTTCTTGTTGTGCGAAGCAAATGGTGCATTAGTCGTCTAATGACGATAACTTCTCAACTCAGAGAATTTCAAGCATTGTCAGCGATTAGGGGAATCCCTTTGCTTCCTGTTATCTTGAATCCCACTGGTTACGATCACTGTAAACCTTACGGTGAGAGTTTCAATAAACTATCTCAACCTCTGCAGCAAGTCCTCAAATCGGCATATAATGATAGTCAACTGCAAGCTATCAGTGCGGCTATTGGACCTTTTGATCCTAAAAAGGATTTTCAGCTGTCCCTAATACAGGGTCCTCCAGGTGTGTTATTTTTATCTCTTTTTATTCATTGTGCTATGCAAAATACTTTTTTTTTTCTTTTCATTTTTGGACAACTTTTAGGTACCGGGAATACCCGAGTGATCGTGGCCATTGTCAGTTCTTTTCTTGCTTTCTCCCAAGTGGACACGAAGAGATCATCAAATGGAGGTCCAAAGTATACTGGAATGTCTTGCACTGCTTCAAGACAGCGGATTTGTCAAGCTGCAGCTGTTGCTAGGGCATGGCAGGACGCAGCCCTGGCTAGAAAACTTAACGAGGATTTAGAGAATGATAAACCAATGGGAAACTGCAGTAAAAGAAGAATACTCATCTGTGCACAATCAAATGCTGCAGTAGATGAACTAGTTTCCAGGATAACCAGTGAAGGCCTTTATGGCAGTGATGGGACGTTGTACAAGCCTTATATCGTTAGAGCAGGTAATGCAAAAACAGTTCATCCTAATTCATTGCCGTTCTTCATTGATACACTTGTTGATCACCGCATAGCTGAGGAGAAAATGAATGCAACTGATTCAAAGAATGATGCCGACAAGGATTCATTGACATTCTTGCGGTCTAATCTTGAGAAGTTGGTTGATACTATCAAATGTTACGAAGCTAAAAGAGCTAGTTTACGGGATGGAAATTCTGATTCCAACTGTTTATTGGAAGGAGAGACTGATAAAGCAGATGATGCAAAGGAATTCTCTGATGCAGAAGTAGAAGCAAAGCTGAGAATATTATATGAAAAAAAGAAATCAATATACATGGATCTCGCTGCTGCTCAGGCACGGGAGAAGAACACTAATGAAGAAACAAAATCTCTTAGACATAAATTACGGAAGTCTATACTAAAAGAGGCTGAAATCGTGGTGACTACACTGAGTGGCTGTGGTGGAGATCTATATGGGGTTTGTGCAGCATCTATGTCCGGCCAGAGATTTAGCAGTTCATCCGACGGTGTCCTATTTGATGCAGTTGTGGTTGATGAAGCTGCTCAAGTACAGAATCGTTTTTCCTTTGTTCTTTCTTTGTCCCGGTTTCTCTTTCTTTCTCCATTTGATGTTTTATAGGATGGATCACCATTCAGGCTTTCTTGATAATTTGTGTTTCACAACTTTCAGGCTCTGGAACCTGCTTCCCTCATACCACTTCAACTCTTAAAATCAAAGGGAACTAGATGTGTGATGGTAAGCTTAGGATGCATATATTTTGTAATGAAGGTTAATAATATTAACTGAAGAGTAATATTGGTGTTGAAGGTGGGTGATCCAAAGCAGCTTCCAGCCACAGTTCTCTCTAACATTGCCAGCAAATTTTCTTTCCAATGTAGCATGTTTGAACGCTTGCAAAGGGCTGGTTATCCTGTTAACATTCTCACACAGCAGGTAGTGTTCACTCAAACTTTGTAGACTCTTTTTGTTCCAAAATATATCTCCAACATTTTGAGATGGTTATACGTTGCGTGAGTCAGCAGCCAATTGATGTGAGATGAAAGAACTGTTGCTGTGATAGGGCTTCCAGTAATTTCATGCTGCAGTTACCTTGATCAACTATCTGCTGGTTATGTTGCTTGGACTCTTCACTTTCGGTGCCGCACCCGTGTCGACACGACATGGGTGTGGGTGTGGGATCCGTACCCGATCTGGTCAACCGATTTTGCGTACTTTGACCAAAATCGACGGAGAAATTCCGGGCAGATTCAACTATTTATTTAATCAAAACAAAAACTAGGTGAAATTGAAGAAAATGGAATACCTTGTATATAGAAATTTCTATGTCACTCCTTTTCCTTTTATCTCCCTCCGAGATTTTCCTCTTGATCAATATTTTCTCCTCAAGTTTTTTACATAATATCTCATAATTTAGGTTTTATAACTCTATTTTTAGATATTTGAATTATTTTTAACCAAATCCCCGTACCCGGATCCGTATCCCCGAATCTTAAAATCTAGATCATGAAGGATCGGACCTCTAGATCCTCACCTGTATCGGACACCCGCACCCGAGTCCGAGCTATTGTCTGCTGGTTAAATTGTTTGCACTTGGTCAGCAGTAACCGTTCAGCATTGCATTAACTGTCTTTAAAAAAAGGATTTGGATCAATCACCAAAGTGTTAACAACCATGATTCTCTTCGTGCCTACCAAATAACAAAAATAAGGAACCAGCCTGGTTGTTGTACAAGTGTTTTGTTTTTTGCTTTATCAGCACCTATAAACTATCCATCATCTAATGGTGTCTAAATGGCAGTATAGGAATCACCCAGAGATATGCCGCTTTCCTTCTTTCCATTTTTACGATGGTAAGTTGGTTGATGGAGACCACTTATCCAGCAAAGTTGCATCATTTCATGGGACTAAGGGCCTTGGTCCCTATGTATTCTTTGATGTTGTGGATGGGAAGGAGCTCCATGACAAAAAATCTAGCACATTATCCCTCTACAATGAGTGTGAGGCTGATGCTGCAGTTGAAGTGTTAAGATTTTTCAAGAGGAGGTACATTCCTTTTGTTTTTTTGTTCTGAAATTCTACTTTCGTTGTTTTTAAGCTTTACGTCTTATGCCATGCTTAGGTTCCCATCTGAGTTTGTCGGTGGAAGAATTGGTATTATAACTCCTTATCGGTGTCAGCTTTCACTATTACGCTCACGATTTTCAAGTGCATTTGGATCTTCTATCGCTGCTGACATGGAGTTTAATACAGTCGATGGTTTTCAAGGTCGAGAAGTTGATATAGTTATACTCTCCACAGTGAGGGCAATTGAGGCATGCTCGAATGCAACACAGGTTAATTCTAGCCGTATTGGTTTTGTGGCTGTTGTAAGGCGGATGAATGTTGCTTTGACTAGGGCAAAACTTTCTTTGTGGATCATGGGGAATGCAAGGACATTGCGGACGAACCAAAACTGGGCAGCTCTAGTGAGAGATGCAAAAGAAAGAGAGTTAGTGATTTCACTTAAAAGACCATATAATGCTACTTTTAAATCATATGATCTGGAGAAACATTTAACTTTAGAGAAACCAGAAAATTGTTCAAGGAAGTTGAAGCATGTTAAATGGGTTGAAGCCACATGTGAGCATGCTGTTAGACAAAAGAAGAATGTAAAGCATGTGACAGAAAGGAAACGAAAAGACACCAGCTTTGGAGCTCCAATTGACACTCCAATACGTGCTGATCTATCTGGAAAAAATGTTGAGGGGGAACAAAAATCTAAAGGTGAAAGTAGTCTTTTGTTGAAAAAGGATCTCGATAATTATGATGGCAGAAATACCAAGGATGTGCATATTTTAATCGGGGAAAATCTATCAGAATCAAGTGAATGTTGTGAAAAGATCAGTAAGAAGCACAGGAAAGAGAGGAAAGTTCACGGGCATCGCGGAAAACAATGTGACAGCTTAGAGAGTAACTTGGGGCATTCAAAAAAGTCAGGGAGTGACAACCATAAACATTCTATATCTGTTGCATCTGAAAGATTTCAAGAACCTTTGGAACGCGATGATAAACTGCGGAATAGGAGAGGTTCGAAGAAGCCTACTAAGACAACTCTTATGCAGAAAGATGGGGAAGATGGGATTGGAGCTTGTAATAACGTTCAAAAACCCGATCATATAATATCAGAGAGGAAGCAACAACGTGATGCTGTCGATGCTCTTCTTTCTTCAGCACTAATATCTTCGAACAAGTCTAGGTCTTCACTAAGATCTTTGCCTGCCAAACGGACGAGTTCACCAAATGCTGGAGACCCTCCAATTAGACCACCTAAGCAAAATAAGGTAAAGTCTTTAAGTCATTGATCAAGTTCGGGAGATGATCAGAAGTTACATTTTTCTCATTCTATCCCATAATAAATGTCCTCTTTGCACTATCAATGGTTAATGTGACTATCTGACGAAGTGAAATCATTAGGCAGTGAATTTAAATTTTGAAAATAATCTTAGATGTTCATCATTAACTATATGAGAAACGCGAGCTTTTTAAACTTCTCATTTTTTAATTTATAACTAATTAAGTTGGATTCTTGAAAGAGTAACGGGTATTCAGCCTAAGATGGAGGAGTAACATTTTAGTTTCTTTTACTAACAACAACAATTAGACCAAATACCAAGCTAGTATGGCCAACTATATATATTGTCAAATTCGTTTCTGTTTGGACCCATTTCATATAATGTCTTACTTCTACTAATCCAAAAAATTCTTTCTTGAAAAAGGTAATGACTGTATTCACAAAATAACACAGAGAGTGCTGTAAATTCTTTACATGTGAGCAAAAAACCGAAAGTGTGACCCTCTGCTTAACTTAGACAGACTCTATGCACTCTAATATGTTTCTGCCTCGTTAGGATATTCCAGTTTACACCAAGAATGAAACAAGGGAAAATCCAACTTATAATCCTCTGTAATAATCTGTGCTTCTCTTCAAAACACATGGAGTTCCTAAAATTATTACTCTACTAATCATACTTTTTTTTTCTCTGGCATGCTTCTCCATAGTTCAAGTTTTTGCTCGAGTTCGTAGCTGGTTTCATCAATTAACTCGGTATTATCTGCAACTAGCTTGCATTATAAGATCTTATCGTCTATACATTGGTTAGCTTATCCAAAAACAACTACATACCCAGTGTAACCCCACAAGTGGGACCTGGGTAGGGTGTGGGTAGGGTGTACGCAGACATTATCCCTACTTTTGGAGGTAGAGAGGTTGTTCCGATAGACCCCCGACTCAAGGAAAAGTATTTCAAAAGTAGTTCGGGAAAAGAAATAACAGAAGTGAAGAAGCCACGACAAAATATTAAAGATAGCATGACAAAACATTATGAAAAAAGGAACAGTAACTATTACAAAATTATACGATAATTGAAGTACAAGAAACAACAGATCGTAACAGAAATCGAGGGATAAGTGAGACAAGACTCAACTACATACTAGCTTCTACCCTAATCCGTGTCCTCCCTAGCCTCCCATCTAAAGTCATGTCCTCGGTAAGCTAAAGTTGTGCCATATCCTTTCTAATAATCATCTATCCTAAATACTTCTTCGGCGTTCCTTTACCTCTCAGAAAACCATCTATAACCAACCTCTCACACCTCCGCACAGGGCATTCGTGCATCTCCTCTTCACATGCCCGAACCATCTCAATCTTGCCTTCCGCATCTTGTCCTCTACTGACATTCCCACCCGGTCTCGAATATTTTCATTTCTTATCCTATCTCTCCTAGTAATCCCACACATCCATCTCAACATCCTCATTTTCACAACGTTCGTGAGAGTTCTTAATTGGCCAACACTCCGCCTCATACATCATAGTTGGTCTAACCATCACTATGTAGAACTTGCCTTTAAATTTTGGTGGCACCTTCGTATCATACAATACTTCAGATGTGAGCCTTCATTTCATTCGCCCTGCATCAATACGATGTGTGGCATCATCGTCAATCTCCCCATTACCTCGGATAATAGATCAAATATACTTGAAACTTATTCCCTTTTGGATGGCCTGGGTATCAAGCTTCAGTTCCACTACAGCCTCATGTGTTTTGTCACTGCACTTGTACTCCAAGTATTCCGTCTTGGTCCTACTCAATCTGAACCCTTTAGACTCCAGAGTTTCTCTAAACCTCTAGCTTAGCGTCAACTCCACCGCAAGTTTCGTCAATCAAAACTTCGTCATTTGCAAATAATATACACCATGACATCTCACCTTGGATTTGACGTGTTAATTCATCCATCACCAAGTCAAATAAAAAAAAGGGCTAAAAGCTGATCCCTGTTGTAACCCCATCACAATCGGAAAGTACTCCGAGTCTCCTCACAGGCTCACACTGTCCTTACTCAAGTTTTACTCGCCATAGTGTACGCCATAGGTACACCTCTATCCTCCAAGCATCTCCATAGAACCTCCCTCGGGCTTTATTATATGTCTTTTCTAGGTTGATGAACACCATGTATAAGTCCATCTTCCTCTCCCTATACTGCTCCACCAACCTCCTTACAAGGTGAATGACTTCGGTAGTTGAACGCCCCAACATGAATTTAAATTGATTCTCGAAAATAGACCCCTCTTCACCCTCATCTCCACCATCCTCTTCCAAACTGTCATAATATGGCTTAGCAGCTTGATACCCATATTGTTGTTGCAATTTTGAATGTCACCCTTGTTCTTGTACAACGGAATCATAGTACTCCATCTCCATTCCTCGGGAATTTAGGCCGTCTTAAAAATCACATTAACCAACCTAGGTAGCCACTCCAAACCTATCATGCCTGCGCTTTCCAAAATTTCACCGGGATCTTGTCGGGCTTGATCACTCTTCTCTTGCGCATCCTACGAGTAACACCTAACCTCCTCATCCTTTATACATCTAAAATATCCAAAATCGCAACGCCTCTCGGAGAGCTCCAAATATCCTAGCACAATGTATCAGTCCCGTTCTTTGTTCAAAAATTTATGGAAGTATGACCGCCATCTCCGTCTAATGAGTGCCCCTCCACCAATACTATCATCCTCGTCCTTGATGCACTTTACTTAGTCTAGGTCTCCGACCCTCCTCTCTCGCCTTGGCTAGCCGGGACAACTTTTTATCCCATGGCATTGTCCTCTAATTCTACATACAAGCGTTCAAAAGTTGCCATTCTTTCCGCCATAACCGCTAACTTTGTCTCCTTAACCATCTTATATCTTTCCCTATTCGTCCGCTTTTTCTCCCCATCCTTGCTCTCCACCAACTTTGCATACACCACCTTCTTTGCTTTCACTTTCTCTTGGACTTCTTTATTCCGCCATCAATCCCCTCGATGCCCACCATGTTGATAGTCAATTTTGACCCGTTTTTTGTATATTTGTTGCAATTTTAAGTATTTTAGCACATCGCATTTTAATCGTTATTTTGCATATTTTTACATAATATTCTATGTTTATTTCTTCACAAAAAATGACATTGCATCTTTTATTTTTAAATTAAGTATTATGTCGTTGTTAATATTATGTTTTTATTATTGTTATACCGTCGTTTTATTTTAATAATATTTGCATCTTTTTAAATAATTAATTGACATCCCATTTTTTACTTTTAATCAGGCATTAAACATGTTTTAAATATTGCATTTTAGTATTATTGCGTCGACATTTGCATTTTTATAATTTTGCATCTTTTTAAATAATTTTTCTGTTAAATAATTAACCAGCCTTCCATTTTTGTCAAACCAGTCCAGTCCAAGACACAATTTGAATCAGTCCAATCCAACACCATTTCTTTTTAATTTCACCCAAACTTTCATCTTTTATTTTCCCCCCTAAAATCAAAACCCACTTTTCATTTTTTTCCCCCAAAACTAAACCAAACCCTAAACCTAAATACCCCTATAAATAAAACCTTACCCACCCTAAACTAAACTACCCTAGCCGCATACTTCAGTCCCCTCTCTAAAACCCTCAGCAGCCCCCCCCCCCCTTTTTCAAACACTAACTCCCTCACCCTCCTCAGCCGTCTCCCTCACCTCACTCCCGTCGCCGCCGCCCCTTTCGCCGGAGCTCCAAGCTCCGGCGAACAGCCCTAACTCCCGTCGCCCTCTCTCCTCACCATCCCTACCCTCTCCCGTCTCACCCCTCTCCCCGTCTCACCTCTCCCGTCTCACCCTCTCTCCCTTCGCCGCCCTTACCGGCGAACCCACTGCTCCCACTCCACCACCATCGCTGAACAACAACAGCGAACACCCTCACCCTCACCCACTCTCGCTGCTTCCGTCGACCAAGAACCCCAATGTCTCACTACCGTCGAACCCACCATGGTGGCGTTGCTCCGACGACCTCGTCGTAGAAGTGACGCCGCCACCATCGCTGCCTGGGTTTGGTTCCATTTTTAGATTTATTGGCCTATTTTTTCATTTGGACTGATTTTCTTTATTTTTGAATCTCGCCGGAGTTTGAAGAACTCCGGCGGTCGTTGGTTACTGTTTCTGTTTTTGTTCGACTGATTCGATATTGTGGGGTATCTCGGTTGGTTTACTGGTTGGTTGTGGACTGATCGGATTTTGTTTCGGGTATCTCGGTGGAGTTTTCGAACTCCGGTGACCCTTGGTCGACTTATTTTGGTTGGTATATTTGTGGTTGGTGAACTGACTGTTGTCATCAACGTTACTACTATTATTCTATTTTGTGTTATCTTTAATATCTATTTTGCTAAAATATATGCTGCCTGCTAAAAGAACAACTCCGGCGACTGCATTTTCTGGTGATAATGGACATTTCCAGCGAATTTGCTGTTGGTTCCACTGGTTTCTGGACCATTTCTTTGTTGTTGCTGGCTGATTTTTGCTACTGTTTTTGGCCATATTATTGGACTGGTTTTGGCCATACTTCTGTTGATTTTGGATATTTTTTGCTGGTTTACTGATTTAGAACAAATACTGCACTGTTGGTATTTTACTGATTTGAACAAGATGCTACACTTGTTTGGCCAATTAAAAAGTTATCCGTCGATTTTTGAGGCCTCCACAGTTGCAAAGACGGAAAATAAAATAAATGAAGCTTTCTGGGCAATGATGATTTCTTCCACTTACACCGGATAACCAACATGTGCTTGGCAAGGCGAATTCTCGTAGCAGCACTTGTTTAGGCTGTCCTACTTTATATTTTTACATATCTGAGCCCTCCGTGTTTAAAGCTATTACTGTTTTAGCGCGGATTCGAATGTTTTATTTATTTTATTATTTTTAGCAATATTGGCCGATGAAGGAATCTCCGTCGTCTGATTAAGAGAGCAAGACTTGAAGCTAAAAGGCAAAAATCAAACAAATATCTATTACAAAACAACAACAAAAAAACATTAACAATTCCAAGACAAACAAATTAGAAAAGTTATGGAAAGGGCAATAGCTTAAAAGAAAATTAATCAAGGTCTAAACTAACACTAAACATCAAACGGTCTAAAAAACCCAGAACCGATGATACCCGATTCAAGACTCTTATTCTAGATTCCTCAAAACTACTTTGAGATTCTTCAAAATGATGGTTAAAACCAAATGCTGGAACTGAATGAATAATAACGGTAACTTAAAGAACCAGCAAGATGAATTCAGAATAAAATATCCAAATAGGAAAGGTAGAACCTGGCGGGGGGATGACGAGCCTGCCGCTGGTGTCTCTGGTGCAGCGAATCCCTTTTTGACTGTTACTGGTAGACGATGTAGATGAAGGGGGAACGAACCTAGGTCGTCGGGGTGGGTTATTCCGGTCAGATTTGATCGGAGCAAGTCATCGGCGAAGTGTGTTGACGCGAGAGGATAGCCAGAGTTCTAGGGTGGCTCCAATCAGCGAGATGAGCAGTTTGCAGAAGAGTGGTGGGGGGAAGGGGGGGGGGGGATAAAGAGATACCTGGTCTCCGACGGTGTGTTTGTGCCGGAATTGGTGGCCAGAAATGGGATGAGGCCCGGAAAAAAACTGTTAGAGCTGCAATAAACAAAGAAAGAGAAAGTCACTTTGATGTACAACAACATACCTAGCGTAATCCAACAGACCTTACCCCTACCTTTGTGAGGTAGAGATGTTTTCGGCTTTTATGTAAATTTACTATGACGGATGAGTCCTTTCTTTTCCAACACACCAAAAGACTCTTTCTTGTGCTCGATCATATGTTTTTTGTAGGTCAATGAATATCAATCGGATACATTACAATTTTTTATCAATTTTCTTATCCCTGTTATATTTCTACCAAGCATAAATCTGAATTGGTTCACTATAATCCTTGTAGTGCTACAAAGTCTATGCGCTATCACTCTTTCTGAAAGTTTCATCACGGGACTTTACAAGTTTGGTAACATGATTGTTTGCTCAACTTTGAATATCTTTGTTGTTCTTATATCGTAATTAATGTACTCTCTCTACTTGTTTGGAAAATTTCCACTGTGTAATATATGTTGTTGAATAGCGTGGTGTAAGCAATACTGCTGCAACCACTGCTTAAAGTGTCTATCTTCCATGGATGTTTGCAGATCTTTAAACTTATCCTCTAAGATATGAGTGGTGCTCTTAGCCTCTCTCTCATCTCGCTGTTCTCTGGCAAAACATAGGTTATTGTCTTTCCCTATCATTCATGCTAGCTCTATGTTTCTTTCTCCCTGTCCCATGTCCCTAACTTTTGGCACATGTCATCTAGAGTTTTACCTGAGGCGTTGGTAGCAACCTTCTTAGCTTCTCTCTGAACTCTGTTACACTCTTCAAAAAATTTACTATCTTTTGCTTTTCGTAACTACCTATGCGGCAAAAAATTACTATCTTTTACTTTTCGTAACTACCTATGCGGCAAAAAATTTACTATCTTTTGCTTTTCGTAACTACCTATGCGGCTTTTTGTACCTACTCCATCACAATTGTCCTTCTGGTTGAGGTTCAAGGCTTTTGGAAACATCTAGAACTTTACCAACATGGTGCCTCTTTTTGTTTGTTATGCTGAAGTTAGTATGTTACTTTCGGTATTTTCTTTTTTACAGTTAAGCTGGGAACTCTATTTCTATAGATGGAGGATGCACTTCAATTTAGCCTTTTTGGAGTTGTGATACTATCTGTGTCTTTCCAAGTATGGTAGCATTTGTTGATAATGCCTCTGTGGATACTCAACATTCAAAAGCATATCTTAAACCTAATCATCCACTAACATTCTGACTTTTCAAAAATCAACAATTATGCCCTAATGCATAGGCCCAATTTTTTGGTACAGTTGGACTGTTTGGTTGCCCATTCTTGCTTTGACTCACTATATTGGTCTGAATTTTCAAAAAGTAGGCAGATGAATGTTGTTATAGTGTCTGCAACAGTATTGTCCTTGGTGCTTTCTACGTATGAAAACATTTTACATTTACAGAGCTAGCTGCAACTTCTTCGTATACAAGGACAGTCAGATTCATCAAGGTCATTAAGAGCGAGAGGTCTGCTGGTTCCAGACGGGTCGGTTGACACATTTTGAGGTGCGGATGGTGGAATAGTTTCTTTCTTCAGAGTTCCCATTCAGTGGAGATATAGGAGTTCCTTTTTCTTTTTGTTGCAACAAGGTAAAGTGCTCCATAAGAAATCTTTAACAATGGGAAGTTTGATGTTGGAAAATTGTTCAAAAATGATCAGCCTGGATGTGCTTCCATTTCATGATTTTTTGCTCTTGAGGCAGGTTGTGTACCATGAAACTAGCCTCTGGTGGCTATGATTGTTTCTCTGCAGATGAAGTTCATATAGAACTGTGAATCAAAGGGTCGATGCCCGCAAATTACTCCGGTTGCTTGTTACCAATCCTTTGGTGCATGAATGGGCTGAATTGTCTATTATTTTCTTGAAAGATCCACTTTAAAGAATTAATAATCAAAATACACAATCTTTTAAAATATTACATATGATGTCCCATTTTTTAACTCTGGATACCTTTTTATAAAAAACATATACTCGAGCATGATTTCTAGTCCGAGACTTTGAAAACCAGTCTTTTTTCTTTCTCCCCCCTCTCCTCTAGCTCCCCCCAAAACCTACATGCACCCCCTAAAGGAAAGTGTTACATAGAGGTGGACCTAGAATATGATATACGGGTTCATGAGAACCCAACAACTTTTGCCAAGACGATGACAACATACCCAGTTTGATCCCACATGTGGAGTTTGTCCACATGTGGAGTTTGTTGAGGGTAGGATGTACACAATCTTTACCTATCTATGTAGCTTTTGCCAAGATCTTGTGCATATATATTTATATTTAGCAATTTCACTAAAATATCCATAACTATTTGATTGTGAGCACATCTATTATTATGTTTAACTTGAGGTGTTGTAGAAATCCGCAAACTCTTAATCATGGATCCATCTCTGAGTGTATTGGCGTTCTTTGTCATGTCAGCGTCCAAGGGGTGAATGCTATTAACTACCAAGTTCAGGGTATTGTTAGGACCAAAATTATTTCAAGTGCACCGAATAACGGAGCCAAGTTCAAGAGTTGAGATATTATACCTAAAATTTAAGATTGTTGAATGGTAAGTGACTACCCTATAAATGGGAGAAGTCACTTTCTCGTAATCAAGCATATATTTTTGAGAAAATGGCTTCAGTTCAACATACATGTTCAGTAGTATACATGTGTCTTACCTCTTAATTAAGAATCTCGTTTGGGTAATTTCAAGTCTACCTTTTATGGCCCTCCGTAGGTATATCACAAATGGTTTGGTGATCGATATTCATTACTTCACAATCATTTTATTGGCATTTTGGGGTCTTGAAACACGAATTTATGATTATTGGAGTTTTGGCTGGGTATTAGCACATGTATTTTTCAAAATTCGACGACTGGCAGATTGGCCCAAAACTTGGTGGGTCCATCACAAACAACCTGCTTCGTTCGATTAACATCACTTTTTGTATTTCGAGGTCTTGAAACATGTTTTTATGACTTTTGTAGTTTTCTGTGTATATGACTTTTGTGATCCCAATTGGCTCGAAACTTGGGATCATAAACAACCTTGTGATTGCGACTCATTGCTTTGCCATGACTAATGTCTCTTTTTTGTTGTTGAGTCGTAAAATACTGTTTATTATCAAAGTTTTCGGTGTTGATTAACACATAGTTTTTAAAAAAATAGGTTGACAGGCTCTCATTAGTTCGAAACTTGGCGAGTTTATCACAAAGGTCTTGCTAACTGGTACTCATCGCTTTGTTGAGACTAATGTGGTTTTAATTTGGCGATTCAGGGTCCAAGAACATGAATTAATGGTTATTGGAGTTTTCAATGTGTATTAGCACGTAGATTTTTCAGAAATTCGATCGAGGGGTTTTGATTGGTTGGAAATTTAGTGTGTCCATCACAAACGACCTAGGACTGATACTCATTGCTTCGCCATGACTAACATCGCTTTTTTGGTGTTCAATCCTGAAACACAAATTAATAATTGTGGAATTCTGTCGATGAGCTTTGATTGGCTCGAAAATTGACGGGTTCATAACATGTGGTCCGGTGATCAAAACATTGCTTCGCCATGACTAACATCACTTTGTTTAGCATTTCAGGGTCTTGAAACACGAAATCATGATTATTGGAGTTTTTGGTGTGTTGCACATGGGGTTTTCGAATCCAGTCAATAGAGTCCAACATGCCTGAAACTTGTCGGGTCCATCACAAACGGTATAGTGACCATTATATTACTTCGTCATGACCAATGTCACCTTTTTGACGGTTTGAGGTCCTGAAATGCGAATTCATGATTATTGGAGTTTTCAGTGTGAAATAGCATATGAATTTTCTGAAATTCAGTCACGTGCTCCGATTTTCCCGAAACTTGGTAGATCTATCACAAACGGTATGGTGAACAATATTAATTCGTCGTCATGACTAGCATCTTTCTTTTTTCGATAATTCAGAGTCGTATAATGTGAATTCATAATTATGAACTTTTCAATGTGTATTAGCACATAAATTTTGATTCAATCACGTGCTCCGATTGACACTATATTTGGGGGATCCATCATGAATGACTGCCATGGCTAACATCTATCTTCTTAATGCTTTAGGATCCTAAAATGCAAATTCATGATCATTAGAGTTTTCAGTCATGTGCTCTGATTGCCCTAAAACTTGGCGGGCCCATCACGAACGACCTGATGACCGATACTCCTTGCTTCACTTTGACTAATGTTTATGTTTTTGGCATTTTGGGCCTGAAATGCAAATTCATGATCATTGAAGTTTTTGGTGTGCATAAACACATGGATTTTTCGGGGAATTCGATTGATGAGCTCTGATTGGCCCGAAACTTGACAGACCCATCACAAACGGCTTGGTGAACGATACTCATTTCGTCGCCATGACTTACGTCTATCCTGTTTTACGTTACGGGGTCCTAAAACCCGAATTCATGATTATTGGATTCAATGTGTATTAGAACATAGATTTTCTGAAATTCAGTCATGTGCTCCGATTAGCTTGAAACAAAGCGGGTCCATCAGAAACGGTTTGGTGAATGATCCTGTAACACTCCGTATATCCTGGCTAGGTGTGAAGGTGTTAAGTGAGTATTAGTATGACATTATAACCATATGAAGTCACATAGGGTTGATTTTGTGTGGAAACAGTTGGTTTGAAATTAAGACGAATAGTGAGGTGCATAAGGTTCGATAAAAATTGATAAAATTTGACAGGTCTGCCTTCCAGTTCTGTTTCGTGAAAATCCATTAGAAATTTGAGAAAATGTAAAACATGAAAGTTGTATCCCTTTGAAATACCTTTTCAATGGTAGGCTGCTCAGCCCAAACAGAGCTTTGTTCTTGAAGTTATGGCCATTTTACTGAGACGCTGGCCATACCGTTGAAAAACGTAAGATTTTGACTAAGTGTGAAATGAGAAGGGACACTCGCCAAGTGAGTGCCATAGAGAGTCAAGGACAGGCCATAACACTTGTCCAGCGAGTGCCAGAGCGAGACAAGGACAGGCCATAGCACTCGCCCAACGAGTGACATGGTTCAAAATGCTCATCATTCTGTAAATTCAACACTTAACTCGAAAAATCTTTCATCAACTCGTCCAACCTCGTAAAAAACCCTCTCAAGAGCGTTTTTCTCTCCTCTCGACCTCCCACAACAAGGTAGGTTCGCTCTTAACGATTATTTAGTAATTCTAGCATTAAATCATGATTATAACATGATCCTCTAACTAAAACATAGGATTAACAACGAAATCTTTCGCAAGTGATTCAAGCTAGGATTTGGGCGTTCTTCGTTAGAAAACAAAATAGTTCATTGCTAGGAGAGATTATAGGTATGTGAGTCTAACACTCTACGTTTGAAAATGTTGATGATTCTCCCTACTCCACGTTCTTTATTGACTATTACGAAATTTCCTGAGAATATATTTATGCCTTAGTTTCCTGAATAGTTGCAAAACTTCTATTCTTTAGTTTCTAAATTCGTTCATAATTGTCATTTCGAACATTGTGAACTCAGAACGTAATCAATATAGACTCATATTTGATATCCATAAGTCTCAGTCTAGAAACTCAGCACGTCTTGAAACAGTTAAGGCTTCAGGTCTCATAATCAGTTCATAAATACATGTCTCAGCTTAGTGACATTCTTTATTCCATTAATCTCAGCTCCTTAATAATAATTAATGAATACTAAACATATGTGATTGCATAAGAGCACATTCTTATGTATACATATACCTGGCCAAGGCCATAGACTGACGCAGTATGTTCCATACAGACGGTCTATGAACTCGTAGGTGGATAATGAAGGTTAACATATAGACGGAGTATGATACACATATGTAAGATAAGGGTTGGCTATGGACGGTCTATGTGCACGCATAGTCTGACCCAAATATTGTGAGCCGTACAGACGATCTGTTTTGCTACGCTTACGTGCCACCAGATATTATTGTTGTAGTGGGCCTTACAGATGGTCTACCTTGTTACGTGTAAGAGCCACTTTCTATTATATTATTGGGCCAAGTGTTAGGCATATTTTATATACCCTTTTTGAGTCATTTTTAATTAGTATTTTACTCGTTTTTGTTGTGTTTAGTATAGTGTTAGGCTTGTTTTTCTTTCTTTTGAGTCACAGCGGTCCAAAATGGCAAAAAGGAATGAAAAAGAGGCATAAAAGGAGGAATCTGAGGCAGGAAATGACATAAAATGAAGACCCGGACAAAAGCTGTGCAAATAAACCGCAGAACACCCATGAAGATTTAGCGCTGGGCCAATAGGTCAGCGCGCCAGAGACGGAAAATCCAGTTTCAAGTTTTAATTGGCAAAAGACAAATTGGTCCATAGGGCACGAAATTTGATAGATACAAAAGCCCTAGGGATTATTCTTGAAAAAAGGGTGGGTCATTCTACAACATAACACAACACAAGACACAGATTGAAGGCTACGATTGGAGACTTAGTTCACAATAATTTCTTTTCTTTCGTTTTTAATTCAGTTTATGTATAGATTTTGTGTTAGTTCTTAGCGTGACTATGACTAGGAGCTAAACACTTTATTAAGGCTTTCCTTATGAATCGCTTGAAACTTATATTCATGAATTAATGTAGTAGTTTGGTTTTTTCTTTACTTGATTAAGATTTAGTCAATAATTGATATGATTGTTTGATAATTAATTGATCACTAGTTATCATAATATATATGATTTCGAATCAAGAACCGAGATGGGAGATTTGAATATGCTGTAATTGACTAGACATATGTTAAAATCGCGGACGACAGTACCCCGATACTTGTGTAGCATTATAGGTTACTGTTCTTAATCCTCCTATGTGGTAAATCCTATCATAGAAATATAGAAGGGTTCTGCACTGGGGTTGAGCGATTATATATCCTAACCGGAATATAAGACAGTTTAGTTAACCGCTATCTTAACGTAGAAGAAGAATTCACTCTAGTTGTATTAATGATTGAATATAGTGGATAGTCGAAGATTTTGAAAGCCTTAATTCATTCATAACTGATTACAACTTAAATAGTTCAGTAATTCTTGCAATTATTCTAGTAGTTAAACAAAAACTAACTCAAATATCGATTGCCAAATAGATAACATAAAATAGATGAACGGTAATTAGAAACCAGTCTCCGAGGACGATATTCGGTCTTATCAGACTATATTACTTATCAACGATACGTGTGCTTGCGTGAGCATTCGAAATATCGCTAACACCAAGACCCTGCATATAATTTCAGTTAAACAATTTTTTCAGATGTAGAACAGGAAGTACTCATAACTTCACTTCTCATGTTCATTTCATTTATCAGTTACAATTTTGGTATCTATTACCTGTTAATTTATTTAGGTTGCCCTTTACCGAGCACCTGGCTTACATTTCTTTCTTTCAGCGCCTTTACATACTAGTACAATTCAAATGTACTAATGTCAATTTATCCGGGAACTGCATCTCGCGATGCATGTAACGATTTACACGATGACGCATCAACATGCTAGGATTTCTGGTATCAGTTGAGTTGGTGAGCCACAGTCTTTCAGAGCCTTATTATTTAATACATCAACATGTGTTAGCTTAAGTCATCTTTCAGTATGTTTTGATATTACATGTTGATTTAACTAGCCAGTTGATTCGCTACATGCAGCCATGCACCGAAAGTCGTGTTATGTCCAGGCCATAGTTCGGGGCATGACAAATACCCATTTCTTCGCCAAGAGTAACGTCTAATTTTTGATGTTTTGTTGTCCTAAAATGTGAATTCATGATCATTGGAGTTTTTCAGTGTGTATTAACACATGAATTTTCTGAATTTCAGTCATGTGCTCCGATTGGCTCGATACTTGGCATGTCCATCATGAACAACCTGGTGACCAATACTCATTGATTCATTATGACTAATGTAGTTTCTTTGACATTTCGGGTCAGAAATGCAAATTCATGATTAGCGAAGTTTTTGGTGTGTTAATGCACATGTTTTTTTTTGGAATTCGATCAACGGGCTCCAATTGACCCAAAATTTGGCGGGTCCATCAAAAACGACATGGTGAATGATACTTATTTCTTCACCATGACTAGCGTCAATCTTTTTGACATTTTGGGGTCCTAAAACGTGAATTCATGATTATTAAAGTTTTCAATGTGTATTAGCACATATATTTTCTAAAATTTAATCACGTGCTCTGATTGATGTGAAACTTAGCGGGTCCATTACGAACGCCCTGGTGAACGATACTCATTTCTTTACCATGACTAATGTCTATATTTTTGACATTTCGTGGTCCTAAATGCGAACTCATGATTATTGGAGTTTTCAGTGTGCACATGAATTTCCTGAAATTCGGTCATTTGCTCTAAGTGGCCCAAAACTTGCAGGTTTATCACGAATGGGCTAGTGTCCATACCCATTGCTTCTCTATAACTAACGTAGTCTTTTTGACGTTTCGGTGTCTGAAATGCAAATTCATGATTATCGAAGTTTTTGGTGTGTATTAACACATATATTTTTTGAAATTTGATTGTTGGGCTCTGATTGGCCCGAAACTTAGCGGGCCATCGCAAATGGCCTGGTGAACGATACTCATTTCTTTGCCATTAATGTCTTATCTTTTTTACATTTTTGGGGTCCTAAAATACGAATTCATTATTATTGGATTTTTAGTACGTATTAACATAGATATTCTGAAATTCAGCCACGTGCTTCGATTAGCATGAAACTTGAACGACCTGGTGAACAATACTCATTTCTTCGCTATGACTAATGTATATATTTTTATATTTCGGGGTCCTAAATTGTGAATTCATGATTATTGGAGTTTTCAGTGTGTATTAACACACAAATTTCTGAAATTCAGACACATGCTTCGATTGACCCGAAACTTGACGGGTCCATCACAAACGACTTGGTGACCGATACTCATTGCTTCTCCATAACTAACATTTTTAGCGTTTCGGGATCTGAAATGCGAATTTGTGATTGTCGAAGTTTTTGGTGTATATTAACACATGTATTTTTTGGAATTCGATCGATAATTATGATTGCCCTGAAACTTAGCGAGTCCATCATAAACAGTCTAGTGAATAATACTCATTTCTTCGCCATGACTAATGTCTATCTTTTTTATATTTCAGGGTCCTAAAACGTGAATTCATGATTGTTGCAGTTTTCAGTGTGTATTAGCACATGGATTTTCTGAAATTCAATCACGTGCTCTAATTGACCTGTAACTTGGTGTGTCAATCACAAACAATTTGGTTAATGATACTCATTTCTTTGCCATGACTAACGTCTATCTTTTTGACATTTTGGAGTCCTAAAACGCGAATTCATGACTATTGGAGTTTTCAATGTGCATTACCACATAGATTTTTTGAAATTCAGTCACGTGCACAGATTGACACAAAACTTGGCAGGTCCATCACGAATGATCTGGTGAACGATACCTATTTCTTTTCCATGAATAACATCTATCTTTTTTATGTTTCAGGATCCTAAAATGTGAATTCATGATTATTGGAGTTTTCAGTGCGTATTTTGTGATATTCAGTCACGTGCTCCGATTGACCCAAAATTTGGCAGTTCATCACGAACGGCTGGGCGATCAATACTTATTGCTTCACTATGACTAACGTCGCTTTTTTGGCGTTTTGGGGTCTAAAATGCAAATACATGATTATCAAGTTCTTGGTGTGTATTAGCACATGAGTTTCAAAATTCGATCAACGGACTCTGATGTGCCTGAAACTTAGCAGGTCTATCACAAACGCCTTAGTGAACGATACTCATTTCTTTGCCATGACTAACGTCTATATTTTTGACGTTTTAGGGTCCTAAAATGCGGATTCATGATTATTATAGTTTTCAATGTGTATAACCACATAGATTTTCTGAAATTTAGTCACGTGCTTCGATTGACATGAAATTTGGCGGGTCTATCACGAATGACCTAGTAAACGATACCATTTCATTGCTATGACTAACGCCTATCTTTTTTACTTTTAGGGTCCTAAAATGAGTATTCATGATTATTGGAGTTTTCAGTATGTATAAGCACATGGATTTTCTGAAATTCAGTCAAGTGCTCCGATTGATCCAAACCTGTCTGGTTCATTATGAATGACTTGGTAACCGATACTCAGTGATTATCTTTGACTAACGTTGTTATTTGGCGTTTTGGAGTCTGAAATGTGAATTCATGATTATAGAAGTTTTTGGTGTGTATTAGCACACAAATTTTTTGAAATTCGATCGACGGGCTCAGATTAACCAAAAATTTGGCAGGAACATCACAAATGACTTGGTGAACGATACTCATTTCTTTGCCTTGACTAACGTATATTTTTTGACATTTCGGGGGTCCTAGAACACGAAGTCATGATTATTGGAGTTTTTAATGTGTATTAGCACACACAATTTTTAAACTTCAGTCACGTACTTCGATTGACGCAAAACTTGGCGGGTCCATCATGAACAACTTGGTGAACGATATACATTTCTTCTCCATGACTAAGTCTATCTTTTTAATGTTTTGGGTCATAAATGCGTATTCATGATTATTGGAGTTTTTAGTGTATATTAGCACATGGATTTTCTGAAACTCAATCACGTGCTCTGATTGGCCCGAAACTTGATGGGTCCATCTGAAATGTGAATTCATGATTTTCAAAAAATTTGGTGTTTATTAGCATATGGAGATTTTGGAATTCGATCGACGGCCTCCGATTGGCCCAAAACTGGGCGGGTCCATCACAAATAATTTGATGAGCGATATGAATGTCTATCATTTTGATGTTTCGGGGTCTTAAAGCACGAGTTCATTAATTTTGGAGTTTTCAATGTGTATTAGCACATAAATTTTATAAAATTCATTCATGTGCTCCGATTGGCACAAAACTTGGGGAGTCCATCACAAACGTCCTGGTGAACAATACTCATTTCTTCGCCTTGACTAACGTTTATCTTTTTGACGTTTCGGGGTCCTAAAACGTAAATTCATGATTATTTAATTTTTTTTCAGTGTGTATTAACACATGGATTTTCTGAAATTCAGTCATGTGCTCCGATTGGCCCAAAATTTGACTGGTCTGTCACGAATGTCCTGGTGACTGATAATCATTGCTTTGATATGATTAACATTGATTTTTTGGCGTTTTAGGTCTGAAATGTGAATTCATGATTATCAAAGTTTTCTCGGTGTGTATTAGCACATGATTTTTTTGGAATTTTTATTGTCGGGCTTCGATTGGCTCGAAACTTGGCGAGTTCATCACAAACGCTCTGGTGACTGATACTCATTGCTTCGCCATGACTAAGATCACTTTTTTTGGAGTTTAAGCGAACCCAGTAGCTTTTGTGTAGAGTCGGTATTTGCATTAGAAATTTCAGTATATATACATATATATATATATATATATATATATATATATATATATATATATAACACAAATACAAAGTCAATTTGATGGTTCAGCGGTAGGGAAGTGGGTGGAGAAAGCCCTTGTGTCACCTCTTGTGTGTTCGAACCCAATTTTCAATAGTCTCTCATTCCATTTTTTGCTAAGAAAACATAATTCTTTTCTTCATGTACTTTCCGCCAAGCAATATATACAGATTTAAAAAAAAACATAAAATTGAAAATTTTAAAAATAAAAATCATGTTCAAGTGTTTAAGTGACGTGTTGCTTTTTTAAATACATTGACATATCGGTACTATTCCGTTGGTTTGACAGTTATTATATATTAGCTTGAGGTTTGTTGAGATATATCACATATATACATTCTATATATATATGTGGTTAGTTAGTTGGATATTAGTTGGTTATGAGTTCATTATAAGTTTTCATTAGATATTTTTTATTAGCTCATTAGATATTTTGGGGCTAGTTAGCCATTTATTATAAATAGGGACACTATTTTGTAATATTGGTTTGAGAGAGTTATAATTGAAAATCCCACAGAAGCTCATTTGAGCCCAAAACGTCTCTCTCCTTTCTCTGCTTCTCCCTCGTCTTCTCTTCACTGTTACTCGGTCTTCCTCTCTTCTTCCTTTCGTCTGCTTCTTCTCTTCACCGTTACTTGGATTAACTGAAAATTAACATGGTAACAGAGCGGGATTAACAGATCCGAGGAATGACTATTGCTGCGATTAAGTTTCTCGATCGAAACTGAAATTTGATTGATGTTCTGAAAATCAAAAATTGTGAAGGAACTGATTATCAAGGAGCAGAATTGAAGGAACTGAAGAAAATCAGAAGCAATTGAAAACCTGAAAATCAAAATCGCGATGCGTTTCAAATACACGTTTTTCGTTTGAAAATCACAATTAAAGATCGAAACTTCGAATTCGAACTTCTGAGTTGTTCGTGATTCAAAGCCAAGTGATTATCCACGAATCAATGCAATAGATATCGGAGATTCGATGATCCAGTTGGATTATACTTTGAAATTGAAGAAAAATCAAAATCGCTGAAAATGAAATTGCATCACGTATCTCTCTAATATTGAGGTAATATCTATAGTATATCGATCGATTTTGTTGCGAGTAACAACATAATCGACAGAGAATCAAAGTCGATTCATCCTATTTTGTCTACTGTTTTTTATTATCGCATTTGTCGATTTAGTCGGATGAAGATGTTATCATTTTCTGCGGATACACTCCGTCATTGACTGTCATTACGGCGACGAAGATCACCGGAATTCCAGTCTTTACTGAGTTGGATGAAATAGAAGAGAGTGTATTTCAAAGTTACATACAAATCTGTGTCTTGTGAATACTGTGAGTATTGTTGCGTTTCTGTGGTGGTGAATTGGTTCTATGTTGTTAAAGTTGTTGTCACGCCCCAAATTTTCCTAAGTCTTTACTTAGGGCGTGATGGCACCTGGACAATTATTTTCCACCAGGAGCACCATTTAATTCTCTTTATTTAGAAATTTAAACTTATATTCAAATACGGAGCTATTAATAAAAATAACAATAAAGGAATTTGTTTATGACTTTATTGAAAATATAACGCGAGCCCATACTCGTGCAAATGTTGTTTCTACATAGACATACTGACAAATATTATTCTAAGTTGGAAGGGAGACCATTCCACACGGGCATTTCGAGATCTCGAACCGACATTCGAACTCGACGAGTACCAAGCCAAGCAATGGACTTGGTATGACAAGAGGTCGCGAACGATCGCTAGCCTTGGCGTGGAGCCTTTCCTCTATCACGCTTTCTGAAACATGTTAAATGAGAGTCACCTACCATCCAAGTGAGTGAAAACCTTACCCTGCAATTCAAAGTAACACCACAATATTCCAAGCGCAATCACATTATAACGTAATAAGCATATTGCAAAAACATATCAGGTTACAACATTTTTAAATATGCAACAACTCCTCATCGGAAATTCTCGGTTTAACTAACACTTCATTTTATCCCGTATTGTACGTTAAGACATTCCCCTGCATTTCCACATGTTTATTACATTTATATATTTGTGAACGCGTATTCACTTTTCATATTTATATATAGGTGAACATGTATTCATCTTTCATATTTGTTGCGCGCAACCCGATCCATTATATTTACGTATTTGTGAACACGTATTCACTTTACGCTTTGTTGCGGCGCGCAACCCGATCCATTATGTTTACGTATTTGTGAACGTGTATTCACTTTACGCTTTGTTGCGCGCAACCCGATCCATTATATTTACGTATTTGTGAACGCGTATTCACTTTACGCTTTTGTTGCGCGCAACCCGATCCATTATGTTTACGTATTTGTGAATGCGTATTCACTTTACGCTTTGTTGCGGCGCAACCCGATCCATTATATTTACGTATTTGTGAACATATATTCACTTTACGCTTTGTTGCGCGCAACCCGATCCATTATGTTTACGTATTTGTGAACGCGTATTCACTTTACGCTTTGTTGCGCGTGCAACCGATCCATTATATATTTATATATTTATGTGAACACGTATTCACTTTTCATATTTTTCGTAAGATCAAATAAATACTATTCTCTTTTCTAACATTACATCATTCATACTTGTAACGATTATAACTTTTAACCATAACTCCAACTAAGGTGTTTCTCAAGCGAAACTAAGGTAAGACGGGGATCTTTCACTGTACCAAATTTCATTTAAAACTACTTTGGGTAACTAACACAAATTTATCCTCAAAACAGCCACATGAAATTTATTTCGGCAGAATATTTATTAAACAACACTCAATCTTAGAATAGTCATAACTCCTAATCTGTAAACCCGTTCAAGCCCCATAAATCTCAAAACGACGAGAACAGAGAGCTACACGTCTCCATGTGAACCATCCTTTCATATTCTGTACCATTTGGTACAGTTTTACACTTTTATTCGCTGCCCTTCCTGAATCTCGATAGATCCAAGGCAGAAACTTTAAACAGCGATAACTCACAATCCGTAAGTCGGATAGACCCCCGTAAGGTCTCAAAATGTCCACAACAAAGAGATCTAGAACTTTCATTTAGAAAAAATTTTCATATTCCCCACAGATTAGTACAGTTTTACGTTTCAACGTCCTGCCCTTCTGGATTCCGACGAATCCGAGGCAGCAACTTCAAACTACAATAACTCTCAACTCGTAAGTCCGTTTTAATAAATCTTTATATATATCTGTCCGTAACAGAGAGACTTACAACCATGTAAATTTTCATATAATTCTAATAAGTAAAACTCAATAAAAACAGTCCGTAATTATGCCTTTCCGAATTTCGACCAAATCTAAGGCAGGAACTTTGAACTATGATAACTTTCAAACCGTACGTCCATTTTACCTCATTTTTGGTTCTATATGATCATATTAGAGAGGTGTACAATTCCTCCGAATTGCATCAAATTCTAACAATTATAACTCAGTGAGAACAGTTCGTAAAGTTCATGACGCAACTAGTTGTCTAAACAATCAAAAGTTCAATATTTCTTTTCAACACTCAATTCTTATTCTAACTTGTATTGAACTTAATAAAGGATATTACCAAGAATTTCTGAGTGAGAAAACTCACCTTGTAAGTGTGAAGATTATTGTTGTGTGGTTGCTAAAATTATCCTTACTCTCTAGTATTTTGATTCTTGTTCTTCTTGCTTTCTTGGTATTTTTTACTCTTCTTTTCACTTGTTTTTTTCTGATTTTCTAACCTTTATGTTATGTACTTTGTTTGTGTGTAAATACAATGTATAAGTGGAGAGTTTTCTATAACCTATGGGAGGTGAAATGACAAGAGTTGGAGGGGAAATAAAAAGTGGGAAAGGAATGGAAGGATGTCGTGCATGGTGCACTGCTTTTTTGTTTTTTTGTTTTTTTTCTTTTCTTATTTTCATTTTATCTATCTATTTATCCAACTTTAACACTAACTCTATCCCATGCAATTTATTCTTTGTTTTCTTATATATATATTTTTATTAACCCAACCACAACAATATGTTTTTTTTTTTTCCGGATTTCACATTCTCTCCTCCTTAAGCAACATTCGTCCTCGAATGTGAATAAGGTCATAACATAATCACATAGACACAAATATGTTTATTTGTTATTGTAACACTAATTTGGGGCTTCACATTCTCCCTTCCTTAAGAAGCATTCGTCCTCGAATGAGAATAAGGTTGTAACACATGCATATAGACACGCAAATGGCACACATATGAAGTACTATGTAATACATTTTTTTTTTACCTTAGTCAAATAGGAATGAATATTTGACTTTCATCGCCTCTTCCGCTTCCCAGGTGGCTTCCTCTGTGGAGTGATTCTTCCATAGGACTTTCACGGAAGCAATATCTTTATTTCTAAGGCGTTGGACCTTTCTATCAAGTATTTCTACCGAGCTCTTCATATCAAGCTCTTTATTAAGAACTATCTCCGGGAAGGATGACGTGACTTGGATCGTGCAAGTATTTTCGTAACATTGACACATGAAATACCGGATGCACCGCTTCACTTCTTGTGGAAGTGCTAATTCGTAAGCCACATTCTCCACTCTTCGCAAGATCTCATATGGCCCAATAAACCTTGGGCTCAATTTCCCTTTCTTATCAAAGCGCATCACTCCCTTCATTGGGGACACTTTTAAAAATACTTTCTCCCCCTCTTGGAATTCAAGATCTCTTTTCCGATGATCCGCATAGGACTTATGACGGCTATGAGATGTTTTGATCCGCTCCCGAATCATATGTACCTTATCATTTGTTTCTTGAATGACTTCAGGTCCGAACAGTTGCGTCTTACCCACCTCGAACCATCCAAGTGGAGACCTACATTTTCGTCCACATAATGCTTCAAATGGGGCCATTTGTATGCTAGAGTGAAAACTATTGTTGTAGGCGAACTCAATTAGACATAGATGGTCCAATCAGCTTCCCTGAAAATCTAACACACAAGATCGCAACATGTCCTCAAGTGTTTGGATTGTTCGCTCAGCTTGCCCATCTGTTTGCGGGTGGAAAGTCGTGCTTAACTTAACTTTTGTCCCGAGACCCTGCTGGAAACTTTGCCAAAAGTGTGAGGTGAACTGGGAACCCCTATCTGAAATAATTTGTAAGGGAATCCCGTGTAACCGCACAATCTCCTTCAAATAAATCTGTGTATCTTGTGGTGCGCGATACGTAGTCTTGACTTAAGAAATGGGCTGACTTTGTAAGCCGATCAACAATCACCCAAATAGAATCATACCCTTCTCGAGTTTTGGTAGACCGCCATAAAATTCATATGAATCGCCTCCCATTTCCACATGGGGACTCCAATGTCTGAAGTAATCCGCCAGGGTTTTTGATGTTCACTTTTCACCGCCACATATAAGACATCTCCGACAAACTCGCAACGTCTTTCTTCATCCCGTCCCCACCGCAATTTGCCTTGAGGTCCTGATACATTTTTGTTGATCCTGGATGAATATCTTGTGGTGTGCCCCCCATCTACGATCGGCCTCCTTAGATCCTTTACCTTAGGAACACATAACCTACCTTTATACCGAAGGGTTCCGTCATTATCTCCCAATGTAAATATGAAGGTTTTCCTGTTGGATCCTCTCCGAAATCCAACAAACTCGTGATCCTCAAACCGACTTTCTTTTATTTCGGCCAAGGCGCATCGCGAGGTATCATGTACCACCACCCTACCTTCACCGATCTCAGTTAAACTAACCCCGAGGTTTTTCAATCTTTGTACCTCACGAACAATACCCCTCTTTTGTATTGCCAAATGGACCAAGCTGCCCATTGATCTCCTACTGAGTGCGTCAGCCACCACGTTGGCTTTCCCAGGATGGTAAAGAATACTAAGGTCATAATACTTAAGCAACTCTAACCATCTTCTTTGTCGGAGATTCAAATCCTTCTGCGTGGTTATGTACTGCAAACTCTTATGATCCAGTAATATGTCCACATGCACACCATACAAATAATGTCTCCATATTCGTAAGGCAAACACCACCGCAGCTAATTCCAAGTCATGAGTTGGGTAATTCTTCTCATGTATCTTCAATTGTCTAGATGCATACGCAATAACTTTTCCACACTGCATCAAGACACATCCTAACCCAACTCTAGAGGCATCACAATAGACTGTGAATCCTTTTTGTCCCGATGGTAAGGTTATGACTGGTGCAGTAGTCAACAATTCCTTTAGTTTCTGAAAACTTGCTTCACATGCTCGACCATCGGTACTTAACCGCTTTTTGAGTCAACCGGGTCAAAGGAGCGAAGACTAGAAAAACCTTTTACGAATCTTCTATAATACCCAGCCAAACCCAAGAAACTTCTAACCTCTGTCGGAGTGGTCGGTTTTGGCTAGTTCTTCACTGCTTCTATCTTCTGGGGGTCTACCATAATTCCATCCCTTGACACAACATGACCCAAAAAGGCTACCTTTTCCAACCAAAATTCACACATTGAAAATTTAGCATATAGTTTCTCCTGTTTCAAGACTCAAGCACTACCTCGATGCTCTTCCTGTTCTTCAACACACTTGTCAGAATTAGGATATCATCTATAAATATAATTACGAACAAATCCAAGAATGGTTTAAAGATTATGTTCATTAGATCCATAAATCTTCTTTGGGCATTGTTAACCCGAAAGACATGACCAAGAACTCATAATGGCCATAGCGGGTCCTAAAGGCTATTTTGGGTATATCGCCAGGATTTATTTTCAGCTGATGATATCTCAAATGAAGGTCAACCTTGAAAAAATAATTGGCTCTTTGAAGTTGGTAAAAAAGATCATCAATTCTTGGTAATGGGTATCGATTCTTGATCGTGAACTTATTGAGTTGTCGATAATCGATGCACATTCGGAGTGAACCGTCTTTTTTTCTTCACAAAAAGAACTGGTGCGCCCCAGGGGGAAACACTAGGCCTTATAAATCCTTTATCCAGAAGATCCTTCAACCGTTTCTTTTAACTCTCTCAATTTAGTTGGGCCATTCGATATGGAAGAATAGAAATAGGTCTTGTACCTGAATTAACTCTATAGCGAACTCCACTTCTATCCTAGGAAGGCACAGGAGATCTTCAGAAAACCTTCAAAATTTTCAAACAATAGGGACATCATGCATCTGGGACTCTTTTTGGGTATCTACTATATTAGTCGATGCGTACTCCACTTTGTGACTCCTTAATAACTTTTGAGACCTAAGGTAGGAAATAAGTCGACGTGAGGATATTCTTCGCATCATGGGTAGCAAATCCACGAATGGTGGTATAACGTCTTGGGGTTTTCCTCATTTATATTCTTACCAAGCGGTGGTATGACGTCTTGGGGATTTTCCTCATTCATACTCTTACCTGGAGAAGGTGGTATGACGCCTTGGGGCTTTCCTCATTCATACTCTTACCACGGAGAAGGTGGTATAACGTCTTGGGCTTGCCCTCATTTATACTCTTACCCTGCAGGGTGGTATAACGTCTTGGGGTTTACCCTCATTTATTCTCTTACCTGGAGAAGGTGGTATAACGTCTTGGGGTTTACCCTCATTTATACTCTTACCCGGAGAAGGTGGTATAACGTCTTGGGGTTTACCCTCATTTATACTCTTACCCTAGCTCAACCTGGCCATCCTACATAACATAAGTAAGTCAAGAAATCCCCTAACTTCTTATTGACATTATTAATATATCCTCTCATTTTAGTTCACTTAAGGCACTAACATGTCTTAATAAAAGAATCCGAAATTTAATCCCAAGTACTACATACTTCTACTCTTTAAAACGAATGACTCTTTTTTTATATATAAAACTTCCAAGATACTAATAACCATAGCATCAAGTCACTTGTCCTTACTTATCTTACTTAAAGTAAATCTCTCCTTTTAACTTTCCATAAAGCGAATATAACCAACTTCCCATAAAGTCGTTATATTAATCTTATACCTTAGTCAATTACATTTTCCTATTTCCAAGGGACTTAAACTTTTAAAACAAAACAAGTATCATATACTCAAAACACTTCAAGTCCCTTAACTTTGAAAACTTAAGACATCCTTAATAGTTTTAAAGGTGGGTTAACCTCCTAACTCGCCCAACTTGGCCATTCTTAAATAAGTAAAGGATATCAAAGTATCAGACGTCTACCGTACTATATAAGTACAACTATTCATGCTCAAGAGATAGGAAAGTTCCACATACCTTTATTGATCTTCTAAACGGTAAGTGAACTCTCTGACGATGGAGTTGACTATTTTCTATAGTATGACTCCAATCGGATAGTTGAAAAATGTCAAGTCACATAAATGCCTCTTTCGTGAATACTCTCTTTGATTTGGCAAAACCTTCTACCCTCATTGTCATGTTGACGATCCAAGGTACGTCCGATCATAGGCTAATGCCAATACCTTCTCTACCAAGTTCGGATTTAAACCCTCACAAATCTTTTGACCTTCTCCCTTTCTGTCGGAATAAGATGTGCAGTGTCTGCTGACAATCGGATGAATTAGGTATTGTACTCTATCACATTGCGGTCTCCTTGTTTCAATGATTCAAACTCACGCCCGAGAGGCATCTTTCGGGAGTTAGGCATGTACTTTTCAACGAACGCACTCGAACTCCCCACGTCATCGGTGGTGACATCGGAAAATGATTTCTTCTAAAATTTCTCCACCACACCCGTGTGTCGCCCACTAACCGCGGCGACACAAATTGACGTCATGCGTCTCCACACATCCTCGTAAACAATAGGTTTTCTACCTCATCGAGAAATACTATCAAGTTAGACTTGTAGTCCTTCCTCGTATAGATATGTTCCTTCTTCTCACAAAATTTGCCCCATAGTCTATCCGGTACCTCTCCTACCTTTTCGATCGGTGGTGCAGTACATCCGGTTATTTTATCGTTGTACACTCCCTTCCACAATCCTTTTCAAGGAGGTAGTACGAGAACCAAGTCTACGAAAAGACTCAAGATAGCACGAGAGGAGTATGAAAGAAGTGAAACTTTAGGATGTTATTCGCTTACTTATTACTAAGGCGCGCGCACACCGTCGCAATAAGTAACCGCTCAAACACCCAACTCAAGAAAACTTCCTAGAATCTCTTAACTCGGTTTAGCTCGATACCAACTTGTCACGCCCCAAATTTTCCTAAGTCTTTACTTAGGCGTGATGGCACTGACAATTATTTTCCACCGAGCACCATTTAATTCTCTTTATTTAGAAATTTAAACTTATATTCAAATACGAGCTATTAATAAAAATAACAATAAAGGAATTTGTTTATGACTTTATTGAAAATATAACGCGAGCCCATACTGCAAATGTTGTTTCTACATAGACATACCGACAAATATTATTCTAAGTTGGAAGGAGACCATTCCACACGCATTTCGAGATAATCGAACCGACATTACGAACTCGACGAGTACCAAGCCAAGCAATGGACTTGGTATGACAAGAGGTCGCGAACGATCGCTAGCCTTGGCGTGGAGTCTTTCCTCTATCACGCTTTCAAACATGTTAATAGAGTCACCTACCATCCAAATGAGTGAAAACCTTACCTGCAATTCAAAGTAACACCACAATATTCCAAGCGCAATCACATTATAACGTAATAAGCATATTGCAAAACATATCGAGTTACAACATTTTTAAATATGCAACAACTCCTCATCGGAAATTTCGGTTTAACTAACACTTCATTTTATCCCGTATTATGCGTTAAGACATTCCTCGCATTTCCACATGTTTATTACATTTATATATTTGTGAACGCGTATTCACTTTTCATATTTATATATAGGTGAACATGTATTCATCTTTCATATTTGTTGCGCGCAACCCGATCCATTATATTTACGTATTTGTGAACACGTATTCACTTTACGTTTTGTTGCGCGCAACCCAATCCATTATGTTTACGTATTTGTGAACGTGTATTCACTTTACGCTTTTGTTGCGTGCAACCCGATCCATTATATTTACGTATTTGTGAACGCGTATTCACTTTACGCTTTTGTTGCGGCGCAACGCGATCCATTATGTTTACGTATTTGTGAATGCGTATTCACTTTACGTTTTGTTGCGGCGTGCAACCCGATCCATTATATTTACGTATTTGTGAACATATATTCACTTTACGTTTTGTTGCGGCGTGCAACCCGATCCATTATGTTTACGTATTTGTGAACGCGTATTCACTTTACGTTTTGTTGCGGCGTGCAACCCGATCCATTATATATTTATATATTTATGTGAACACGTATTCACTTTTCATATTTTTGTAAGATCAAATAAATACTATTCTCTTTTCTAACATTACATTCATACTTGTAACGATTATAACTTTTTAACCATAACTCCAACTAAGGTGTTTCTCAAGCGGAAACTAAGGTAAGACGGGGATCTTTCACTGTACCAAATTTCATTTAAAACTACTTTGGGTAACTAACACAAATTTATCCTCAAAACAGCCACATGAAATTTATTTCGGCAGAATATTTATTAAACAACACCCAATCTTAGAATAGTCATAACTCCTAATCTGTAAACCCGTTCAAGCCCCATAAAATCTCAAAACGACGAGAACAGAGAGCTACACGTCTCCATGTGAACCATCCTTTCATATTCTGTACCATTTGGTACAGTTTTACACTTTTATTCGCTGCCCTTCCTGAATCTCGATAGATCCAAGGCAGAAACTTTAAACAGTGATAACTCTCAATCCGTAAGTCGGATAGACCCCCGTAAGGTCTCAAAATGTCCACAACAAAGAGATCTAGAACTTTCATTTAGAAAAAATTTTCATATTCCCCACAGATTAGTACAGTTTTACGTTTCAACGTCCTGCCCTTCTGGATTCCGACGAATCCGAGGCAGCAACTTCAAACTACAATAACTCTCAACTCGTAAGTCCGTTTTAATAAATCTTTATATATATCTGTCCGTAACAGAGAGACTTACAACCATGTAAATTTTCATATAATTCTAATAAGTAAAACTCAATAAAAACAGTCCGTAATTATGCCTTTCCGAATTTCGACCAAATCTAAGGCAGGAACTTTGAACTATGATAACTTTCAAACCGTACGTCCATTTTACCTCATTTTTGGTTCTATATGATCATATTAGAGAGGTGTACAATTCCTCTGAATTGCATCAAATTCTAACAATTATAACTCAGTGAGAACAGTTCGTAAAGTTCATGACGCAACTAGTTGTCTAAACAATCAAAAGTTCAATATTTCTTTTCAACACTCAATTCTTATTCTAACTTGTATTGAACTTAAAATAAATGATATTACCAAGAATTTCTGAGTGAGAAAACTCACCTTGTAAGTGTGAAGATTATTGTTGTGTGGTTGCTAAAATTATCCTTACTCTCTAGTATTTTGATTCTTGTTCTTCTTGCTTTCTTGGTATTTTTTACTCTTCTTTTCACTTGTTTTTTTCTGATTTTCTAACCTTTATGTTATGTACTTTGTTTGTGTGTAAATACAATGTATAAGTGGAGAGTTTTCTATAACCTATGGGAGGTGAAATGACAAGAGTTGGAGGGGAAATAAAAAGGGGGGAAGGGGGAATGGAAGGATGTACGTGCATGGTGCACTTCTGTTTTTTTTTTGTTTTTTTTTTCTTTTCTTATTTTCATTTCATCTATCTATTTATCCAACTTTAACACTAACTCTATCCCATGCAATTTATTCTTTGTTTTCTTATATATATATTTTTATTAACCCAACCACAACAATATGTTTTTTTTTTCCGGATTTCACAGTTGTCTCTGTGTTGGTGAATTGACGAATTGGAGAAATATTGTGTCGTTCGTTATTGATTGTGTTGGTTTCCATTTCTGTGTTGGTATTATTGTTGCGCTGCTGCTTTTTCTAGTAGTGATATTAATGGATTTCTATGATTGAGAAGACCATGGAGTATGAAATTTCTATGGTAGAGAAGACCATAGAGTAGGAAATATATATCGATAGGAGGATCGATGAGTTCTTAGCGACAAACAGATTGAGAATCAAGGGATACTTCGTCAGAGATAATATGGATTGAGTTGATGTTCAATTCAAAGATTCAAAGATTCAAAGAGTTATTCACAGGTTGATCAAGTGTTAATTGCCTGTTTTTATATGAGTAGCTCAGGATAGGGGAATCGATGAATTTCTAGCCGGAATTGGACTAGAAATTGAGGGAGACTCCGCTGCATATCTGAGCTTATTATGATAGCTTGCGTGATGAGAATCAAGAGATTCTCTAGTACAAGCGAGACTAGAGAACGAGGGGTTCTTGCCGCCATTTTACATAAGGAGAATCGAAATATTCTCTAGTCTGAGTGAGACTAGAGAACGAGTGGTTCTTCATTATTGTTGTGGGAGTTGAAGCTCACCTTTGCTGCATTGTGTTCTTGTTTTACCTCTTATTATTCTTGCTTAAGATCAGTAGGTTCTTATGAGCTTTGAAGTTACTGGAGATGCAGAATTGTGCACCACAAGGAGCTGTGTTGCTGCTCAATACTATGTTGCTGATATTAATACAGTGGTTGTAGATGAAACTGCTGCTGATATTTGCTTTTACCTACTGCAGCAGGACTGATTTTTGTTCCTACTTATTCCTGCTGCTGTAGGACTGATTGTTGTCTGTTGTTCAGTTAAGGAGAAATAATCAAATGTTGCTCCTGTTGTACGAGCACATTCTTTGAGAAATGCACCAAACAAGTATGAAATGCAGGGGCAGTTGTGTTGCTGCTGCTATTATTCTGTGACATATCTGGGCATACTGCTGCAGGTGCTACTGATATTGTCCTGTTCCTGTTCTTGAAAAAGATCTGTGCTGATGGAATAACTCACAAAATAAATTTTGAATTGTTATTTGTGCTGATGCTAATGCAGCAGACAACTACTGCTGGTCTTCAGGTGTTGCTACTACTGATATTAGTGTAGCTGCTGTTATTGTTAAAACTTGCTGGGATTAATATGCAGTGATATATAAAGCATTGTTGGAATTCTTGATGTTATTCACATTTCTTCTTGGTGTGTCTGATTGAGCTTCTTTGCTCCACATTATGTTATTCTTTGGTTACATTGTTGCTACCTTTAGTATAAGCTGCTTCTTGTTGAGAAAGGATTTGTTTCTTGCTTGTTGTGTTTTGCTACAATTTCTTGTTGGTAAGCATTGTTGGTCTTTGTTGTGCACTTTCAAGTAGGGCTGCACAAAACCTTCGGACCGGACCGGACCGAGGACCGAAATTCCAAAAAGGTCGGACCGAAGACTGGATCAAAAAATTCGGTCCGGTCCGGTCCAATATACATTAAAAACCAAAAAAAAAAACTCGGACCGGACCTGACCGAGGACCGAAATTTCAGAAACGTAGGACTGAAGACTGGATCGAAAAATTCGGTCCGGTCCGGTTCGGTCCAGGTTTTTTTTTCGGTTCGATCCATTTTTTGTGCAACCCTACTTTCAAGTGTAGCCAGCAGTAGAGGACACTGAGCTGACTCAGGCTCGACTTGCCCAACTGATAAATAAGAAGCCTCATTATTGATTTATTCTTTGGGATCTTGAAGTCTTTGATGCTGCGTATATTCTTTAGTCTTCTGCTTGATAAAGTGTTCTTCTTTGAAATTACTTGATTGAGCATGAACTGTTGAGGTTTCGTGTGGCTGTTGGGATGCGAACAGTAGATGGAACACTGGTGTGGTTGCTGTCTAGTATTGCTTCCAAGCTAGGACTGAAACCTTTATTTTCAGTGTCTAGCTTGAGGAGGGGGGATGTTGAGATATAACATATATATACATTGTGTATATATATATATATATATATATATATGCGTGTGGTTAGTTAGTTGGATATTAGTTGGTTATGAGTTCATTATAAGTTCTCATTAGATATTTTTTATTAGCTCATTAGATATTTTGGGGCTAGTTAGCCATTTATTATAAATAGGGACACTATTTTGTAATATTGGTTTGAGAGAGTTATAATTGAAAATCCCACAGAAGCTCATTTGAGCCCAAAACGTCTCTCTCCTTTCTCTGCTTCTCCCTCGTTTTCTCTTCACTGTTACTCGGTCTTCCTCTCTTCTTCCTTTCGTCTGCTTCTTCTCTTCACCGTTACTTGGATTAACTGAAAATTAACATGGTAACAGAGCGGGATTAACAGATCCGAAGCGTGACTATTGCCGCGATTAAGTTTCTCGATCGAAACTGAAATTTTATTGATGTTCTGAAAATTAAAAATTGTGAAGGAATTGATTATCGAGGAGCAGAATTGAAGGAACTGAAGAAAATCAGAAGCAATTGAAAACCTGAAAATCAAAATCGCGATGCGTTTCAAATACACGTTTTTCGTCTAAAAATCACAATTAAAGATCGAAACTTTGAATTCGAACTTCTGAGTTGTTCGTGATTCAAAGACAAGTGATTATCCACGAATCAATGCAATAGATATCGGAGATTCGATGATCCAGTTGGATTATACTTTGAAATTGAAGAAAAATCAAAATCGCTGAAAATGAAATTGCATCACGTATTTCTCTAATATTGAGGTAATATCTGTAGTATATCGATCGATTTTGTTGCGAGTGACAACATAATCGACAGAGAATCAAAGTCGATTCATCCTATTTTGTCTACTGTTTTTTATTATCGCATTTGTCGATTTAGTCGGATGAAGATGTTATCGTTTTCTGCGGATACACTCCGTCATTAACTGTCATTACGGCGACGAAGATCACCGGAATTCCAGTCTTTACTGAGTTGGATGAAATAGAAGAGAGTGTATTTCGAAGTTACATACAAATCTGTGTCTTGTGAATACTGTGAGTACTGTTGCGTTTCTGTGGTGGTGAATTGGTTCTATGTTGTTAAAGTTGTCTCTGTGTTGGTGAATTGACGAATTGGAGAAAAATTGTGTCGTTCGTTATTGATTGTGTTGGTTTCCATTTCTGTGTTGGTATTATTGTTGCGCTGCTGCTGTTTCTAGTAGTGATATTAATGGATTTATATGATTGAGAAGACCATAAAGTATGGAATTTCTATGGTAGAGAAGATCATAGAGTAGGAAATATCTATCGATAGGAGGATCGAGGAGTTCTTAGCGACAAATAGACTGAGAACCAAAGGATACTTCGTCGGAGATAATATGGATTGAGTTGAAGTTCAATTCAAAGATTCAAAGAGTTATTCACAGGTTGATCAAGTGTTAATTGCCTGTTTTTATATGAGTAGCTCAGGATAGGGGAATCGAGGAATTTCTAGCCGAAATTGGACTAGAAATTGAGGGAGACTCCGCTGCATATCCGAGCTTATTATGATAGCTTGCATGATGAGAATCGAGGGATTCTCTAGTCCAAGCGAGACTAGAGAACGAGGGGTTCTTGCCGCCATTTTACATAAGGAGAATCGAAATATTCTCTAGTCTGAGTGAGACTAGAGAACGAGTCGTTCTTCATTATTGTTGTGGGAGTTGAAGCTCCTGCTTGCTGCAGCTGTGTTGCTGTTTTTACATAATGTTATTGCTGCTTAAGATCAGTAGGTTCTTATGAGCTTTGAAGTTACTGGAGATGCAGAATTGTGCACCACAAGGAGCTGTGTTGCTGTTCAATACTATGTTGCTGATATTAATACAGTGGTTGTAGATGAAGTTGCTGCTGATATTTGCTTTTACCTACTGCAGCAGGACTGATTTTTGTTCCTACTTATTCCTGCTGCTGTAGGACTGATTGTTGTCTGTTGTTTAGTTAAGGAGAAATGATCAAATGTTGCTCCTGTTGTACGAGCACATTCTTTGAGAAAAGCACCAAACAAGTATGAAATGCAGGGGCAGTTGTGTTGCTGCTGCTATTATTCTGTAACATATCTGGGCATACTGCTGCAGGTGCTACTGATGTTGTCCTGTTCCTGTTCTTGCAAAAGATGTGCTGATGGAATAACTCACAAAATAAATTTCGAATTGCTATTTGTGCTGATGTTAATGCAGCAGACAACTACTGTAGTGTCTGCTGCTGGTCTTCAGGTGTTGCTACTACTGATATTAGTGTAGCTGTTGTTATTGTTAAAACTTGCTGGGATTAATATGCAGTGATATATAGAGCATTGTTGGGAATTCTTGATGTTATTACATTTATTCTTGGTGTGTCTGATTGAGCTTCTTCACATAATGTTGTTTAGTTACATTTGTTGCTACCTTTAGTATAAATGCTTCTGTTGAAAAGGATTGTTTCTTCTTGCAGTGTTTTGCTCTGTTGTTGTTGGTAAAGCTAACTGCTGGTCTTTGTTTGCACTTTCAAGTAGGGCTGCACAAAACCTTGGACCGGACCGGACCGAGGACCGAAATTCCAAAAAGGTCGGACCGAAGACTGGATCGAAAAATTCGGTCCGGTCCAATATACATTAAAAACCAAAAAAAAACTCGGACCGGACCTGACCGAGGACCGAAATTTCAGAAACGTAGGACCGAAGACCGGATCGAAAAATTATGTCCGGTCCGATTCGGTCCAGGGATTTTTTTCGGTTCGATCCATTTTTTGTGCAACCATACTTTCAAGTGTAGCCAGCAGTAGAGGACAATGAGCTGACTCAGGCTCGACTTGCCCAGCTGATAAATAAGAAGCCTCATTATTGATTTATTCTTTGGGATCTTGAAGTCTTTGATGCTTTGCGTATGTTATTAGTCTTCTTTGGCGATAAAGTGTTCTTCTTTGAAATTAACGATTGAGCATGAACTGTTGAGGTTTCGTGTGGCTGCTAGGATGCGAACAATAGATGGAACACTGGTGTGGTTGCTGTCTAGTATTGCTTCCAAGCTAGGACTGAAACCTTTGTTTTCAGTGCCTAGCTTGAGGAGGGGGGGTGTTGAGATATACCACATATATACATTGTGTATATATATATATGTGTGTGGTTAGTTAGTTGGATATTAGTTGGTTATGAGTTCATTATAAGTTCTCATTAGATATTTGTTAACACCCAATTTTGACCCTCCCGTCCAGTCATTAGCTATAAGATTAGACTAATTTTGTAAAATAATTTTTATGATTTTTTATAATAAAATGCAGCGATAAAACATTAAATACATACATAAATAAGCAATTTAATAATGGCACCGCATTTTACGTAGAGTACTAAGCACTTAGAGTCCCGCACCCGCATTAATTAATTTTAAGCTCTGTCAAACAATTCTTAAATAATTAATAAATACATAAAATAAATACGCAAAGCAATTTCATAACTTATTTTAAATAATAATGCACAATAATAAAGATCTTAAATAATAACGCCGCATTCTAAAATATTCAGCACTAATTAAATAACACGCCCCCATTTATTATTTAAGCACCTAAATAATTTAATCACATTAGTTTATTAATTTAATTAAACACTAATTAAATAGCACCTAAAACTAACACTTAATTAAATACCTAATACCTAAAAGATAACTACCCAGCCCACTACCTACCCAGCCCAACCCGCAAGGCCCAACTCACCCTTAGCCCTTATTTTTCCTTCCCATCGTCCAACAGCCCACACCCGCAGGCCCGCAACCCACTAGCCCCTTATACTTTATCAGCCCCCCCATCGTTCATAACCCAAGAGAAAGAAACCAAAAGAAAATGCAGCAAGAACCCTAGCAGCCTAAGACATCCGCCGCACCCCCCCTACGCACTCCACCTTCCCTGCCGAGATTCTCGCCTGAGAATCCGGCGAGTCACGCAACCATATCGTCCTTACCATAACGAGAACAACACGAATCAGCCCATAAAATTGTCCAAAATCCTTCAAATCATTTCCTTACCTTACCTGTTAAAATAGCACAAATCAGCCCTAAGGTTTACCTAATGGGGAACCCAAACCATGGCTATATAAGCACATGCAAAGGCAGATCGATAGGGGGAGCTCGGGCGAGGAGAGCAGGAAAATAGCAAATAAAAATTAAGGAAAAGAGCGATCGGCGGCAAAGAATCGTTTCTCCGACATAGGAATCCCATTAAGTATCCAGGGGAGTAGCATCCAAAAGAGAACGGGAGAGGAAGCAGAGAGGGGTCTACGGTAAAAGACATGTTAGTAACATAGCAATCTAGGAGACTTGACGGGAATAGATCCTGAGTTTTTACACAGAGGAACCCTCCTCTAAATCGAAAATTAGCAGGTCGAGGGGCAATAAAATCCTAAAAAATGGTAGGGAAGCAGCAAGAACACCGATTCAAAACCTTTTCTTCTTAGTCGCGGAAGTCAGTCGCAAACCAGTGAGTATTCTCAATAACAAGCTCCACATCGCTTTCAATCGCATCGCAATAACGTCAGTGGGCCGAAGCGACTTGATCTGTTGCCTCGGTTATTTGCGGAGAAGGTAAAATCAAATTCTTCTCAGTCCATTTTGTAGTACTGTATGTCTGTTTGTGATTAAACATGTATTGATTCATTCATATTTGTGAGGCATGAAGATGACGCTGGCCATCGTTACAATTATCTGTTAATCTGTTTATTGAGGCCTAAACATGCTGAGTTATATACTCTATGCCCCTTAGGCATTTGTTGTGTTCTATGTTAACTAGTTGACTTGCCATATATTCTATAACGTCCTGTCCTCACTGTGTCCTGTAGTGGTCTAGACACTGTTATGCCAAATGAATAACGTGGTGTGGTTCTGTTTGGTTTACAGATTTTGGTCCCTTCATGTCGGTTGTAGCATGTCTTCTATGTTTCAATAAGTCATGTATTCTTACGTCCCTGCTAGCATGTTGGTAGACTCGCTGTTTGTGAGTCCAGAGTAGTAAAAAAGAAAACACGATAGGAGGTTTCGTGTGCTTAGGTGTCACTTTCTACGTATGTGTCTCATCTTGTTAGGCTCAGAAAATATGGAAATCTGCTCTTATTGAATGTCTATGATGGTTAATGTGCCGATTGATTAATCCCGTTTTATCTTCGTGTTGGTTAAGACCACGCCTGGATTGGATCTCAATTATCATGTGCGATTAGGCTTATTGTAGTCAAAATTGAGGTAAAATTGGTTCTCATGGGTGTCAAGAATGGCAGGAAAATTGTTTGCATCTATTTGCGTGTCCATATTGTCTTTGTTGGTTTGTGATTCAAGTTTCCTTGTTAAAATTATGGTTGCATTTGTCAAAACACATGTAGGATCATGTAGTGAGATATATATAGGCTATAGTTGATGTGGGAATTGTTTTAGCAAACAGGGGACCTGGGAAGGGGCCTGAACTCGAGACGTCCATTCCATGACAAGTCAGGTCCATTGTTTACTGTGGTTGTTGATTCTGGCCTCTACAATCGTGCATTTTTGGATTGTTGTGGTTAATGATTGTATATCAATAGAAGAGCATGATCATTTCCTAGCTTAAAATATTATATGTGAGCATGTTTGCGGCATTTGCTAAGTCTGGATAGTGAGAATCCCTCATATTTTATGGTGTTCATAACATAAAGAATCTGTTTATTATGCCGGCACTGGTGTGGTATGTCTAGTTCGACCCCTGGTAAGGCATCTAAATGTATTGCCATCAAGTGAGAATTATTTTGACTAAACTGTTTTTAACAAATACAAATTTTATAAACAAAGGGGTCTAGGATATAAGGGATTTGAAGTTGGCGTACTGTTTGTTGTGGCATGTTTTGAGTTTATATCATTTATTTGGCTCTAAACGCGCACCGATATATTTGCCTAGTTTCAGGGATATTAAATGCATACATGGTGAAATGTAACTCATATGTGTCAATTTTTGGGTCAACGTCCATTTATTATGTTTGGTAAAATTGTGGACATGTACTAATCCTTATCTCTTTCTTTTTCTACATGAAATGCATCGGAGCCGAACGAAGAGTCTTATTACGAGACTCGTCACGAACCACACCTCATGAATGCCCGAATCTGTGTCCATCGCCTTCCGCTTCAAAATTCCAAAACAAAATAGGACAAGATGACGTTGTCATCCGTCTCAACTCCTCTTTAAATCTAATTGCCTCATTTTATGTCTTTATTTGTTTATTGCAATTTTATTATTTAACTTTGTAATTAATAGGAGAGCTAGTTCAATTAGTCTTTAAACATAAAAGGTGGGAAGATGATTTAGAATTAAATGCACTTCTAATCATTTATTTTAGGCTTGTCATTTTATATCTAATCTTTTGCCTAATCCTTAAAATTGCATATCTAAAACTAACGCACCATTTTTTTTGATTTCGCAGATAAATGCATATCTATAGTCCATAAATCGACTTTGCACCATAAACAATATAAATGCACACTTTAAAACTTTATAGCATTTTTATCAACATGCCTCCTTTTATAAAATATTTTGAAGCATCCTTTATATTTTCAAAACAAGCATTTTTAAACATAATAATTAACCCTAGGTTTGGCAGGACAACCGCAAGTTAGCGGATCTTAGAGGGTGGCTAACCCCTTCCCTCTAGATTAATAAAGAACCCTTACCCAGAATCTCATTAAGTTTAGCAGACCATTAAAATGGAGTTAATGTTTACTTTAAACTAGTTAACATTTAGGTGTCCTAATTCACCCAAATTAATTAGGTGACGACTCCGCGAACCCTTTTAGCATTTTAGCTTTAAGCCCCTTTTTTAGCCTTTTAGCACTACCCTTAGCACTTTTAACATTTTTAGCACACTTCTAGCAACCCTTTAACATTTAGCACCCTTTTGCACTTTTAGCATTTATTTTATTTCCTAACCTCTCTTATTAAGCAGGTTCGCTAGAAAAAATGTCGCGGTCGAAAAAGGGCGTGACAATATTTTTTATTAGCTCATTAGATATTTTGATTAGAGATATTTTGGGGCTAGTTAGCCATTTATTGTAAATAGGAACACTATTTTGTAATATTGGTTTGAGAGAGTTATAATTGAAAATCCCACAGTAGCTCATTTGAGCCCAAAACGTATCTCTCCTTTCTCTGCTTCTCCCTCGTCTTCTCTTCACTGTTACTCGATCTTCCTCTCTTCTTCCTTTCGTCCGCTTCTTCTCTGTTACTTGGACTAACTAAAAATTAACGAGGTTATTGTCCTTTTTTAAAATTCTGAACCCACAAACCTCAAATTTTGGCTCGCCTCTGATAACGGGTAATTTGTCGGAATAAAGAGTTGTGGTACTGGTACAACAACGAAACGTTTGAGGAAATGCCTTCAAGTTGAATTGCAAAAAGATGTAGAAAAAGGGGATAAGAAACTGCAAAATGAAAGAGGAACTTGGTTGTATTTACCAGTGACATGATACTAAAACATGCCATATATATCCATCTCATAACTAAAAGGACTAATAAATAGCAAAACACAGTTGGACAAATGTGTGAAAGGTCAACTAGATTGATGTAATGAGGCTTAAAAATGTGACTGCGTTATGGACAGAGTTAATTAGATTCTTGAGTATTCACAACAAAAATAAAGCATATATCTGACCAACGAAGAAAGTCTTATCGAATTTATTTTGATGGGGAATCAATTATCTGAGAATGGTATAGGGAGTTATTGCAGTACGTAGTTAATTAAATAGGATGTATGATAGATTTGTGAGTCTAAAACTCCTTTTGATGTACGGAAAATAGCAAACTATCATTATAAGTGCTAGAAAAGGATAATCAATTATGTGTTACAATAGACTTGATGTCAACAAAAGTTGTGGCAACAATTATGTTTGGCGGTCTTGATCTTTATACTTGAATTCGTCTTTAATCTTCCGCCTTGGATCTTCGTTCAAGTATCAGCAAGCTCCTTGAATGTTGGTAATCTGAAACTGATAGACACTAAAAAATTGGATTGCTGAGTCGACTGAATTCTCAATCTTTCCTTAAGACAATATTGCCCGTATACATGCTTTGTACGGATGAGTTGCAATTTGCCCCCCAAGATAAAACAACATAATATTACTTGTGCAAATCAAACACTCATGATCCTGGCGAAGATACAAACACGAAACAATTGCTAAAGAATGAAAAAGAAGAACTTGTTATTGAACTAGGAAGAACTTATAGAAACATGTATTATATGTGTGTTCTTCCTCTATTTTTTGTGTTTAGTATTCTCATGTTGTGTAGTGTATATTATCTCTACTCAAATCTGAAATAAGGAATGATTATATAGTGTTTAAGGATGAGGAGATGTGTTAATGGGGTGTTAAGAGGGCTGTTAATGGACACCATAAAGACCATAAACGTTGTGGCATAAGTGCCAAACGTTTTAGCAAGTAATGACCATCAATTATGACTTATTACCGTTGCCTGGGAGCTCACTGGATAATTTGCGTCGCGGCTCTGGTCACGAGGCACCGCGACCCTTGCAGAAATTATCTTCCAGAAACTTCAGGGACCAAACTGTAAATATAATAAAGTTTAGGATCGAAAAAGATAATATCAGAAGCAGCCCAACATCCCCGCAGTCCGCGACCCGACCCGATGGTGGCGCACGGGTGGGCCTAGTCTCGAACCCAAGCACACCTAGGTCCTCCCTCCTTCAAACACACGGGTTACCCCTTGGGGTCCCAATCCCTTATTCAGTTTAGAGACTTATAACATGAACAATTCTTCCCTTTCCTACCGATGTGGTAGATTTGTCTCACACCACTCTTCCATGTCTCAAACACCTTACTTTGTGGACCAATATCTCTTCCATTTCTCAATGGAATTTGACGATTCTTGGCCCTACGGTCATCTACTAACTTAGTAGATTACACACGTGTAAAGAACTAGGTTCTCCAACATGTGGAACCATGATTTTTAAGTCATTAAAGATGGGCGGACCCAACCTCCACCAAAGGCAAATTTTCAACAATCCCCTCTTGGAAGAGATTTTGGTGCACACACATGGTGCTTTCTTTCAGCAATCTTTCAGCGGATATATGTTGCATCTGGAGAGGTAGCCGAAGCTTTGAACCTTCCATAGTAGAATACCATCGGACATATTTACTGCGCGGTGAACATGATGTCTTGAACCGTCAGTATTTAGTATATGCCAAGACAATGATACCAACACAACAACTCTCCATTACTTGTATTCTCCTTATAGTTTTGTCTGCTACTGGCCATGGACACTCTTGGATTCTTAAGTGCGTTAATTTGAGATGGATCTTTCTCGCACTTAAATAGGTGGTCTCCTATAAAGTATCCTGCTATACCCCACATTACAAGTGTTGGGCACCATTAAAAGTTTCCACAAACCTAACCTCAACCATTGAGGATCTTTTAAAGGTTTTGGAATCTTAACCTTTACCCACGCTGCAGGTAACACTTAATGTCTATCACGGGAACGACCTTGGATTTGAATCACTATCCGAAGTGCTCTTGCTTCCACCGAAGCGCTCAACTGAACCTTTACAGTTTAGTTTTCCCATTGAACCTTATTCCCGGGATCTCCAGTTTGTAAGGTTGGGTGTCCATATATCAGTTCGTATTGATTGAGTTTTAAACCATTCCCCTAGACAGGAAGAACTATTGATCTTCGGGTATCCTTTTTGTCAAAGGGTCTGCTATATCCTTTGATAATGTGTCACCCGATCAACTGATATACGGTCTTATGTCTGCGACATAGAAACTGTCATTCGTTCTCTCATAGTGTCAAACTAGAGCAGTCACGAGTTACTCCCAAGATGGGACATCCTCTAAGAGGTCGTGAAGTTACTCAACTTATTGTCATGTTTTGTGCAAAGCCATGAACTCCGATTCCGTGAATCGTCTGATGCAAGGTTTAGCGGTTTCAACGGGGTAAATACATTCAAAAGGGAGAAATTTTAGCCGACGGTGCTGCAACGGTTGGTGGTAAACTTTCTTTATTTCAATTTTCTATTCAATTCAAAATTAAAATTGAAGTATGATACTTTTGTGATATCTGATAATTCTCTGGTTCAGGAGGGCAGGACACGAGACTTAGAAATTTGATGTTATTTATTTTGCTTAGAGGATTTTCCTAAGACACACCATGCACATTGGTGTTCTTCAGGTCTTATGTCCAGTTTGCATCATTTTGTTCTCCCAGAACCACTGGACATCCAGACTACCATAAGTTATAGATAAACGAATAGTTCAGATGTCGTCACATCTGATTTAACGCCTTCTGTTGATCATTTTCAGAATCACAAGTGAACCTTAGTTCCACTGATCTTCTTTTATGAACCAATACCAGGTCAATTGCAGTGTGGCCTGAGCATATCCCTCTTGGCATATGGGTGCACCATGATTCCAATCAACTCTATGATTCAAATCCAATGGTGACTTCAACGAGACTGTCGAACTCATCATATATGAGTTTGGAATAAGACCTGTTAGATGTCTTAGGGATTCCAACTCCTAAGTTGTCATCTGTAGTACCCATATCCTTTCATGTTGAAAACATATATTTGAGGAGATTTCATGCCAATACTTTAGGCTTGTTTCAGTCGGCACATAGATTTGACAAGCCAACAGACTTTCTTCTCTTTTCTGGAACCACAAACCCCTCGGGTTATTCCGTATTCTTTTCTTCTTCCACTTTCGGATTTTTGGTTTTTTCAACTGTTGGCTTTCTAACTTCAGAGTCAATGTTTCTGTAGTCAGATTCATTGTTTTTGTTTTATCTGAAACTTCCAGGACCAAAATGTAGACATTTTCGGGACCATAAAGGAATTTCAGGAATAAGCCCAACATTCCTCAAACCCAACTCTCTGGTTAGGAAGGCTGTCTTAACATCCATGTCATGTAGGACTGTAGTGGCCCTGGATATTATGCTATTCACATAGGAACACATGTCCTGGTAGCCGAGGCATTATACTTGTCAATAGATTCATCTAATGTATACTCAACTTGAGTATCCACTTTTACAACCCAAAGGTTCTTTTCCCGGAGGAAGATCAACCATAACATAAGTATGGTTCTATCTGACGGAATCTATTTCTCTGTTTTTAGCTTCTTTCCAAAGCGATGCTTTTGGAGTTGACAATTCTTAGTTAATTGTTCATGGTTCATTTCAACTATACAAGCTATAAGGCCTGAAACAAGTCTTTGTCCCCTCTTTTGCTCCGGTTTGGTTCAACATCTAGAATCCATGAGTTCTGTAGATCTGGAACATTAAGTTCCGGATAGTCAGCAACTTCTGAGTCTTGTAGATTTGGAACGTATAGTTCCGTACAATCAGGACCTCCTGGGTTTTTGTTAACCTCGAGCAAACACTTCCTTTTCCTTCTTAAGGAAAGATCACTTCAAAGAGTTCAACATTATTTGACACCAAGGTGCGACACGCACTACTGTTATTTGCAGATCTAGTGGATATGCAATCTATAGTCGTAGGTCCAACTTGACCTATTTTGTCTTAGGTGTTTCAACCCTTGTCCACACCATCCCATATCACAACATTTGTATATGAGATCTTTTCCATATATCACATGGAGGGTTATTCTTATCCTTACGCGGAGTTCTATTAAGAATCGCATTAGCGGTAAGGATCGCCTTGCCCCACATGTCTTGAGCATACGGATTTGTGCCTGGCTAACACCATTAGTCTGAGGTGAGTAACGAGCAGTCGTTTGATCAATGATGTTTCGCATTCTCCCCCTCTATCACTACGAATTTATTAATCCGTAGAATTTCCAACTTTTGCTTTCAAAGCTTTGCGGCCTTGCCTGAGAGGCGTCGCGACTCCTGATTCTCAGTAGCAATCCAGGCTTTAAGATCCGCAGCTCTTGGTGGAGGCGCCGCGGTGCTTCCCATCGATGGCTCTTGGAACACGACAACATTTAGAGCGGCCTGTAGGCGCGCGACTCTGGCGAGGAAGCGCCGCGTGCCATGGATCCTTGACGTTTCTGACTCGTTTCATCTTTGTTCTACCCAAAGGATACAATACGTTGTATTCTCATCAATAAAGATCACAACGTACTTGTCTCCCCCCTCTATTTGTGCAAACTTTAACTCACCCATGTAGGTGTTACTAAGTTATAGAGGAGCGGTACTTTCTTCGACGGAACAGAAAGGTGATTTTGTCTCTTTGCCTACCTCACATTCATTTGAGGGTTTATGTCGACAGACGACACCAATTTCAACTTCGTTAGCTTTTGAACGGCTTTTTATTTAACGTGTCTTAATCTATGATGGCATAGATGTACGGATTACAAAATATATCATCCACTTGGCTACAATTTTACTGTACCGTGTTTGGTTGTTATCTACCTGCGGGACATGAGGCAAAAAACTCAAGCCATATTGTCCAACAGCGTCCTTGACACCAAGTTTAGGACATGTATCACTCGTTTAAGAGTGATCTCATTCCTTAAGTCCTTTTGAGGACAACCTCTTCAACTTCTTCTAGTTTAAAGGTAGCGTTGCTTCACATGAACAACCTTTTACCCGTGGTTAGGGCGTAACTGGATCATATGTGATCTAGACTCTCTGGCCCACTCTAGTTGCCTTGGCAGACTGAGTGTCCAATTTCTTTCCTGCCTTTCTTTTGGCCTTCAGATCTATTGAGATCTGGTAACTCTGAACCACTCCAGTCTCCCGTAGGATTTGTATGACTGAGTATACAATATCGTCATGGCATTTGATGGATATGGCCTACTCTAGTCGCCCGTAGACTTTGTATGACTGAGTGTCCGCTACTATCCTGTCAAAAAACGGATCTTCTGTTGTAGATGGTGACAGGATTGTCACTAGTCCTCTAGTCCTTGTATTTAGTCCTCTTCCTTGCTTAGGATTGTCCATAAATTTAATTTATTACAATCTAAGTCCATATCTTTTAGGCAGTTGTTTATAACAGTCCAATATTTAAATGGGAAGGAAAGTGAGATTAAACTCCTGAATTTAAGGCGTAAGGAATATAATTTTCTTGAAACATTTTCATCTTCATATCCTTACTTTACTCATTTTATTCAGACGTGGTTTAATCTCCTTATTGACAAAGAAGAAAAGTTTACCTAACTCATCTTTTGATTCCTTGTCTGGGACAGGTGTAGCCCTTCGGCTATGAGATAGACCATCATTTTCAACCTTCTCCTTTTGTCCCAATTGATGTCCTCCACCGGGCGCTTGTTTCCACCATTCTCGGGAGCGGTGACAACAACTCTTCTTTGATCCTTAGCCTTGCCAACATGACTATCAGCAGTATCTTCAAGTTCAGGATCACAGAGATCTCCCTTTTGACAGAAATAGATTTGTAGCTATCGTCAAAGGGAGATCCAAAACTAGGACCAGATCTGTTGACAGAGACAGTGTTTGAACTGTTTATAGAACTGTCAATGTAACTGGTTTCAACAAGAAAGCCACAACCAGATTTGGGAGTATTCTGGTGGCAAACATCTTTCTAGCACTATTACAGATATTGTCTTAAGCTTGCGAGTCTAAAACTCCTTTTGATGTACGGAAAATAGCAAACTATTATTACAAGTGCTAGGAAAGGATAATCAATTATGTGTTACAATAGACTTGATGCCAACAAAAGTTGTGGCAATAATTATGTTTGGTGGTCTTGATCTTTATACTTGAATTCGTCTTTAATCTTACGCCTTAGATCTTCGTTCCAGGTTTAGCAAGCTCCTTGAATGTTGGTAATCTGAAACTGATAGACACTAAAATATTGGGTTGCTGAGTCGACTAAATTCTCAATCTTTCCTTAAGACAATATTGCCAGTATACATGCTTTGTACAGATGAGTTGCAATTTGTCTCCCAAGATAAAACAACATAATATAACTTGTGCAAAGCAAACACTCGTGATCCTGGAGAAGATACAAACACGAAATAATTGCTAAAGAATGAAAAAGAAGAACTTGTTCTTGAACTAGGAAGAACTTATAAAAACATGTATTCTATGTGTGTTCTTCCTCTATTTTTTGTGTTTAGTATTCTCATGTTGTGTAGTGTATATTATCTCTACTCAAATCTGAAATAAGGAATGATTATATAGTGTTTAAGGATGAGGAAAGGTGTTAATGGGGTGTTAAGAGGGTTGTTAATGGACACTATAAAGACCATAAACGTTGTGGCATAAATTCCAAACGTTTTAGCAAGTAATGGCCATCAATTCTGACTTATAACCGATGTCTGGGAGCTCACTGGAAAATTTGCGTCGCGGCTCTGGTCACGAGGCACCGCGGCCCTTTCAGAAATTGTCTTCCAGAATCTTCAGGGACCAAACTGTAAATATAATAAAGTCTGGGGTCCAAAAAGATAATATCAGAAGTAGCCCAACAACCCCGCAGCCCGCGACCCTACTCAGTGGTGGCGCGCGTTTGGGCCTAGTCTCGAACCCAAGCACACCTAAGTCCTCCCTCCTTCAAACACATGGGTTACCCCTTGGGGTCCCAATCCTTTATTCAGTTTAGAGACTTATAACATGAACAATTCTTCCCTTTCCTACCGATGTGGTAGATTTGTCTCACAGTACTCTTCCATGTCTCAAACACCTTACTTCGTGGACCAATATCTCTTCCATTTCTCAATGGAATTTGACGATTCTTGGCCCTACGGCCATCTACTAACTTAGTAGATTACACACGTGTAAAGAACCAGGTTCTCCAACATGTGGAACCATGATATTTAAGTCATTAAAGATGAGCGTACCCAACCTCCACCAAAGACAAATTTTCAACAAGATTTTCTGTTGAAATCTTGTTGCATCAATAGTTCTCATTTCTTCTATTCAAAATAGTGGAAACCATAAATTAGAGGGTTTATATTGTAGTTATTAGAGAGATGTGCATGCATGCATGTGTACAATTGAAATGTACGTAGTAACGAAGTAGAACCTGGCCACTTATCACATGGCAATTGGAGTCATGAGAGGAAGAGGAATACTAATAATAATAATATAATTAAGTAGTCCCCCAAGAATGAATCACGTTATTTGCGTCAACTTGGAAGCGCTTTAATTTGGTGTTAGTGCAGCATAATATGCTCCCACGTCTAACGCTGCTGCACGTTCATCCCCATTAATTGCTCATTGCACCTTTTGACTTTCTCAAAGATTATCATGTGCCTAAGCCTAATCAATCTGTTAGCGAATATTCTTTAAATATTCACAGTATATATTATATTTATTAGTATCATATATTTAAGATAACTTAGGATTCTTACTGTATTAAGAATCACCTTTATATAATCCCCTCTCGGCCGCCGCCAATCCCCCCCACTGCGGTGCCTTCTCTTTCGGAATTTCTAACCTGTGGCTATTGTTAGGCGATTTACAAATGCTCACGCAAGTGCACGTATCGTTCACAAGTAATATAGTCTGTAAGACTGAATATCGTCCACAGAGACTGGTTACCAAGTACCGAACTTCTAAATTTTGGTTTTTATTTGGCAATCGATAAATGGTTTGGTTTTGTACTAAGGACTATCATTAAAGTGAAGTGCAGGAAACTAGACTAGATTTATAATACTAAAGGTTTATAACAGTTATGAAGGGAATAGAGCTTTCAATCTCCTCGACTATCCATTCTTTCTTGTGTTAATGCAATGCTAATGATTCTCCTTCTTATTAAGATAGCAGATTAACTAGTCTGTCATCATATTCCGGTTAGGATATATGAGAGCTCAATCTTGTGCAGAAACCTTCTATATTTCTATGATAGATTTTACCACACAAGAGGATTAAGAACAGTAACCTTAAACACTACGCAAGTATCGGGGTACTTTCGTCCACGATTTTAACCTATGTCTAAACAATTACAGCATATTCAAATCTCTCCTCTCGGTTCTTGATTTGAAATCATATAGGTAATGATAATTAGTAGCTAATTAATTATCAAGCAATCAAAGTAATATTGAATAGATCTTAATACGCTGAAGAAGAAATCATTAACTAATGTATTAACTATATGAACGAGTTTCAAGAAGATTCGATGGAAACCCTACTAAAGTAATTAGCTCCTAGCCATGAACATGCTAAGAACTAATACAATCCAACAATAACTGAAATAAATACAGAGAAAAGAAAAATACTGTGAACTAAAGTCCCAATTGTGGCCTCCAAATCTGCCCTCGATGATGTTGTGTATGAGAATGTACAAAAACTCCTCTCTTAGATTAATCCCTAGGGCTTAAGTATGCTTCAAAATTTCATGCCCGATGGACCCTTCTGTCCCTGGCCAATTTCGCCTCGGACCGAAAATTTATGCACGCGCGTGCCGAAAGTTCTCGACCTCACGAGAGTTCGCAGCTGCATCATCGACCCGTCTGCTGATCTTTGCTTTGCCTTCGTCAGAATTTCCAGTTTTTAGCCTTTTTGCCTCTGGAACCTCCTTTTATGCCCATTTTTCGTTCCTTTTCTTCATTTCGACATTTTGGACTGCTGTGACTCAAAAGAAAGAAAAACAAGCCTAATATTATACTAAACTCAACAAAAGTGGGTAAAATACAAATAAAAAATGACTCAAAATAGGTATATGAAATATGCCTAACAAACCCCCAAACTTGAATTTTGCTCGCCCTCGAGCAAAGAACATAACAAAACAAAGAAACAAAAATAAAAATACTCAAAGACTCAAATCGCACAGCTGCGCAAGGTTACTTTGCAAAAGCATGAAAGTTAGTGGGATAATATGTTGAAACATGTTTGACATGAATATATAACAATCTAGAATTTCAAGCCAGATATTTCTCAAATTCAGTTCAATCATAATCAATGGAAATATGAATACTAAACCATGCATGTCAATTTCATTTAGTTCTATGGGTCTGTTTACTTGCTATTCTCCACTAATCATGGACATATATTCTAGAGATCTTTAGGACTTTTCAGGTTGTAATGTAGGGTTAGGCAGGGGTAGGTAAAAGTGGGCATTTAGGCTCAATTTACGTACCATAAGCGTTTTTCTCATTCAATCATCTCGTCCTTCTTTTTGGTATTCTTTTCAGTTCATACCTATCACTCCCCTTTTCTCTTTTTGAGAGTCTGAAACATATTCACATAGGCACCCCCAAACTTAAGCTTTTATATTTCTTTCATTGGGGTGCATCAATTTTTCACTCTCTTTTTGTATTTCTTTTTCACTTTTTTTCATCCCAATTTTTCAATTAAAGCTTATGGCACACAATAGATTCATGGGGTGTCAAAGAAAACAACTTATCTTAGGCTCAAAGGGGCTGACTAGGGATACATTTTAGTGCAAGGTAGGTAGTGAATGGTAAGAAGGGCTAACAAAGAAATGCCTGAGTCATCTTCCTAACATATATGTCCTAATTATTTCGCTTCAAATAACAAACAAACAAACGTCATAGATATTTTCAATAGACATGCATAAGCTAAGCGCAAATATCCCAAACAATCATATTTTCATGAATTTTTGGCATATCTAACTTGAGCACACATATTTTTAGCCTCTAATTCTATTACATTATCCCACTTAATTCACTAGACATTTTCAGCAACTATAGCATGCATGATCATAAAAAAATTATGACTCAACAAAAACACACAAAAATAATTCAAAAAGACTCACAAAAAAAGACTAAACACCTAAATAAAATAAAAACTCCACCCCAAACATAAACTACACATTTTCCCAAATGTGTAAAAGACCCAAGGATTAAAATGGGATAACTTACAGACAATAGCGGTTCAAAATGGCGGTGGTGGCAGTGGTGGGTAATGCATGGTCCATTGATCGAACCTGGAGCTCAAACCATCAACATGTTGGGTCAAGTTGTCTAGGCTCTGCATCATCCTCTGTTGATTCATGAGCATCTGCTCCATCATTGACATTGGAGGCTCCAAGGCCAGGGGAGGCTGATGGTTGCTTTCGCCTGCCTCATTGTGTGCCTCTGCCTCAAACTCCTCCTCATCCATGGCTGCTGGCTCTGCTACTGCTGGGCCTCTTCCCCTGGCTGCTGGGCGTGGGTCAAGGAAGGAGTGCACTAAACTGTAGGTCACAGTCGACTGACTCTTCTCTAGGATATTAGTGGCGAATGTTGGGATTCCATGCCTTTCACATAAGGCAGTGATGAGTGAACCATGTCCCAATCCGCCCGTAGTAGTCAGCCTACTAATCTTCCCTATGCTCTGCACTACTTCTCTTTCCACATCAATTGTCATGCCCCTCATAATGCCATAAATGAGCTTGATCATGTCTGAAGGCACATTTGTGAAATAAGTTGACGGGATCAAGCGTGCACTTACGAAATATAGCCATCCTTTGGTTGTTCTATTAAATTGGCAGCGGGCAAGTCTCCTGGATCCATTGCGGACAAAACTAAACTCAGTGCATGGGTAGCACAATGTCTGCACAACTTCATCATACATGATGTGGTTGACGTTTCGTGACCAATTTCTGAAATGGTTCGGATTATCGCCCCGGTCCTCCACATCAAGGAAATTCTAAACTTTGGTTTCTATTTGGCAATCGATAAATGGTTTGGTTTTGTACTAAGGACTATCATTAAAGTGAAGTGCAGGAAACTAGACTAGATTTATAATACTAAAGGTTTATAACAGTTATGAAGGGAATATGGTTTCCAATCTCCTTGACTATCCACTCTTTCTCGTGTTAATGCAATGCTAATGATTCTCCTTCTTATTAAGATAGCATGTTAACTAGTCTGTCATCATATTCCGGTTAGGATATACGGGAGCTCAATCTTGTGCAGAAACCTTCTATATTTCTATGATATATTTTACCACACAAGAGGATTAAGAACAGTAACCTTAAACACTACACAAGTATCGGGGTACTTTCGTCCACGATTTTAACCTGTGTCTAAATAATTACAGCATATTCAAATCTCTCCTCTCGGTTCTTGATTTGAAATCATATAGGTAATGATAATTAGTAATGAAAAACAAGCCTAATACTATACTAAACTCAACAAAAGTGGGTAAAATACAAATAAAAAATGACTCAAAATAGGTATATGAAATATGCCTAACAGCTATCATGTCTCCTCCCACTTCTTCTAAATCTAATGGTTCTACCTCTGGCATAGATGACACCCCACTTTCCTCCACAAAGTCATCTTTTCATCCGGCTTTTGCTGTCAAAAACATCAAGAATTATGTCTCTATTATTCTTGATCAAGAAGACTGTCAATATTCTATGTGGGTGGAACTGTTTTATATTCATGCTTGTGCGTACAACGAGCTAGACCATATTGATGCGTCAATCCCTCACCCATCTGACATTGATGATTCAACATGGCGTCGTCTTGACGCTATCGTCAAACAATGGATCTATGGTACTATCTCTAAGGACTTGATGTGCACTATCCTGAAAACAGGTGATTCGGCACGCGAACTTTGGGTACGCTTGGAGGAAATTTTTTCAGGATAACAAAAATACCAGGGCGGTGTATTTAGAGGAGCGGTTCAACAACACCCACCTTGATAATTTTAATAACATGACTGAATACTGCAAGCAACTGAAACTTATTGCTGACCAACTCTCTCATGTTGGGACATCTGTTTCTTAGACTAAGATGGTACTATAACTTGTTGTAGGATTACCAAAGGGGGAATATGATACTCTTGCAGCAATAATTCAACAGGTTGATCCACTTCCATCTTTCAACAAGGCACGTTCTCAATTGTTGTTGGAAGAAACACGACGTGCTAAACAGGATGAGCACAATAAAAAAACATTAGCCGTTGAAAAATTGCAGTCGCCGACCACTGATCCACCACCGTTGGACCATCAGCAGCAGCAGAACCGCGGTGGAGGCAGAGGCAACAGAGGTCGCGGATAAGGAAACAAGGAAAAGGGTCGAGGCAAAGAAAAACACAAGGCGGCAAAGATACGCCTTGCCGCCTCGATGGGTGAATACCCGGCAAAGATGGCGAATGTCGGTAGTAGTGGTGGCCTCACCCAAAGAACCGGGCCTAGTTTCAGCAGCAGTGGCGGCCCAGTATCCTCGGTCCAACACCAGCATATATCTCTCAACAGTCCATCTCGATGTCACCAACAGCTTCTTTAGCTTGGCCAGATGCAACCCACTGATTTGGGCCAAGCTTTCAACACACTCTACAACCGTCTGATAATAATTGGCATATGGACTCCGGAGCCACATCACACCTGACCAACTCTTCAGGTAATTTCTTCCAACTGTTTCAGTTAAAGTATCCTCAATACATTATTGTTGACAATGCTCACCGCATTCCAATTACAGGTTATGGCAATACACAAATCAAAAATTCACATCCACCCTTCTCACTTAACCATGTCCTCTACGCCCCTCAAATTATTAAAATTTGATATCTGTTAGGAAATTCACTCGTAATAATTGGGTGTCTGTAGATTTTGACCCTTTTGGTTTCTCTGTGAAGGATCTCAATACGGGAATAATTCTTACTCGATGCAATAGTGTGGGAGACCTCTACCCCTTCACAAACTCTTCCGCTGTCAGAACTCAACAACCAGTCTCCCTTGTTGCATTATCTCCATCCACCTGGCACAATAGGTTTGGGCATCCATGAGATCATATTTTTTCTTTTCTTAGAAACAATCAGGGTATTAAATGTAATAATGAGAAACTTGCCCAACATTGTTTTTCTTGTCCGCTTGGCAAGCATACTCGTCTTCCTTTCATGTCTTCAATGAATATTACAGTTTCACCATTTGACATTGTTCATGCTGACTTGTGGACCTCTCATGTTGTTAGCTCTCTAGATCATAAATTCTATCTTGTGTTATTGAATGATTTCTCACATTTTGTATGGATTTATCCTCTAAAATTCAAATATAAAGTTTTTGCTAAATTTCTTGAGTTTCACTGATTTATTAAAAGTCAGTTTGAAAAATCCATCAAATCATTTCAATGTGATAACAGACGTGAATTTAATAATTCGGCTTTCCATAATTTTTTCTCCCAACAAGGCATGTTGTTCCGCTTCTCTTGTCCTCACACCTCACCTCAAAATGGTAAAGTTGAACGAATTATTCGCATTATTAATAACATGGTCCGTACCCTCCTATTTCATGCCTGTCTGCCATCATCTTTCTGGGTCTATGCTGTCAAAATGGTAAAATACCTTTTAAATATTTTACCTACTAGCACATTACAAAACAAGACCCCCACGAACATTCTATATCGTAGAACCCCTTCTTATGACCACCTACAGATCTTCGGTTGTCTGTGCTATCCCAATCTTACCTCCACCACTCCTCATAAGTTGGCTCCTCGAACTACACCCTGTGTATTCCTCGGTTTCCCACCCAACCATAGGGGTTATCTGTGCTATGACTTGTCCACTCGTAAAATTCACATCTCTCGTCACGTCACGTTCAATGAGACGATATTTCTGTTTTCAAACCCTCGGAAATATCGGAAACCAGACTACTCATTTCTTGATGAACTAGTCATATCCCCAACCATTATAAGTCAGCTTACCCAAATTTCAACTTCAAAACCACGGTCCACAGTGGATGCACTGTGGTTCCATCCTTCCAGTGAGCCCCCTCTTCATGCAGAACTTTTAGCACCGCGGACCCTCGAGGATGCACCGCGGTGCCTGCCTTCCAGTGAGCCCCCTTTTTCTGCAGAACTTTTAGCATCGCGGTCCCTCGAGGATGCACCGCGGTGCCCATCTTCCAGTGAGTTCACTACTCCTCCCTCGCCTTCAGCACCGTCCTCGAGGATGCGCGCGCCACCCTTCCAGTGAACTAACCTCTGAACCTGTCACTTCAACAATGCCACCACCCAATGTCCCCAGTCACCAAATGGAAACTCGTGCCAAACACGGGATTTTCAAACCTAAATTTCAGTACCTGTCTATCCAAACCATTTCTCCACTCCCAAAGAACCCCAAATTGACCAAACTTGACCCTAATTGGAATGCAACCATGTCTGAGGAATATAATGCTTTAACTAAGCAGCATACTTGAGATCTTGTCCCTAGACCAGAGGGGGTGAATGTGATCAGATGTTTGTGGCTTTTTCATCACAAATTCAGAGATATTGGGGTTTTGGAATGCTACAAGGCTAGACTTGTGGCAAATGACACTAATCAGCAGGAGGGCATTGACTGTGGTGATACATTTAGCCCGATTGTTAAACCGGCTACGATTCATACTGTTCTTAGCATTGTTATGGGTAAGAAGTGGCCGATTCATCAGCTGGATGTCAAAAATGCATTTCTTCATGGGGATTTGAAAGAAATTGTATACATGCATCAGCCACCTAGTTTTGTTCATCCGACTGTTCCTCATTATGTCTGTCATCTCAAAAAGTCACTCTATGGTCTAAAGCAGGTACCTCGTGCTTGGTATGACCAGTTTGCCAGGTATATTATGCAGGTTGGGTTTATTTGCAGCAGTTGTGACATCTCTCTGTTCATTTTTCATCATGGTAGTGACATCGCTTACTTGTTATTATATGTTGATGACATTGTTCTCACTGTCTCATCTGATAAGTTGAAAAATGACATTATTGCTCTTCTCAAAACTGAATTTGCTATGACTAATTTGGGAAAGCTGAGTTACTTCTTGGGTAATCAGTCACTAGATCTGCAGATACTATGTTTCTGAGTCAGCGTAAGTATGCAGAAGAAATTGTGTTCAGAGCTAAGATGTCGAATTGCAAGGCTATGCCTACTCCCGTTGATTCGAAATCCAAGCTCAGTGCTTCTGAGGGTGATCCAGTATCTAATCCTACTCTCTATCGAAGTCTTGAAGGTGCTCTTCAGTACATCACTTTCACCAGGCCCGACATTTCATATGTCGTCCAGCAGGTGTGTCTGTTCATGCATGCTCCGAGGGAACCTCATTTTGCTTCTCTTAAGCGTATTATCAGATACATTAAGGGCACTCCTGACTATGGGTTGCATCTCTACCCCTCCGCTCCGAACAAGTTACTTTCCTACACAGATGCTGATTGGGCAGGGTGCCTGGACACGAGACGCTCTACTTCAGGCTATTGTATGTTCTTAGGGGATAATCTGATCTCTTGGTCTGCCAAAAGACAAGCCACGTTATCCCGATCCAGTGCCGAAGCAGAGTATAGGGGTATTGCTAATGTAGTTGCTGAGATCTGTTGAATCTGGAATCTCCTCTTGGAGCTGAGTTGTCCATTGTGTAAGGCATCTATAGTCTATTGTGATAACATATCTGCTATCTATATGTCTCATAATTCGGTCCAGCATCAGCGGACCAAACATATTGAGATGGATATTCATTTTGTTCGTGAGAAGGTGGCACGTGGTCTTGTCAAAATTGTACATGTACCTTCCTCTTATCAATATGCAGACATCTTCACAAAAAGATTACCCAGACAACTGTTCACAGACTTCAGATCCAGCCTGAGCATTCGGTCTCCTCCCGCTCCGTCTGAGGGGGTGTGTTAGCGAATATTCTTCAAATATTCACAGTATATATTGTATTTATTAGTATCATGTATTTAAGGTAACTTAGGATTCTTACTGTATTAAGAATCACTTTTGTACAACTATATATATTGTGATTAATGAAAGAAATCAGTAAGGAAAATTATTCCTAACATCTTACACAATCATTAATTCTTGAAAATTCGTGTAAAAGTTGCTAATTCGACGGGGCTCGAGAATTGATGTGTATTCGAATCATAGGAGCTAGCAATCGTCGATATGCTCATATTGGTGACGTTATTGTTGTTGTGATCAAAGAAGCAGTACCAAATATGCCCCTAGAAAGATCAGAAATATAATTATCACTATAAATAAGAACCATAATTCCAACAGCCGCTCACGACAATAAGGAGAAGCAGTGGTTCGAATCCACATCGTGAGCTTTAGTGCACAAGTCGTCGAATCCGGGCAGCTTTTAATTTAATGATCGAGTCAGGTAATTCAATTTTAAAAACTAGCAGGATGGGATTGGTAGCGAAGAAATAGGGACTAACCATGTATGCCACAGAGGTCGTCATGGCCAGTTGCAAACAAATTGTGTCTGCTCTTTTATTTTCATAAGTTGCAAGTGGATGTGGTATTTTACTTATTTAATTAGAATACATCAGTATTTCTTTTGTACACTTGAAAATATTAGAATGTGGAAAGCAGACGCATTGTAGCTCCGATGAATTGAAGGATGCGACAGACTGACTGTTTTAGTAATATATTATATCCTTCATTCATTGGGGAAAAGGAGAAGAGCTGTAACATGTACGGAAGAGAGGGTATCCCATCCTAGCAATTAAATTAGTGGGGATTGCTAATAATAAGGAAGGTACCATACCTATAGGCAACAGGTCATCCGCATAATCGGGGTAAGTAGAATAATTCATAATCATTAATTAATCATACGTATTAGGGTTGCTAGCTAGCTAGCTCCGTCCTATATATGCATGTAGGTCATAGAGCTGCTAGCTACCCTGGCCTACTCAACTAGATATACTCATGGATCCATCAAAGAAGCTTCTTAGGTCTGGAAGCTCTTCTAATAAGATAAGACAAATAGTAAGGCTTCAGCAGCTCCTCAAGAAATGGAAGAAGATCGCAGCTGCATCCCCCTCCTCTACCCACCTTCAACTCAACAGTAGCACTAGCAGTACTGTTCCTTTGGTTGCAACTAATACGTCGACGAGTACTGCTAGTACCAACAACAGTAGTAGCACCAAAAGCATCAATAAGTTCCTAAAGAAAACCCTTTCATTTTCGGAAAAGGACAAGGACAGATCGGATGACGGGGCAGTCCCGAAAGGGTGCCTTGCAGTGTGCGTTGGCAAGGAGGACAAAGAAGAGCTGATGAAGAGATTCGTCATCCCAATGGACTATTTGACCCACCAATCATTTGAAGTCCTCTTGAGAGAAGCTGAAGAAGAGTTTGGTTTCCAACAACAGGGAGTCCTCAAGATTCCTTGTGAAGTCTCCCTCTTTGAGAACATTCTCAAAATCATACACCCCCCAGCTTCTACTTCTAACAAGAAACAACAACAACAATCAGCTGATGATAATAATAATATCATTCACAACGTCGGCTGCTGCTCTCCAGAAAATCACCAACACATAATGTCTCCTCAATTGTGCAGTTGACCACCTAGCAATTCTATATATAGTTACGTTAATGATCGATCATCAATATTGTACTGCTTTTTCTTATTCATTTTCCCCTTATTTTGCCGGCCCATGCATGGAAATTCATCTATTTTACTACAAATGAGAAAGCAGAAGAGTGTTTAGTGTTATTCCTCCACCATCTTCATCTCAAGTTATGTACCTTTCAGCATGCATGTTGTACATTTCTTGCCAATCAGACATGTTTTCTTTTGTTTAATAAAGCATCATCCACTCCTTTTCTTCTTCGTCTGTTCTCTCAAGTTATTCATATACGGGGATATTTTCTTTTCATCCATATCTTAAATTAACAGGCCCGGCCCATTCAATTTATTCATAGGGATATACACAAAGCAGGAAATTGACATCCAGATCGAGCTTCATCTTAATTTAGAGGGAAAGAGATTGAAGTGATGACATCCTATTCTAGTTTTGGGGCATAATAGAAACCTCCAAATTAAAAAAATTGATGTTGCTCTGATAAAACAAGCCAAAGTAACGTGTTCATATTCCGATATATACATACACACAATCTTTATCTTTTACTGTAAGACACTACCGCTTTATAACTCATATATGCTGACAATATTTATACTCTTTTGCTTTCTTCTTCCATTTTGGTTATTTCACTTTCACGGCATTCGGGCTCCTCTTTTGCCCATACATCACAATTCCCTTGGGGTCTGTATGATTGGCCACATTAGCAAAATCATTCCATCAGAAAATTTCACTTATAAAATACAATGTTTAATCGGCTACACATAAGAAAAAAGATAATCCGAAGATTCCCCCGTAACACATGCTGTGTTTGGTTTGTAGATATTGATTCCGTGATTAATATTATTCCAAAGATACAATATATATATACAATCATCCATGCTTAACTAATGAAAAACTAATCTACCTTACCTAAATTATGAGATACTAATTACAATCATAATAATTACAATATATTACATATCAATTATAATAAATGGGATATCCCCATAATTACTCTAAGATGGTTGGTGTAAGATATTGGAATAATTTCCCTTAGGGATTTCTTTCATTAATCACAATATATATAAATGTACAAAGGTGATTCCTAATACAGTAAGAATCCTAAGTTACCTTAAATACATGATACTAATAAATACAACATATACTGTGAATATTTAAAGAATATTCGCTAATACACCCTCGCAGCGGGAGTGAGGCGAATGCTCAGCTAGATCCAAGTCGTGAGCAGGTTATGCAGGTAGTCCCTTTGTGAAGATGTCTGCATACAGATAGGAGGAGGGTATATGTAGAATTTTGACAAGACCACGTACGACCTTTTCATGGACAAAATGAATATCCATCTCAATAACTTTGGTCCGCTGATGCTTGACCGGATTATGAGACATATAAATAGCAGATATATTATCACAATAGACTATAGATGCCTTACACAATGGACAACTGAGCTCCAAGAGAAGATTTCGGAGCCAACAGATCTCAACAACTACATTAGAAACACCCTTATACTCTGCTTCGGCACTGGAGCGGGATAACGTGGTTTGTCGCAGGCAGACCAAGAGATAAGATTATCCCTTAAAAACACACAATAGCCTGAAGTATAGCGTCGCGTGTCCGGGAACCCTGCCCAATCAGCATCTGTGTAAGAGAGCAACCTGTTCGGAGCTTAGGGGTAAATATGCAACCCATAGTCAGAAGTGCATTTAATGTATCTGATAATACGCTTAAGAGCAGCAAAATGAGATTCCTTCGGAGCATACATGAACAGACACACCTGCTGAACGACATATGCAATGTCGGGCCTGGTAAATGTGAGGTACTGAAGAGCACCTACAAGACTTCGATAGAGAGTAGGATCAGACACTAAATCACCCTCAGAAGCACTGAGCTTGGATTTCGAATCAACAGGAATAGGCATATCCTTGCAATTCGACATCTTAGCTCTGAACACAATTTCATCTGCATACTTACGCTGACTCAGTCTGCAGATCTAGTAACTAATATACCCAAAAAGTAACTCAGCTTGCCCAAATCAGTCATAGCAAATTCAGTTTTGAGAAGAGCAATAATGTCAGTTTTCAACTTGTCAGATGAGGCAGTGAGAACAATGTCATCAACATATAATAACAAGTAAGCAATGTCACTACCATGATGAAAAATGAACAGAGATGTGTCACACCTGCTGCAAATAAACCCAATATGCATAATGTACCTGGCCAAAAGGTTCATACCAAGCACGAGGTGTCTGTTTTAGACCATATAGTGACTTTCTGAGACGACAAACATACTGGGGAACAACAGGATGAACAAAACCAGGTGGCTGATTCATGTACATAGTTTCTTTCAAATCCCCATGAAGAAATGCGTTCTTGACATACAACTGATGAATCGACCACTTTTTACCCATAACAATACTAAGAACAGTACGAATCGTAGCTGGTTTAACAACCGGGCTAAAAGTATCACCACAGTCAATGCCCTCCTGCTAATTAGTGTCATTTGCCACAAGTCTAGACTTGTGGCGTTCCAAAACACCAATATCTCTGAATTTGTGACGAAAAAGCCACAAGCATCTGATCACATTCACCCCCTCTGGTCTAGGAACAATCCCAAGTACGCTACTTAGTTAAAGCATTATATTCCTCAGACATGGCCGCATTCCAATTAGGGTCAAGTTTGGCCAATTTGGGGTTCTTTGGAAGTGGAGAAATGGTTTGGGCAGACAGGTTAAACTGGACTTTAGGTTTGAAAATCTCGTGTTTGGCACGAGTTTCCATTTGGTGACTGGGGACAGTGGGTGGTGGCATTGATGGAGTGGCTGGATCCGAGATGACTGGCTCATTGGGAGGATGGCACCGTGGTTCATCCCCGAGGGACCGCGTCGCTAAAGGGGTGGCAAAAACAGTTTGCTCACTGGAAGGATGGCACCGCGGTTCATCCTCGAGGGACCGAGACACTAAAGGGGAGGCAGAAACAGTTGACACACTGGGGAGCTGGCACCGCGGTGCACCCCATAGGGACCGCGGTGCCGAAGGCGGGATACGATTGAGCTGGCTTAAGATGATGGGAGATATGACTGGTTCATCAAGAAATGAGTAGTCTGGTTTTCGGTATTTCTGAGGGTTCGAAAACGGAAACATCGTCTCATCGAACGTGACGTGACGAGAGATGTGAATTTTACAAGTGGGCAAGTCATATCATAGATAACCCTTATGATTAGGTGGGAAACCGAGGAATACACAAGGTGTAGTTTGAGGAGCCAACTTATGAGGGGTGGTGGAGGTAAGATTGGGATAGCACAGACAACTAAAGATCCGTAGGTGTTCATAAGATGGAGTCCTACGATATAAAACATTTTTGGGGGTCTTGTTTTATAGGGTGCTAGTAGATGAAATATTTAGGAGGTATTCTACCATTTTGACAGCATAGACCCAGAAAGATAATGGCAGACATGCATGAAAGAGAAGGGTACAGACCATGTTATTAATAGTACGCATAATTCGTTCAGCTTTATCATTTTGAGGTGAGGTGTGAGGACAAGAGAAGCGGAACAACATGCCTTGTTGGGAGAAAAAATTATGGAAAGCCGAATTATTAAATTCACGTCCGTTATCACATTGAAATGATTTGATGGATTTTTCAAACTGAGTTTTAATAAATCAGTGAAACTCAAGAAATTTAGCAAAAACTTTATATTTGAATTTTAGAGGATAAATCCATACAAAATGTGAGAAATCATTCAATAACACAAGATAGAATTTATGATCTAGAGAGCTAACAACATGAGAGGTCCACAAGTCAGCATGAACAATGTCAAATGGTGAAACTGTAATATTCATTGAAGACATGAAAGGAAGACGAGTATGCTTGCCAAGCGGACAAGAAAAACAATGTTGGGCAAGTTTCTCATTATTACATTTAATACCCTGATTGTTTCTAAGAAAAGAAAAAATATGATCTCATGGATGCCCAAACCTATTGTGCCAGGTGGATGGAGATAATGCAACAAGGGAGACTGATTGTTGAGTTCTGACAGCGGAAGAGTTTGTGAAGGGGTAGAGGTCTCCCACACTATTGCATCGAGTAAGAATTATTCCCGTATTGAGATCCTTCACAGAGAAATCAAAAGGGTCAAAATCTACAGACACCCAATTATTACGAGTGAATTTCCTAACAGATATCAACTTTTTAATAATTTGAGGGGCGTAGAGGACATGGTTAAGTGAGAAGGGAGGATGGGGATTTTTAATGTGTGTATTGCAATAACATGCAATTGGAATGCGGTGACCATTGCCAACAGTAATGTATTGAGGATAATTTAACCAAAGTAGTTGGGAAAAATTACTTGAAGAGTTGGTCAGGTGTGATGTGACTCCGGAATCCATATACCAATTATTGTCGGGCGGTTGCAGAGTAAGTGTCACGACCCAACCCCAAAGTCGCGGATCGTGCCCTACACGGGCACCCCTGCTGTATACATCGAGAATAGCAATGAACATATAAAATTCATAAATACTTAAACAGTAAATATCAACAGGCTAGCCGATAAGACCACCTTCCGTAAAATATACATGAACCGAAAAAAATAAACCAGTACATTTCTGTTCTTAAAAACCCAATCCACTAATGTGACTACGCACTTAAGAATAACAATCGGATTGAACAGGCCCCGCCATACCACGAATATACAAAGAACCGACCATACCAAGGATCTGAACCAGGGATAAGCCTCCAGAGTAATGGAGTTTCCCAACAGCTGGATAGTGATCCTAAGAGTGAGGATCAGGAACCTGTATACTCTACCTGCGGCATGAACGCAACCCCCCGAAGGAGGTCAGTACAACATGTACCAAATATGTGAAACTGAAAGTACTGTAATGAAATCATAAAGTCTAAAATGAAGTTGGAGACATGTATGATAACTCAAATAACAGTACACTGTGCCTTACTAACAATGAGAGTAAACAAGAGTATACTTTACTGCATAAAAATAGGAGGCTCATGATCAAAGTAGGGCCACCCGTCCGTAGTATCATTAAGCAATCCTACTCCTGAGACTATTTCACCCGCAAAGGCCGTATGGACCCGCATGAGGGACTATTTCACCCGCATGAGAAATGAAGAGTAGGTTATTTAAAGTATGAATTTTTATAATTCCAATATGATCCAAAGCTCTTATTAGTCTTCTTAAATAACTCCTCAGTCTTAGGTTCCACTTCTTCTAATTCTTAACTCCCGCTTTCATTAATTCCTGAGAATTTCATAAAGTCTCGCATTTTCCATGTCGTAATTCTTATAATATGATACTAATCCTTAATGGAAGTATATAACTTATCATTTTAAATTCTCATTGACATGCTCGTAGCTTGTGTAAATATAACTTATATCAATTATCCGAATCTTAATCTTAATGACATTCTTAACCTTGTCTTAACTTACGAGGTGTAACATTTGGAACCCTTTGCTTTCTTGGCTGCCTTGGACGTCCGGGCTGGCTTGGTTAATACAACAGTAGGAAGAGGCTCACAAGGATAACATCTCAATCCGATAACTATAGCAAACTCCTTCATGCCAAAGCAAACCGGCATGCCACAGTAATTGATCCAAATCTCATCATTTCTATTACAAATAATCTTACGCTTCAAAAGCTCAGAAACCATTGTCATTTGAAATAGGACACCGGTATCTTCAGGCAAATCTAAATAGAACCCAAAACAGCTAGCCCTAAAGAAATTCTCCAACCCCTTCTGCCGGAGAATGCCCCTAAAGGTGTCAAAGCCCTTTTGCATGGTTGATCTAACCACAAAATCACCGGACAAATCCTTATTTTCATTCATCGGCATCGTCACGCCATACTTTTCAATGTTGAAACTCTTGATGACCTCCTCAATCGAAGGTCTATTGGGATCTATGGCAATACTAGAAGACTCAACACGATTGACATTCACATTATGTTTCTTTTTTCTTCTTAACTCGACCAAGGTCTGATCTGTTGATTCTTCTTCTTCTTCTTCTTCATTATCATTTTCAGTTTCTGCATATTCTTCACCTTCTTCATCCCCTTCAGCTCCTTCATCCCCTTCATCTCCTTCTTCGTCGTGGGTTTCCTCTCTTTCTGAAGCCTCAGTTTCACTAACTCTTTCCTCGTCTGTTAATTGACAAATAGCAGTCACAAGTTCATCTAATGGTATTTGCACCTTAGCTCTTTTACTACTTTCTCCGTCAGTTGGTTTCTCTCATTTTCTTTTAACCGGAGCCATTTTATCTACACACAGGAGATAGAAAAACGGTTTTAATTGGTTAGTGCAACATTCAAAGTAAAAAGGGAAAAAGAATATGTTGCAACAAGTAATCAGTTGTTGCAACAGATTAATAATATGTTGCAACAAGTAATCAGTTGTTGCAACAACTGATTACTTCTTGCCGCAAAATCTTAATCTGTTGGAAGTAGAAAAACAGTAGCAACAGCTTACCAACTGTTTTGATTTTTTACAACATCTTGTTAATATGCTACAACAACTGTTTCAGATGCTGCAAAAACCTCAACAATTGTTTGATTTTATCCAGCAGCTGTTGGATAAAATCATAACTTTTCCTAAACCATATCATGACAGCAACAACAACAACAAAAACATCTAAATTTAATTACAAAACATCTATATTTCACTACAAACACACAACCATCACAAATCTCACTCACAACTTAAACAAAATACACCAAACCATACAACCTCAGCAGATGTTTGCAACTCTCAAACAAGTGTTGAATTTGCTGCAACAGGTAACCTCAGTTGTTGGAAAACATCAACAAAATTACAAGCCTTTTTTTCGAAACAACAAGGAGAAGAACAAAAACAGCACCAAAAACCATAATTTCACAACCACAACCACTATTTACAAACTCACAAACCCCAACAAGTGCAACAAATACACGAAACTACAACAAAACAAACAACATTCAAGAAAAATTCATGCTCTTCTTCATCTTCTCTAACCAAAATCATCATTTTCACACTTTGATTTCAAAACCCTAACTTTTAAACCAAGTGAAAAAAAATTTAACTGAGAATGAATAAAGAAGCAACAGCAATGGATAGAGAGAGAAATGAGCAACATCAACAGTAATGGAGAGAGAGGAACGAGCAGCAACAATGGTGGTCGGTTTTGCGGCAGCGGAGGAGAGAGAGACAGACGAGGAACTGTTTTTTTTTGAAATAAAATGTATGAGTTGGAAAAAGTTTTTGTATAATGTGTATGGGCTTTTGTGTATTTTGTAAAAGATTATAAGTTTTAAAAATTATAATTCAATCCCAATTTTAGTTAATCACATTTTTAAGACAAATTTGATCTTGACTGGTCAAACTTGTCACTATTTTTAATTACGTGACTTTTTTGTCACCATAAATTAAATCCGACAGGTTACTTGTTTCAAGCAATGCAAACTCAACTATCTTTTTTTCTAACTAGGCGTTTCATCATCATTCCTATTTCGTATTTTTATTTTAAATCAACCTTTGTCTATCAAATTTTAACTTTAATTTCATATCGTGATTTTAAATCTCAAATTCTCTAAAAAGGCATAATTTAGAATTTCTAAATCATAATTTTTAATTTTGTTAATGTAAAACTTACCCATAAATTTATAGTTTGTAAAAAATTCGTAAGTTGATAAATATAATTATCAATCGTTTATATCAAATATAAAAAAAAGATATGCAAGTTGGTAGTATATTTATAATAAAATTTATTCTTACCAATCATTTACCAACTAATTTTACTCGTACAATTCATGTTCAATTTTTCTTTTTATTGAACAAAAATTCAATTAATAGAGGTTGTATTTTTAAAAAAGATATGCAAGTCGGTTTTCGCAACTTCTAGGGTTTTATGTATATGAGAGAAAATACAAATCAAGAAATCCAAATTAAATGTCCAAATAAAACTTCAACTTCAAATTATCAAATTTTCATATTAGGATTCATGTCCAAACAGGGACTAAGACTCCGTTTGTTTTACTTCAAATTCAAATCATGGTAATGCTACTTTTGTCTTTAAAAGTAAATTTCTCATATTTTTGAGGAAATCAAATAGAATGACTTTATTTAGGATCGGTTTGGAAGGACATATGGTAGTTTGATTTAGGTGTAATTGGGTATAATTACACAGTTTGATTTGTTTGTTTAACCAAATAATTACCTGATTAATATTGAATTATGTGTAATTAAGAGGAAGTAATTATACTTTCTAATTTTTGGGGAAGGGGAGTTGAGAATTGATTACATGATCACTTTTAACTTCTTTTATTTTTATTTTTATTTTATTTCTTTCCCTTTCATTTTCATTTACGTTTTATGATTATTTTAATTTATCTTATTTTTTAATTTAAATTATTTTTATTTTAATAATATTTTTTATATATTGTTTATCTTTCATTTCCTTTCTTCTCATTTTCCGACCTTTACTTTTTGTGATTCTATGATTGCTCGTATTTTTTTATTTCTTATTTCTATAAGTGTGATTTAATTTCTTTATAAATGTCTTATTTTTATAAATGTGTGATTTAATTTTTATAATTAACTAAATTAAAATATTATTAAATTGAGAAATACATATCCACTATTACTTTGTTACAGATTAATTACAAATATAAGATTATTAATTAATATATTTTTCAAGAAACAATATGTATCTTAAATACCTAATTTAAAGTATAGGCACATATTTCTCAAATATTAATTTTTAATTTTGATGATTAAATTTTATTTTTAAATTAATCTAATTGTGTAATTATACTTGTGCAACCAAACAATACGCGTGTAATTACACTGTAATTACCTTATGACAAACAAATAGATCAACATAATTATTATATTGTGTAATTACTAGACTGAGTAATAACAACCCTAGTAATTACACCAATTTCAATTACCATGTGACTTTCCAAATATACCCTTTAGTAAATTTTATCTTTAATTTGTTTAGTCAATCAACTGCCAAACTTTTGTGTGATATATATTTCTTCTAATCTTTTATTTAAGACATTTGAAGCAATTGAAGTATTTGTCACTGTTGTTATCTGCTATTTCTTGTACTTCAATTATTATCATATCAGTATGTTGCAGTTAGTGTTACTTACTCTTCTTCATAATGCTTATTTAGCGTTTTTTTGTTATGACTTCTTTACTTTCTTCAATTCTTGTCTGACCTTTTTTTGTTATGGAGTCGGGGTTTTCGAAAATAGTCTATCTACCTTCTAAGATAGAAGTAAGATTTATGTACATTGTATTCTCCTCATACCCCACTTGTGGAATTATACTATATATGTTATTGTTGTATTTGAAGCAACTGAAGAGATTAAATAACTTCACATTGTATGCCATATTTCAACAATTCCGAATGATGAATGAGATTATAGCTACACCAAGGAGGGAAGTTAGTATCTGAGGCACAAAGTTAGGTGGCAAGCTACTTGAAACCTCAATGTGCAACAAGAAATGTCCCTGTGTGAATTAGAGAATGATTTTAGAAAATTTATGCTAGAGAAAAAGAAAGGAGAGGATAAGAGCATAAGTGACAATCTTATATCATAAAGACGACGATATCGCCTTTTAAAGACACAAAAAATTCAAACGTGTACCTTGACTGATAAGAAATGTTAAAGTTAGTTTTTACTATCATAATTATTTTAAACGTAAAAAAAATTAATAGTTTTGATACTGCGATTTTTTTTTAACTTTGCTGCTATACCGTGAAAAATATTAGCGCGGATAGACGATTGCAGTAAGAGTTACTTATTGACACCTGTGTTGTGTCAAGATAGAGTTACGAGGAAAGAATTTATGTACGTCACATTCCAAAGAGATTACAACTTCTTCAAACTCTGAAGCAAAGTTCTATGCCTAGGATCCAAGCTAATTGTAATGAAGTAAGGTCACTATAACTAGATTTAATAATGAGAAATAATTGGTGTAACAAAATTACAACAATATATAAATTTAGATGAATTAGTAGAGTTGATTGTAAAAGTAGAAAAATAACAAAATTCATCGAAAGCAGATTGCATGAATTTATTTAGTAAATTTTGTCTTATAATCTAGTCAATCAACTGCCAAAAAATTTAGTGCTAGATATTTCTTCTAATCTTTTTTTTAAGTTGTCTCAAGCAATTGAATAGACGAAATGATTCACCATGAATGCCATATTTCAACAATTCTGAATATGGTCTACATAGTTTGAGAAGATGAATGAGATCATAGTGTAAATTGGAACCTGAGACTCAATGTTAGGAGGCAAGGACACCCCAATGTCCAATAAGAAGAGCCTTCATGTAAATTAGAGGATGATTTTAAAGAAAATTATGGTAGAGAAAAAGAAAGAAGGGTTCAAAGAATTAGAACATAAGATGATAATCTTAGTAGCATAGAGATGGAGATAATCAATTTTTTAGGACACAAGAGAACCAAACTTGAACTTGACTGATGAAAAAAAGTTAAAAGTCGAACTTCCGAACTTCATTCATGAAACCAATTCTGTAAAATTCCATTCCAACTCCACTTGACAAACTGGTTTTGGATCAGCAACCATCCACATATCTACTTTATTATAGACTCATTCAGTGGTTCACCTTTAAGGGTACTGTAGTCCAAATTTATTTCATTAAACTTAAATAGGTCAATTTTCCACAAATTCATAAAGCATGGCAAATTTAAATAGTAGTGTAAAACTATCCGCTTTTGTGCAAATCACCCGCTCATTTTGGCTCAAATATGCTTAATGGTTAAGAACGTAACGCAGAGAATAATCTAACGGCCTCACGCATCATTGGGTTATGTTTTTTCACCCTCGTCCAATCGAAGGTTGAAAGAACAACTAAACTGTTTTGATTGGAATTCTTTGATTAGTTCTTTTATACTTCTCTTGTAAGAAGTATTGTAAGAACAACTAAACGTATCATGATTCATGTACGTATTTGTGAAAATTGTTTTGTAAAGAAAATACCCAAAAAGAATTTCTTGTACAACAGGAACCCAAACCACGGGTGCAGGTCTAGTGAGATTGGAACTCCACAAATGATATGATCTGATTTTATTTACAAAAAAAATCACCAAGTAACTTGTGCACATGCACCAGCCATCTGTGATCTATCCATTCGTGCATGTACTTAAAACAACACTGGCGAAAAAAGTAGCAATCAGAATTAAAGTGGGGGAACAAACATCTTCCTCTCACCAAACTCTACAACAAATTCTTCATCATTTTTACCCAACATACTTTTCAAGCTGCATTCCATGTTTCTACCCTTGAGCACCCAGAATCTAGGTTTTATCTTCTTCTCTAACGAATAGCTGAAATATCTTGGGTATGCAACTACATCACTTATTGGTTTTTCCATTGAGTTCATCAGAAATTCTACCTTAGGCTTGAGAACTTCGTCTATGCTGTAGCCGAGCAATGGTGAGAACCTACAAACCATTAGTGCTACTTCCCTCTTTGAAAGTCCAACATGCATCAAGTACGTCATTCTGCTCAAAATGAAAATTAGAAAAGCTGTCGTCACAACACAAGGTAATATACTTGCACTAGGAATTTGTTTTTGTGCTTAGCAAACCAGGCAAAGCTCCTTATAAAAAAAAGGGCAAAGCTGTAAAAGAATATATTCTATATCTAACAAGTGTCTTTTTATAGGGACCGTAATATGTAAAAGTAAATTGAAATTCTTCATTCGTCCCAAATCAACTACATCTCAACTCCCAAACTAGTCAGGATCAGTGATATGAGCTACAGAAAAATATGAATATTCATAAACTATAAAAGTTACTACAACTTGCCTTTTAAATTCCTTCTAAGTATTCATATAGAGGATAAAACAGTTCTCAAAGATCATATTTTAACTCTTGGAAAATGACAGAGATCAGCTATTTTCAGACAGTCCAAGTGTTCCATATGTTTTCACAAATACCTCCATCCTGAATAACTTCATTTTTTTATGATGATGGTGCCCATGCCAACTTGTACGCACCTCGACTATTCCACTGGTTACCTACTACCTCCACCAGCACAAGTACAAGTACCAGATAATTCTGCCCACCAAGGTTTAGGCAGGAAAAATCACCTAGTGTTCTGTATCTCCACTGGGATTTAAATTTGAGAACTCATGGTTCTCTTCTCACTTCATTGACTACTAGGTCACACCCTTGAGTGCAGTTTAATTGAACTTAGCATATACCAGAGAATATGATGTTTTACCTTGGACGTAATGCTCTGTGGATGTCACATACAAAAAACTCAGGATATTTCCTGATAATCCTGGGAAGATGACTTCTGGAAACTCCAATACCCATTAGGAAATTGAGTTTTTTCTTAAGAGTTCTCTCGATGCTCGATGCAAAAATTTCAGGACAGCGACCAAGTATCCTACCAATAATATCGTCATCCAGACCTAGATCCCTTAAGAAGCACACTACCTGGAGATAATGAATTATTACTCCCACGAAAAAAGAAAATTTTGTATAACAGGTGCTGAGATAATTATACTACTCGCATTCGCCCAGGAAAAAAATCTTCTGTAATCAGCAAAGAAGATGCTCAAGCATCATCATAAAATTATTCTGCAATCAGCAACGAAGATGCTCAAGCATCATCATAAACTCTTGCGCTGATAGGATTATCAACATAATAACAAGCAATTTCACTCTCTCTCTCTCCGTGAAGCAAAACTGAAAGCATGCCAAAATCAAGATGTAGAGGGAGAGAATGGATATATCTGAAATACTCACTTATCTGAAATACCAAGCTAGAACAAGCAATGTGTAGCCAAGACAAAGAGATTCAGTAAAAATTTATTACAACTATGTCATACAGATAAACCTTCAAACAATTGGTCAAAACGCAAGCAAAGAATCACCACGTATCAAGGTTAAAACACACAACACCTGGTTTACCTGCACATCAGTAAAAGCTTAGTTTTATCCCACATCTTGTATGTGGAAATCTTGTTTTTTATGAGATTCTCTATCTATTACATTCTAGTTAGTTCAGAGAATTGGGTGTTCTTAGTACAACAACAACATACCCCGTGAAATCCCACAACGTGGGGTCTGGGGAGGGTAGAGTGTAATCAGACCTTACCCCTACCAAGTTAGGGAGGCTGTAAGAATTGGGTGCTCTTAGTATAGTCATATTTTCATCTCTACCCTTTGTATCCATCCTGTATGCGAGAACCTTCCTCATTAATAAAAATAGTTATGTACCAAAAAAATTAATAAAAAATAGTTATTTTAACAAGAAAATCTGATAAAGGTTGAGTGGTCATATTCTCAAGTTGACTCCAATTAAGGTTTGAGCTCGACTAATCGGTTACTACTAGAAGGTACCTAAGTGTAACTTCCACAGTGATGGGACTGTTGTAATGAAGCTGCACATGGTTAGTAATCTTTTCCAATTTCAGATTATTCTACGGGCATGGAAAGATTATGATATCTTTTTCTTCTTCTTATAAGTAAACATCTTTTTATTGAAATGTTTTTGTTTCAAAAGAAATATATTTAATTGACATGAAGTGGGGATATCCCAAAGACGAGCAATAGCCCTATAATCTAAAGATTCTCTGTTTAAACTTTAAAGACTCTTCAATTATCAATAAAATAAGTAAAACATATTTTATTGAAATGCTTATGCTTCAAAAGAAATATATTGTATTGCTATGAAGTGGGATACTTATAGACAAGCAATACCGCTATAATCTAAGACCCTAAAAACATCTATATAAATAGGGACACTTCAGAAATAACAAAAAGGAGCAAATTGATGTGGCCTTTTTCCATATATGGGGAAGTTTCTCATCTGTTCATGTTTAAACTAATGACTAACTTACAGTCTACTACTCCATAACCTAATAAATTTGAGGTCATTTCCAAGATCACTATCACATTTATACTGGAGCTTCAATCAGGAATGTGAAGCTTTTAGAACCAAATAATTGTGTTATCATCTATTATTCAATGCAAGATTTGTGAAGTTTTTTTTTTTGAAAGGGGAAGAAACATCTTCACAAACCTAGTATTGTGAAGATTTACTAAAATAAGATGCTGATGCAGTTGTACAACTATCATCACCAAATAATTCCAAAATCTCATATTGAAGCTCCTATGTCAATCAGCACAAATGCACAATCTTGCATACATTTGTACTTATGTTAGTATTTTGATAGGCGAACACCATAATTTTGACTCTCACCTGATGGAATTCCTGAGGCTTCTGTAGTAGTAGCTGAGGAGTTGTAGCAATCACCTTACCCAACTTCTGGTTTCTAATGCCGAAGTTACGTAACTGTTCCACCACCAATTTCAGCTTGTTAACTGACAACCCCAAAAGGAGCGGGCAACTTTTGATTGCCTGAGCTACACTAATTTTTGGCACCTGCCCAAAACAAATAATAGAAAAACGACAACTATATTACTCTCTAACTTACTGGAACACAAGGTATATTGTTACACCTCGTAAGTTTAAGACGATAGTTAAGGACGTCATTAAGAATTAAGATTCGAATTTTGGAATTAAAGTATATTTCTACATGTTAAATACGGAGTGTTTCTTTTTTAAAAAAAATAAAATAAAATACTACACATGTGACGACGAGAATTAATACGGGTAGTGGAAATTGTTCCAATGGAGTTACGGATTGGTAACGTATTATATAGAATTATGACATTGAGAATACAGGGCATTATGAAATTTTCGGGAATTAAAAGAAGAGGGATTTGGATTTTATTATTACTTGAGGGGTTCTTAAGAAGACAATTAAGAGAATTGGACCACATTGCAAATAATTTTCAGATTTCCCTAAACTTAAACCTCCTTACTTTCCCCCACTTCATTTTCAAGAACTCCATTTCACTCCCTCTCTTCCCCATCATTTCCCTCCCTCTCCCTCAACAAAAAATCCTCATTTTCATGACAATTGAGGCTCTTTCTAATTCCTTTCTTCCTAGATTAAATTATTCTACAAGCTTCTAAGCAATTAACTCCAAAAACAGTGGCAACGCCACTGGTTGCAGCCGAGAAATGGGGGCTGAAAATCCCAGATTTTGAGACAAATTTCTTGGAAGAAAAACATAAGGGATGATGGGTTAACATTGTAGAACACATGCATGTCAATTTGGAGTTGAAAAAGTGAAGAATTGGGCAAGAAAAGGACCAAAACAGTGGCATTTTTCGCTGGGACAGTGAGCAGATTTTCGGGACTGCTGGACAGATTTTTAGTCAACTTTGAAAGGGAATATCTCCTAGCATATTAGGAGTTTTTGGGTGTTTTAAAAGCCTAAAATGAAGTTCGTCGAGTCTAGTTTCCAAAGCAACAAACCACTCGTCGATAGGACACCGGAGTAGAGAGTTATAGACGTTACAAGTTCAGCTGACGAAGCAGTGACTAAAAATCGGGACTGTTTTGGGGATTTAATTAAGGTATGAAAATTCTTCTTTCTATGCGATAATCAAAGTTGCATATTGTTGTAGTTGAAGTAATAGACTTGTGTTACGAAGAAATCTTGAATTTAGACAATGCATGTGGAATTTGGATGTTGAACCGAAATTGGACTATTTTGGGCACGCGTTGGATTTGTATGTTGTGTTGTAAATTCCATTACTAATTGCGTGTTAAAAATGGAATAACTTGTGAAGATTTAAGGTGTGTTCATTATATGAGGTTGTTGGAAAATAAGTTGGATTATTTATTAAGGAAAGAGTAAATGGTTGCATGTTAAATGGCCTAAAACTCATGAATAACTTTCGGACATTGTGCGACCCGTTACGGGCAGTTTTGGTGCCATATAATCGTTGTTGCTATTATTGACATCGTCACTAATTGTGTGTTAACAATTGAAAGAAACATTGGTACTTGGTGATGTAATTAGTTATATAAGGTGACGCGAGACGAAATGGATTTAAGAAACCAAGAAAAGAATTATGAAATCTTTTTAGACATTGTCGTAACATTTTAAGTATTGAATGAATATGGTAAATATGTGCGATAATCACCTTGATGATTTAAATTATTGTCTTTCATAAGTAACGAGAAAAGGGTTATATGACGGCGTATATGCGGTATATGGAGCCTAATTAGATTACATATTGAAATGGTTGTGATTGTTGGTTTAATTTGGACTGTTGGTTAATTGTGGATACGCACATAAACAGAGGAAATGTTGCCCAAATTTTTATAGAATTAAGGAATCCGTTATTCAAATAACTTACGTTAGGAGTCCTAGAATTAATGATCTTATTATTATTATTATAGGCTGACGTGCTAGACGAGGCGCATCCTAGTTTTACATTGGTTGAACGACTAAGAGGTATGTGAGACTATCCTTCTTTCTTTTGGCATGATTTTGTGCATTTGACATGATTTTAATAAAAGTACGGCGGACGTACATGGTTTTCTACAAAGTTAGTTTTAAAGGAATTTTTTTATGACAAGTGCCTATGATTTTCAGTAAAGAGCTTATTATGATGATATTATCGATAGTCAAAGATGATTTCTAATTGCATATAGTTGCTCATGATATCTACTCGTGCCAAGTCTTATTACACATTCACCGAGTCTCTCACATAGAGGGCCGACACTATATTGTATGTTCCGAGTTCGAGTTCCGGCTATTATTATTTTATTACTTGGGTTCGAGTCCCAAACGGGTTCAACTCCCAGATTATTATTATTCCATGGATTAGCTCTCCATGATCCGGGTTCGAGTCCCATGACATTATATTATTCCATATACACTTACGTGGCTTCGAGTCCCACAATATATATACTTACTTGGGTTCGAGTCCCATGATATATATATACTTACTTGGGTTCGAGTCCCATGATATATATGTACCTAGACGGGTTCGAGTCCCGTGCTATTATATCCTGAGGATAGGAGTTCATGATTTTGGCAAGACTTGCATATTTTGGAAAGGTAAGAACTGATTTTCATTACTCTCATTTGATAAGGCACAGTTATACTGTTATGTTGATTTCATACTTGCCCCATGTTATACGTTGAACTGTTATGATTTCAATTACAGTATTTTTCAGTTTGACATACTTGGTACATCTATCGTACTGACCCCCTTTTTTCCGGGGGGCTGCGTTCATGCCCGCAGGTACATGTGATCGGTTAGGTGACCCTCCAGTTTAGGACATCTACCAGCTGCTAAAGAACTCCCTTGTTCCGGAGCCAGCTATTTTGGTACAGATCCTTACATTCCAGACTTATGTATATTTTGGGCACGACGGGGCTCTGTCCTGCCATATGTCAGTATCGTACTCTTAGAGGTCTATAGACAGTTGTGGGTTGGACGTTTGTACCTTGTTTTGGTTTTTGATGTTGGTGTACTCTGTGTTGGGACGTTCCCGGTTATATCTGTTGTTAGCTAGTGGCAGTCTTAACGGCTTGCTTATTTTGATTATTCCTTTGTGTACATAATGTTGGTTGGTGGCAGCCTAGTCGGCTAGCCTATTATGATTGTTGTGTTGTTGTTGATTTGGCGACGCTTACCGGCTCGCCCATTTTAGGAGATGTTGTAAAAGCGGCGTTGTCGCCAAAATTTCTATAGATCTCTGTATTAGAAGGATTAACAGTGACAGGTCAGTAATGACGTCCAATTAGGACGTTTAGTCGCGGCCCGTCGGGTCGGGTCGTGACAGAAGTGGCATCAGAGCAGTTAGTCCTCGGAATGTCTACAGATCGTGTCTAGTAGAGTCTTGTGTATGTGTATGTTGTGCACCATACCTATACGCTGAGGTCGCGGACATTTAGGATTGGTTTCTACTCTTTCATCTCGTAGATCGTGCAATAGAGCTATGTCATTAGGATAACCCCCCTCTTCCTAATAATTATTGTGGTTGCAGTTATGTTCTAAAAAGGCGGCGATGGCTCGAAAGGGAAAATCGAGTAAATCGGACTTGACTTAGTGCGTTAAGCCATAAGGGAAGTGAAAGAGTTTGAGTAAGTATGATGACGGTTTGGAGATACTAGGTCAACGTCGTGTAAGGTAACTATTCGAATCTTTTACGCACCAAATAAGAGAATAAGTTAACAATTCATCACTTAAGGGATGGTATCATCGTGGATTGGAACCGGGAGCGATGTCAGGAGGTTACGATGTATACTAGAATATGTTGGAATTATGGAAAGTACGACAAGTAAGAAATGAAGTTGTTTATAATTACGAATAGTGAAGAGATCCCTTTCAGACCATGAATGAGGTGTTGACTTGTGAAATAAATTGCAGTAGCATCTATCTTACGAATTGGTACTCTGTTATGCTAGGTTATCTGCTCTATAGTTGCAGAGATTGAACTTTTCCTTCCAAAGATAGAAAATGAAGCTTACCTATTCTTTTCTCTTTCATACCTCTAATTAAATTTTGAGCGCTAATTGTTAGAATCTGTGACTGTTTTATGGTATATCATGTTGTTTGACTATGTGAAGGTAGGGAACTGCAAAAGAATATTGTTCCCATGTAAGAATGAGAAGGGGCTATTACTTCTGAAATAATAAGATTGATATATAAGGATGAAACCATTTTTCTTACTTTGGACCGAATGTTGGGAAGTATTGGACATAGGGATTAATTGAGTTTCTTTCGCAAATGACTTAGAACTTGGGAATGATGAGCATCCTATTAGTGTATAGTTGTGTCAAGCATTTTAAATATTGTAACCTCTGGAGTTCATATTTTCGGTTAAGAAGTTATTTGAAGGATTGGTAACCGAAGTATATATTTGTGCACAGTTTCAATGCATTAGTTCACGCAGAATGCTAAGATGATGTTATTTGATCTCTTGGAAGCCTCATCTCGACGAGGTAGATATTAAAAGCTATACAGAATAGTTGGAACACTGCGGGGTGACACATAGGGGTATAAATAAAAGTTCTCATATGACCTTGGTGAATGCGTTTAATGATGTGGCTCTTAAAAAGGAACTGTGGATAGATATTGGAAGGTTACATGGCCAGATGCAAGGACCATAGGCAATAATGAGTGATTTCAACTGAGCATTAAAATGGAATAGAAGAGTGAAGTGTCATGTCACTAAGACTGAGATAAGGGATTTTAAGCAGTAGGTAGCGGATTATGGTGAAATGAGTGGCAAGCAGGGTGTATAGCAGCACTTACTAATTAAGAATGAGATGATAACCTACCTGCTTCTAAGGTGCCTTTCATGAAACCAGGTCTATATGAACATTCTCTTGAGTTAATTAAGTGAGAAGTAGCATAAAGACTTAGTATAAGTTCAGATACTTTAATAGGTGAAGGTTGAATCCGGAATTTCTACAGACCATAATAGAATGATGGAAAACATATAAGAGAGGTACAAAGATATAGATGAATTCAACAAAGTGATAATAGAAACTCAGTGTGATGTAGCCAAAGAGACAAATGTTGACGTAGCCAAAGACACCACTGAGTTAGTAAGTCCAACGAGAGGATAAAACAAATGTCACTTGAGGAGAAAAGTGGTAATAATGCAAATAAGGAGGAACAAAGAGATACTGTAGAAGAATATGGAAATAAATAGAATAAGGAAGACGACGATGGTAAGGTGGTAGAAGTAAAACAACTCATTAAGGACCCACAATTGATAGAAGAATCAAAAGTAACTCTTACTACTAAAGAACAGGTTGAAGGAGCTTTTGTAGCAGCAAAAGTTAATGAGGAGCGGAATGTCGACAAGGGTCAGAAAGTGTGTACCAATGGTAACAACTCTAATAATAGTAACACAGTGATATTAAGTGGAAGTGGAACATGTAATAAGAACAAGTTTAGACCATGCCCCTTAGTTGTTAACTTAGGGTGGTCAATCTATGCATGTGAGTAGACCATTTAGATTCCTCAAGTTTTGGCCAGAATATGAAGCATTATTTTAAGCACTAAATCAAAATTGACACACTGTTGTTGATTGAGATGATTTCGTTTCTTTTATACCGAAACTGAAGAATGTCAATACTGCCCTATTATTATGGAGTAAGGAAACTTTTGGAGATATTTTTAAGAAACTAAGTTTTAGGGAGGATATTGTTAGATTTAAAGAGGAGTTCTGAAGAATTTCCAACAGAAGCAAATAGAATGATTTTACAAAGAGTTAAGACAGACTTCGAAAGAGTATGAAGAAGTTTCTGGCCATTTGATCAATAAAAGGAGAGTTCTGTTTATATGCATGTTAAGACTCCTAGTAACTTGATTCAGCAAGAAAAAGGTATTACTGGTTTCCCAAGGAGAACATTTCCATTCATGTATTTAGGATATCCAGTATTTCATGTTAGAAAGAGGAAGATAGACTATGCTGAATTAATTAAGAAGATTAAGGACAAGTTACAGGCTTGAGAAGAAAAATTGTTGTCACCATGAGGTAAAGCAGTGTTGATTACTAGTGTGCCACAAGTGTGCCTATACGCATACTGCCTGCTACAAGACTTGCAAAATGTGTGATCAAAGATATACATACAAATAGTTGTAATTTTCTTCTGGTGTATAGTAAGGATAATGTTAAGGCTAAGCACTAGTTTACATGGTTAAAATGTACTTGCCTAAGGATGATAGTGGATTGAGATTCAGACCTCATTTTGGATATATTAAATGCATTGTGTAAAAAGCTATGATGGAAATCTAAGACCACCAACTCTCTATGGGTTAACTTTCTAGGGAACATGTACTTTGAAGCATTACCCTCAATATGTGCAACGGGAAGATGATTCTCAGGCCTTGGAGATGGGTGTTGAGGTAAAGGATAACATTAAACAAGGAATTTGGTGGGAAAACAAAGGGTGGTTGAATTGATAATCGTACCAAATTGGTAACATTACACGATGTAATACTATCAGGGTTTCCAAGAAAGAGTGGAAGAGGTCAAAGAACTGCTACGTGGGGATTGATGAGGTTTGTCAAGGCTAGGGAAGTATCTGCCAGATGTCATTGTCTCACATGTCACTACATACTTGGTATATACCCTGTGGATAATCCTTGGTGGATAATGAGAAGTTCTAGTAAATTATTGTGTCAAGTGCATGAGATTTGTTGAGATAAAGATCCTATCCTTCTGAGGTATATAGGTAAATGTGGGTTAAAAGAATGTCATTCAAGGTATATTTCTTTCTATGGACGATGTGAAAATCTAAAATTTCAGTGGTTAAAGTGTTGCAAAATATTAAAATTAATATAGTATCAAGATGCTGCTGATATATGTTTTACATCAAGAAATAATAGATCACTCGTTCTCTGAGAGAATTGGTCAAATCTAATATGAAGCTATTTTAACAATGCAGCGGTATACATGAATTGTCGTCATGTCAGCGTGCGAAGAGATATAGTGGAACACTATATGCCATTACAAATTGAAGCAAGTGTACAAGGTAGTACCAGCGAGAATATTGTGGCAAGTTTGAAAATGAAGGAATATAGTACTGCATGGAGGCTCTTTAACTTTGTTCAAGGTGTTACAGGAGATTCAGTTGAATATACACGGGTAATTTGATTCCTTACTTCTATTATTTGGTGAATGATATATGTGGTGTATATTGTGACCCTGTGCGGCTTCTGTTGGTTTGCTAAATATAGGTGGATAGGCATAATTATAAAGGAGACTCTGCCGAAATTATTCTAGCATGAGACCTATGATGAACATTCGAGGACGAATGTTTCTAAGGGGGGAAGGATGTTACACCTCGTAAGTTTAAGACGATAATTAAGGACGTCATTAAGAATTAAGATTCGAATTTTGGAATTAAAGTATATTTCTACATGTTAAATACTGAGTGTTTCTTTTTTAAAAAAAATAAAATAAAATACTACACATGTGACGACGAGAATTAATACGGGTAGTGGAAATTGTTTCAATGGAGTTACGGATTGGTAACGTATTATATAGAATTATGACATTGAGAATACAGGGCATTATGAAATTTTCGGGAATTAAAAGAAGAGGGATTTGGATTTTATTATTACTTGAGGGGTTCTTAAGAAGACAATTAAGAAAATTGGACCACATTGCAAATAATTTTCAGATTTCCCTAAACTTAAACCTCCTTACTTTCCCCCACTTCATTTCACTCCCTCTCTTCCCCATCATTTCCCTCCCTCTCCCTCAACAAAAAATCCTCATTTTCATGACAATTGAGGCTCTTTCTAATTCATTTCTTCCTAGATTAAATTATTTTACAAGCTTCTAAGCAATTAACTCCAAAAACAGTGGCAACGCCACTGGTTGCAGCCGAGAAATGGGGCTGAAAATCCCAGATTTTGAGACAAATTTTTTAGAAGAAAAACATAAGGGATGATGGGTTAACATTGTAGAACACATGCATGTCAATTTGGAGTTGAAAAAGTGAAGAATTGGGCAAGAAAAGGACCAAAACAGTGGCATTTTTCGCTGGGACAGTGAGCAGATTTTCGGGACTGCTGGACAGATTGTTAGTCAACTTTGAAAGGGAATATCTCCTAGCATATTAGGAGTTTTTGGGTGTTTTAAAAGCCTAAAATGAAGTTCGTCGAGTCTAGTTTCCAAAGCAACAAACCACTCGTCGATAGGACACCGAGTAGAGAGTTATAGACGTTACAAGTTCAGCTGACGGGCAGTGACTAAAAATCGGGACTGTTTTGGGGATTTAATTAAGGTATGAAAATTCTTCTTTCTATGCGATAATCAAAGTTGCATATTGTTGTAGTTGAAGTAATAGACTTGTGTTACGAAGAAATCTTGAATTTAGACAATGCATGTGGAATTTGGATGTTGAACCGAAATTGGACTATTTTGGGCACGCGTTGGATTTGTATGTTGTGTTATAAATTCCATTACTAATTGCGTGTTAAAAATGGAATAACTTGTGAAGATTTAAGGTGTGTTCATTATATGAGGTTATTGGAAAATAAGTTGTATTATTTATTAAGGAAAGAGTAAATGGTTGCATGTTAAATGGCCTAAAACTCATGAATAACTTTCGGACATTGTGCGACCCGTTACGGGCTGTTTTGGTGCCATATAATCGTTGTTGCTATTATTGACATCGTCACTAATTGTGTGTTAACAATTGAAAGAAACATTGGTACTTGGTGATGTAATTAGTTATATAAGGTGACGCGAGACGAAATGGATTTAAGAAACCAAGAAAAGAATTATGAAATCTTTTTAGACATTGTCGTAACATTTTAAGTATTGAATGAATATAGTAAATATGTGCGATAATCACCTTGATGATTTAAATTATTGTCTTTCATAAGTAACGAGAAAAGGGTTATATGACGGTGTATATGCGGTATATGGAGTCTAATTAGATTACATATTGAAATGGTTGTGATTGTTGGTTTAATTTGGACTGTTGGTTAATTGTGGATACGCACATAAACAGAGGAAATGTTGCCCAAATTTTTATAGAATTAAGGAATCCGTTATTCAAATAACTTACGTTAGGAGTCCTAGAATTAATGATCTTATTATTATTATTATAGGCTGACGTACTAGACGAGGCGCATCCTAGTTTTACATTGGTTGAACGACTAAGAGGTATGTGAGACTATCCTTCTTTCTTTTGGCATGATTTTGTGAAACAAACTTTCATTTGACATGATTTTAATAAAAGTACGGCGGACGTACATGATTTTCTACAAAGTTAGTTTTAAAGGAATTTTTTTATGACAAGTGCCTATGATTTTCAGTAAAGAGCTTATTATGATGATATTATCGATAGTCAAAGATGATTTCTAATTGCATATAGTTGCTCATGATATCTACTCGTGCCAAGTCTTATTACACATTCACCGAGTCTCTCACATAGAGGGCCGACACTATATTGTATGTTCCGAGTTCGAGTCCCGGCTATTATTATTATATTACTTGGGTTCGAGTCCCAAACGGGTTCAACTCCCAGATTATTATTATTCCATGGATTAGCTCTCCATGATCCGGATTCGAGTCTCATGACATTATATTATTCCATATACACTTACGTGGCTTCGAGTCCCACAATATATATACTTACTTGGGTTCGAGTCCCATGATATATATATACTTACTTGGGTTCGAGTCTCATGATATATATGTACCTAGACGGGTTCGAGTCCCGTGCTATTATATCCTGAGGATAGGAGTTCATGATTTTGGCAAGACTTGCATATTTTGGAAAGGTAAGAACTGATTTTCATTACTCATTTGATAAGGCACGATTATCTTGTTATGTTGATTTCATACTTGCCCCATGTTATACGTTGAACTGTTATGATTTCAATTACAGTATTTTTCGGTTTGACATACTTGGTACATCTATCGATCGAATTTTTTTTCCGGCCGCTGCGTCATGCCCGCAGTACACGTGATCGGTTAAGTGACCCTCCGCTTTAGACATCTACCACCGCTAAAGAACTCCCTGTTCCGAGCTACTATTTTGCATGATCCTTACATTCCGCACTTATGTATATTTTGGGCACGACGGCTCTGTCCGCCATATGTCAAGATCGCACTCTTGAGGTCTATGTATACCGCGGTTGGACGCTTGTACCTTGTTTTGGTTTTGACGTTGTGTACTCGTGTTGGACGCTCCGGTTATATTTGTTGTTAGCTAGCGCGCCTTACCATTGCTTATTTTGATTATTCCTTGTGTACATAATGTTGGTTGGCGGCTTTAGTCGCCAGCCTATTATGATTGTTGTGTTGTTGTTGATTTGGCAGCCTTGTCGGCTCGCCCATTTTAGGGAGATGTTGTAAAAGCAGCGTTGTGCTGCCAAAATTTCTATAGATCTCTGTATTAGAAGGATTAAGAGTGACATGTCAGTAATGACGTCCAATTAGGACGTTTAGTCGCGGCCCGTCGGGTCGGGTCGTGACATATATAGTGATGCATAAACCAAACCCACTGTTCCACTGTTTGTGTACAGTGGATACACCACTGAATTAGAGACCACAACTTAAGGCAATTAAATGCAGAGGAAGAACGGACTCCTAGAAAGTTGCAATGGTTTTACACTATGAAGCACGGACACCTCATTTAGGGTGAGGTGTCCGTGTCGGACACCTCATCGGACACGAAACGCCTCGGACACGCCTCGGACATGTGTCCGGGACGTTTCCCAGCAAAAAAAAAAAAAAAAAAAAAAAAATCGGACACGGCAGGGACACGCGGGGGACACGGCTTTTTTTTTTTAGAAAAAGTTTAGTTTCAATTTTATTTGATTTATTTTAAGTAAATTTATATTTATTTGAATTTGGGTCTTGGGGACATGCTTATGTATTAGTTTATGGACTATGGTCTTATGAATTATGTATTGAATATTTGATTGATTGTCAATTTGTTATGAATGTTTCTTTTTAATTTGGTACATATTTAATTTGGTATTTTGGTTATTTGGTATATAACAAATTTGAATTAAATTTATAATTTATTTATGAATGTGAAGCTTTAATAATATTAATTTTAGTATTTTATATATTATATATATATATAAATATTTTTTAATTTATTTTTACAGCCGTGTCCCTGCCGTGTCGTGTCCCCTATTTTTCAAAATTGTCGTTTCCGCGTGTCCGTGCTACATAGGTTTTACACATAAGACCCACTAGATTTCAACCAGACACATTTCATAACAAAAACTAACTGCTCAAATGAGAAACTTGGACTCCTGCAAAATAGTGTAATCAGGATTAATACCTTTTCATCATCAAAGAAAATCAGAATGTTCTCGTAGTTTTTCAGAATGCTCCTTGAAAGAATCCATGGATATTTCAGCAACATCTGCCCAAAATCTTTGCCCTCTATACCATCCTGGCAATGAATGAACAACAATCACACCATCCTAGAAATGAATGCTCCTATATTGTCCAACTTATTCACAAATAAATAAATTTTCGACTTAGGAAGTATGTAAACTATTTCAGTTTTTTTTTGGATAAGTAGTATGTAAACTATTTCAGGCCTACACTAACATCTCTATTAAACTCTAAAACTATGATTCAGTTCTCCTCAGCAGAGTTACAAAAAATTATGTTTGCCATATCAGTTCAAAGCTGAAAATTGTATCCTTTCCGAGGCCCAAAAGAACTGTGAAAATTGTTCAAAATCCTCTATAAGTACATCCTTACCAACAGGCTTCGGTGCAGAACTTCCACACGCACCAAAAGAAAAGAGAGTGACCTTTGTCTCTCGTACTAGTAATATTAACAGAAGTCAACAACAACAACATATCCAGTGAAATCCCACAATGTGGGGTCTAGGAAGAGTAGAGTGTACACAGACCTTACCTCTACCTTGTTAGGTAGAGTGGCTGTTTCCGGGAGACCCTCGTCTCAAAACAAAGCATAATCACAAGTAAAGCAAGCAAAACAATATTAACAGAAGTCAATAGAACATATTGCAATCACATATATGTGATAACCATGAGTCATCAAACTTGACAGCGAGTTGGAGATATGTAAGGAAGGAAAACTATTAAGATCAGATATTAATAAATAAGCCGATACCTTAAGGATCGCCTGCAATCTTGGTCTAACATCCTGTTCAATGTCAGAGAAAATAATAGGCGGAAACAAAAGGAAAATTTGTCTCTTACATCCTTCCTCCACTTCAATATCATCAAGAAATTTCATCAGATGCTTCATATGACTCTCCTTGGGTATCAACAGAAGTCGTGGAAATGATTCAATAAGATGTCGGAAAGATGCATCTTGAGAACCTAACAAATGTAGACCTCCGCGTCTTGCTTGAATCTACAAAAAGTACAATAATATTATGTAGTTGCTAGCAGGAAGTATTATACTGACTCGTTTTAATTGACTTAAGTGGACTATGGATTGACTGGATGTTAGACTAATATGTTAAGATTAGTTGGAACTGGGTGAATCTTAGAGAAGCAGTCATGTAAAGGCTACTATATAAAGTAGTGGTTGACAATAAGTTACTTCAAGGGTTTGTAGATGAGACTTTGCCGTTTAGGAAAAATAGCCATAAAAGGAGAATATGAGGGAGTATATCTAGATATAAATGTAATAGATCTTAGTGCCAAAAACTTTAGAATAGGTGCAGCTCAATGGAAGTGAACGGACATCAGTACTACAAATGTCAAGACAGGCGCAGTAGATAAGCTTCATTAATCATCCTGATTCAAGGAGGCAACTGACCTTCTCAAAAAATGACAAGGTCTGCTGGACATCCTCATCGATACTGATGGACAAGTGCATCATCATTTTCCGGGTGTTTGTAGCAATAAGTCCTCCATCATCACTGTTTGCGAAGAATATTTTCTTCACATACTTAACCTATGAACAAGTAGAAGAGGGATCAGGACAGATAAGAAAGAACTAAAAAAGGGTTCAAACCTCTTATCTCAAGAAAGAGACAACTTTATGCCCATGGCAAGAATGGATTTTATATAGGAAATTTAAAGATCTTCATCAGTAACTATATGTTAGCCTATTCTTTGAACCAGAGGAAATCTTAGCAAAGCATTCCAGCGAGTATAGTACTTTCTTATCTAGCCAAACAAAATCAAGATGTTTCATTCTCCTGTGATATGTTCAATGTAACCTGCAGAGATGAGCTCATGAGATTGTCATAGAATGAGCCAACACTACCAAAGCTGGATAGCATATCCAGCAACTTTTGCTAATTAGTGTTACATGTACTATTCTGTTTAAACAAAAGATACAAAACCAAGTGAACTAAAATGGACCAGTATACAGCACTTGCATCACAGAATTAAATACAATAATAGTACCTTATTGATAAGGGTAGGTAGGGTCTGAGAGGAAAGATAGCGAGCTAAGTGGGTTGCGGAAGAGAGGGTGAGGCCAAGGCTCTCCAAGAAGGGAAGCATGCCCTTATCACCTTTTTGCTTTGCCATCAGGTATACCTTCCTCTTGAAAGATATTGTTTTTTCATCAGTAGTGCTCCATAAGGAAAACTCATCCAGGTCACGGACGCTATCTATCAACATGCTGACGTACTTAGGTGAGTTGAGGGCTATTTCCATGGATTCCTCGTTAGAAACCCCAAGTTGTTGAAGATAATAACTAACGGCTTCTTCCACGTCTTCTGTTCCGTTAGACCTAGCAGCAAGTGGCGCAAAACTCAACTTGCGGAGATGTATAAAATTGGTGGTATTGCAATGGCAAGGGAAAAGCAAAGGTTGAGGATTTGAGTTGGGGACGACGGCGAATGCCAAATAATTCTGAAGCCAATTTGAACACATTTTGTGCATCATTTTCTTCTTTCATTTCCCATGTGTTTAGACAAAATTTGGACCTCAAAGTCTAATTAATTAATAAATAAATAAAGAGTGGTGACTTAGTGTTTGGTCACTTAGCTTGAAAATTAGATGTTTTCAAAATTGATTAGCTTGAAATATCCAAGTTCAATGATAAAAAAAAACTGTAAATATAAAAGCTTAAAATTTGGAGGGATTAATTGATGCCAGACGATTTGTTATTATTAGAGTACTAATTATTGCATCCTTAATTCAATTGGTGGGTTAGCAAATATTTTGGGAGCAATATATGGAAATATCTATTACTTTAATTATGGTTAAGACCCTTGGTTTACTTAATTTAATTTAGACCATTGATATTAAAATATAACACATGTCTAAGAATTTGGAAAAAAAATGGAGAAGAGTCGGATCCTAAGTAATAATAGTACATAACTTTATATCGAAATCAAATATTATTCTTATCCTCGATCAAACGAAACGACCCCATATAACTCATATATGTGAACCAAAATATTTTAGAGCTAAACAAAGTTTTAGAGTAAATATATACTACCAAACTGTAGCGTCGAATTATGGACTGAAAGACATCGATCGACATATCTATTTACTCCTTCAGTAATTTAATAAAGTATACAATGAATATGTGTACAAACATGATATGTGATGCGCTACTGGGATATATATATATATAGTCGATGTTAAACTCCAACAATTTGATCGTCGGCGTTGTCCTTATCATTTAAAGCTTGTATACTTTCAAGAGCTTCCTTGAGATCCCACCTTGTATCCAAATCTTCTTGACAACAAGTCACTCCAATGTTGAAAAGCTTTTGGATTTGTCCTTGACTATCCTTTGTAGTGACATCCATCTCTTTGTCAAAAGCCAATTCATTATCTTTAATGATGGTGTCGACCCAGCTAGCCAATTCGGTACCATAGCCAGTGCTGAGAGCGAGGTAGTTTGTTGGGAGTTTACCTGTGAGGGTCTCTAGTATTAGAATCCCAAGACTCCAAACATCAGTCTTCCTCGTGATGCGGCCTAGCTGTGCATATTCGGGGGCTTTGTAAGCCACTAGAAGATGTTGGACTTGCGAAAGATTCACCAGAGGCACCAATGTGTAATCCATCAACAAGGGATTAGAATATTTGTCCAGAAGAACATTTGATGACTTGAGGTGACCGTGTGGAAGTGCTAGGCTTGGCAGCTCATTGTGAAGGTAGGCCAATGCCTTTGCAACTCCTTTTATGATTTTCAAGCGGCTTGACCAGTCCAGCCTAGAATGATTGCCTATATATACATTGCATACAGATTAATTAATTAGGGAATCAAAAAAATAATAATTAATTAAAATGTACAACAGTTAAGTCTGCATGCAATATACCGTGAAGGTGACTGGCCAAGCTACCATTAGAGGCGTAGTCATAAACAAGCAACTTCTCTTCTTTTCTATAATAATAGGCGACAAGGGGGAGTAGGTTGGGGTGGCTTAGTCTGCCTAACCTCCTCATGTGCTCATGGAAGTCTTCTTTAGCAACATGGTTCATTTGCTTAAACCTCTTCACCACAACGTCTTGGCCATCCATAAGTAGTGCCTTGTAAGAGGACCCCAGGTTCCCACTGCCAAGCACCTCCGCTGATGCTCTTAGCAAGTCCTGTAGATCAAATCGTGGCCTATCATCTCTAACGAAGGACAACTTGCCCACTACCGTTGTTGCTGTTGTTGGTGCCTTTGCTGCCTTAATGTTATTACTGTTATTGTTATCATGTCTTGGATAAGTTGGATTGCCGCTCATTATCACATCAGGAGCTGATGATAAAGTGTTTTGATCCGCATCAATACTATTCGACTCAACAGCCCAACTGATGAGTTGTAGATTATCTTGGCTGTTGTTATGGCTGCGCCGACGAATAATAAGAATTAGCACAATCGCGAGACATAAGACAACCAAACAAACTGCAACGATCAACATCACTCTACTCAGGAAAGAGGGCGACTTCTTAATTATATCACCAGATTGATCGTTGACCGTAGAGTTGAGACTGTTAGGAGTAGTATTTGCTTCTGGACTTGGGGAGCTGCAAGTTGATTCCAAAGGCTTCCCACACATGCCTTTGTTCCCTGCGTATATATACAATAGATTCACGTTACATACGTTCTCTGCATCAACTCCAAAAACTGAATGTGGACTAGTGTAAACTAATTTAAATGATAAAATTATACTTAAATTATATTAGTGAAAAAGGAGTAATTAGTTAATGTTTTTATTCAATGTTCATAAAAACATTGGTATTTACTTTACCTGCAAATGTTGTTGGATCCATTAAAGAAAGAGAAGGAGGGATTGGACCCTCGAGTTGGTTGTTGGATACGTTGAGGAGTTTGAGAACGTCCCGGGGGAAATCAGGTAAAGAGCCAGTGAATTTGTTATTTTCGAGCCTCAAGTCGAAGAGCCTAGGACAGAAGGTAGCGAGGGAGGTGGGAATGTTGCCTGTGAATTGGTTGTCGGATAAATAAAGCTTCTTGAGATAAGGCATACCCTCGAAGGCATCATCTGGGATCTGACCGGAGAAGCTATTATTGGACAAGTACAATGACTTGAGGGCACCAAGTTTATTCCAATCAGGCATTGCCCCCTTGAAGTTGTTGTTCATAAAGCTTAGGGTGCGCAGGAAATGCAAGGGGAGCAGGGAATCTATATCGATTGCCCCGGACAGGTCCAAGTTCTCGAGTTGCAAGCCCCACACGTCCCCTTCAAAGCAAATGACGCCCAACCAATTGGCATTGTTCCCCGTACAGGGGCTTATGGATGGAGCCCAAGAGCCGAGTACTTGTTGTCCTTTAGGTGAAGATGTAGAAAGGGAGCTTTTAAAGTCGAAGAGGGCCTCCGAAGAGCTCTTTGCATCGGGAAAATGATCTGTACTTTTATCGTCAACATCGTCGTCCATATCTCCAGGTTGAGCCGATACGGATACAAGAAGAAGGAAAATGATCAAGTGACATAGATATCTTGATGATGATGATGAACATGCAAACATAATGGGTGCTTCCCGGTCGGCATCGTGCACCTCCGTCATCATCCTTCCTTTGCATGCCCACAACAAACCACAATTTGAGGCATAAGCACTGCACACCTCTCTAACCATAGATTTTTACGCCTTTTCTTTTGCTTTTTATTACATTAGACCTTTTTTTCAATGACTTCCATCCTCTCTTTTTTTTAATACAAAAAATATATTCTCACCTTTGTGTTCTCTCTCCTCAACTTTGGAATGAAATTTGCCAAGTAAAAGCCCCAACTAATTCTATTATTTCATAGTATCATTATATTTCATTACACGGATAAAGTGGAAGTAAATAAGTACTGAAATACTTTGTACGTAGGTTCTTACCAATAACATGTACAATGAAAATTATATACGTACATCTTAAGTTAATCAACAATATTTAGGTGATAAAAATTACATAATGAAAGAAGCATTTCGTACTTGTTTTATGCATAATTAGCATAACAATAAGGCTTAATCGGTCACACTTTATAATGACACCATTAGGAGTGTATAAAGAAAATCGATAAATCACACCAAACTGATAATTCGAGTCAAACAAAGAAAAAGATCTGATTACTATAGATCTCATAAAATATTTTTTTCGTAATGTAATTTATAAATAATTTTTTTCATATTTTTTGTCTTTTAACATATTATTTTAAGTTTGAATTTAGAATTTTGAATGGTCCAATAAATTGTATAGACGAGAGATGTTAGTAACTCAAATAAAGTTCAAACCAATATAAACGGTCCGGACTTTGCAGCTTATATGGTTCATGACGAACCACAGATAATTACTGAAGCATTGTAAACTCCAGAAGCACCGCTCTGGAAAGAAGCTATAAAGAGTGAGATAGACTCCATTCTGCACAACCATACTTGGGAGTTGGTTGATCTTCATCCGAGAAACAAACTGTTGGGTTGTAAATGGATACTCAGACGGAAGTTGAAAGCAGATGGATCTATAGACAAGTACAAGGCCAGGTTGGTAGTCAAGGACTATCGACAAAAGGAGGGCCTTGATTACTTTGACACCTACTCTCTAGTGTCTAGAATGACGTCCATACGAGTATTCATAGCTATTGTCGCGTTGCGGGATCTTGAAATACATCAAATGGATGTCAAGACAGTCTTCCTAAATGATGATTTGGAAGAAGAAACCTATATAGACCAACCCGGGGAGTATGTGGTTCCAGGACAAGACAAGAAAGTATGTCGGCTTGTCAAATCTCTGTATGGGCTGAAACAGGCCCTGAAGCAATGACACGAGAAGTTTGATAGTACTTTACTATCGAAAGGGTTCGTCATTAATGAGTGTGACAAATGTGACTACACGAAAGAAAATGCCTACTCGTTCGTCATGATATGCCTTTACGTAGACGACATGTTGATCACAGGGAGTAATTCTGGGTTTATTCTAGAGACTAAGAACATGTTGAAACAATGTTTTGACATAAGTGTCACGACCCGAACCCGGACCCGTGACCGGTGCCTTAACCCGGGCACCCTAGTGACACAACATCAGAGAAAACCAGCGGAATATAAACTCAAGATAAACAACCATTAAGATATAGAATAGTCTAGCCCAAAATGGCTAACCCAAAAGTACATAAACCGAACATATCCTTAACGAACCAAGTTCGACAAGACTACAGCCTCTAAGAATGAATAACACTATGACGACAGTGGCCCCGTCATGCCCCGAATGTACAAAATAACAACGACTCGGGAGAACCATACCAAAAGTCGAGCCTCCAAGAAATGGAGCTCACGACACTGAGTACAAGATCCACAGGAATGAGGATCTACCACCGCTTTCTTACTGCGCATGTAACGCGGCCCAGGAAGGGGGTCGACACAACGTATCAAGTATGTAAAATCGAAAATACCGTAGTAATATCATAAGTCCAAAATACATCAAGTTATAGATAAAACCAAATTATGTCAGACCGTGCCTTACTAATAATGAGAGTAACAAGTATACATTTTATAGCATAAAAATAGGAGGCTCATGATCAAAACAGGTACCTCGCCGTAGTATCATTAGCGATCCTACTCGAGACTATTTCACTGCATAGGTCTGTGGACCCGCATGAGGTCATCCGCCTCGCCATAGGACTATTTCACCCGCACGGGACTATTTCACCCGCGTGGATCCCGTGGATCCGCATGAGTACCATCGCTGCACTCGCGTGGACTATTTCACCCGCGTGGATCCATGGTCCAGATCCGCGTAGTACAAGCGCGCGACTCGCATCATGGATAGCAAATCCATGGCATAAGTAATAACCCGGGGTTTACCCGTAACAATATAAATATATATAACATAGCTCATCCGGCTATTAAACATAACATAAGCACTACCGGCCTATCACATCACAACATAAGCACTACCGGCCTATCATAACTTAAGCAAGTTAAGAATCACCTAACTTCTTATTAATAGTAGTAATACATCCTCTCATTTTAGTATACCTAAGGCACGATCATGTCTTTTAATAAAAATCCGGGAATTTAACCCAAGTATCATGTACCTCTAACCTTTTAAGAAATAACTTTTTTTTTATACAAAAATTCCAAGATACTAATCACCATAGTATCAAGCCACGATTTCTTTTCAAAACAAGTCACATTTCCTTTTAAAACTATCTCAAGCTTCTAAATTAAGTGACTTCATTTCTTGTAAAACCTTAGGCAATTCATGCCTTAAAACCATTTTCCTTCCACAAGTTCAAATCATCAAAACCTTTCTCCATTAAACTTTCACAAACTAATATAACCAACTCCTCATAAAGCCGTTATATTAGAGTTAAACAATAGTAAAACACATTCCCTTAAGTCCAAGGGATTTTTATACTTTTCTTTTAAAACGAAGCAAGTATCAAATACTTATAACAAACGAAGATTTCCAAATCTTGTACGTCTACCGTACTACATAGGTACTACTAATCATGCTCAAGAGATAGGAAAGCTCCACATACCTCTTCGGTCAATCCACAAGCTAAGTCCAATTTATCGCACGTAGTATGTCAACCTAAAATGACCACAATACGTTTATCAAGCTCTAATTATAATGCAGAATTTTTCCAAGTTAAAGTCACCAATTTCCTACGGAAAATTGGGCAGCGTTTCCTTTGTTTCTACATACTTTGCCACCTTTTCCAAGGTCGATTTTTAACGCTCAAATGCCATGTTTAAGGCTCAACAACCAACCAACACAAAGGGGGATTACACACCTAAACTTTGGTGTGTAAAATTCAGCCACAAGTTACAAATAACTAACCCAACAAGTCTAATGTAGTATTTAGGCAACAACATGCTCATAAAATCTCCCTAACCAATTCTTTCATAATCAAACCCCTTTTACATGCAACTACTCTAAGTGCATTTTTTCCAACTACAAGTTCTTCCTATTAAACATGCAACACCCAATACCAACTACAAGAGAAGAAATGTTACCTTAAGTTTTAGCCAAACTTATTCCAACACCTTGCTAGCCTTTACTCCAAGAACACCACCACAATAGCACTTCTAAGCTAGTCACAAGCTTCCTTCTTGCTTTAACTTTTCAGATTTTCTTAGGCTAGAACACCTCTTGAGGTTTTAGAGAGAAGGAGCTCGAGCTTTGGAGAGAGAGAGAGAGTAAAGATGAAAGATGGAAAAGTGACCAAGCCTTGGTCAATTATATTGCATGCGTTACGAAAATCGGATGGGGGACACTTCACACCTCCCGGCCTCTTTAAAACAAAATCAGATTTTCTAAGTTTTTCGCCCAAATTTCCCACCGCGCCTGCTTCCGCGCGACTCCTGCGACCCTCGGATCTTTCGCGCGCCTGCTTCCGTGGCCATGTACTGGAACCAGCGCCTCACCGCACTTCACCCGCTTGCGCGCGGCTACGAGGCCACGAGCTGCGTTCTCTAATTTCTCGCACGGCCCCAACCACGGGGTATAACATTCTCCCCCTCTTAGAAACATTCGTCCCGAATGTTCCTTCTAGCCTTACACAAAACATAAAACAACATATCTTCTTAACTATTCCTTTGCAAATAGGAATGCTCCCCGAGCCACAACATTACTCAAGCATAATCAACTAAATTAACACCAATCAGTAGGAAAGGGGTTACACGGAGGTATAGGGAATAAGTGTGGGTATTTCTTCATCATATCATCCTCCGCTTCCCACGCCATCTCCTCTGTTCTCGTTCGCCCATAAAACCAGCGGAAGCCACCTCCTTCGTCCGGAGTCGTCTAACTCGACGATCGAGTATCGCTATGGGACTCTCATACGACAACTCCTGTCACTGGATATCCCGAATCGGGTGCACTCTGAGCGGATCTCCAACGATTTCCGTAACATAGACACGTGAAAAGCTGGATGTCGCCTCAAGATCGGACGGCAGATCCAACTCATAGGCAACCTTGCCACTCTTGGACAATCGATACTGATGTACCTTGGTGAGTTTCCCTTCCTCCCAAATCTCATCACACCGCCATGGGTGACTTTCGAAAGACCCAATCATTAACTTCAAACTCTAAGTGTCGACGCCGATGATCTGCATAAGATTTACATCGCGACTGGTGCGATAACCGCTCTGGATAAGCTTCACCTTATCCATCGTCTTGAACCAAATCGGCCCGATTAATCGCACTTCTCCCACTTCAAACCAACTATCGGTGACTGCACTTCCTCCCGTATAAGGCCTCATGGCGTCATCCGAACACTAGAATGGTAGCCGTTGTTATAAGCAAACTCCACAAGAGGTAGATGATCCTCCCACTACCCGAAATCAATAACACAAGCCCGGCAAGATATCCTCGAGTGTGCGGATAGTGCGCTCGGCTGTCCGTCCGTCACGAGGATGAAGCGCGTCTTGAGACTCACTGTGTTCCTAATCCTTCGAAAAGATCTCGAGTTAGCCGTGAATCGGGCTCCTCTATCGATATAATCGACAGGGACTCCGTGCAATCTCACAATCTCTCTAATATATAATCTGGCATAGTCCTCAGCTGAGAACGTCGTCCTGACTGGAAGAAAGTGGGCTGATTTCGTCAGCCTGTCAACAATAACCCAAATGGAATCATGTCTCCTTTGGGTGCGAGGTAACCCTGTAATAAAGTCCATGTTGACCACCTCCCACTTCCACGGAATATCAATAGCTGTAATAGCCACCGCTTCGGTGCTCAACCTTAACTCGACAATTAGGACCGGGCAACAAAACCGCCACGTCCTCTTCAACCATCCCACCAATACATACACGAGGTCATGGTACATCTTAGTCGACCGGATGAATCGAATAACGAGCTGTGTGCCTCACGAGAATCTGGCGGCGAAGTCTGTCTACATCGGGAACACCTGGCCGGCCTCGAATCTTAGCACCCGTCGGTGCTACCTCAACTAGACTCTTCTCTTCCTGGAGAGCTGCATCTCGGTACCGTACCAAAATCGGATCCTCATACTGTCGCCTCTTCACCTCCTCGACGATGGAAGACTCGGCGACCTCTCGAACCCGAATTCCGTTACTAACGGAATCAACCAAACGAACCCGAGGCTTGCTGGCGGTGTAACTCTCGGACCATATCCCTTTTCTGCATGCAACATCGGATAGACTACCCATCGATCTGCGACTAAGGCGGCATGCGACTCATTTGGCCTTCGCGGGTGGTACAAAATATCAACATCGTAATCCTTAAGTAGCTCCACCACCGTCTTCGCCGCAAGTTCGGCTCCTCCGGTGAAGATGTCGGAGACTCTTGTGGTGCGTGTAAATGTCCACATGAACTCCATATAAATAATGTCTCGGATCTTGAGGCATGAATCATCTGCGCCGGCTCAAGTCATGTGTGGGATAGTTCTTCTCATGTTTCCTAAGTCGGGATCATAAGCTATAACCTTGCCGTCTTTGCATCAGACGCACTCCAAGCCCGACACGACGGCGTCACAATAAACCACATATCCATCTAAACCTTCCGGAAGAGTAAGAACGGGGCGATCGCCAACTTCTCCTTTAGCTCGAAACTTTCCTCACAAGTATCCGTCCACGGAACATAGCCGCTTACGAGTCGGCTTAGTCAAAGGTCTTTGAAATAGAAGCAAACTTCTCCACAAACCTCCGATAATAACTGCAAGGCCCAAGCTGCGCACTGCCGGTGTAGTGGAGTGCAGGCCAAGTCTTCGCCTCGATCTTTCTTTGTATCAACGAATACCATCGGCTCGATAACATGTCCTAAGAAAGCCGAAGCCGGCCAAAACTCGCATTTGAGAACTTGGCATACAATTGCCGGTCACGAGGACTCGACACCGTCGCCGAATGACCAGTATGCTCTCGCTGCGTGCGAATAATACACGAGATATCATCGATGAAAACTATAACGAACATATCCAAGAATGGCACGAACACCTATTTATCAAATCCATGAATACATTTGAGCGTTGGTCAACCGAAAGACATCACCTGAACTCATAGTGCCCATACAAGGTCTGAATGCGATCTTGGGATATCTTCCTCTAACTCGCACTTTGATGATAACCAGAGCAGTCTTGTCACGACCAACCTCGGCCGCGATGGTACCTGCAATGGTACCTCGCCGTATATGTCGAGAGAATAGCGGCGGAACATACACAACACATACGCATAAAAGTAACATCATCGGCGGTAGGTAAAATTTCCATAAAACATACTTAACAAAAGTATAATAGTACTGTTGGTTCTTATAGCCCAAAACACATGGGTGGCCACGCACTTAAAGATAACAAGCGTGGCGGGACAAGGCCCGCCATACCCCGAATATACAAAGTACCTATAGCGTCGGGAAATATCCATACGAATAAATAAGCTTCGGAGGAATGGAGCTTCGACAGGAATAGTGATCCTAGAACGAGGATCCTCAATCGCTTACCACTGCGGCATGAACGCGGCCAGAAGGAATTCGACATGATATGTACCAAGTATGTAAAGTGGGAAAATCGTAATATGATATCATAAGTCTAAAAGCAAGTCAAGTCATGGAAGACAATAAAATACACATTCTTGTGTCTTACTAACAATGAGAGTGACAAGTATATATATATATATATAATCTTGTAAAATAGGAGGCTCATGATCAAAACAGGTACCTGCGCGTAGTATCAAAAAACCATCCTACTCGGGACTATTTCACGCGTGGGTCTATGGACCGCGTGAGGTACTCGCATCGGTGTACTGCCGGCGTGGGACTATTTCACCGCGTAAGCCCATAAGGACTCGCGTGAGGTATTCCTCGCGTCATGGGTAGCAAATCCACGGAGCAGGTGGTATAACGATCTTGGGGATTTTCCGCCGGATATACTCTTACTCGAAGCAGATGGTATAACGATCTTGGGTGTACCTCGGATATACTCTTTGCTGGAGCAGATGGTATAACGATCTTGGGGCTTGCCCGCCGGATATACTCTTATCTTGGTGCGGATGGTATAACGATCTTGGATCGCCCGCCGGATATACTCTTTGCTGGCGGATGGTATGGCGATCTTGGGGTGGCCCGCCGGACATACTCTTACTGAAGGAGGTGGTATGACGATCTTGGGGCTTGCCCGCCGGACATACTCTTACCTATCTCAAATCACATCATATCATAAATAAGTTAAGCAAACTTATAACTTCTTTTAGTCTTGTTCATATACTCTCTCATTTTAGTTTATTTAAGACACTTCATCATATCTTTAAATAAAAGAAAACCGAATTTAACCCAAGTACTACATACCTCATCTCTTTCAAAAGTGACTCTTCTTTATACATAAAAGCCTTTGGGCAATTGATGCCTTTAAATCAAATTGCCTCTTCATGTAATTATCTTACTTAGAGTAAATCCTTCTCATTAACCTTTTATGAAGCTAATAAACCAACTTCCCATAAAGTTGTTATATTAACTCTATACTTTAGTAAAATCATACTTTTCCCTTAACCAAGGGACTTATACATTCTTAACACGAAACAAGTCATTTTATACTCAAAACAAGTAAGAATACTAAATCATGACGTCTAGGCACTACATAGTTTTATCTATTCATGCTCGAGATAGAAAAACTTCACATACCTCTTTGGTCAATCCACTTGCCAAGTCCAAACTACCGCAAGTAATATTTCAACCTATAATAGTCATGATACGTTTATTAACCTCTAATCTTAATGTAGAACAATCTAAGTTCAAAGTCACTAAATTCTAAGGAAAATGGGCAGCATTTCCTTTGTTTCTACTCACTTTGCCACCTTTCTCAAGGCCGAATTTATCATCAAAAACACCACCTTTAAGGCTCACTCAATCCAACAATTCAAAGGGATTTCACACCCAAAATTCTGCCCATAGGTTTACAACAATTCGCTTAACAATTCTAAGGTGGTTTTTAGGCTACAACATGCTCATAATTTCTTCTTAACCCATTCTTCATATCCAAACCACATTTACTTGCATTTGATGACTCTAAGTGCGTTATTTTACTACCACAAGATCTTGCTTTCTAAGCGTGCAACACTAGAACTAAGTTTAAAGAAAGAAATGTTACCTTAAAGTTTTAGCCAAAACTTATTCCAAATATTGCTAGCTTCCTTGCCAAGAACACTACCACAACAATGCCAACAAGCTAGCTACAAGCTTCCTTTTCTTGTTCTTAACTTTCGATTTTTCTAAGGGTTTTAGAGAGAAGCGATTTGAGAGAGAGAGAGAGAAGATGAAAGATAGAAAATGTCCAAGTCTTGGTCAATATATTGCATGCAACAGAAAATCAGATGGGGGGACACTTGTCACCTCCCATGGTCTCTTTAAAACAAAATCAGATTTTCTAAGTTTTTCGCCCAAATTTCCCGCCTCGGCGCATGGCGCGCGCCACGGCGCTGAAACCTCCGCAGCTCTTCTGAACTTCCGGCGCCGCGGCCCTGCTTCCCGGCGCCGCGGCGCTGCAACTTCAGCGACCCTCGATTTTTAGGCGCCATGCCTCGCATCCGGCGCGCGGCGCCTGCCGCTTAGTCCAAACGCATTTACGTCCATTGCGCCGAACTTGTAACTCTATAACTTTCTACTCCGACGTCCTATCGGCGAGCGGTTGGTTGCGTTGGAATCAGACTCAACGAACTACGCCTAGGCCTTTAAAACACTTAGGAACTCTCAATGTACCGGGTCATAACCCGCCTCAAAGTTGACTAAAAACCGTCGGACGACGTCAACTGTCGCCGGAAATTTTAAGTCTTACATACTTTCGTGCGTTTCCATACGTAGGGTCGAACTACGGTATAACAGTCTATCTTGGAAAAACATCTCGCACCTGAATGGTCAAACAAATCATCAATTACGGGAGGATATCTATTCTTGATAGTTACCTTGTTCACCGTCAGAATCAATACACATACGCAGCTGGCCCCATCTTTCTTCTTCTTTACAAATAACACGGTGCTCCCCAGGGAGAAACACTTGGCCTGATAAAGCCTTTCTCCAGCAAATCTTTCAGCTGGTCCTTCAATTCCTTCAACTCGGCAGGTGCCATTCTGTATGGCGGGATAGATATCGGTCGAGTGTCTGGTGCCAAATCGATGCAAAACTCAATCTCCTCTCGGGAGGATACGGCGAGCTCGTCGGGAAAACGTCTGAAACTCTCTAACCACCGGCGAAGGTCGGCATCTCACTCTCGATGTCGAATACGAACGAATGGTAAATATACCCTTCCGTACCATCTTCCTAGCCTTGAGGTAAGAAATAAACCTACCGCCGGCGATGCATTCCTTCCACTCGATAACCGCTCACCAGAAACCGGAACCGAACTAACCTCTCTCTGCGGTCACATTGGCATAGCAAGGCGTTAGCCAATCCATACCCATAATCACATCAAGTCGTCATATCCAACTCTATCAAGTCGGCTAAGTCCGACGACCATCTATAGTCATCGGGCAAGCCTTATATACCCGCCGCCTAACACCGAAGCACCTACGGCGTAGCCACCTCAAAGGATTCTATGGACTCGGCTCTATCCCTACTCTACCAAAGAATATGAGGAGATATATAGGACAAGGTAGAACTCGGATCTATCAAAGCATAAACATCACAAAGAAGAAACCAACAATGTACTGTGGCGACATCGGTGACGCCTCACGGTCTGGCGGTGGACATAGCATAAATGCGGTTCGAGGGCCTGAATCTGGAACCTCTACCACGACCCTGCGCGGCTCGCCTGCGTAGTGAACACCACGCCTCGGCGCATCGCCATCGACGATGAAGATCCGACCATCGACCGCTTACCGAGCCATCATATTCCCGCCACTGACGCGGACAATCTCTCCTCAAATGGCCTGCCGCCGCAGAATAACAAGCTCACGGAGGAACACGACACTTCATAATGGCAATCACCACATCGACCACCGAGGCATAGGTGGCCTCGTCGACCGGAACTCGTCCTGCGAAACCCGAAGCCACGGAACCCCGTCCGCTCCCGAATACTCATGCGTCCGAAGATGGTGGAGGCGCCTGACCGGCGTGGTGCAAATCTGGTCTGGCCTTTGGGGTTGTCTACCCTAAAACTACCAGAGGACCTGCTGTCACGCCTCTTCTCGCGATACTGCCGATCCGTCGGCCTGCGTTCACACCCGGAGCATGTGCTGCGTGCGCGGCAATGCCATGCCCGGAGAGCCACCCCGAGCAACTCTCGGCCAAGTGATCATCGAATCTCGTGACATAGCGGTGCACCGTCCTCCATGTGCGCTACAATGCGGGCACATACTAGCCAATGAATCAAACTCCACGCGTTGTATTCGGACCGCCCGTTCTGTCTCGGCGTCAAAAATCTATCGGCCGAGCCCTCGCCATCTGCGGTGGCAAGAAATGGCCAAGTAACACCTCGAGAACTCGTCCCCAAATTTGAAGCGCATGCTCCCCGGGGACGGTTCCCACGAATCATACGGCCAATCGCAGCTGCGGTGTCCCGCCGATGCGAACCTAATACCACCGACTTCGGTCTCCGGCCCGTCACCTCATGATCCTCTGCAGAATCGGATAAACTCCTGCGGATCATCTCGGGCCTCGACCCATAAAACTCGGTGGCTGCGACTCAAAAGTCTCTCGCCTCGCTAGCAGCCTGGGTGAACTACGGTGCAATGAATCTGTCTCCAACCTATCCTCGCTCGCCACGATCTCGGCGATGAATCGCTATCTCCTTGTAGCCCATATCCTCGCCAGGCTCGCTGGAGGCTCGGTCGAGGCTCAGTGATCGGCTCAGCCGCTGCCGCCTCGATTTGGGGTTGGCGACGTCGTAGAACTCGCCGTCAAACACCTCGTCAGTAAGGGCCGGGCACGTGCTGGTGATCCTCGGTGCCCTACCGTAGTTCCTCTCGCCTTGCCGCCTTCGGGCTGCGGTTGCCTTAGCGAGACATAAGCGATACGGGAAAAATGCGTCGGAGGAAATTCAACCTATAGCACGGCTATTTGACGATCTTAGAGTGAAAGAATGAGAACCAATCCTAAATATCCTGCGACCTCACGATTATAGATGTGGTGCACAACACACCGATAATCAAGACTTACTAGATACGGCTGTAGACTCTTTCCGAGGATTAATCGCTCGATACCACTTTTGTCACGACCGAACCGGACCGTGGCCAGGTGCCTTAACCGGGCACCTGGTGACACAACATCGAGAAAACGTGAATATAAACTCAAGATAAACAACCGTTAAGATATAGAATAGTCTAGCCCAAAATGGCTAACCCAAAAGTACATAAACCGACGATTACATCCTTAACGAACCAAGTTACGACAAGACTACGAACTCTAAGAATGAATAACACTATGACGGGACGGGGCCGTCATGCCTGAATGTACAAAATAACAACGACTCGGGGAGAACCATACCAAAAGTCGAGCCTCAGAAGAAATGGAGCTCACGACACTGAGTACAAGATCCTAGGAATGAGGATCTACCACCGCTTTCCTTACCTGCGGCGTGAGCGGCCAGGAAGGGTCGATACCTGACGTACCAAGTATGTAAAGCGGAAAATCTTGTAGTAATATCATAAGTCTAAAATACATTGAAGTTATAGATAAAACCAAATTATGTTGCATGCCTTACTAATAATGAGAGTAACAAGTATACATTTTATAGCATAAAAATAGGAGGCTCGTGATCAAAGCAGGTACCTCGCCCGAAGTATCATTAAGCAATCCTACTCGCGGGACTATTTCACCGCATAGGTCTGTGGACCCGCGTGAGGTCATCCGCCTCGTCATAGGACTATTTCACCCGCGTGGGACTATTTCACCGCGTGGATCCCGTGGATCCGCATGAGTACCATCGCGTACTCGCGTGAGACTATTTCACCCGCATGGATCCATGGTCGGATCCGCATGAGTACAAGCCGCGCTCGCATCATGGGTAGCAAATCCATGGCATAAGTAATAACGGGGTTTACAGTAACAATATAAATATATATAACATAGCTCATCCGCTATTAAACATAACATAAGCACTACTACTATCACATCACAACATAAGCACTACCGGCCTATCATAACTTAAGCAAGTTAAGAATCACCTAACTTCTTATTAATAGTAGTAATACATCCTCTCATTTTAGTATACCTAAGGCACGATCATGTCTTTTAATAAAAATCAGAATTTAACCAAGTATCATGTACCTCTAACCTTTTAAGAAATAACTCTTTTTATACAAAAATTCCAAGATACTAATCACCATAGTATCAAGCCACGATTTCTTTTCAAAACAAGTCACATTTCCTTTTAAAACTATCTCAAGCTTCTAAATTAAGTGACTTCATTTCTTGTAAAACCTTAGGCAATTCATGCCTTAAAACCATTTTCCTTCCACAAGTTCAAATCATCAAAACCTTTCTCCATTAAACTTTCACAAACTAATATAACCAACTCCCCATAAAGCCGTTATATTAGAGTTAAACAATAGTAAAACACATTCCCTTAAGTCGAGGATTTTTATACTTTTCTTTTAAAGCGAAGCAAGTATCAAATACTTATAACAAGCGAAGATTTCCAAATCTTGACGTCTACCGTACTACATGGTACTACTAATCATGCTCAAGAGATAGGAAAGCTCCACATACCTCTTGGTCAATCCACAAGCTAAGTCCAATTTATCGCGTAGTATGTCAACCTAAAATGACCACAATACGTTTATCAAGCTCTAATTATAATGCAGAATTTTTCCAAGTTAAAGTCACCAATTTCCTACGGAAAATTGGGCAGCGTTCCTTTGTTTCTACATACTTTGCCACCTTTTCAAGGTCGATTTTTAACGCTCAAATGCCATGTTTAAGGCTCAACAACCAACCAACACCAAGGGGATTACACACCTAAATTTTGGTGTGTAAAATTCAGCCCCACAAGTTACAACAACTAACCCAAGTCTAATGTAGTATTTAGGCAACAACATGCTCATAAAATCTCCTAACCAATTCTTTCATAATCAAACCCCTTTTCTTACATGCAACTACTCTAAGTGCATTTTTTCCAACTACAAGTTCTTCCTATTAAACATCTGACACCCAATACCAACTACAAGAGAAGAAATGTTACCTTAAGTTTTAGCCAAACTTATTCCAACACCTTGCTAGCCTTTACTCCAAGAACACCACCACAATAGCACTTCTAAGCTAGTCACAAGCTTCTTCTTGCCTTTAACTTTTCAGATTTTCTTAGGCTAGAACACCTCTTGAGGTTTTAGAGAGAAGGGAGCTCGAGCTTTGGAGAGAGAGAGAGAGTAAAGATGAAAGATGGAAAAGTGACCAAGCCTTGGTCAATTATATTGCATGCGTTAAAATCGGATGGGGGGACACTTGTCACCTCCCGACCTCTTTTAAAACAAAATCAGATTTTCTAAGTTTTTCGCCCAAATTTCCGCCTCGGCGCGCGACCACTGCTTCCGGCGCGGCAACTCCTGCGGACCGCCGGATCTTTCGGCGCGCGTACTGGAACTTCAGCGCCTCGCGCCGCGCCAGCGCGCGGCGCCTCCGGCGCCGCGGCTCTGAGGCCCCTGAACGCGTTTCTCTAATTTCTCGCACGGCCCCAACCACGGGGTATAACAATAAGGATATGGGTATTACAGATGTCATCTTAGGGATCAAGATCTCTAAGACATCTGACGGACTGGTCTTATCTCAATCTCACTACATCGAGGATGTGTTGAAGAAGTTTGAGATGTTTGATAGTTCACAGATAACGTCACAATTGGATATAAATTAAAAGATTGATAAAAATCGTGGTACGCTCATATGCCAAGAACGATACGCTCAAGTGATTAGTAGTTTGATGTACATCAAAAACTGCACCCGACCTGATATCGCGTATGCAGTCAATAGTTGGCTAGGTTTACCCGTAATCCAAGTGATGACCATTAAAAAGTGTTAAATCGGGTACTATGGTACCTAAAATACACGCTAGCTTACGGGCTGCATTATTCGATATATCCAGTTATACTCGAGGGGTACAATAATGTAAACTGGATATCTGATATAGAGAACACCAAGTCCACCAGTGGGTATATATTTATAATTGGTGGGGGGGCTGTGTCTTGAAAATCCTCTAAGAAAACTTGCATCGCCCGATACACGATGAAATCAGAGTTTATCGCTTTAGACAAGTAGGAGAAGAAGTTGAGTGGCTTCATGACTTCTTAGAGGATGTGTTCATTTTTTATATAACTTCAATTCAATAATTAAGAAAAAAAGGTGAAAAAGGCTGAAAAAGCACCATTGGTCATTAAATCGAAGTATATGTCTTGGAGGCATTCAATGGAAAAATAATATTCACCTGCCTTGCTGACAGCTAGGATATTACATATAAAGTTGTGCTTGCCTTCACTTAAAAACTCTACGCCCCCTATTAGAGTAAGGCATTGGCTCTCTAAAAAAAGGATTTCCTATCGTTGCATGGGTTCCTTTTTGTATAAAACAAATTCGGTTGAGGCCCGGGAGATGAGGGAAATGAGAGAAGAAAATAGAAGGTTGTGCTGAGACTCAAGTCCCCCTGCCGAAGCTTCCTGAACCTGAAGTGGAAGCAGATGAGCTCCAAGCAACTCGCTTGACTATAAGGAAGGAGATGAGCTTCGAGTGAATTTTTTCTTTGCTCTTCGACAACCCTAACAAGTCACTGAAGCTCTGCCATTTGCTTTGCCCCGTGCTATGTCTCGTGTTGGAACAAACCTGTACCTTCTATAATGATCTAATCCGACAGTCAGTCGGCTCTAGGAAGGACACAAAGTTCTATGTACAAACGCAAATCTCGTCATATTCGACGGAGACATACGACTGTTGGGCAGCTGATCACCACATGTATTATTTCCATTGATTGTGTAAAATCAAAGGAGAACATAACAGACCCTTTGACTCAGGGCATATCCAGAGATCAGACAGTCTGTCTGTCTAGGGGAATGGGCTTAAAACCCAAACAATAAGAATTGATACCGTGGATACCCAACCTTACTGACTAGAGATCCCAGGAATTAGGTTCAATGGGAAAACTAAGTCGTAAAAGTTTAGTTGAGCGCTTCGGTGGAAGCATGAGCACTTCAGATGATGATTTCTGTAAAGAAACATGAATCCAATATCGTTCCCGTGATAGACATTAAGTGTTATCTGCAGTGTGGGTATAGGTTAAGTTTTCAAAACCTTTAATGATCCTCGACAATTCAGTTGAGGTTAGGTTTAGGGAAACTTTTAATGGTTCCTAACACTTGTGAAGTGAGGTATAGCAGGATACCTTGTAAGAGACCACCTATTTAAGTGTGAGGACGGACCGCCTCAAATAAACGCACTTAAGAATCCAAGACGTGTCCACGACCACAACGGACAAAACATTAAAAAAAATAGAGTGAGGAAAGTTGTTGTGTTGGAACTGTTGCCTTGGCTTACATTAAATACTGACGGTTCAAGACATCACGTTCACCGCGCAGTAAGTAAGTCCAATGGTATTCAACTATTGGAGGTTCAAAGCTATGACTGCCTATCTAGATGCAATATCGGTCCGCTGAAAGATTGCTAGAAAGACACCTTGTGAGTGCGCCAAAATCTCTTCCAAGAGGGGATTGTTGAAAATTTATAAACGTGAAATAAAATTTATCCTATTATTTATGACTCGAACAATTGGGGCCCCGCACGTCGCAAACGTCTTTTCCACACACATGCACACGTTGTACCAAATATCGTAAATTTCCTTAGTGAAAGAGATATTGATACTTAAATAAAATGTTTGAGACATGAAATGATAGAAGGTTGTTGGCCAAATGACGAGTGTTTCACGTTGGTAAATGAAGGAAGAAGTGTACGATGTGTAAAAAATAAAACGAATCGGAAATCGTCGTGAAGCCGTGAAGGTCCGCGACGCAGCATCGTCCGAGCCGCGACGCTAAATCTCGGTTTAGTGATTGGAGCTCAGGCGCCTCCATGGCTGAGCCGCGACGCTTCACTGGTAGTGAGGTCGACGGAAGCTGAAAAGTTTCTGACTTTTGGGCTGATTTGGGGCATTGATTCTCTATTACTTGGCACATGAATACACCTATTATTTGACTGAATAAAACCTCTCAAAATATGTCATTATATGGCTATTGATTGCCATTAGTTGGCTAGATGAGAGGTCATCTTTCTCACACTATAAATTGAGACCCTTGACTCAATTGAAGAACACACTTGCAATCTGAAATTTCTGAGTACTTCTTCCTCTCTAAACTTTCTTTCACACACTCAAAAGGTTCTTCTTTTGGTAAACATTTGAGTTTCCTTTGATCACTTGTTCATTGATGTTTTATCTTGGGAGACAAGTTGTCAATCACCGTAAAATGTTATATACGGGGCAATATTATCTTAAGGATAGAGTGCTAACACTCGACTTAGCAAATTCCTTGTTGTAGTTTACTTTTTGTTCTTGTTCCAATTTGTTATCTTTGTAATTGTTACTTACTTCTCATTTCCTTGTAATCCTCATTGTACTCACAGTTTAATCAAAGGTTTAGTAGAGTATTGCATAAACACATCTATGATAATCTTTCATATCTAATCTCTCACATGTGATCAATTACATTGTAGGTTGTGACTGGATTTTATAATACGTGACTGACATTCACGTTTTACCTTTAATTCGTGACTGACATTCACGTTTTACTCTAAATACGTGACTCAGAGTTACGACTTTAAAATCAATAATTGCCATCTTCGTACAAAGATTCCAAGTTCGCAGAGCTTAGCAGAGTGACGTTACTCTCGGTAACGAATTAAGGGTAAAACGTGACTGAGTAACGTCTCTATATCACATTTACTCCGTGAATGTTAGTTTTTCCCGTTGATTTTTTTGAATAAAATATAGGCTAATGTGTTACTGCCAAATACGTCTATTCTAGTTCCGTAAAATTTCAAAAAAATAATATTATTTTGATAAATTGGTCTAAATAATGGCTTACTTCGGTCAAAGTGGCTTAACTTAAGGTCCAATTTGCTTATAGCAATCATTAGACTTTTCTATCAGCATGGACAGAGGCGATATCATTCTTTCAATCTACTTCTACTGGTCGAGGCATACCTAATGAATTATTCGAATTTCAAGCTCAAATACCTTTGTTATAAAAAAAAATACAATCAATACCTTTTCCGTCTAGTCCCATAGTTTCAACTGTCCACTTAAATTTTGCAGGATGCTAAGAACCACTACAAATTGAATAGTGTAAACACACGCTTGAAACGTGTCAAAGACGAGAAAAGAACACTATTTTCCCAGTCAGACCCGCCCCTTCCAATCCTCCTTCCCCGAATGTACGTCTTCTATTTCACTACTTCCTCTTCCTTTTTTAAATGTCCACAATAATTGAAAGCAGTGCATTGTTATAGAGATAACTGTGGAAGGAATTAAACAGAGACATATTTGGGAATGAAAAGTATTCACGCGAATTGTGATCTCCATTACTGCTTCTTGTCCTAATTCAGATGATTGTTTTCCAAAATTTCACATAAGTTGTTCGTTTGATGCTGTTTGTTTCCTTTCGCAATTCGCAGTAATTTCAACGTGAGCATTGTCAAAAGCATAACCACCAGGAACGTGCGTAGGGACTTTCCAGTCACCTGCTTTTGGAAATTAAGGAAAATTTATGTGATCCAACATGTTTTGATCATACGAGGTTTTCAGATGAAGAGCTATAAATGATGGATCAATTCATGTATATGTGTTATGCAGCTTTGATCGAGGTACAGTATCACTCAAATCACGGTCCTTTGTTTCAAATGGAAAAAGAAATACGCATACACCTGATAGCAGCAGAACACACTCAAATAGAATAATGGCTAGAGATTGATGACATCCATGCATCAGACCTACTGCCACGAGGGGACATATCATTCCTCCAATTCTTCCCACCGAGCTCGCAATACCAACACCAGTGGTCCTCACGGACGTAGGATATATCTGAAATGAAGCCCAAAAGAATGCATCAAGATCAATAGTTATGGCCAATTAAATGCTTTCAGTAGCAGAAACACTCTTGGTTACTATATATAGCCGAATATGATTCAACAAGCAGAAATAAACACGTAAACAAGTTGGCTCTACCACGTCTTTGTCTGTTAAGGTAAAAACTTTGACTATCTCTTGAAAGATCTACTAGCTTACCTCTGGAGCATAAATATAGACAATTGTGAAGGTTGCTGAAATACACGAGCGAGCTCCAAATAGAAGGCTTGTCGTTAATCCTTGAGGTTGATGATGCACAAGAGGGATAAGGAACATGCAACCGAGTTTGTCAATTATTACCGCAGAAAGTATACGACCTGGGAATTCTTCAATAATAAATCAATCAGATCGTCAGCTCTCTCTAAAGAGGTCAAGTGACAAGAAATCGAAATTTCCTCTACTTCTATTCAAGTAAAATTAGAAGTAAGAGACAAATACCTGCAAAGCTGGTTATGAAGACATCTCTGTAGCTAACACCGTGAGACTTTGAGTTGCAATTCAGCTGGTATGCATTTATTTTGTCCACCGCTTAACTCTGTGGTCAGCAAAACAAGGCCATAGTATGAAAATGCATTTCCAAAGAAGACCATCCATAAAAGAATGGTTGACTTGGCCAACTCTGGTGAAAGGAGAGTAACTAGTGGTGAGATTCCCCTTTGACTAGATTCCACTTGTTTAAGTGTCACATCTCCACTAGCACTTGGAGATAGCAACTCTTTATCTTCTGATAGAGATAAATTTTCATCTAGCTCGATTTGATTATCAGAGACAAGAATACCACAAGGAAGCTTTCTACCATTCATTCTCGCAATTTGCTCCAAAACAACAAGTGCCTCTGTTTTTCTTCCTTTCATGCATAAAAACCGAGGTGACTCAAGTGTTACCCCATAAAACAAAAGAAGCAATGAAGAGGGGAGAGCTGAAAAGCCAAGTAGCCACCTCCAACCCAACCTTGGCATGACAGCCTACGAGCAGCATAAAACATATGAGTTGCCGAATATCTCCCTTCATATCAAAGCTAACCAAAAATGCATGCTTCATGTGGTTCTTAAATATTATTCAGGGCATACAAAGCATCACACTGGAAGAAATCTGACTTGGATTAGACAGCCAAAAACACTTGACAATAATATGAAAAGTTGGCCACTCCCGAAGATTTTGAGTTTTTATTTGTCCTCCTCTAAGGATTTAGCATTTTACTAAATACACCTTAAAACTATGAACCATCCTCCAAGAGGAAAGTCACGTGAAAGGTTATCACTCCCCTTTAAGAAATCAATGCCCAAGAGATTCAGCCTACTATTGTGTTTGACGGACAAGAAAGGCCCTACGCCCAAGAAATTCAGCCTAAACAATGCCCAAGAGATTCAGCCTACTATTGTGTTTGACAGACAAGAAAAGCCCTATGCCCAAGAAATTCAGCCTACTATTATGTTTGACAAACAAGAAGGCACTTCAGTGTATACTGTATAGAGAGCAAACAGCATCAACACAATACCCAGTGTATTCCACAGGCGGGGTCTGGGGAGGGTAGAGAATACCCCTATCTAGTGGAGATAGAGAGTAGTTATACTGTATAGAGTATAAACCAAAAAGCAAGACAACTTGCTTACTTCTTTAGGAGGATAAAAACAAATGACAATTAATTTCATGGCCATAATACAGAAGAAGACTCTGTTCTTTAATCCAAAGCACATCGCCTTACCCAAGCAAGTGAAGCCTCAAGAACTGTACCAACAGTCCAGAAACCTGAAAATACTACCATCCAAGTGCCTCGATGAGGAGCAGGAATAAACTCCAAAAACCAAGCAGAAAGAACAGGCCCCCCCTCCTAAACCAATGCCAACTAAACAGCGGAGGATAATCAGCCAAAGGAAATTTGAGGAAAACGCACTTAGAAAGCCAGCTGTTGCAGTAAATACTGTTGTCATAAGAAACCCTCTCCTGAAAGACAAACCACAGGAAAAGCAAAAGAAGAAAAAAAGGAGAGTCCAAAATTAATTTCGATATAGAAAGAGAAACATTCAGTACATGTAGCCTATAATGCATTTGATTATGATAACCAATAAAGCCATCGGATGAGTATAGACTAGATTTTTTATATGACTACACAGTTTAAGAAAAGAGGGAGGAGCTTCCACAATTATGAAGATTGGCTATTATGAAATCAAATAAGCACCGAAATAATGAAGATTTGTTTTACATTCATTTGAGAATAAAGTAAAGGGAAAGGCATAAGTACCTCAGACTTCTTCTGAATTTATAGTTACAAACTTATGATTTACAGGGACCCTATTATCCTCTAGAGTATTCCAACATGGAACAAATACCCTTGAGTAAATGACGTAGCAGAAAATGTGTGTTACATTTCTTTGAAGCGGGTGATATTCTCCATCGCAGGAGAACTCCATTACCACTGCCACTGATGAATGCACATAAAGGGTTTTGATTATATTTCATGTGGTTACTAGTCATTTTGTGAGTAATTTTAGTGACATGATTATTAGTATTAGGCGGAGGTGGCAGTCTTACTTCCATAAACTCTTGAACGAAAAAGGAGATGGAGACATTGTGCTGGGAACATTCTGGTAGGTACCGGGATTTTGGGTATTGTAGAAACATTAAGATTGAGGAGGTTAAGAGTGCTATTTGCAGGATGCGCAGGGGACGAGCGACCGAGCCTGATTAGATCCCAGTTGAATTTTGGAAGACCGCAGGCAGTGCAGGTTTGAAGTGGCTGACTGAGTTATTTAACGTCATTTCTAAGACGACAAAAATGTCAGAAGAATGGAGGTGGAGTACAATGATTCCCTTGTACAAAAACAAAGGTGATATCCAGAGTTGCAACAACTATAGGGGTATCAAGCTGCTGAACCACACTATGAAAGTTTGGGAAAGGGTCGTGGAGATGAAGGTGAGGAAATACGTGTCTATTTCCGAGAACCAGTTTGTATTCATGACGGGGCGTTCGACTACCGAAGCCATTCATCTTATTAGGAGGTTCTATGGAGATGTTTGGAGGTTGGAGGTATACCTGTGGCGTACACTAGGACAATCAAGGATATGTATGATGGAGCCAAGACTAGGGTATGGTCAGTAGGAGGAGACTCGGAGCACTTCCCAGTGACGATGGGGCTGCACCAAGGATAAACTCTTAGCCCATTCCTATTTTCCTTGGTGATGGACGGACTGACGCGATAAATCCAAGGGCAGTTACCATGGTGTATGTTATTCGCAGATAGTCCTGATTGATGAGACTTGCAGCAGAGTGAACGCCAAGCTGGAGGTTTGGAGACAGTGGAGTCTAAAGGGTTCAAATTAAGTAGGACCAAGACAAAATATTTGGAGTGCAACTTCAGAAACGGGAGCGATACTGAGACACGCGTGGAGGTTCATTCCGAAGAAAGGAAACTTCAAATACCTAGGGTCTATTATTCAAGAGAATGGAGAGATTGATGACGATGTCACACATCGTATTGGGCAGGGTGGATGAAATGGAGGCTCGCATCTAGAGTCTTATGCGACAAAAAGGTGTCAACTAAACTTAAAGGCAAGTTCTATAGGGCGGTGGTTAGACCAACTATGTTGTATGGGGCAGAGAGTTGGCCAGAAAGTCAAGACTCCGCACATACAAAAGATGAGAGTTGCGGAGATGAGGATGCTGAGATGGATGTGTGGGCATACAAGGAGAGATAGGATTAGGAATGATGATATATGGGATAGAGTGGGAGTGGCCTCGGTGGAGGATAAGATGCGGGAAGCGAGGTTGAGATGGTTCGAGCATGTGCAGAGGAGAGACACGGATGCCCCAGTGCGGCGGTGTGAGAGGTTGGCTATGGACGGGTTCAGAAGGGGTAGAGGTAGGCCAAAGAAGTATTGGGGAAAGGTGATTAGACGGGATATGGTGCATGTGCAACTTACTGAGGACATGACCTTAGATAGGGGTTGTGGAGGACACGAATTAGGATAGAAGGGTAGTAGGTAGTCGAACGTAGTCCTTTTTACGCTTACAAAATGATAGTGTAGTGTTATTACTGTAGGCTCGATTAGCCTGTCATACTTATAGGCGCATTATTTCTCTATAGTACTCTGTAGTTTGATTCCTGCTGCTATTTGTTCTTTAGTGTAATTTATTTATCTTATTTAGTTGTGTTGTGTTAGCTACTGCTTCCTGTTGTTAAGTGCGCTACCATTGCGTATTTGATTTTTACTATCTGCATGTCCACAATGCTTTAATTTATCGTCTGAGTCTGACCGTTTCTCCTACTTTGTTATGCTTTTCTTGCTTGCCTGATTATGTTTTGTTTTGTGCCCGAGGGTCTCCCGGAAACAGCCGCTTTACCTACCAAGGTGGAGGTGAGGTCTGTGTACATTCTACCCTCCCCAAACTCCACATTGTGGGATTTCACTGGGTATGTTGATTATTAGTATTAGAGAACTCACTTTTGTGTTTTGGATGTGCAGGCAAGTTCTGAGCTTAAAGGTTAGAAGAAAAAAGTGAAGAAGTACAGGAATATAGAAAAGATAGCAAAGGAAGTGATCGGTTAAATATGATGTTTTTGAAGTCAAATGACGATAAGTAATGAAGATTCAAGCAGCTATTGGGAGTTAGATTTGGAGCAACAATTTTTATCTAGAAACGCATGACCTGACTTCAACAGATCACATCTCTCAATCTACAATGGAATTTTGTCATGCTTCTTGAAGCAAATTTGTAGAGCTTTGAGTCTAGTTTCCAGCAGTTCAAATCTGGAACCGTAAATTTGGAATCTCCTATGCAGAGCTATGGTCTTTTTACTGCATACTGTCAAATCTGTGCACACAATTGCGCACTTGGGGTCTCAGGTGCGACCGCGTAATGCTCTGACATCTCAGGTTTAACCGCGTAATATTCTGACAGAAAGTTTTAGCCAGGGTCAATTTTGGGATTTCTTTTGCTTACCCCTTGATGTATATAAAGCATGGGCTCGTCCTAGGTAGGGTATCTTTGGCTTTTTTGGAGCAGCGTTTGAACAAAAAAACTTCCGAGGAGCAAGGATCGAGAGAAGATTTCAATCGGTTTCAACCCAAAATAAGAGGTCGTGTTCAGATTTAGTTGTAAACGTTTTCTACCTTATAACTTTTGGGATGCATTTCTTCTATTTCTACAGAGTAATTTCTTTGTGGGAACTTGATGATGATTTAATTTAGACTTTAGCTTCTTGATTTAATACCTATTGTGCATGTTTGATGGGGTATCCATCGGATTGACTCTATTATATTCGAGAGAAGTTATAGAGTTAGATAATGTTCAAATTGATTTCTATGATTCATTTAATTGGGAGAAGAGCTTGTCAAAGAAATATTCTATAATTCGAGAGAATAATTGGTGTGGAAGTGTCTATACAAATTGAGATATTCGAGAGAAGTTCCAATTATCGAAAAATCCGTCCTTTACAAACATACACATCAGTTCAACTCTTAGTGCGTTTCTAGGGTTATTAAGCTATAGTTATTCAAGAGAAAATTTAGTTTAATTAACCGTGGAGATGGACGATTATATTCGAGAGGAATAACCAACATTGAGTTTAACTAATATCCACTGCCAGTGTAAACTTTTTTTACACTGTCAGTTTAACTTGCATTAGCCGGTTACTATCTTATTTTCCTTTGATCTTTTCTTTTACTTTTTTATTTTATAAACACTCACTACTTCTAAGGATGGCAAATGGGGCAGGGCAGGGCGGGGTAGGACAGATCAAACGTTAAACGGGGCAGGGCAATGCTTAAACGGGACAAGGCAGGGCGGGACAGGTCAAAACACATTTTTAGAAATTCTAAATAGGCAGGGCAGTTAATAGGTTATAATTTTTAGAAAATTCTAACTAGTTTGGATTGTGCAATTATAATATGTTACGTTGGGTTGTACTTGTTAGAATTGGATAAAATTTTATAGAGTTGTACATCTTTCTGTTACGGTCATATTGAGACTTTACGGGGATTAATCCGACTTACAATTTGAAAGTTATCACTGTTTAAAGTTTCTGCCTCGGATCAATCGAAATCTGGAAGGGCAGAATGTATAACGTAAAAACTGTACAAATCGTTAAAGAATCTGAAAATTTGTGCTGACTAAAAGTTCTAGATTACTCCGTTATCGACAGTTTGAGACTTTACGGGGAGAAATCCGACTTACAGTTTGAAAGTTATTACTGTTTAAAGTTTCTGTCTCGGATCAATCGAAATCTGAAAGAGCAGAATGCATAACGTAAAAACTGTACAAATCGATAAAGAATCTGAAAGTTTGTGCTGAATAAAAGTTCTAGTTTTCTAAGTTCTCGACATTGTGATACTTTATGGGGATTAATCCGACTTACGGATAAGAAGTTATGACTGTTGTAAGATTGTGTCTTGTTTCATAAAAAAAATCTGGCGAGACAATTTTTATAAGGTTGTTCTTGCGTGAATTTGTACTAGTTAAACTAAGTATTTCAAGAGTAAACTTGGGATAGTGTTAGGTCTCCGTGTTACCTTCAGCTCGGCGTAAGAAATACCTTATTTGGGGTTACGGTTTGACAGTTGTAACCCTTACAAGTGGGAAGTGCGAGTTGAAAGAAAGGAATAACATTTAAAGAATAAACTCAGTTCATAAATTACTTGATATTAAAAAATTATGACAATAGACGGATTGTTCATCCATTTAAAAAAAAATTAAAAGAAGTTAACAAAATAAATATCAAGCTGAAAGTGAAAAATGAAAAATAACATAAACAGTGGTCAAGTGGCTTAACTAAAGTGGCAGGAAAATTTTAAAAATACTAAATCGGGCGTATGTATGTTAACATCTTAGCAGGTCAAGGCTTGCCCTGGTGCCCTAACCTGCTCCATTGACACCCCTACTCACTTCTGTGACTTCCCCCACCCCTCTCCCTCTATCTCTGCATTTCTAAATCTTCGGATACCTTATATCTGGGTCCTCTCTTTCCCCTACTCCCATCATATATAGGTCAAATCTCCTTATTTATTTATTTTGATCAAGTAAAAGATTTCATTGATAATAACAAGGCCATAGTTGTTGTATACAAGACCTACAAAATATGATTCTCTCCAAAAGACATTCAATCTTCTATACAAACATGAACTATATGGGTGCACCAAAAGAAAATAAAAGATCGGAGGCTACTCTTCAATTGAGCAAAACTCATCTCCACCCCCTTCAAAAGCTCTCATATTCCTCTCTTTCCAAATGACCCACATTCCTCTCTTTCCAAATGATCCACAGAAAAGCAAGAAGCGTAACAATCCAACCTTGTGATTTCTACTCCTAGCTCCACTATTCCAACTGAACATCAACTCCTTCACGAATTTTGGCATAACTCAAGAAACACCAAACCATTTAAAGATATCCCACCATAACCTCGTGGCTAGTTTGCAATGTAACAAAATATGATCCAAGTCCTCTTTTGCCTCCTTACATAGGAAACACCAACTTATACACGCGACTTTTCTTTTCCTAAAATTCTCCGCCGTAAATATCACCCCTCTAGTCGTCAACCACGTGAAGAATGGGAAACTATCCTCCGCCCTAACCAAAAGCTTCTTCTATTGCAGAGAACAATTTGTTACTTCCCAACTCTCAACTCAAAGCATTGGGTCTGTAAATTGGCTAGCATTGCTTGTGAAGTAAAGCTAGCCATCTCTGAAGCTCGTTCACCTCCCAATCCTGAAAATTCCTCCTGAACCTCAAATCCCATCCCCTTGTGTCCCCCTAACTTGCTGAACAGACAAATCCCTTTGGCAAGAGTCTGTATACAATGTCAAGAAGTCATCCTTTAGCACCACACCTCCGCACCATTTTTGCCCCCAAAAATTAACCCTATTCCCTGCCCCAACCTTAAAAGTAATATTATTATTGAAAGCTTCCCACCCCTTCATTATGTTCCTCCACACACCACACCCGAAAGACAAAGAAATCCCATTAGTTCTCCATTCCCCGCCATAACTCCATATTTATCCGCTATCACCCCTCTCCATAATGCTTCTCCTCCACCCCGAATCTGCACAACCATTTACCCAAAAATGCCTTGTTAAAGACCTTCAAGTCTTCAAAACCCATATTTTAGGAGTTATCACGGTCTTTCACCGAACTAAGTGAAACTTCTTTGCCTCATCCGCCGCATCCCTAAGAAAATTTCTTTGCAACCTCTCCAACATTCCTATAACAACGGTAGGTGCATCGAAAAGGGATATATAATAAGTAGGAATACAATAAAGTGCTCTTAATAAGTACTTCCTTCTCTTCTTAGGACAAATCTCTTCTGCCACTGCTAGCCTCTTCTCTACCCTCTGAATATCCACTTATATTGGTATTCTTTGAACTAGTATGCATTTGGTATCATGGAAGATGATCAACAATGTCATGGTTACTCTGTATCTCACTGGTAGTAACTTATAGAGACAACCAACGACTATGAAAATTCTTTTGGAATGAGAATGCTAATATGGGATGTCAATAATTGAATGTTCTTTTTGGCAGATTGTAGCTTCCATTCATGATTCATCAAATAAAAATCTAATAGAAGTGTAAGTTACAAAGGCCATAGCTGTTGTATCCATCTGTCAAAAAAAAGTCCCAACTCCTAAGAGTTCTTCTATAAAGAATTTGAAGTATACCTGGTAAAAATAGCTCACTATGTCAATTACATCAATTTTATTGTACCTAACTCTAAAATCTGAAATAGAAAAAGATAATGAATAACAAGTAATCATATAGGATGTCTCGTGATTGCTTCAATTTACTTCAATGATGTATATTGGTGAGTGGTGATTGCTTCAATGGTGTTTAAGAAACAACAATAATACCATAAAACTAACAACGATGGGAACAAGAATGATAGAATCCTTCCTATGTTCGGCAAGCTAGGTAATAATCCTAAGAAAATTCAGCAAATAAAATAGAAAGTCCAAGTTACCTTTTACTATTATTTTCTTTATTTAAATTAAATATTAAAATGTAAAAATAATTGAGAATCTTACCTCTAATATCCTTTAGAGTTACTTGATAATGTAAAAAAAACTACACTAACGGTGAATACTAATTAAATTCACCAACATTTATGTTCAATAATAAGTATTTATTAAGGAGCAAAATCTAAATTAATCAAGTTTCCCACTTTCTTACTTCGGTAAATCATTTTAATCATCTTTCAAAACGTTAGATCACGTTGAATATTTATTTTATGACATTATAGAACAATTTATTGGATTTTTTTAAATCACTTGTAGCTACCAAGAATAAATTAATTGATAACTATTTCAGTCCAATGGGATCAGCACTTTTCTATACTATCTTTGACACATCATGAGCTTATGTTTATTACTATGTTTTGTGCTCGTCAAGAACCGGTCGTCCTCTTCTCCAAACCACCCTTAACCCTCTTCCATAGCACCTTAGAGAATCTGATCCATCCATTTCAAATTAACTCTTAGCCGAAAGTCTATCCAATTCAGATGACCAGAATCTAATGAAATCGACTATTAAAAATTCAAGTGAAAGCCTCACCGGAAAAAAATGGCACTTTTGGCCATTTTTTGAAAATGTAAACTCTCAAGGTCCTTCCCAACACCCAAATATACTCATATTGGAGTGTATCCTCTCATCTAAAAGCTTAGGTTATTAGAGAGAGCACATGTAAAAAAAAATTGACAATGGGTGGTAGTGAGATCCAGAACCCAAGACCACATGCTCTGATAACGTGTGAAGAAAAGAATCTTCGACCCAACTCAACTAAAAAGTACCATGACGTGAAGATTGCTAAAGACCTGATGAGATTACCAGTTCCCCAATCGATGTGGGACTTCTAAGACCTCTCTCTCCCTGACCTGACTGAAGCATGGATAACATAACATAGGGCCGAATATTTCACAACATAGATGGGCATAGCTCTGAGATCATGTTGGATTGTGTGACTATCTCATCTTAAGCTTAAGCTATCCAAATAACTTTTCTTCGCTTTCAGATAACCCATGAAAAGACTCCATCGCCCCAAATTCGTTCAGCAGCTCTGTCCAACTCCCAGTCATTTAAATTCTTCCTAAAGTTGATAATTCAAGCATTTGATTCTCTACAATTTTCCAAATTAGCTTTAGAGTTGCTTGCCAGTTTAAACAAATCTGGAAATTGGTCTTTTGAAGGACCGCGTCCAATCGTTATCACTCAAAAATTCGACGTTTCCTACCATAATACTCTAATATTCTTTCAGATTGATATTTCATTAGAGCCATTTATTTCCATACCCCATCTCCTTGAGCACTTTGAGCGAGAATCCTCGCCTTTCTTGGTCTAATAGCTAAAACTATCCCTCAATAGTTTGTGCCTCTGCGGGTGAAACATACAAATCCAAGTAGAGAGCTTAATCTTTTATACAAGTGGAAAATCATGAGGGAGGTTTGCTAACTTGAACCAGTAACTATTCCACCACACTTAACAAGATCCTTAAAGTATCATCTTGCAAATTTTCAGCCACATATTCACAAACCGGAAAGGTATTTCCCCCTATTCACTCCTCTAAAGTCAAGTAACACCATATAGTGATCCGACAATGATCGAGGTAATGCATATGGAACAAAGTTGGAAATTTCGAACTAATATGGAATCTGATAGCATGATATGGAAATACCAACAGGATGGACTGTTTTCAGTGAATAGGATGTACAATAGGGGGCTGACTGAAGTAACAGGGAGGTCAACAGGACCCGGGAAGTCTACATGGAGGAGTGTGGCACCAACTAAGGTGAAATGCTTCACCTGGCTAGTAGTCAAAAGAGCTTGTCTGACTCATGAAGCACTACAGAAAAGGGGAATCTTCATTGCTTCAAGATGACCACTTCTTCTACCATTGTATAGTTACACAAGTGTGGCCATTATTCATCAATTTGGCTAAGGTAAACTAGTCTATGCCAGAGCACATTGCTGATCTTTTAAGTTGTTGGATTAGGAGGGGAGGTAGCAAGAGTCAGAAGATATGGTGGAGAACAGTGTCTGCTTGCATTTGGTGGAACATTTGGAAGGAAAAAATGAAAGGATTTTTGAAGGCAAAGAGAGCTCCGTACAGAAGATCAAGTGGAAGGTCATCACTTCTTGATGTTTTTGGTGTATGAAGAATGTATAGAAGGGGAAGTTCAGTTAGTTGACTTCATAGGATTACTGTAATTAGTTTATATTGAGTGTAAATATTTGGAGGTGGCTAGCATGCCCTTAATTCTGAGAAATACGCAGTTGCCAGTTTAAAAAAAAAGTTGGAAATTTCTCCTTCCAATATGGTGATATCAACACAACTAATCTCTAACAAGTTTCTCTTTCTTATGGTCCAACTCAAAGGTTGAACCTTTCCACCAAGCATTTTTTTAGAAACTCCTTTCTCCTTTCTACTCCCTCTTCTAAAATGAAGATAATGAAGTTCAGCTTTCCACATCACGCTTTCCAAGACAATACTGGTAATGTTGCCACATCCCTGTAGGTTACAATCACCATTATACGTTGACATCTTGCAAATATCACGTAATTTCCACCCCAAGGAAGGAGTATATTTTCCCATATAATGCCATATGGATTCCGATGGTGCCAAGGAAGGTGTGCTTCTTCACTTGGCTAGCAACTAAAGGGGTGATTTGACAGCGAAAAATATTAAAAAGTGGAAGGTTGTCTGCGTTAGTTGGTGCTACATTGTAAGGACGCGGGCGAGGACGTGGATCATCTTCTTCTACGTTGAGGGCTGACTATGAGGTTATGGAGGGATATGCTTAGGTGGTTTGACACTTCATGGGCAATGTCAAACACTGTGAAAGAGTTGATTATCAGTTGGAAGAGCGTGAGAAGGAGAAAAAAAAAGGCATGGAATATGGTCCCGCTTGCGCTAATGTGGGTTATTTGGAGAGAGAGAAATAAGAGAGAGGAGAGAGAAATAAGAGATCTTTTAAAAATGTAGAGTCGAGGAGTAGTCTTTGTTCCCTTATTTTCTTTTGGTGCACACAAAATGTTACTTGTTGTACAAACGATTGGGTGGAGTTTGTAGAGAATCTTATTTTTGTAAATTCTCTACTTTTTGGTATATCTCTTGTATACGGCCGTTGTGGCAATGCTTATGAATGAAAATATTTTTACTTGATAAAAAATAAATTCGACCCCAATGTCTGAACTCAATCACACCTCATGTTGTTAATGTTGTTGAATACTAGTAAATTACTAAGTGATCAAGTATTAACATAGTAAAGCTCAACGGACTTGATTAGAATACAACAACATACCCAGTGAAATCCCACAACGTCTGGGGAGGGTCGAGTATACGTAGACCTTACCTCTACCTTGGTAGGTAGAACGATTGTTTCCGAGAGACCCTCGGCTCAAGACAAAGCATAAGCACAAGCAAAGCAAAAGCAAAAGCAAAGCAAGAGTAAAGCAAGAAAAAATGTCAGACCCGGTCAATTTTTTTTAAAGCAGAAAAGTGAATTAGCCATGATAGCGCATTCTGAAAAAGCAAGCAGTAACTAGAGCAGGTAAATAAGCTAAATAAAATACAATAAATAACACATAGCAGCAGAAATCAAACTACGGAGGACTATAAAGTAATACTGCGCCTATTAGTATGATAGGCTAAGCAGACCTACCATAATAACACTACAACTACCAGTTTGCAAGCGTAAGTAGGACTACGCTCGACTACCTACTACCATTCTACCATAATACGTGTCCTCCACAACTCCCTATCTAAGGTCATGTCCTCGGCAAGTTGCACCTGCGCCATATCCCGTCTAGTCACCTCTCCCCAGTAAATTTTCGGCCTACCTCTACCCCTCATGAACTCGTCCATAGCCAACCTCTCACACCTCCGCACCGGGGCATTTGTGTCTCTCTTCTGCACATGCCTAAACCATTTCAACCTCATTTTCCGCATTTTATCCTCCACCGAGGCCACTCCCACTCTTTCCCGATATCATCATTTCTAATCTTATCCCTCATTGTATGCCCACACATCCATCTCAGCATCCCCATCTCTGCAACTTTCATCTTTCGAATGTGCAAAGTCTTGACTGGCCAACACTCCGCCTCATACAACATAGTCGGTCTAACCACCGCCCTATAGAACTTGCCTTTAAGTTTTGGTGGCACCTTTTTGTCGCATAAGACTCCCGATGCGAGCCTCCATTTAATCCACCCTGTCCTAATACGATGTGTGACATCGTCATCAATCTTTCCATCCCATTGGATAATAGACCCGAGGTACTTGAAGTTTCCTTTCTTTGGAATGACCTGAGTACCAAGTCTCACCTCCACGCCTCTCTTAAGGTCTCTCCCGTTATTAAACTTGCACTCTAAGTATTCTGTCTTGGTCCTACTCATCCTGAACCCTTTAGACTTTAAAGTGTCTCCAAACCTCCAGCTTAGCGTTCACTCCGCTGTGAACCTCATCAATCAGGACTATGTCGTCTGCGAATAACATACCCCATGGCACCTCCCCTTGGATATGTCGCATCAGTCCATCCATCACCAAAACAAATAAAAATGGGCTAAGAGTTGATTCATGGTGCAGTCTCATCATCACTGAAAAGTGCTCCGAGTCTTCTCCTATTGTCCGTACCTTGGTTATGGCTCCATCATACATATCCTTGATCCCCCAAGTGTACGTCACATGTACACCTCTAACCTCCAAACATCTCCATAGAACCTCCCCAGGGACTTTGTCATATGCCTTCTCGAGGTCGATGAAATCAATATGTAAGTCTGTCGTCCTCTCCCTATACTGCTCCACTAACCTTCTAATAAGATGAATGACTTCTGTGGTCGAACGTCCCGGCATGAATCCAAACTGATTCCAGATATAGACACGCCTCACCCTCATCCCCACGACCCTTTCCCAAACTTTCATAGTGTGGTTTAGTAGCTTGATATCCCTATAGTTGTTGCAACTCTGGATATCACCTTTGTTCTTGTACAAAGGGATCATTGTACTCCACCTCCATTCATCGGGCATTCTCGTCGTCTTCAAAATGGCGTTAAACTACTCAGTCAGCCACTTCAAACCTGCCCTGCCTGCGCTCTTCCAAAATTCAACTGGGATCTCATCAGGCCCGATCGCTCGTCCCCTGCGCATCCTGCGAACATCACCCTCTTCAACGTTAATGCATCTACAATACCCACAATTCCGGTACCTACCAGATTATTCCAGATCTCCCAACACAATGTCTCTATCTCCTTTTTCATTCAAGAGTTTATGGAAGTATAACTGCCACCTCCGCCTAATATGCGCGTCCTCCAACAGTACTTTGCCATCCTCGTCCTTGATGCACCTCACGTGATCCAAGTCACGGGCCCTCCTCTCCCTCGCCTTGGCTAGTCTGTACAACTTCTTATCTCTGTTTTTTCCTCTAATTCCACATACAGGCGTTCAAAAGCCGTTGTTTACGCTGCCGTAATCGCAAATTTTGCCTCATTCCTCGCCATCTTATACACTTCTCCACCTCATTCTTGCTTTCTACCAATTTCGCATACGCCACTTTCTTCACTTCTCCCCCTTTGATTCTTAACCTGTCATCCACAACCCTCCTCTTCTTCTCAATATTGATCTCCAAATCCATCACCAAACGGACTTCATTAGAATAATGATGGAAAATTATCAGATTTGTTTTGTATTTACTTTCATATTTACCTCTTTCTTCTATTTAGATTTCTTTTTTTTCTTTATTTGTTCATTTAGTTTTTTTTTTAATTTTATTTACATTTAGTTACACCTCGTACAAATTTCTTAGGCCTTCGGAATTATGGAATAGGCATCAAAGTTCATCCACTTATCTCAGTTGTTCAAATACTTTGATGTAACCCACAGAGGTTAATTGGAGCAATTCAGATTCAAATACTTCGGACACTCCAACACTTAAGGTCAAACTTCCTAAGAATTTGGAGGTACTTTATTTTCTTCCGAACTAGCAAAATTAACATCTTCAATAGCATTTTAAACTCTAATTTACAAGTTTATTATTGACAGAATTGGCAAATAGACACCTATACTTGTACAAAGTTCTGTTACCCGCCCCTCAACTCCATAAGTTTTCATTAAAACTCTTAACTTGATCAAAAATTATTTTTTAAACACCTCCTACCATGCATGTCTCTCCTTTTCCCTGACGTGGATAACACATCCGAGCCACGTCACATAAACTCATGCCACATCATCACCATCTTCATCCTCAGTTTCAGTTTTTCCACCATGGCTCCAGAGACCCAGAGCACTACTGAGGGTGTTTCATCCACTTCCTCTGCTTTGCCTTTTAGTTAGTACTACTAATGGTAGTTTTAGTATGCTTCCACAGGTCCCTCCTCCAGCTCATAGTGTTGAGACATCCATTGATGAGCCGAGATGGTAGATCTGCACCGATTGAGCTGGAGGAGGGACCTGTGGAAGCATACTAAAACTACCATTAGTAGTACTAACTAAAAGGCAAAGCAGAGGAAGTGGATGAAACACCCTCAGTGTTGAGACATCCATTGATGAGCCGAGATGGTAGATCTGCACCGATTGATGCTGATATGGAGAGAGCCACCCTTAGGAGCCATATACAGAGCGATAGTGTTCAGGAAGTCTTTTCTCTCCCCATTTGAGGCTTTAGTTCTGTTTTATGCATTGAGGACAATGCATATATTTAAGTTTGGGGAAGGGAATTAGGTTTTTGGAAAATGTATTGAAAATACTTCTGGATGTTTTTATGATGTTTATTCAAAAGCAATTCATAAACATCTTTTTCTTTTTCCTTATAAAAAAAAGATGTTTATGAATTGCTTTCGAAAAAATTGAGATTATGTTTTCTTCTATTTGATAGTTCTAGTATTGCATTTCTTTTATCATTGTTTACTTGCGTTTTTATTTTGTAGCTAACTTCTTAAGTAGTTAATAATAACTTTCTTGGTTTTTCTTTAAGACACAATTCCTTTCCCTGCCTTAAACGGATAGGCCGAGAAAAACCCCCACTGGAGAGCCATTTATAATCACTGAATATTTAACTGTTGAAATGCAATATTTTATCGAGCTAATCCATTTTTCACCGAACCCCGCGTCTTTTAATAAATTAAGCAGAGACTCCCAATTTACAGTGTTGTACGCTTTCTTAATTTCCAGCTTACACATTAGACCAGTTAAACCTTGCTTTCATCTGACATCCAACACTTATTAGCTATAGGAACAACATCAACTAATTGTTTCCTTTAATGAATGCCACTGGTTCTCTGCCACCAATTGGTGAATCGCCATCTTAAATAGCAAGGAGCTTCACAATTAGTTTGTAAAAACTCCCAACCAGGCAGATGGGCCAATAGTTTTTTATTTCCATTGAATCACTCTAAGGAATTAATGCAATATAAAATGCATTGAAATTCATCTCAAAATACCCATAAGAATGAAAATGGTTCACAGCCTTCATAACATCCTCTTTGATAATATGCTGACAATGTTTGAAAAAGACATATTAAAGCTGTCTCCATCACAATATTTAATTACTTGTACTTCCTCAGTAAAGGATCTCTAAATCCACTCGTTGTTCTTATACATAGTAAATACAACTTTATTTCACTTTTTTTTTTACGTTTTTAGAATAGCGTGTTTCAATAGCGAGATGTCCTAATCTTTAATATTTATTGTGTTACATGTCCATGTTGGGTCACATCTATGTTTACGAGGACAACACTTCTCACAAGTTTCATTTAGTCAAATGGGACAGTTATTCAGCCTAAATCTAGGGGTGCTCTGGGCATCAGAGATTTGGGTACGCATAACAAGTGTTTGCTAATGAAATGGTTATGGAGGTATGCTACTACTGATTCAAGCCTCTGGAAAAGGTCATCAAGGCCAAACATGGGGTGTTGGATAACTGGAGCTCCAAAATTGCTAATGCACCCTATGGGTAGGACCATGGAAATATATCAGCAAGTTGGAGCAGGAGTTCTCTCAAAATGTTCACTTTAATGCTGGTAATGGTGCACATATTAGATTTTGGAAAGACAAATGGTTGAACAATTCACCACTCATGGTGGAATTCCCCAGAATTTTCCAGATTGCTCATGCCAAAGACTCCTCCATAGCTGACAACAGAAGAGGCAACAGTTGGGACATTCACCTCAGAAGAGCTGTACAAGATTGGGAATTGGGAAGTCTGCTGGGCCTACTAACTAGGATTGAGGAATATTCCATTGTGGGGAATCTACCTGACACTCTGAGATGGGGGAACCAAAATATCTTCACAGTTAAAAGAGTGCTACAAGCAGCTTAGTATGCAGAATCTTGATTCTGATATCTGGTCATGGAAGTTCATCTGGAAGACTAAGCTCCCAACCAAGGTTATGTGCATCAACTGGACTGTTTTGAAGGGAGCTTGCCTAACAGTAGATAATCTTAATAGAACAAGACTTCAATTGGTTAACAGATGCTACATGTGCAAGGAAACCTTAGAAAATATTAACCATCTGTTTCTGCATTGCCCAGTAGCCACTGATCTTTGGAATATGTTTTTGCCTCCTCGGGCTGAATTGGGTGATGCCTGCATGTGAGGGAAGCTTACTCAAGCTGGTGCCACTGGAGAGTTGACAAAGCCATCAAGAAGATCTGGGTAATGATTCGTGGAGCAATTTTTTGGTGTTTATGGAATGAAAGGAACAGTAGATGTTTTGATGGTATTTCAATTCCAAACTCTTCCCTCAGAGCCAAGTGTCTGCTTAGTCTTTTTAGCTGGACTAAGTTGACACCTGTAATTAGCACTGACCATTTTTTGCAGTTTGTAAGCTCCCTAGACTTAGCCTAGCACTTTGTATAGGGTCTTGCAACTTTACTTTACTTGTAACTCTTCTGTAAATCACATTTTCTTGATGCTTTTTGTTAATGAAACACACTACTTCATAAAAAAAAACATAGGTAAAAGGTCTTACGAGCTTGAATACCTAAGAGACCAAGATCGAGCCAGAAGACTTCATACTAGCCATACCACACACTATGGTGGCCTTACAATCCCATAGATGCAACCTTTTCCTGTCTCTTCACTCAGATCTCATAGAGCTTTCATGGCTTCAACACTTCATCGATCTTTTGTGGGAGTACTTTGTTCTTTCTTTGAATTTTAAGCAAATGGGTATATCTCAATATGGTTTCTTTCCCTTTATTTTGATCAGAAGAAGTGGGTCAGTTTCGTTTTGTTTTATTTATGTTTCCTTGTTTCAAGAACTAGCATTTATGACTTGATTTTTAGCTACATTGGTGCCTCTCATATGAAGAAAATGTTCTTATCATTGAAATAATTCTGGTAACCAATTACTGGGAAATAATTGTATTGGGAATAATTGTATTAGGAAAAATACTTTCCGATGTACCAAACACATTGCATTCAATGGTGGGTTTTTGTTGGCGATGGTGAGATTGGTGGTGGAAACGCCGCGGATGTTTCAAATGGTGATGGAGATGATGTTGAATCATCTTGTGGTTCAAGGGTGGCCCCGCCGGCTAACTCACTATTCAAAACCTCGCATGGAAATAGAGTTAAGTTAATTTTTTTTTAAAATGTTGTTGAGAAAAGTGAAGTGCAAAAAATTGTGAAGAAGATGATGTTGAATAATCTGTTTGTTGTTTTTGGTTGTTTCAGATCTTGTGTTTTGATGAACTTTTGATAATGAAAATAGTAAAAAAAAAAATTACATGGCAAGCAAGGATTGATGTGTGTGATAAGCACCCCTTTTCTAAAAACTAGGACCCCCGCTTTAAGTGTGTAATTTAAAAAAACAGCTTAAGATTAGGGGGTCTGTAATAAAATTTTCTTGATTAAAGTAATAATTTTTATTAAAGATGGGCAAAAAACACTCAGATACAAGTAGTACACCAAAAAGTAGAAAACCTTATAAAAGATATGGTTCTCTACAACCATCACCCAACTTTCTATACTTATAGGAACCTCGTGGGTGCAAAAAAAAAACTAAGCGATAAGAATCTATTCCTCAATTGTAACATCTCTCTTATACATAATCAGTTATAAGAAACACGGTAGTTGTGGTATACTTAAGAGATAGGGAGATGAAGTCACTAACCTCCTTCCACACTTATCTGAAATGCTACCCCATAAGTAGGCTCCAATCAACATGCCAGCAAAAACTACACTAGTCAGTAAGCTCTCTTCATGAGTAGAAAGACCCCAGGCTGATTGCACAACTGGTCCAACAAAAGAGAGAAGCATCATTTCCATAGCTTCAGAAATCCAACCCATCCCAGCGTAGATAAGCACAAGGACTTGGAAATTCCCAAAGCCAAGGGCAACAAGTGCTTCATCCACTGTATATGTTCTATTCTCATCATTCATCTACAAAAGGAGAAAAAATGTTGCTGCTAAAAATATAATAACGATTTATTGTTGCATCTGTAGGGTGAGCAGTCATTAAGAGAGAAGGTCACCATAGAACAATAGACAGACTAAACACAACAAATTATGAAAATTCAAACAGCCAAGGCAAAATTCTGAAAAACTTGCTTCACCAATTTCATCAAACTAATATCTAACTTATCACAGTGGTAATTCCGATAGAAATGAGGATGAGATATAAAGATCAATAGATTAGTTAAGTTAAAATGTAGAAGCACTTATAGTTCCGAGGGAGTTATCCAGGCGCAACTCTCCACTACATTGGTTAGATGGCTTGGGTAGTGAAAACAAAGCATACAAGCAAAAAATAGGAACAAAGAATAACCTATTAAAACACTAGCTTGTTGACTTCACCATGACCTATTCATTTTTTTAAGGTAAATAATTTTATTAACAAATGGGGGGAAACCTCTATACAAGTCATATACTAAAAGAAGAGAACCTACACCAAAATATGATTCTCAACAAAAGAGGTTCAATCCTCTATACAAATTGGGACCTCGTAAGTACACCAAAAAGAAACTAGAGACAAAACACTACTTTGCGTCTTTACAAAATCAAGTTCCACCCCTTCAAAATGTTCGCCTATTCCTCTCTTTCCAAATGACCCACATGATTGGTAAGGGGGCAACGGACCATGCTCTCAGGCTTTTCTTCCCTCTTCTATGAGTCCAACTTTGCAAGGCCTCCTTCACCGTACCCGGCATAACCCATTGCATCCTAAACAGATTGAGAACCACCCTCCATAACCGGCTAGCCACCTTACAATGCAAAAAAAGATAATCTAAACTTTCACCCGTACTTTTACACATGAAACACCAACTGACATAGGTAATTCTCTTCTTTCTCAGATTCTCCGCCGTTAAGATCACACTGCTTGCCGCCAACCATACAAAAAACAGATCTTCCTCGGTGCTCTAGGGATCCAAATGGAGTCATGGGGGAAAGTACCTTCCTCCCTCACTAGCAACCTCTTATAAAAAGAGCTAATAGTGAATAAGTCGTCACCACTCCCTCCACATACAAACATCCATTAAGTTGTTTGGTGTGTCTAGCCCATACAACAGCTCTATCAAATTGTGAAATTCTCCCATTTCCCAATCCTAAAGGTTCTTTCTAAATCTTAGATCCCAATGAATAACACTATCATGAGACCTAAAAATTTGTTGGACTGTCATCTCTCTCTGGCATGAAACGCGATATAAATTAGGAAAGGCTTCCTTCAACTCGATTTCCCTGCACCACTTATGTGCCCAAAAACTAATCTTACTTCCATCTCCAACCTTTAAAAAGATATGTCCACAAAAATCTTCCCACCCCTTCATGATACTCCTCCACAGACCACACTCAAACAGAGTCACAATGTTTGTAGTCCTCCATCGACCCTCCATTATACCATATTGTTCGGCTACCATCCCCCTCCAAAAAGCGTTCGCCTCCCTTCCAAAAAGGGTTCGCCTCGGTGGAGGATAAGATGCGGGAAGCGAGGTTGAGATGGTTCGGGCACGTCCAGAGGAGAGGCACAAATGCCCCAGTGCGGAGGTTGGCTATGGACGGGTATAAGAGGGGTAGAGGTAGATCGAAGAAGTATTGGAGACAGGTGATTAGACGAGATATGACGCAGGTGCAACACACTGAGTACATGACCTTAGATAAGAGGTTATGGAGGACACGGATTAGGGTAGAAGGGTAGTAGATAATCCAGGGTAGTCCTACCTACGCTTACAAAATGGTAGTGGTAGTGTTATTATTGTAGGCTCGCTTAGCCTATCATACTAGTAGGCACAATAGTGTTTTATAGTCCACTTTCGTTTGATTTATGCTGCTATGTGTATTTTGTTTGTCTTATTTACCTGCATTAGTTATTGCTTCTTTTTCAGAAGTTGTTATCATGGCTTAGTCGCTTTGTTTGTCTTACTTTGCTTGTGCTTGTGTTTTGTCTTGAGCCGAGGGTCTCTCGAAAACAGCTGCTCTACCTACCAAGGTAGAGGTAAGGTGTGCGTACAATCTACCCTCTCCAAACTCCACGTTGTGAGATTTCACTGGGTATGTTGTTGTTGTTGTTGCTCATTGATGGTAAAATAAGAGTATTTATAAGCACAACCAAGCCCCATACCTCCCATCACTTTCAACTCATCAGTCAAGGTATTCTCATAGAAAATATACTCACTCCTTACTTACCAACTCCCATTGCTTGAGTTATTAGTTCTGCAATTTCATAATCATCATTAGCAGAGGTAGTAGCCACATGTGTAACCTTATCTTGGATGTTAATCAAGAATTCCTTGCTATTCAGTGACAACATCAATGGCCATATTAGAAATGCAATTCCATCACATTTGCACTAGTGGCAATAGTTTTGCAACCTTCTGTAAAGGTTGCAAAGTGAGCACAATTGCACACGTAGTGCCATCTCCAACAGTTGAAGTATTAACATTAAGAACATGTGTCACAAAATCATCCCTATGAATTTAATTACCTTTGAAACAAAATAATAACTCAAGCATACAATTAATGTCAATCTCAACAAATGACCTAGCAAGAGTAGAACCATGATAGCCAAATAATACCAACGTAGTTATAACACGAACAACACCTTCTTCTCACATGTCTCAACAAAAGTTTGAGGAAGCCTTAACTTTAAAGTTTCTACTGCTAAAAGAGTGGGCAACAGTATTTGCTACCAAGCACAGGAAGGAAATCTCTTTTAAACTATTAGGAAAGTTTAGGATGATCACTCAACAGGTTATCACGGGCTAAAACCTCAGGAGATGGTAGATTAATGTCCTCTTGTTTGCCAGAACCACTACATAAAATTTTAACGCAAAAGAACCCTTAGAAGAAAAGTTAGTACCGATTGGAGGAGAGGTTTTCCATGAGGTAACAGAGGAAGAAGCTTATCTGCCAGGTTTACCATCTCAAATTCTGCTTCGGAGGTATGCTCAAGCCAGGTGAAATGGACACTGTAAGTTTTGATAAGAGACTCTCAGAGTTCTCAAAAATGGCAGCATCTATCAGATATCTCCACAAATGTTGTCTCAATTGTAACTGGTGGCATGTCGTACCATTTACCTATAGATTCAAAACAAATATAACACATCCAACGAGAAGAAGTTTAGTGAGGAACCGATGGTGAGCAAGGCTTGAGACTACACATATTAGAGTTAGACTTCTCTATGTTTCCTCACCCTCTACCTTATTCACGTTCGAATTCATAATCATAAGCACTTCAATCTTATCAACCTCTTCATCTGGCTTTCCCGGTTCCCAAACATTTACCCTTGCAAAAGCACTTGTTTTAGGCTACGTTGGTTCATCTCTAATTTTGTTGTCTCCACGGCCAAAATTTTCTCACCAATTTGATTTTTGACTCTCTTAATAATGTCTTCCTCTACCAAGATGGTTGAATGAAATGGTGCCAGGAAGGATGCTCGGATACAAATTGTAACAATCCTAACCTCAAGGATCATTACATAAGCAAAAGAGTATTCCATTGTTTCAACTCAAAGTAGAATTACATTGAATTTCAATGAAATGAGATCTAAAGTACTTTAAACCAAACTAAGTCACAGTGGTAACCCTTTACACCAATGAACTTGGCAGTGAATTACAGAGACTTTAGGAGAAGAAGAAGGGGAAGATTGATAGAGATAAGCGATGGCGAGAAAGAGAAATAGAGAGATAGAGGAGAATCAGAAGGGAGGGATGAGAAGAAGAATAGGAAAATAGATTGAGAAAATGAGATTTTTGGTTAATTCTTCACAGTCTGGGTTCACATTTTTCCTCTGTTTATATTGATAACAAAGTAGGATGACTTTTGCAATCATCAAGATGAGAGGACGAAGAACAACATATCGATTGAGAACAGGAATACCCAGCCCACCTTCTACGATCCAACTGAAAAAGAAAACTAACATGATTTTTGCAATCATCAAATATTACGAAAATTGAATTATAAGATAGAACAGAGAGAGGGATGCCAAACCTACCTCCTTGAAGAGAATGATTCGGATCAATAGCAGCAGATGTTCGCCCTCGAACTACTCTTCTTGTCAACAACTCTGTATGACCGGCCGATGACGAGAAGCGACGGAGCTAATTGGTTCAACAAACAACTCTGCCAAAATAAGTTTTATTTTTAAAGTTAGCCTACATCGTTCTGTTAGTATTTAGGATTTTACATTTACTTTTACAAACATAAAAAATATTTCAAGTTTAGCACTTACCAAGGGTTTAAACGGTTTTCAAAAAACGACTTAACCTACCCAATCATACCATACCGAACCGATTATTAGGTTTCTTTTACTAAAAAATTGACGATTTTTATAAAAAAATATAATCGAACCGAATAATTAGGTTGGTTTTTAATTTCGAAAAAATAAATCGAAATAATTACTACAAATAAGTAACAAGTGATTACCTCTCGGAGTCTCAACTCTAAAACATATTATGCTACTCCTATTGAAACTAGATAGTTCTTGAATCTCAAATAATAACCAGTATTTTAATGATCTTGACTAGTAAACTACAAAATATTAGATATTCAAATTCTTTGATTGGATACGTAAAAGTTACAAGTAGAAGTTAGAACACCATATCATGCATAAGACTTCTGGCAAACAATCTATAGACGAGCCGTAAGTGTTTAGATGTTATTCTGAAATTGTAATGTTATTTTATCTCACATTGAAGGCGGAATAATTAATTCCGGAGTTACTTATTTCACAACCAAACGAGTCGTAAGTGTTTAGATGAAGCCTCTAAGTAGGAGTGTTTGTTCATGCATTTTCAAACCATGATTTCATAATTTGATTTCAAATCACATTTGTTTATGTAATTTGGACATAACTTGAACTTCAACTTAATGTCATGGTTTGAAATCTCAAATCATCAAAAAATGTGTGATTTGAGATTTTAAATCATGATTTCAATTTTTTAAAATATAAAATTTGGCTTATAAGTTTATATTTTATAAAAAACGATTTATAAATTAGTAGATATATAATTGATACTAATCAAACACTCAATTATAAGTAGTATTTTTTTGTGGTTAAATTAACGTAACCGCTAGTGAACAATGGAGTTAAGTAGACCTTTTGTTAATGTCAGCCACAAATTCAAACCTTATGGGATTATTAATCAGTAATTCAGTATTAAATGAAATAATTTAGACCACATGTACAAAATCAAATTCTGAATTAATACGTACTCTCAAAGGCCTTCGAGCAGCGTATTAATTTTATTATAAATTATAATTTGCTCATTTGATAAAAATGTATAAGAATTATGAAAGTTTTGATAATTTTGACAATTTATAGAGTTTTTATGTCAATACAAAAATACAAACTTAAAAAACTAAAATTACATATTCAAATAAAATTTTATCTTCAATTTCAAATCATAATTTCAAATGAGGTTCAAACTTAAGTAAAAGGGATGGATCAAAACCAAACAACTAAAGTTGCCTTTTTTTTTCCATATTAATATTCAAGTCCAATAAAATGCGAGCAATGAATGAATAGAAGAAAAGCCGAAAACTAAAGGTGAGTGTGCATTTTGTTTGAGAATATTGGTGAAGGGGCATGGCGGCAGAACAGATAGAGACCTAGTGTGCATTTTGTTTGAGAATATTGGTGAAGGGGCATGGCGGCAGAACAGATAGAGACCTTCTTCAACAAGCTCGACGGTCGGAAAACCCTACTGACCACCGTTACCGACCTCCACAAGACTTTGACCACCCACTTCACCAACATAGACAAAATCCTCTCCAAGAAATCGGAAACCCTCGACGCCCAAATCAAAGCGTTCAAGGAAAAGAACAATGATGCCCTCCTGAAGCTTCAGAATCGCCAGAATGCCCTCCCATACAGAGAATCGAGCATGGCAGCTGGAATCGCGGAGAAGAAGGATGCTGCCATTTCGGAGATTGAGAATAGTGCTGCTGATGATGCTCAAAGTTTGGGGGATGATTTAAGCTTGTCTCAAATGTTGAGGATTTACTGTACGAGAATGGATGCCAGCGGCCTCGTCAAATTCCTCCTCACCAAGCGTAAGGAGTCTGCTGTTTTGAGGACTGAGATTGCCCCTGCTCTCCAGAGCTCCGTGGACCCCATGAGGTTTTTTAGTTGCTCCTATAGAAACAGATTTATATACATTTTTCTGCATTTGTTAGATGAGTGTGTATTTTGTTCTGTCGTTATTAGGTGATAACCAGCCAGGATTTGAAAGTTCATGTTTTCGCGATTAAGTTATGGTGTTCTAACTTAATAATTTGTAGATACTACACGAGTTTCTTAAGGGGTATACATGGTATGAGCAAAAAGCTATTGGGCTCGGCCGAACCCGTACTTGGCACTAGTGCTGTTATCGGACCGGTCCGGTCCGGGTATCAGCTTACCGGGACCGGTCCGATAAGCTTACCGGTCCGGACCGGGACCGGACCGGTAAGGTTTCGGTCCTGGGACGAGATCCGGTCCCGGACCGAAACCTTATCGGTCCGGACCGGTAAGAATTTTCCGGGTCGGACCATTTTTTTTTTTTTAAATTGAATTTCCAATACTGAAATTGACATTCTCGGACGCGGTGCCACGCAATTTTTACGTTGAAATCAATTGTACATCGCGAGATATTTAGATTTGAAAAGGGAAAAAACGTAACGATTTGGGGAAAAAGTGAAATTGAGGGGCAAGATGGACGTTTTTGGAGAAATCGGCTGAAGCAAACGGACTTTAGTCCGTTTGGGATTATTCGCCTCGAAAAAATACGCGAAATCAATTTTTTTTTAGGTAAAACGGACGTCCGAGCGCAAAGTTATGACCATATAAAGTTTGATCAATTTACAACTAATTAGAGCTGACAGGAGGGGGACTGCTGGGGGGCTGGCTGGAGGGGGACTGGGGGTGGGGGGACCGGTTACCGGGTATTTTACCGGGTTACCGGTCCGGTTCCTTATCGGTCCGGGTATTTTTTTGATACTCGTATCCGGACCGTTAAGGTTTCGGTCCGGGTTTATCGGTTTCGGTCCGGTTCTCGAGTATATCCGAACCACTAACAGCCCTACTTGGCACTGTGGCTCCGCCTCTGCCATGATAACACTGTAATAATTGAAGAATGACCAACCGATGGGAAGTTGTGGGAGATAATTAGGCCAAAAAGTGTTTAACTTCAAAGTGAAACTTTTTCATTCCAGAAGCTAGAATTTTTATTTTTGAGGTTCAGGGAGATGTCTTGATAGCCATACAACACTTACCATTCAGGCAGTGTCATATTTTGGCAACTGGCAACCGACCCTTCTTCTAGAAGGTGACATTTTTTCTTGCTTTCGGTACAAAGAGACTATCAGACTACAAATAACTGCACTTCAAAGTTCATATTTTGGTTTAGCCTTTCCAATCTAACAACAAACTAAGCAGAGAAATGACATATAAAGCAGTAAATGTATAGTCCACTTACATAATGATAACACGTCTCGTGAATCATGAACCAAATCTTGGAGTACGAGTAAATGAGTAACAAGCTCACCGTGCTTCAAGCCATATTTCCTGATCGAATAGACTCTTGGGCCTGTCACTCATGTTAGGACGAGACAGGGCAGACCAAACTTCAAGTTGTTGGCATTCCACTCTCAGCTACACGCCTCCACAAAAACCATTCCTTAATTGGGTAGGACCTTCGCACCTCCTTTCCTCTGTCCTTGAGGTTTTATAGCGTATACACATCCTACTCAACCATTAAATAAAACATAACCCAATGGCCCATCCCCGACCTAGCACATATAAGTTTATAGCAGACTTTCTAGATATGGGCATGCCTCAAGAAGGAGACAGGATACCCATTTATAAATGAATTAAACCAGTTCACAATCTTAAAACGAATCTGCATTCTCAAGACAAACATGTGTTCAAGAAGGCAACATGAAATTTTGGAACTAGCCAATGAAAGACCCAGCACACAGTTTGTGTAGAAAATAAATTAGGGAGTGAGCTAAACGACAATGATTTTTTTTTTGCTCAAACTCTCAGTTTTTGGAGTAGTCTATCAAAGCTATCCATTTGTTTTAAAAAAAGTTCCTATCTTTGGAAACTTGCACTCGATATCCTGTGACTTAAAAATATTTTTTTTTTGGTAAAGTAATAAAGTCGTATTCTATGGAAGTTATCCATTTCTTTTGAAAAAGAGTTCCTGTCTTTGGGAACTCGGACTCTATATCCTATGACTTGAAACTTATGATTTTTTTGGAAAAATAATGAAATCTAACACCTAACAGATTTTCCCCTTACTGTAATGACGCCTTATTTGGCTTTCACAATTATAGCTTTTAGGGTTTTCTTGTTTGTTTTCTTTTATTCTTTTCTGCATGTGGGGGTTTGGGGCATGGAGAAGAGGCTGGTTTGGTCAAAATCGGAGCTTCCATGTCATGTCAAAGCAAAGCAGGGATTTGATGCTCAGATTGTATGCTGCGTTGGGCATTTTGGTCATCTTATTATTATGTTTTTGCTGGGTTTCTCTCAGGTTGATCTTGGATGCAGCAGAGGAGTTTGTGGTGATGAAGGTTGAGGGGAAGATAAGAATGGCAGAAAGGAGGTGGGCATGTGATACGTTATTTCAGTCGGCGGTTCCAGTTGTGGAAGGGGATTATGGTGCTGGGAGGAGTTTAAAGGAGAGGGCAGCCAGGGTGTTGGAGAAATGGAAGGGAGTTTTGGGTGGTGGGGACAGGAATAGTGGAGTTGGCGCTGCTGAAGCAACAATGTTTTTGCAGTTAGTTATAGCATTTGCACTAAAAGAAAGGTTTGAGGAGGGGTTTCTAAGGAAGCTGGTGATGGAGTTTGCTAGCAGGAAAGATATGCCTAAGCTTGCGGTTGCCTTGGGATTTGGGAACAGAATAGTAGGTGGGTTCTTAAGTACTACTTAATTTGCCATTTATATGTGAATTAATGTCATGGAAATATCTGATATCCAGTACATCCTTATATGCACGCAAACTGTGGACTTTAGTTAGAATGCTGCTTTAAGATATTATGCTACACTAATGGAATACTTTACTTGATAAAAAAAATATAATGCTACATTCTAACTAAAATCCAATGTTAAATTTGGGTTCTTAGAATGCTGCATTCTTTATTCACTTCTATAGAAATTGACTATATTGCCTTTTCTTCTTGATAAGATATTATTGAAGAACTGGTGAGGAGCGGCAAAGAGATTGAGGCTGTATATTTTGCTTCCGAGTCTGGATTAGCAGAGCAATATCCTCCACTCTCACTTCTTAAGGCATATCTCAGGAACTGTCGCAGAAATGCTAATAATATTTCAAGGAAGGCAAAATTTAATTCAGCTGCCGTGGTGTGTATATTTCCGTCCATCCCTCTTTTTCTCCTCGTTAGCTTTTCTGGTTTTTTTTTTTCAAAAAAAGTTGACTGGATAACCAAGTGATATATACCAGCATTTAATTGTGTTTACTCCACCAGGGTAGATGAGTGAATCCCTCACGTCAAAGGAAAGCAAATACGACCTCTTTTTCCTTCCCCTTTATTTTCTATTCCTTCTCAATGTTAAGCTGAATTAGCTGCAGAAATATTAGAGTGTATTGATGACCTCTAAAGGTAACTACTAATTAGTGCCATTCTTTTAATCTTTACAGAGGATATAGTGTGTAGATGTTGCAGAAATGGATTCTAAATCCGAACCTTTCTATGTGTTGAAGCAAAGTTATACGTGATAAGACGAAGTCATTGGGTGACATAGGCTTGTAATTTCCATTAAAACAGTTTTGTCGTAAAACCATAACAGGAAGATGGCGTGTAGATAGAAAGACTAGAGACTTCAAGGACTACCTACTGTCCAAGGATATTTTGCTGTAAATCCTTTCATGAGATTCTGCGTGTTATTGGTGCATCTACTTTATGAATTTGTTCTTTATTGTTGATGTAATCATATGCTCCCTCTTTTTTTATTAATTTGTGTGTCAGTATCTGATAAGGGTGACTTGTTTCTCAGGAAAGAGCTAACAGCTCAGAGCTGGAAGCCACAAAGGCTATAATAAAATGTGTGGAAGACCACAAGCTTGAATCAGAATTTTCTTTGGAAGGACTTAAAACACGAGTAACAGAGTTGGAGCAGGCCAAATCAGAAAAGAAAAAGGGCACAGCTCCTTTGAGCAGCAAGCCTTCAAAAAAGCGGGGCCGTGGAAGTGGTACTGGCAGGAGCAGAGACCCATCCACCTCCCGACCTGTTAAATCTGGAAGATTGGCAAATGCTTCCTCTTCTTTCCGCTCAAGGAATCCTCCTCGATCACATCAAGTGCCACCAGCTAGATATTCAGGAGTACCGCATAGCTACACCAGCCAGATTGTATATGAGGCACCTAGCACGGTCTCATATGCTCCAGCTTATGGCGGAACTCACACCCAAAGTCCTGTTGCAGTCGCTCCACAATATGGATATGCACTTCAAGAAGCTGGAGCTTATAGTGGAACTCACACCCAGAGTCCGGTTGCACTTCCTCCACAATATGGATATGCACATCAAGAAGCTGGAGTTAGTGGAGCACGGAGTTATGTTGGGTCATATGGAGGGCAGAGTGGTTATAGCGCTTATGATTACCCCCCACAGTAGTACTTCTGACAAGTCAAAATGCGGTCGGTTGACAGTTATAGCTGTATCTTTAGCTGTAAACATGGAATCTAACAAATATCATGTGCCTTTTTTTTGGGTCAAGTGTATTCTCTCGTAGCATTACTATTTGTAGATTTTATCAAAGGGTGTGAATTACTAATTTCCTTTACTGCCCGTTTTTTGTATTGATATCAATTTGTTGCATTTATCCATAAATCTATTTCTTCAAGGTTTAACGCCCATGAGTATGGGTCAATTCTTTGTGCCAATTGTCTAAGTTATTGGATTAATTCCTTCCATTATAAAACAGAGTAAACACGACACTTCATTGAACTCAAATAACAAAGCAAATCACACTCAACATTCACTGTTTTACTTAAAAAACAATGCAGAAGAGGGAAAAAAAGTTCAGTGTATCAATTTGAGGCAAAACCCGTGTATTTGTAGCCAACGAGAGTGCGAAAAATAGGTGTCCTTATTGAAAAGGCAGTTGATCAATTTTAAGAAAATAGGGCGAGTAAATACACAAAAAAACAAATGTCGCCTTTAGTAAAATAATGGCCCGAAAATTAAGAGAAACAGAAATGGCAATTTCAGTCAATTTTTTATCAATTAGTAAGATCATTTGAGCAAAATCAAAGTCGATTATACTTATACATTGCACATGCTAATTGTAATTGATTGTTTTTGTTTTATGAAGAACATCACCAACTGGAGCATCCGGAGCAACATGCAGACATGAGAGAAACAAAGGAAGAAGAGGCACTGGGCAGAGTAGCCATTGTTGTGCGTTTGTAGACAGAGAAAAGTAAAGTAGACAGAGAAGGTAAAGTAAGAGAGGAGGAGTATAAATCTTTTCTTATTCAACATCTGTCCATATTTACAATATCTATATTAATATAGTAATGCTACAGAATAGGAGTAAAATTAAATTGGTAAATGGGCTCCAGAGTGTGGGCGGCCCATATTTACATTTTGGCCCATTCTTATTCTTTTGCTATTCTTAACATTCCCCCTCAAGCTGACTACTGGAAGATATTCAGAAGTCCAAGCTTGAGCACGATGTTGACGCCGATTCTGCTCAATCCTCGTGAGTAAATCACCGGTGATTCTTTCAGAGTATGTATTCTGGCTTTATGACACCTTTCTGAATTTTGTCTCTAATGAAATGTAGATCAATCTCTATGTGTTTAGTCCTCTCATGGAAAACTGGATTAGCAGCAATTTGGATTGCTGATTTGCTGTCAGTGAAGACAATTACTGGATGGTTGAGCTGCATGCCTATGTCCTTTAATAGACCAAGTATCCAAGTCAATTACGCCACCGTGGCCGCGGACTCTATATTCGATTCTCACGAGCTTAGAGATTGTACTCTGTTTTTTTGACTTCCAGGATATAAGAGAGTTGTCAAATTTCATCGCATATCCCGTCACGCACTTCCTCAGATGACAGCGTTCTACCGCATCACAAGAGCATCGATGTATCTTGTCTGCTTGACATCAAAATACCTTGTCTGTGTTGACTTCGATATACCTCACTATTCTTAGTCTTTGCGTTGAGGTAGACCGCTTTGGTTGTCGCAGAATCGGGCCGAGCATCTGTACACTATAAGAGATATCTGGTCTAGTAGTGGTTAGATATAACAATTTTTCTATTAGTCTTTGATACATACTGACATCTTTTAAGAGTTCATCTTCATTATTACCTCATCGCTCGCATGCTTTGTTCATTTTTGTTTTTATAGCTGTCATATTCTTTAGTAGTCAACTTCATGTTGCAATCTATAGGTGTGTTGGAAGGCTTGGCAGCAGAGAGTCCTAACTCATCTATGAGTTCTAAAGCATATTTTCTTTGATGCATTAAGATCCCTTTGTTAGACCTTACAAACTCTATTCCTAAGAAATACCTTATCTCCCCTAAATCTTTCATCTTAAACACTTGTTGTAAAGACTGCTTAGTCCTAGTTATCAGACCTAAATTACCACCTGTAATGAGAATATCATCTACATACACTAGTACTAGAACCATTCCTTCATTTGTTTGTTTTATGAAAAGAGAATGATCATATTCAGATTGTCTAAACTGCATATGTCTTAGGGCTTCAGTAAGTTTAAAATTCCATTGCCTAGGAGCTTGTTTTAGCCCATACAAGGACTTAATTAGCCTACAGACCTTACTGTCTCCCTGGCTAATGAAACCTTGTGGTAGTTCCATGTATATCTCATCATGTAAGTCACCTTGTAAGAAAGCATTGTAGACATCCATTTGATGTATTGCTTTTTAAGAAGCAGCTAAAGAAATTACAGACCTAACAGTTACCATCTTAATCACAGGAGAAAAAGTCTCATGATAGTCTATCCCCTCTGTTTGACTATACCCCTTAACAACCAGTCTGGCTTTAAGCCTTTCAATCTCTCATGTATCCTTATACTTAATCTTGTATACCCATTTACATCCTATTGGACTCTTATTTTTTGGTAGGTCAACAACTTCCCATGTGTGATTAATGGAAGGCACCAAAAGGATCAATTTGGGGAAGACCTAGGAGACCAGTGGGATAGAGTCAATGCTGCAGCTTTTAGCTTGATCCACATGGATGTATGGGGCCCTTACAAGGTTCAAACTCATAATGGGAAGAGTGGATCTTGCCCTTAGGTCTGGTATTGTGTGGCTGTGTGTCTACTATATCAGTGACAGGGAACATGTCAATTTGTTCATTCTGAAACAGTGGTTTCTCTGGAGTTTCATTTTTAAAGGGGAACTCATTTTCCCTAAAACTTACATCTCTATTTACTAAGAACACTTTAGCCTCTAAGTCATATAGAATATACCCCTTTTGTGTTTTAGAATAACCCATAAGGACACAACATCTAGTTCTGGAAAGTAACTTATCATTAACAGACAAGTTATTGGCAAAGCACAGACACCCTAAAACTCTTAAATGATTAATAGAGGGTTTTCTTTTGTACAGCATTTCAAAAGGAGTTTTCCTAGTAACTGAGGATGGTAATCTGTTTATAATATACATCGCCGCTCAATGCACAATCCCCAGAATTTTAGGGGAATGTGTCCCTGAAATCTAATGGCTCTAGTTACCTCAAGAATATGTCTATGCTTCCTTTCAGCCACACCATTTTGTCAGGTGTAGATACAAGTTTTCATGTATTATCCCTAGTCTAAGGAACATAGCATTACATACTTCATTGACAAATTCTATCATTACCCTTACTATCCTAATCTGCTTTGTTAAATTGAGTTTGTACAAAAATTAGAAATTGTCAGAAACAGTTGTATACATCGATTTGAGATTAAGCAAATATACCCAAGTCATTCTAGTAAAGTCATCTACTATTGTAAGAAAATACCTCTTCCCATTATGAGTTTGAACTCAGAAGGCCCCATACATCCATGTGGATCAAGCTAAAAGCTGCAGTACTTCTATTGTTGCTTAATGGAAAAGGTAACCTGCATTGTTTTGAACAAGGACATATATTGCAGTTTCTTATTATTCTATCTATAGTAGCAGGGCTAGCTCTAATCAACCTACTTAATACATTGCTAGAGGTGTGCCCAAATCTTTTGTGCCAGATGTCTATTTCTTCCTCAGTAAGTGTCCTATCAGTGGTTTTATTTACACTCAAACTTATCCCTTCGCTTCCTATCGAGATGAAGAGGCATGATTCACTAATGTAGAGTCCATCTTGCAGTCTACCAATCTCCTTCACCTTCCTATTGTAAAGATCCTGGAACACACAGAAATCAGGATAGAAAATAGCAGCACACTGCAATTCCTTTGTTAGTTGAGAAACAGATATCAAATTATACTTGAACTGTGGTATAAAGAAGACATTATGTATTGTACTTATCCGATATGTTCATTGAACTAAGATGTGTTACACCAACTAATTCTCCATTGTGTAAGTGTACTGCTTTAGAGTCAAGAAAATTTTCTAATATAGTTTCCTTATTAATCGATTTATATCGATAATTATACGGTTGGTTGCCCCAAAGTGTCTATTATCCACCGCTTTACCATTCCTTTCCTAGTAAGACTTTGTGTTTAGAGATACCGTATTTGCAAGATTTGAGACATGATTTGAACTCTGTTTGGTGTGGTTTCACCGATCTATCCCGAGATCGGCGAGCTTCACAACTGCTCATACCGCCCTTCGAGAGCACAATTTCTTCAAAGAGACCAGTGGGAATTTTCGTGTCAGATCATTCTACCTTTTTGAATCAAAACACCATGCAATACGCTTAGTGGTTTAGGGTTTAGGGTTTATGGTTTAGGGTTTAGGGTTTAGTTTTTTTTTTTTTAGATAATCCACTAGGCTTGTGGGCCTAGGTTATTTTATATATCAAAAAGAAAGTATACTGGCCCCGTAGGGAAATACACGCTTATCGCCAGGAGTGCAAAAGAAAGAAGAAGCAATAATCAACAGCAATGATCATCACCGAGTTTATAACATACTGACGATGATACTACAAATGCGATACAAACAAAATGAAGATACAATGTAAGCCTAAAGCTATAAGCTACCTCCGCATACAAAGTCTTCAACTGCTGTCTCATCTCTCGCATCCCCAAATACTTAAGTATTCGATCATGTAAAAGGAGTCCCGGTCCGACCGATCCGATCTAGTAGTGATGGATGAGGTTGCTCACGTGTAATCCTGAGCAAGACTGATCGAATCATGGGGTTGGTCCGGCCGAGCTAGCAATGATCCGCTACGGCCCCGAGTGTCCGATCTAACTTAAGTATCCATCTTCATGTATTTTTCATTGCATGGTTGTGTCATATCCGCTATCATCCGTTGCTCTGTGCGATAAGAGTGTAGGTGATGTGCTCGCAACCTGCATCGCCTCGTGAAGAGCCTCAGAATGATATCCAAAGATGGGCCGTAGTTGTTCGCGTCACAAACTCGCCGCTTCGACTCCACAACTGTGCCTTTCTCGCACCCATGAAGATGTTGATAAAATCTGTGCACTGCTCAGTTAGCTTCATCACCATTCGCAGCCTCTGATCCTGAATATCCCTGGTCCTAATAGGAATAGCCCTATCCAAACCAATCGGTAGCGCTGTGTAACTCATGGATCTCCTTACCTCGAGTATTATGCCCATAAAAGGATCCGAATCCTCTATACCGGGCGCGATACCTCGTGAGTGAAGTCTCTTATCGCTGTTTGTCAACCATCAGATCCCTATCCTCATCAAACAAGTCACCATGTCAACAAAATTATCATCTTCGCCAACTACGTATTCTCATGGTATCAAACTCCACCTCAACATCATCATTATCAGCAATAACAAGCTCCTTACCATAAATTCTCCCCACACTACCGGAGGAGGGAATGCTAGTACAAGCTTGGTTCAAAGGCACAATATTCTCTAAAGCAAAGGTAGCTCAAGATTAATGCCAATCAAGAATGGGTCCCGCTGTTGGAAAGATTTTGGTCTTTGTAGGGCAGAGTGCGGAAGAAAATATAGAGGCTTATTTGGCTTTCCCAATATCCATGGGATATCAAAGGGTGAGTAAGGGTAAGTGGAGGGTGTAGTATCCGGAGGAGTGGTAGGTTCGGTGGGAGGTGGGATGTGTTCGTTGAATAAGGGTGTACGCTGCAGGATAGGTGTGCGTGGTCTCCGGTGGTTTGGTTCAATAGAGAGGAGGGTGGGTGGTCTCAGTGCGGTGGGATATCTCGTGGGTTTGGTCGGCGGAGAGCAGGTGAGGCGAGGCGGTGAGGGTCGCGGGGTAGCGAGGAGGTGCTAGCAAAGCGGGGAGGGGTTGCGCGAATTGAAAAGGATGGGTTTTGTTCTTTGGATCGAGTAGGTGGGGGTAGGTAATGGAGTGGGGTTGATTGGAATTTGTGGGTGTGCAGAGAGACTTGTGTTTTTGTTCGAGGTTGTTTTGGTTAACTTTAGATATTTGGGGTTGGATTTGATTCCAGTATTTTTATTTTGGCTTTTGGACTTGTGGAGTATTTTTCTTCGCTTTTTATCGCAACCGCTTGTCACTCATTTGGATTTTTGGGGCTTCTTGGCTTGATTTGTAGTTTTGGGGTTTCTTTGGTCGGATTTGGATTTTGGGTGGATTGTTTGTTTTGTTTGGATTATTCGTGGATTTGTGTTTTGGGTTGTCTTTTGGAGGAGGAGCAGATGTGTATTTTCTTTGTCCTTCAAGGTCTCATCTCAGATTGAGTTTCCAACACCCGTGCACATCATGTCCTGAAGGGAACAATTAGTGCAATACTTGGGAGAAAGTCAAACCGAATCTTGTAAGAGTTTGTTTGAATTCCTCCTTCCGTAGCAATTTGATTTGGATATTTTTGGGATGTTGACGCAACAAATCTAGTTCGACCTTAACCTTAGCACAACTAGGACGGTCATATTTTTGGTGGTCAGATCAACACAAACGGGTCTACCCACAGGCAATAGAAAATAGGATAGACTCATCAAAGTAGGCAGTGGAAAGTTGTGAATGAAACCCAAGCCCAAGCTATACTAGTTTCTTTGTAGGTCAAAGGAAACATCATATTTCATAGTGCGAAAGGATAGGATTCCTCTTATCTTTTATATCAAAGTCGGAAGAGATGGACATAAGCCAGATCATAATCTTCTTCAATGGAGCATCGGATCGAATATGACGCCTAAGCAGATAACTAATTCTAACTCGCCTTTCAATTTCAACCGCTTAGGTAATTCATCCTCAAAATCTATGTGAGGCATGCCATGACTAAATTTACCTATCACCGCCATTTCAAATCTTGACGCGCAATTAACACATCAATTTCGATTTCAAGCAATAATGTAGGTTCTCCGTAGATAATTTACTGTTTAAAAGCAACGGAGTGGTATTTGACCGCTCGAGCTTTGTTTGACCCGCCAAGCGCTTGTCGGAGATGATGATTGTAGAACATGAGCAACCGAATTCCGTGTTTAGGATCGGCTCAATTGCCGCCATAGAGGCGGCACCACTGCATCGCCATCGCTTGGCGCTGATGTCATTCGGAAAATACCATTTTGATCCAAAGTCAATGAATTGTTGCAGACGGGTCATTAGTGGTGGAAAATCGTAAGAAATGGATCGGCAACCTCAACAGCGTGGTCGCCAACAAAGAAGCCGCCATTGCCGCGCGTCACGGAAAAATGGCAATTGTCAAACCGACGATTGAGGTTCGGACTTTAGCGGAATTGTAGAGCTTGATGAGATTTAACACAACGCATTCACACACGACTCGACTATGCTCGACCTACGGAATCGGCGATGAACCGTCGGCATCAGGAATTGGTCATCCGTCGATCCGAATGAATTGAGGCGAGGGTGGGTGCAAAATGACGCTAGTGACGACGAAGCTGGTACCACTCACGACCGTCGATCAGACTGTAGTCGCCGGAAAATGCACGACGGCGGTTAGGGTTTCGAGGGTTGAGATTCAAGTGAATCGATGATTTAGTGATAATCGATGGTCGTGGAGGGTATAGGAATGACGGGGAAGAGAAGACGAATCTATTGGTACTACCCCCGTCCGTCAACTATGCCGGAGTTCGTCGGAAAAGCGAAAAGACGATCGGAAAAACTGGGAGTTTTCGATCTGGTTTTCCCGGCGTTTTAGGAGGAGTCGATGTTAATGGAGGGTATGGGAGTGACGGGGACGACGAGACGAAGCTTTTGGTGGGGTGTCGCTGCGCAGAGGTCGAGCTGGCGAACATGGAAACACCGCTCGCAGATCGGCGGCGTATCGCTCACGACGGGAGAAAAAATTAGTGTTTTTTGGGGTTTAGGGTTTAGTTTTTTTTTTTTTTTTGAGTAATCATCTAGGCACGTTGGCCCAGGTTATTTTATAAATAACAGAAATGAAAATGGTGCCCAGAAGGGAATTACAAACTAATAAAGGGGATAGTCCTTTACTTCGCCTGCTAATCCTGTCTAGGCAAAGTATAGGTCTATCCCGAATGTAAAAAGAAAGACGAAGCCAAGATAAGATAAGCTATGATCATCATAGAGTTTATAATGCACTCTATAATGATGTTACAAATGATGATACTAAGGTAGAGTAATAATACAAGCACAAAGCTAGGAGCTCTAAACTCTGTACTTATAAAATCTTCAAACCCAAGTACCTTGTCCTCCTCGTCGTCTAATAATCCCTGATATAAAATCATTTCTTCTTTGATCTTGTGGTTACTGCCAATGAGAGTGCCGACTTTCTAGCTTGTTTGCCTTGCCGTTGTTGCTGTGCTGTTGAAGACTCAGCTTCTGTCCTAGCTCTGGGTATTGCTTCCTCGATTCTCCTCATCTCAGCAAACATATCCACGTGATCGTGACACCATGAAACATGTGACCAAGTGCTATCTGAAGCTCCTCATCATCAAGTATATCTTCGTCCAAACCTTCATCAATAGCAAGCGGGCTTGGTTCTGGTACATACGGTTCCATGGCCCATTCCCGTCTATCTTCTTTTGAGGGAACAAACATCCCGGAATTACTTTGAATGTCTTCCAAAACATCTTCAAACTTTGTCATACCACAGAATTCACCTTCACTTTCCATTTCCTGATCAAAGGCTTCACGAAGTTCTGCAACATCAGCATCTGAGAGTTTGTGTACATAATCCTGTGAATGATTTCCATCTGTCTCACACCACTTCCTCCTGTCACTATCAGTACCCAAAGATTTGGCAGTGGTAGTCTTATTGGAAGGAATGTCTGATGAGGCTTTATTCAATGTACAAGGTTGAGGAGGGAAGAAAAAGACATTTTAAAGCCAATTTTGGGCCGGAGGATTTTTATTGGTTGTGGGCTTTGAATTAGTGTTGGGCTTGGTGGTTGATTTTGTTTGGGGTTGAGTAGTGGAGCCCGTGTCTGAAATAGAGTTAGGACTTGAATTTTCTTGGAATTTTTGTATTTTGGATGGGCTATGGATTTAGGCCGAAAGCGCGTGGGTACGGGTTTCGGGTGGGTGGGTCACGTTTAGAATTTATAGTGGTTCGCCGAGTGGGTACGCGAAGTAGAGTGTGGGTTTAATGGGTTCCGGGTCGGGTTGGGGCTCATTGGCCTGGGTTTAGGGTTGGGTCTGCTTTAGGGTTGGCCTGGTCCGGCAGGGAATGGGTACCGTAACTTTAGGGTTAATGCGGTAGTTACGGGTTGCTGGTCGATCAAGCGGAGGGAGTGATGTCAGGACTTGTACCGCGGGGTCAGTAGGTGGGTCACTGGTCGGGTAGGGCCGAGTTGACCGGCCGATGGCCTGCCGTTAGAGTATCGTAGGTTTCACGGAATTTTGTGGGTTTCGGATCCGTAGGTTCGCCGGCGGGGGTGGATCTGTAGTGGCGGGGTGGTGCCGGTCACGTCGATAAATGGGTCTGCCCGTCAATGTCATGTAGGGTTTGGATGGGCTTTAGGATTTTTCGGCGTGCGTCGAGGGGCGACGGCGTGCGAGGGGTACGTGGCCGCGTGGCTCGCAGCGCGGGTCCGTGGTCACTGCCTGTCTCGCAGGCCTGGTGGTGTGTTGGCGGCTAGGGTTTGGGGGGGTAGATTAGGGTTTGGGCTTAGTGGTTTAGGGTTAGGGTTAGGCCCAGCAGCCGCGGTCTTTGGGTTAGGTTTAGGGGTTGTGACGGCACGGGGGCGATCCGTGGTTTAGGGGTAGGTTCCGTCGTGGTCGCTTAGGTTCCGGGTAGGAGGTATTCAGGGGTTTCATGCGCCATTTATTTTGGCCCGAATTTTGTGGTTGTTTTGCCGGGTCTGCTTTCAGGTAATGGAGGTGGTTCCGACCTCCACAGTGGTCGGAATTTCACCCCTAACCGTCGGAACAGTGTTCAAAGGAATTTTTTGATTTAGATTTGTGTTTATTCTCTTGTTTTTTCCGGTGACCACCTGCCAACCTTCGGAAATTTTGGATTTTGGATCTGGGGGTGGTGGTTTGACGGCAGTAGAAGTAGGAGTAGGGTTTTGAAGATTACCTTTTGCCATAGCCGTCGAAATCTCACCATTGTCATTTTCATCCTTCTTTGGTCTCAAATCCGGATTTAACTTCTTCTTTTTTGGCTTTATTTAGCCGTTGAGTGGTTAATTATTAGTCATTTTTAGCGCGTGGTCTCGGGTTCGAATCCTCCTTATCAACACTCCTCCTACTGACCTACGGAATCGCCCTCCGCTTGTCCCTACACGTTTGGAGGATTTTTTATGAGTAATTCCATCCGTGTTAGAGACTTAGGGTTAGCTACTCCCTTTGCCCCTGCAGAATGGCAATTAATCTCTCCTCTGCTGATATGGGGAATCGAACCCAAGACCTCCCACACAAGGTATCCTTAGCCTAACCTTTGACCATTGGGCCAAATGCTGTTGGATAAAATGTTGGCTTTATTTAGCCGTTGAGTGGTTAATTATTAGTCATTTTTAGCGTGGTCTCGGTTCGAATCCTTCTTATCAATGGACTTCTCCCGCTGGACCTACTAACGCCCGCTTGTCCCTACATGTTTGGAGGATTTTTTATGAGTAATTCCATCCGTGTTAGAGGCTTAGAGTTAGCTACTCCCTTTGCCCCTGCAGGTAAGACAATTAATCTCACCTCTGCTGATATGGCGAATCGAACCCTTGACCTCCCACACATGGTATCCTTAGCCTAACCTTTGACCATTGGGCCAAATGCTGTTGGATGGTTTTAGGGTTTAGGGTTTAGGATTTAGGGTTTTAGGGTTTAGGGTTTAGGGTCTAGGGTTTTTTAGGGTTTAGGGTTTTTTAGGGTTTAGGGTTTAGTGTTTACTGTTTAGGATTTTTTTAGGGTTTAGGGTTTAGTTTTTTTTTTTTTTTTTTTTTTTTTTTTTTTAAGTAATCATCTAGGCACGTTGGCCCAGGTTATTTTATTAATAACAGAAATGAAAAAGGTGCCCAGAAGGGAATTACAAACTAATAAAGGGATAGTCCTTTACTTCGCCTGCTAATCCTGTCAAGGCAAAGCATAGGTCTATCCCGAATGTAAAAAGAAAGACGAAGCCAAGATAAGATAAGCTATGATCATCATAGAGTTTATAATGCATTCTATAATGATGTTACAAATGATGATACTAAGGTAGAGTAATAATACAAGCACAAAGCTAGGAGCTCTAAACTCTGTACTTATAAAATCTTCAAACCCAATTACCTTGTCCTCCTCGTCATCTAATAATCTTTGATATAAAATCATTTCTTCTTTGATCTTGTGGTAACTACCAATGGGAGTGCCGGCTTTCTAGCTTGTTTGCCTTGCCGTTGTTGCTGTGCTGTTGAAGACTCAACTTCTGTCCTAGCTCTGGGTATTACTTCCTCGATTCTCTTCATCTCAGCAAACATATCCGCTGCATCAGGGACACCATGAAACATGTGACCCAGTGCTATCTGAAGCTCCTCATCATCAAGTATATCTTCATCCAAACCTTCATCAATAGCAAGCGGGCTTGGTTGTGGTTCATACGGTTCCATGGCCCATTCCCGTCTATCTTCTTTTGAGGGAACAAACATCCCGAAATTCCTTTGAATGTCCGCCAAAATATCTTCAAACTTTGTCATACCACAGAATTCACCTTCACTTTCCATTTCTTGATCGAAGGCTTCACGAAGTTCTGCAACATCAGCAGCTGAGAGTGTGTGTACATAATCCTGTGAATCATTTCCATCTGTCTCACACCACTTCCTCCTGTCACTATCAGTACCCAAAGATTTGGCAGTGGTAGTTTTATTGGAAGGAATGTCTGATGAGGCTTTATTCAATGTACAAGGTTGAGGAGGGAAGGAAAAGGCATTTTTAAGCCAATTTTGGGCCGAAGGATTTTTATTGGTTGTGGGCTTTGAATTAGTGTTGGGCTTGGTGGTTGATTTTGTTTTGGGTTGAGTAGTGGAGCCCGTGTCTGAAATAGAGTTAGGACTTGAATTTTCTTGGAATTTTTGTATTTTGGATGGGCTATGGATTTGGGCCGAAAGGGGTGGTGGGGTACGGGTTTGCGTGGGGGGTGGGGTCACGGGTTTGGTATTTGGAGGAATAGGGGTAGTGGGTTTGATTTGATTGGCACGGTTGAGTAGTGGGTAGGTTTATTGGGTTCTTTGGTCGGGTCGAGTGTTGGGTCGATTTTGGGGTCATGCCTGGGCACCGTATGGTTTCCGTGACTTTAGTGTTTTTGGGGTGGTTTCGCCAGGTGGTCGTGTGGATGGGGGAGTGGGGAGAGGTGTTCAGGTTGGGGTACCGCGGGTAGGTAGGGGTCATATGGGTAAGGGTGAATGAATGGATCGGGTTAATGGGTCGCCCGCCGTGGATTCGGTAGGGTTTCGAGGGTAGTTTAGGTTTTGTTTGTGTTTTCGCCGCGGGGTTGGTCGGCGGGTGGTGGTATCCGGGTTGGGGTGGGTCCGCAGGGGTGGGGTGGATCCGGGTCTCTGCCCGCCGGGTAAGGTTTGAAGTGACGGGTCGGCGGCTAGGGTTTGTGAGGGTAGTTTAGGGTTTGGGCTTAGTGGTTTAGGGCTAGGGTTTGGCCCAGCAGCAGTGGCGACTGCTGGGCTAGGGTTTTGGGATGTGACGGCGTTGGGGGGCAGATCTGGTGGTTTCTGGGTAAGGTTCCGGTGGTCAGGGTGGCCGCCGGTAGTGTTCCGTCGACCTGGGGGTATTCCGGTAGGGTTTCCGGCGCCGCCACAAATGTTTTGGCTCTAATTTTCGGGGTGTTTCATCAGGGGGGCTGTTTCGACGTGGAGGTGGTGGTTCCGGCCACCATATTGGCCGGAATTTCTTCCCCCGTCGCCAGAACCTTAGAAAATGGTTCTTTTTGGTTTTGATTTGTATTTTTTCTATTCTTTTTTCCCGTAACCACCTGCCAACCATCATGATTTGGGGGTTTCGGATCTGGGTTGTGGATTTTGGCGGATGAAGGAGGAAGAGAAGGGTTTTGAGGTTTACCTTTTTCAATAGCCGACGATTCTTCCATAGATCCATTGCCTTTGTCATCCTTCTTTGGTCTCAGATCCGGATTTATTTTCCAACATACATCAACATCATGTCCTTGTAATTTGCAAGTAGTACAAAATTTAGGAATGAAGTCAAACCTAATTTTTTGTAATTTAGTATGAATTATTCCATCATTTTTGAAAGAAATTTGATTTTTTTGAGGATGAACTTTCAATAAATCCACTTCAACCTTAACCCTAGCACAACTTGGCCTTGTCTTCTTCATAGTGGCCGAATCTAGGGTTAAGGGTCTTCCCACCGCCGCCGCTAACGTGAACAAGGCCGAATGGCCAAAGAAATTCGGTGGAAGATTGGGAAATGAGATCCATCCCCAAGCAATATTGGATTCTTCCTCTGGATTAAAATTAACATTCCAAATGAATGTTTTCATTAACAACATCTTATTACTTTCTTTAATCCAAAAACTAGGGCTAGACATCAAAGTATCATAATCTTCTTCGATAGAACAACGAATTAGAATATGACGGTTATGCAACAACCCTATTGTAACCTCAGATTTTAATCCACATTGCTTAGGAATTTCCTTACGCAATAGATCAAAATCATTCCATCCATTTGAAAACTTACCAATTACCGCAAGTTTCAAATTTTGTTCTTCAATCATCAAATTAATTTCTTCCTCCTCAAACATAACCATAGGTTCACCATGAAGATAGGTGATGGGTTTAATGGGCACAAAATTCGAGGAAGGAGGAGGTGGTGTGACGGCGGAGCTAGGGTTAGCCGCCGCCGCCGCCACTGTTTTGTGGGAAAACGGGAGGGTGGGGGTCGCTTTGACCAATTCCGAGAAGGTGGGGGGGTGGTGGCCGACCACAGGAGGTGGCCGGCCAGTGGCCACGACGGCCATGGTGGCCGGAAAAGGTGGCGGCTAGGTTAGGGTTTTTTCCGAAAATTTTAGGAGAGAGGGGAGAGCATTTCGGCTAAAAATAAAATGTTGGCTTTTAAAATGTTGGCTTTATTTAGCCGTTGAGTGGTTAATTATTATTCATTTTTAGCGCGTGGTCTCGGGTTCGAATCCTCCTTATCAACAGACCCCCCCTCCGGCCTGGACCTACGGAATCTCCCGCCGCTTGTCCCTACACGTTTGGAGGATTTTTTATGAGTAATTCCATCCGTGTTAGAGACTTAGGGTTAGCTACTCCCTTTGCCCCTGCAGGTAAGGCAATTAATCTCACCTCTGCTGATATTGGGAATCGAACCCTTGACCTCCCACACATGGTATCCTTAGCCTAACCTTTGACCATTGGGCCAAATGTTGTTGGATAAAATGTTGGCTTTATTTAGCCGTTGAGTGGTTAATTATTAGTCATTTTTAGCGCGTGGTCTCGGGTTCGAATCCTCCTTATCAATGCACTCTCCTCCTACTGACCTACGAAATCGCCCTCCGCTTGTCCCTACACGTTTGGAGGATTTTTTATGAGTAATTCCATCCGTGTTAGAGACTTAGGGTTAGCTACTCCCTTTGCCCCTGCAGAATGACAATTAATCTCACCTCTGCTGATATGGGGAATCGAACCCAAGACCTCCCACACAAGGTATCCTTAGCCTAACCTTTGACCATTGGGCCAAATGTTGTTGGATAAATGTTAGCTTTATTTAGCCGTTGAGTGGTTAATTATTAGTCATTTTTAGCGCGTGGTCTCGGGTTCAAATCCTCCTTATCAATGCACCCTCCTACTGACCTACGGAATCGCCTCCGCTTGTCCCTACACGTTTGGAGGATTTTTATGAGTAATTACATCCGTGTTAGAGACTTAGGTTAGCTACTCCTTTGCCCTCGCAATGACAATTAATCTCACCTCCGATATGGGAATCGAACCCAAGACCTCCCACACAAGGTATCCTTAGCCTAACCTTTGACCATTGGGCCAAATGCTGTTGGATAAAATATTGGCTTTATTTAGCCGTTGAGTGGTTAATTATTAGTCATTTTTAGCGCGTGGTCTCGGGTTCGAATCCTCCTTATCAACTCCCTACTCGACCTACTGGAATCGCCCTCCGCTTGTCCTACACGCTTTGGAGGATTGTTTATGAGTAATTCCATCCGTGTTAGAGACTTAGGTTAGCTACTCCCTTTGCCCCGCAGAATGGCAATTAATCTCACCGCCGATATGGGAATCGAACCCAAGACCTCCCACACAAGGTATCCTTAGCCTAACCTTTGACCATTGGGCCAAATGCTGTTGGATAAAAATGTTGGCTTTATTTAGCCGTTGAGTGGTTAATTATTAGTCATTTTTAGCGTGGTCTCGGTTCGAATCCTCCTTATCAGCACTTCTCCGCTCGACCTACTAACGCCCGCCGCTTGTCCCTACACGTTTGGAGGTTTTTTTATGATTAATTCCATCCGTGTTAGAGGCTTAGGGTTAGCTACTCCCTTTGCCCCTGCAGGTAAGACAATTAATCTCACATCTGCTGATATGGGGAATCGAACCCTTGACCTCCCACACATGGTATCCTTAGCCTAACCTTTGACCATTGGGCCAAATGCATTGGATAAAATGTTGGCTTTATTTAGCCGCTGAGTGGTTAATTATTAGTCATTTTTAGCGTGGTCTCGGTTCGACCGCCCTTATCACTGCACTTCTCCGGCCTGGACCTACGGAACGCCCGCCGCTTGTCCCTACACGTTTGGAGGATTTTTTATGAGTAATTCCATCCGTGTTAGAGACTTAGGGTTAGCTACTCCCTTTGCCCCTGCAGGTAAGACAATTAATCTCACCTCTGAGCATGGGAATCGAACCTTGACCTCCCACACATGGTATCCTTAGCCTAACCTTTGACCATTGGGCCAAATGCTGTTGGATAAAAATGTTGGCTTTATTTAGCCGTTGAGTGGTTAATTATTAGTCATTTTTAGCGCGTGGTCTCGGGTTCGAATCCTCCTTATCAACAGACCCCCCCTCCGGAAAAATGTTGGCTTTATTTAGCCGTTGAGTGGTTAATTATTAGTCATTTTTAGCGCGTGGTCTCGGGTTCGAATCCTCCTTATCAATGCACTTCTCCTACCGACCTACGGAATCGCCCTCCGCTTGTCCCTACACGTTTGGAGGATTTTTTATGAGTAATTCCATCCGTGTTAGAGACTTAGGGTTAGCTACTCCATTTGCCCCTACAGAATGACAATTAATCTCACCTCCTGAGCATGGGAATCGAACCTCGACCTCCCACACATGGTATCCTTAGCCTAACCTTTGACCATTGGGCCAAATGTCATTGGATAAAATGTTGGCTTTATTTAGCCGTTGAGTGGTTAATTATTAGTCATTTTTAGCGCGTGGTCTCGGTTCGAATCCTCCTTATCAATGCACTCTCCTACCGACCTACGGAATCGCCTCCGCTTGTCCCTACACGTTTGGAGGATTTTTATGAGTAATTCCATCCGTGTTAGAGACTTAGGTTAGCTACTCCTTTGCCCCCGCAGAATGGCAATTAATCTCACCTGCGACATGGGAATCGAACCTTGACCTCCCACACATGGTATCCTTAGCCTAACCTTTGACCATTGGGCCAAATCTCATTGGACGGGTTTAGGGTTTGTGGTTTAGGTTTTTTTTTTTTTTTTTGAGTAATCATCTAGGCACGTTGCCTGTTATTTATTAATAATGAGAAAAAGAGGGCCTGAAGGGAATACAAACTAATAAAGGGTAGTCCTTTACTACCGCTAGTCCCGTCTAAAGCATAGGTCTATCCCGAATGTAAAAAGAAAGAAGAAGCTAAAATAAGGTAGGCTATGATCATCATAGAGTTTATAATGTACTCTATGATGATGTTACAAATAATGATACTAAGGTAGAGTAGCAATATAAGAACAAAGCTAGGGTAACTAAACTCTGTACTTATAAAATCTTCTAACCCAAGTACCTTCTCCTCCTTGTCTTCTAATAATCCCCTGTAAAGAATCATTTCTTCTTTGACCTTGTAGTTATGGATGACGGGACAGTCGGCTTTCTAGCTTGTTTTCTTTGATGTAGTGTATGTGATGATGAAGTTTCAGCTTCTGTCCTCCTTCTGGATGTTGATTCCTCGATTCTCTTCATTTCTTTGAGCATATCTGCTGGATCAGGGACTCCATGAAACATGTGACCAAGTGCTATCTGAAGCTCTTCGTCATCTAGAATGTCGTCCTCTGAATCTCCATCCACAGCTAGCGGTCTTGGTTCTGGTTCGAATAGTTCCATGGCCCATTCCTGTCTATCTTCTTCTGAGGGGACAAACATCTCCAAATATTCCTTTACAGTGAAGTGTGAATTTCGACTGCTTAGGGTGTCCTTCAAAACATCCTCAAACTTTGTCATACCACAGAAGTCACCTTCTATTTCCATTTCCTTATCAAAGGCCTCCCGAAGTAGTGCTATATCTGATACTGACCACTTGTGCTCATAATCATTATTAGAATCATCTCCATCCGTCTCACACCACTTCCTCCTTACACTATCGGTATCCAAAGAATTGGCAGTGGTAGGGTTATTGGAAGGTAAAGCTGATGAAGATTTATTTAGGGTACAAGGTTGTGGAGGGAAGGAGAAGGCATTTTTAAGCCAATTTTGGGCAGTTGGGTTTTTTGAGGTAGTGGGCTTTGAATTATTTATGGGTTTGGTATTTGATTTTGTTTGGAGTTGAGTAGTGGAGCCCGTATCTGAAATAGAATTTGGACTTGAACTTTCTTGGATTTTATTTTTTGTGTTTGGGCTTTGGGCTTGGGTCGGTTTTTGACGTAGGTATACGCTTCCAAAGGCAGGTTTTGGTTTTGGGGGTGATGGTTTGTGGGAGGATGTCTGGTCCGGGGTGGTTCTGTTTATGTTGATGGGTCGGGTTTTGGCCTGGGGTGATGGATCGCCCGGGTCGCGGGCGTAGTGGTTTTCGACTCTAATTTAGGGTTTAAGAGGGGGGTTTCGATGGTGGGGCTGGTCATGGGCTGATAGGGGAGGCAGTGGATCGAGGTGGTTAGGGCCTGCCCGAGTTGGAGCGGGTTAATGGGTCGGGTCAAAACTTGGTAGGTTTCACGGGTTTGTAGGGTGTTTTCGGATCCGGTTGGACGGCGGGTTGGGGTTAGGGCGGTAGTGGATCCGTAGGGTGGGGGGTAGTGGTCGGGTTCACGGGTCAGTTTAGTGGGTCGGGTCGGGTCATAGTTGCGGGTAGGGTTTCAAAGGGTTTTTAGGGTTTGTGGCGGCTGTTTTGTTAATGGGGGGATGGACGAGGGGGGTGGGGGGGTTCGTGGGTTGAGGGATGGGTCTAGTAGGGTGTGGGGGTGCTGACTGGGTCACGGGTCGGGTCCTAGGTAGGGTTACATGTGGCGGGTTGGCGGCTACGGTTTGGGATGGAGGTTTAGGGTTTAGGTTAAGTGGTATTGGGCTAGGGTTTTGCCCAAGAGCCAAGGAGGCTGCTGGGTTTGGGCTGGGTGGTGAGACGACGGGGGGGTAGTTCTGATGGGTCGGAGGTAGGGTTCCGGCGGTCTGGGTGGCCGTCGGTAGGGTTCCGATGGGCTGGGGTACCGCCGGTAGGGTTTCCGACGGCGGGAAAAATTTTTAGGTTAGAATTTTGTGGTGGTTTTGACGGTGGGGTCTGTTTCGTCGGTAAGGAGGTGGTTCCGACCTCCACAGTGGTCGGAATTTCACCCCTAGCCTCCAAAACAGTGTTTAATGGTCTTTTTTGATTGAGATTTGTGTTTTTTCTCTTATTTTTTCCGGTGACCACCTGCCAACCGTCGGAATTTTTGATTTTTGGATCTGGGGGGGGGGGGGGGGGTGGTTTGACGGTATTATAAGGAGGTGTAGGGTTTTGAACATTACCTTTTGCCATAGCCGTCGGAATCTCTCCATTGTCATTGTCATCCTTCCTTGGCCTCAAATCCGGATTTATTTTCCAACATCCATCAATATCATGTCCTTGTAGTTTACAAGTAGTACAATACTTAGGAATGAAATCCAACCTTATTTTTTGCAATTTTGTATGAACTATTCCATTCTTTTTTAATGAAATTTGAATTTTTTGGGGGTGAACTTTTAACAAATCCACTTCAACCTTAACCCTAGCACAGGGTTTAGGGTTTAGTTTTTTTTTTTGAGTAATCATCTAGGCACGTTGGCCCAGGTTATTTATTAATAACAGAAATGAAAAGGTTCCCAGAAGGGAATTACAAACTAATAAAGGGATGATCCTTTACTTCGTCTGCTAGTCCTGTCTAGGCGAAGCATAGTTCTATCCCGAATGTAAAAAGAAAGAAGAAGCTAAAATGAGATAGGCTATGATCATCATAGAGTTTATAATGCACTCTATGATGATATTACAAGTGATGATACTAAGGTAAAGAAATAGTAATACAAGCACAAAGTCAAATTTACCCTCTGTACTTATAAAATCTTCTAACCCAGGTACCTTCTCCTCCTTGTCTTCTTGTAGTCCCTGGTATAAAATCATTTCTTCTTTGATCGAGTGGTTACTGCCAATGGAAGTGCTGGTTTTCTAGCTTGTTTTCTTTGCTGATTTGGATGTGTTGATGAAGTCCCAACTCCTTGCATTGCTTCATCCATTCTCCTCATCTCCTCAAGCATGGCTGGTGCATCCGGTACTCCATGAAACATTTGACCAAGTGCAACCTGAAGCTCCTCATCATCGAGTATGTCCTCATCCGAGTCTTCCACAGCAAGGGGCATTGGTTCTGGTTCGTATAATTCCATGTCCCATTCCTGTCTATCCTCCTCTGTGGGGACAAACATCTCCGAATATTCTTCTACAGAAAAGTGTGAATTCCGACTGCTTTGAATGTCCTTCAGAACATCCTCAAACTTTGTCATGCCACAGAACTCACCGTCTCTTGCCATTTCCTTATCAAAGGCCTCACGAAGGGTTGCAAAATCAGATGTTGACCACTTACGTTCATAACCCTTAGAATCATCCCCATCAGTCTCACACCACTTTCTCCTTTCACTATCAGTACCCGAAGCTTTGGCAGAGGTAGTGTTGTTGGAAGGTATGTCTGATGAAGATTTATTTAGTGTACAAGGTTGTGGAGGGAAGGAAAAGACATTTTTAAGCCAATTTTGGGCCGTTGGGTTTTTTGTGGTTGTGGGCTTTTAATTAGTTTTGGGCTTGTTGGTTGACAATGTTTGGGGTTGTGAAGTGGAGCCCGTATCCGAGATAGAATTTGGACTTGAATTATTTTGGACATTTTGAATTGTGGTTGGGCTTTGGATTTGGGCCTTTTTATTTAGAGGTTTTAAGGGGGTAATGGTTTGCGGTTGGGGATTTGGTCCGGGGGGTCCGTTTTTAGGCCGTTGTCGGGTTGGGTTACTGGGTCGGCCGTATCGGAGGTGGGTAGGTTTCCGTATGTTTTTATGGTTTAGGGGTAGTTTCGACGGTGGGGTGGGGATTGATGCGGACCAGGCCGGGGTGGGTAGGTAGCGGCTACGGGGTTGTGGTCGCGCAATTTGAACGGGTTAATGGGTCGGGTCGGGTCAAAACTTCGGGTAGGGTTTCGACGTTATTTGTTGTGTTTTCGGTTGTGGGGGGTAGTTTAAGGGTGGTGGGGGTGTGGGTGGGTGGGGTGGATCCGAAGGGGTGGGGGTGGTCCGGGTCGTTGGTCAGGTCGTAGGTCCGCCGGTCGGGTCAAGGTTGCGGGTAGGGTTTCGGAGGGTAGTTTAGGGTTTTTAGTGGAGGTTTCGGTTAAGGGGTGTTGGACGAGGGGGGTGGGGGGGTACGTGGGTTGGGGGTGGGTCTAGCAGGGTGTGAGGGTGGGGTCTGGGTCACGGGTCGGGTCGTGGGTAGGGTTTCCGAAAGTTGGTTGGCGGCTAGGGTTTGGGAGGGTAGTTTAGGGTTTGGGCAAAGTGGTTTTGGGCTAGGGTTTGTGTTAGGTTTAGTCCCAAAGAAGAATGGCCACGGGTTAGGCAGAGGTGGCACGCCGGTGGGGTGTTCGGTGAGGTAGGTTCCGGCGTGGCGCGCCGGTAGGTTCCGACGACCGCGACGCCGGTGGGTTCCACGCCGGAAAAAATTTTGGCTAGGATTTTGTGGGTTTTTGGACGGGGGGGGGGGTCTGTTTCGACGTGGTGGTGGTGGTTCCGACCACCACAGTGGCCGGATTTCCTCCCCCAGACGCCGAAACTGTAGGTAGTCATGATTTTTGACTTAGATTTGTATTTTTCCTATTGTTTTTTCCCGTGACTACCTGCCACCCACCGGGAAGTGATGGTTTCGGATCTGAATTGGGTTTTTTGGTGGTAGAAGGAGGAAGGGTAGAGTTTTGAGGATTACCTTTTGTCAAATCCGCCGCCTTTTCCGTCGATCCATCACCATTGTCATCCTTCTTTGGTTTCAAATCCGGATTCAATTTCCAACATCCTTCAATATCATGTCCTTGTAACTTACACTTAGTACAATACTTAGGAATAAAATCAAACCTAATTTTTTGCACTTTTGTATGAACAATTCCATTCTTCTTGAAAGATAATTGAATTTTTTGAGGGTGAACTTTTAACAAATCCACTTCAACCTTAACCCTAGCACAACTGGGCCTTGTCTTCTTCATTGTAGCCGAATCTAGGGCAATGGGTTTCCCCACCGCCGCCGCCATCGTGTACAAGGCCGATTGGCCATGAAAATTTGGAGGAAGATTTGGAAAAGAAATCCATCCCCAAGCAATATGTGACTCCTCCTCTGGATTAAAAGCAACATCCCAAATGAATGTTCTCATCAACAACATCTTATTATTTTCTTTAATCCAAAAACTAGGGCTTGACATCAAAATAGCATAATCTTCTTCGATTGAACACCGAATTAGAATATGGCGATTATACAACAACCCTATTGTAACCTCAGCTTTTAATCCACATTGCTTAGGAATTTCCTTCCGCAATAGATCAAAATTAGACCATCCATTTGAAAACTTACCAATTACCGCAAGTTTCAAATCTTGTTCTTGAATCATCAAATCGATTTCATCCTCCTCAAACATAACCATAGGTTCACCATGAAGATAGGTGATGGGTTTTAGGGGCACGAAAGTCGAGGAGGGAGGAGTAGGGGTGACGACGACGACAAGACTGGGCCACCGCCACTCGCTTTGGACAACTCCGGGGGTAGATTTGGCCATTTCTAGGAAGGTGGGGGGTTGCGGACTGGAGGGGGGGTGATGGCCGACCACAGGAAGTGGCCGGGCAGTGGCCGTGACGGCCATGGTGGCCGGAAAACGTGAAGGGGGGTGGGCTAGGGTTTCCACCGAAAAGAGGAGAGAGGTTAGAGCAAAATGTTAAAAAATGTTCGCTTTATTTAAAAATGTTGGCTTTATTTAGCCGTTGAGTGGTTAATTATTAGTCATTTTTAGCGCGTGGTCTCGGGTTTGAATCATCCTTATCAATGCACTTCTCCTACCGACCTACGGAATCGCCCTCCGCTTGTCCCTACACGTTTGGAGGATTTTTTATGAGTAATTCCATCCGTGTTAGAGACTTAGGGTTAGCTACTCCCTTTGCCCATGCAGAATGACAATTAATCTCACCTCTGCTGATATGGGGAATCGAACCCAAGACCTCCCACACAAGGTATCCTTAGCCTAACCTTTGACCATTGGGCAAAATGCTGTTGGATAAAATGTTGGCTTTATTTAGCCGTTGAGTGGTTAATTATTAGTCATTTTTAGCGTGTGGTCTCGGGTTCGAATCCTCCTTATCAACAGACCCTCCTACCGACCTACGGAACGCCTGCCGCTTGTCCCTACACGTTTGGAGGATTTTTATGAGTAATTCCATCCGTGTTAGAGACTTAGGGTTAGCTACTCCTTTGCCCTCGCATGGCAATTAATCTCACCGGCGATATGGGAATCGAACCCTCGACCTCCCACACATGGTATCCTTAGCCTAACCTTTGACCATTGGGCCAAATGTCATGGATAAAATGTTGGCTTTATTTAACCGCTGAGTGGTTAATTATTAGTCATTTTTAGCGCGTGGTCTCGGGTTCGAATCCTCCTTATCATCAGCACTTCTCCTACCGACCTACGGAATCGCCTCCGCTTGTCCCTACACGTTTGGAGGATTTTTATGAGTAATTCCATCCGTGTTAGAGACTTAGGTTAGCTACTCCTTTGCCCGCAGAATGGCAATTAATCTCACCGCCGATATGGGAATCGAACCCTTGACCTCCCACACATGGTATCCTTAGCCTAACCTTTGACCATTGGGCCAAATGCTGTTGGATGGGTTTAGGGTTTAGGGTTTAGTTTTTTTTTTTTTTTTTTGGAGTAATCATCTAGGCACGTTGGCCCAGGTTATTTATTAATAACAGTAAAAAGAGGGGCCCAGAAGGGAATACAAACTAATAAAGGGGGTAGTCCTTTACTTCGCCTGCTAATCATGTCTAGGCGAAGCATAGGTCTATCCCGAATGTAAAAAGAAAGAAGAAGCTAAAATAAGATAGGCTATGATCATCATAGAGTTTATAATGCACTCTATGATGATATTACAAATGATGATACTAAGGTAGAGTAGTAATATAAGAACAAAGCTAGGAAATCTAAACTCTGAACTTATAAAACCTTCTAACCTATGTACCTTTTCCTCCTTATCTTCTAGTAGTCCATGGTATATAATCATTTCTTCTTTGATCTAGTTGTAACAGACAAGGGGATTGTCGGCTTACTAGCTTCCTTCCGTTGGCGTAGATTATGTGTTGATGAAGTCCCCGCTCCTTTCTTAGGTGGACTGGGTATTGCTGCCTCTAATCTCTTCATCTCTTCAAACATATTTTCAGGGTCAGGGACTCCATGAAACATGTGTCCAAGTGCTATCTGAAGCTCTTCGTCATCTAGAATGTCGCCCTTCAATCTCCATCAACCAGCTGGCTTGGTTCGTTCAAACATTTCCATGGCCCATTCTCGTCTATCTTCTGAGGGGACAAACATCTCCAAATATTCCTTTACAGTGAAGTGTGCATTTCGACTGCTTAGGGTGTCCTTTAAAACATCCTCAAACTTTGTCATACCTCAGAAGTCACCTTCCAATTCCATTTCCTTATCAAAGGCCTCCCGAAGTAATGCAATATCTGATTCTGACCACTTGTGTTCATAATCATTATTAGAATCTTCTCCATCCGTCTCACACCACTTCCTCCTTACACTATCAGTATCAAAAGATTTGGCAGTGGTAGGGTTATTGGAAGGTATATCTGATGAAGATTTATTTAGAGTCTGTGTGGTCATGAGGAAAGAGAAGGCATTTTTAAGCCAATTTTGAGCAGTTGGGTTTTTTGAGGTAGTGGGCTTTGAATTATTTATGGGTTTGGTATTTGATTTTGTTTGGGGTTGAGTAGTGGAGCCCGTATCTGAAATAGAATTTGGGCTTGAACTTTCTTGATTTTTATTTTTTGTGTTTGGGCTTTGGGCTTGGGTCGGTTTATTAGGTGGGGTCACGTTGTTTGGTTTTAAGGAAGTGATGGTTTGTGGTAGGGGATATGGGTCTGGGGTGGGGGGGGGTTACATTCGGGTTCTGGGTCGGGTTGATGGGTCGGGTGCCTGGGCTGTAGGGGTTTTCGTGGTTTATTAGGATTTAAAGGGTGTTTTGGACGGTGGGGTGGGGATTGATGTATGGGCATGGGCCGAGTGGGGTAGGTGGGTAGTGGGGCAGGGTGGGCGAGTGGGGTGGGTTAACGGGTCGGGTCAAATTTTTCCGGTAGGTTTCACAGATATTTAAAGTGGGTATTTGATCCAGGTGTTTGGACGAGGGGTAGGGGTCCGAGGTTGGGGAGGGTCCGGGGGTGGGGTGCTTCTGGATACCGGTCGGGTCTCGTAGGGTTTCCAAGTTGGTTGGCTAGGGTTTCAGATGGCGGTTTAGGGTTTTTTGAAGGTGGTTTTGGGCTAGGTTTAGGCCCATTAGCCTTGGCGGCTACTGGATTAGGGCATGGGGGTGTGACGAATATGGTAGGGGTCGTGGGTGGGGTGGTACTGGGGGTGGGGGTGCGCTGGGTCTCGGCCTGGTCACGGTGGTTTCCAAACTTGTTTGTGGTAGGGTTTGTAAGGGTAGATTAGGGTTAGGGTTTGGTGGTTTTAGGCTAGGGTTTGGCCCATTAGCCTTGGTGGCTGCTGGGCTAGGGCTGGTGGGTAGCACAACGGTGGGGGGATGTTCAGGTAGATCGGCTTTAGGGTTCCGACCAGTAGGGTTGCCGCCGGTAGGGTTTCCGGCGGCGTTAATTGTTTTTTGGCTAGAATTTTGTGGGTTTTTCGAAGGTTGGATTTTCTTTTTTCCGGTGACCACCTGCCATCCTTCATTATTCATTTTTTTGGGGGCTGGAACGTTGGTTTTGACGGAAGTTGAAGAAAGTATAGGGTTTTGAGGGTTACCTTTTTTCATGGCCGCCGAATTTTCCACAGATTCATTGCCATTGTCAATCTTCTTTGGCCTCAAATCTGGATTTATTATCCAACACCCTTCAATGTCATGTCCTTGAAGTTTGCAATTAGTACAATACTTAGGAATAAAATCAAACCTAATTTTTTGCACTTTTGTAAGAACAATTCCATTCTTCTTGAAAGATAGTTGAATTTTTTGAGGGTGAACTTTTTACAAATCCACTTCAACCTTCACCCTAGCATAACTGGGCCTTGTCTTCTTCCTTGTAGCCGAATCTAGGGCAATGGGTTTCCCCACTGCCGCCGCCATCGTGAACAAGGCCGATTGGCCATGAAAATTTGGAGGGAGATTTGGAAAAGAAATCCATCCCCAAGCAATATGTGACTCCTCCTCTGGATTAAAGGCAACATCCCAAATGAATGTTCTCATCAACAACATCTTATTATTTTCTTTAATCCAAAAACTAGGGCTTGACATCAAAATATCATAATCTTCTTCGATTGAACACCGAATTAGAATATGACGATTATACAACAACCCTATAGTAACCTCTGCCTTTAATCCACATTGCTTAGGAATTTCCTTTCGCAAAAGATCAAAGTTAGACCATCCATTTGAAAACTTACCAATAACCGCTAGTTTCAAATCTTGTTCTTTAATCATCAAATCGATTTCATCCTCCTCAAACATAACCATGGGTTCACCATGAAGATAGGTGATAGGTTTTAGGGGCACGGAAGTCGAGGAGGAGTGGAGGGGGTGACGACGGCGGTATTAGGGTTTACCGCTGCCGCCACTATTTTGGACGAATCCGGGGGGGGTGGGGTGTGGGTAGATTTGACCATTTCTAGGAAGGTGGGGGGTGAGGAATGGCGGTGGGGTGGTGGCCGACCACAGGAGGTGGCCGGCCGGTGGCCGTGACGGCCATGGTGGCCGGAATAGGGTGGCGGTTGACTTAGGGTTTTTCCGAAAATTTTAGGAGAGAGGGAGGAGCGTTTTTCCTCAAGTTTAAAATGTTAAAAAATGTTGGCTTTATTTAGCCGTTGAGTGGTTAATTATTAGTCATTTTTAGCGCGTGGTCTCGGGTTCGAATCCTCCTTATCAACAGACCCCCCCTCCGGCCTGGACCTACGGAACGCCCGCCGCTTGAAAAAATGTTGGCTTTATTTAGCCGTTGAGTGGTTAATTATTAGTCATCTTTTAGGTTTCTGAAGCCAAGACCACCCTCTGATTGCGGAAGACATATATGATCCCAGCTAGCCCAGTGACGCCCCCATTCCCCCACATTATTACTCCAATAGAATTGAGCGAAGATTTTGTATAACTTTTTTAGAACGAACTCTGGAGGATCCGTAGCCGACAATAGGTGAATGGGCATCGCCTGCAAAACATGGTTAACAAGAACAGCTCTACCTCCAAAGGATAGAAGCTTACCTTTCCATCCTTGTAATTTGTTCCGGATCTTAGTCAAAATATCATTATAAAAAGATAGTTGAGGGGTACTGTAGAATAAAGGACAGCCCAGGTATGTAATAGGAAAGGATTGTCGGGACATACCTGTAATGTGTTCAATATCTTGAACTGCTATATCTGGAGCAGAAGCATGCAAATAGATGGCGCTTTTACTCTTATTCACCAGTTGCCCTGAGGCTTGTTCATACCTGCTTAGTACATTCATAATATTTTGCAAAGAATATTGACAATGAGAGGCAAAAATAATAGTATCGTCAGCATAACACAAGTGATTGATCTTAGGACTCTGCTTCGGCATCCCAAAACCATGAAAACTCGGGTCCCTGTTAAGAGAATTGAGAGCTCTGGACAAAGTCTCCGCAGCAAGAATGAATAAAGTAGGGGAAAGAGGATCCCCCTGTTTCACCCCACGAGAAGATTTGAAGAATCCATGAGGCTGTCCATTTATCAAAATCGAATACCAATTGTGAGCAACCAACTCATATACATGACCAATAAAGGTTTCCCCAAATCCCATTCTGCGCAACACTTTCATAAGAAAGCTCCAAGAAAGTCTGTCATATGCCTTAGTCATGTCAAGTTTCATAATCACATTATGTCGCTTACCATTCGCATTTTTGAGTCTGATGTCTCTGGTAATCTCTTGAGCAAGCAAAATATTTTCAACTATATTCCTACCTTTTACAAAACCCGCCTGGTTCTGTGAAATCAGACTAGGAAGCAGTACTGATAACCTGTTATGAATGACTCTGGAAAAATTTTTATTGAGAAAATTGCTAAGACTGATAGGACGCATGTCACCAAAAGAAGTCATTACCTATTTTTTAGGAATAAGAATAAGATTAGTGTGAGTGACATACATGGGGAGCTCCCTACCTTTGAAGAAGGAAATAACCATATCTACCACATCATTCCCAATGATCTCCCAGCAAGTCTGATAAAAAATGCCATGAAAACCGTCCGGGCCTCCAGAGCTATGTGGGTTGAGACCAAAGACTGCTGCTCTAACTTCATCCTTTGTGGGTAACTGGATCAAACTTTCATTCATTTGGACAACTTCATCACTTTTATCTATACAATTCAGGATATCTACTTGAGTGTTATCTGTCGTTTCTGTAAACTGCTCTTTGTAAAATCTGACAGCTTCATTAGCAATATCCTGGTCATCCTCAAGCCATGTACCTGTGTTATCCTGAATCCTCCTTAGTTGTAATCTTTTACGACGACCGTTAACATTAGCGTGAAAAAACTTCGAGTTTCTATCTCCCTCCGTGAACCAAGACATTCCAGATTTCTGTTTATAATAATCCTCCTCAATTGACTTAGCCCTCAGCATTTCAGCCTCAACTTTGGAAAGTTCAGTCCTATTTTCAACGGACGGGTCAGTTTCGAATATAATCTCATGTGCTTTGATAACTTGTTCAAGATCAGTGACTTTCTGGAATATATTGCCAAAGGTTGCCCTACTCCATACTGATAGGACTTTCTTTAATCTCTTAAGTTTAGAATTAAATTTCCAGAAAGCATTGCCCTCAGCATGTTCTCTCCAGCTCTCTTCAACAATCGTCAAAAAATCTTCATGTTGAGTCCAGAAATTCAAAAAACGAAATGGTCTTTTGTGATGTGAATGGATGTGCTGCTTGAAGTTTATCAATAACGGGGCATGATCTGAGCCTGTGCGAATCAAATGTGTAATCTCCAATCCTGGAAAAAGCTGTTGTAGCTCATCATTCCCTAAACATCTATCAATACGTTCAAACACAAAATCATCTCCTGCTCTACCATTCCACCACGTGTAAGTAGACCCTGTATAGCCCAAATCATTAACATTACAAGTATGTATACACTGTATGAAATCTTCCACCTTCCTGATACTGAAAGGCCTTCCTCCATATTTTTCTTCGGGTTTAGTGACTACATTGAAATCTCCTCCAATCAACCAAGGTCTAGTCATAGAAATAGCCATGTCAGATAAGGAATCCCAAAGATGAATCCTGTTACGACTGTCACAATCTGCATAAACCACTGTGAGGACTAGTTCCATATGAGTACTATTGTGTTTCAATGCCAATGTAATCTGCTGCGAGTTGTTAGTCAACATGTTGTGATGCCATTCTGAATCCACAAAGACCCAAATCTTCTCCGTATTATTATAATAAGCGTGTTCCATACCCAGTTTCCTTCTGCACCACTCCATTTTTTGAATACCATGTTTTGGCTCAAGAATTCCAATGACAAAGAATTTATGTTTCCGATGAAGCTCTGTAAGCCTTGCAAATGCTTTCTGTGTCTTGACAGATCTAATGTTCCATATGATAGCATTCATTTAGATTTTGATTTTATATTCCTTCTAGGAACTGCTGCTATAATTTTTGAGCTCTTCATCGGCATGTTATTCCTAGGTCTGCTCACACTTTCTTTTCTTGATGTAACTTCTTCTTCTATCATTCTATTCCTCCCTTGTCTATCTGGATTCTTTGAAGTATCTGGGATATTTCTCTTTACTTTGGTGTTATTGGCCAAATCCGTGGATATTATCTCAACACATGTAACTGAAGTAGAGCCAATTTCCAAATTTGTACCTGCATTATTAGTAACCAACAGTTCCTGTGCAACAAGAGAGTTATAATTTCCAGATTCTTCGGAACAAATAAATTCACCTTCTTCTCTCTCTTCCTCCTCGTCGTTTAGGGTTTAGGGTTTAGGGTTTAGGTTTTTTTTTTTTTTTTTTTTTTGAGTAATCATCCAGGCACTTTGGCCCAGGTTTTTATTAATAACAGAAGGAAAAGGGGCCCAGAAGGGAGTTACAAACTAATAAGGGGATAGCCCTTTACTTCGCCTACTAGTCCTGACTAGGCGATGTATAAGTCTATCCCGAATGTAAAAAGAAGGAAGAAGCTAAAATGAGATAAGCTATGATCATCATAGAGTTTATAATGCACTCTATGATGATGTTACAAATGATGATACTAAGATAGAGTAGTAATATAAGAACAAAGCTAGGAAATCTAAACTCTGAACTTATAAAATCTTCTAACCTAAGTACCTTCTCCTCCTTGTCTTCTTGTAGTCCATGGTATAGAATCATTTCTTCTTTGACCTAGTGGTAACTGACAATGGAATAGTCGGCTTACTAGCTTCCTTTCGTTATGAGATTATGTGTTGATGAAGTCCCCACTCCTTTCTTAGGTGGACTGGGTATTGCTGCCTCTAATCTCTTCATCTCTTCAAACATATTTTCAGGGTCAGGGACACCATGAAACATGTGTCCAAGTGCTATCTGAAGCTCCTCATCATCTAGAATGTCGTCCTCTGAATCTCCATCAACAGCTAGTGGGGTTGGTTCTGGTTCAAACATTTCCAAGGCCCATTCCTGTCTATCTTCTTCTGAGGGGACAAACATCTCCAAATATTCCTTTACAGTGAGGTGTGCATTTCTACTGCTTAGGGTGTCCTTTAAAACATCCTCAAACTTTGTCATACGACAGAAGTCACCTTCCAATTCCATTTCCTTATCAAAGGCCTCCCGAAGTAATGCTATGTCTGATTCTGACCACTTGTGCTCATAATCATTATTAGACTCTTCTCCTTCCGTCTCACACCACTTCCTCCTTATACTATCAGTCTCAAAAGTTTTGGAAGTGGTAGGGTTATTAGAAGGTATATCTGATGAAGATTTATTTAGAGTACAAGGTTGAAGAGGAAAAGAGAAGGCATTTTTAAGCCAATTTTGAGTAGTTGGGTTTTTTGAGGTTGTGGGCTTAGAGTTAGTATTAGGTTTGGTGTTTGATTTTGTTTGGGGTTGGGTAGTGGAGCCCGTATCCGAGATAGAATTTGGACTTTGGTTTTCTTGAATTTTATGAAGAGTGTTTGGGCTTTGGGATTGGGCCTTTTTATTTAGAGGTTTTAAAGGGGTAATGGTTTGTGGTTGGGGGGGGATTTGCTGGGTCTGGGGTAGGGGGGTTTGATTTCTGTTTTGGGCCGGGTTTACGGGTCGGGTTTCCGGGTCGGGTCAGGCAGGTGGGCTGGGTAGGGTTTCCGAGGGAAATTTAGGGTTTAGGGGGGTGGTTTCAACGGAAGGGGGTGGGGATTGATGTCTGACCCATGGCCGCGAGGGGGGGCGGGTAGGTGGGCCACAGGGGTGAGGGTCGGGGTAGAATTAGAGCGGGTAAGGGGGTCGGCCTGGCCGTGTCGCAGGGTTTCACGGCGATAGGGGTGTTTCGGATCCGTAGGTTGGTAGGGGGTTAGGGGTGGGGTGGATCCGGCGGGCGAGGTAGGTGTTAGCGAAGTCGGGTTAATGGGTCGGTCGGCCGATGGGTCGTAGGGTTTTAACGTGGTTTAGGTGTTTTTAGTGGTTTCATTGTAGGTGTTGGGCGACGGGTAGGTGGGTTATCAGGGTGGGTGGTTGGAGTGCAGGGGGTGGTCACGACCGCTACGGCCCGCCGCCGGTGGTTTCCGAAGGCTGGTTGACTGGCCAGGGTTTGGGAGGTAGTTTAGGTTAGGTTTTAGTGGTATTGGGCTAGGTTAGGCCCAGCAGCAGCGCGGCCGGGCGCGGGCCGAGGATGACGACGGGGTGGTGTACTTGGTGGGTTTGAGCTAGGTTTCGCGACCGGTGGCGCCGTAGGTTCCTGGTGACGGCGCCGGCTGCATTTTCCGACGGTGGTAATAGATTTTTGGGTAGAATTTTGTGGGTTTTTCAAAGGGGGGGTCAGATCCGTTGTGAGGGGGGTGGTTCCGACCGCCATGATGGCCGGAATTACTTCCCCCATCGGCAAAACAGTAGGAGATGAAGATTTTTGATTTGGATTAGTGATTTTTCTACTATTTTTTCCCGTGACCACTTGCCATCCATCGGATTTTTTAGATTTTGGATCTGGATTGGAGTTTTTGGACGAAGAATGAGGATAAGTAGGGTTTTGAGAATTACCTTTGTCCTTTGCCAACGATTCCTCCATGGATCCATCACCTTTGTCATCCTTTTTTGGTCTCAATTCCGGATTTAATTTCCAAACCTGGGAATAACTGCTGTAGCTCATCGTTACCTAAACATCTGTCAAGCCGTTCAAACACAAAGGCATCACCTTCTCTACCGTTCCACCAAGTATAAGTAGACCCTTTATACCCCAAGTCATTAAGATTACATGTATGAATACAATGTCTGAAATCATCAACATCCCTGCTGTTAATAGGTCTACCTCCATATTTTTCCTCCTGCTTAGTGATAACATTAAAGTCACCTCCGATCAACCAAGGTCTATTCATAGAAATCGCCATGTCGGATAAAGAGTCCCAGAGGTGAATTCTATTACGGCTGTCACAATCTGCATAGACCACAGTGACAACTAGATTCATATGAGTGCTACTGTGTTGTAAAGTCAAAGTAATCTGTTGAGTATTATTCGTCAAAGTACTGTGGTGCCATTCTGAATCAACAAAAACCCATATATTTTCCGCAACGTTATGATAAGCATATTCCATGCCTAGCTTCCTTCTGCACCACTCCATTTTTTGTAGACCATGCATGGGTTCAAGGATACCAATCACGAAGAACTTATGTTTGCGATGGAGGTCTATAAGTCTTGAAAATGCTTTCTGAGTTTTAACCGATCTTATATTCCATATGATAGCATTCATTTAGATTTGGCTTTGATGTTCCTGGATCTACTCACACTTCTTTTTCTTGAGGAAACTTCTTCCTCTATCATTCTATTCCTGCCTTGTCTATCCAAGTTATTTTGGTTATCAGCGTTGCTTCTCTTTTCTTTGTTATTGTTGTCCACAGTGTTTGTTATCTTCTGGCCCCCTGTATCTGACGTAGAATTATCCTCCTGGTATGGTAACTGTGTAATACCTGTGTCCCCCTGTCTCCTGTTATTCAATTTATCTGTACCTGCAATGTTAGTAACCAATATTTCCTGTGCAACATGTGAATTATAAGTTCCTGATTCCTCAGAACAAATATATTCCCCTTCCTCTTCGTCTTCCTCGCACCATTGTCTTCTAACTAGATCTGAAGTATTATTAGAGGGAATTTCTCTACATTCTTCATTAGTATGGACTATCCCTACATCATCAATAGCATCCCTACAAAGTTCTATCTTATTGTGGATATCCAATATATTATCATTTTCAAAGTCGGTTAGAATCTCGTAAGGGTTAGGCGTGGTAGGAATATTGTTTTGTGTTAGGTTAGGGTTACGTGATTCTGGGCTAGAAGTGGATAAGTGTACGTTGGTTTGATGAGTTGTAGGTATGTCGGGGTTAGGCATGGTTCTAAGGGTTGTGTCCAAGTTAGAGAAGTGTATTTGTTTAGGGATAGTAGTGGTACGATCTCTAATTTGCGTATGTTGAAGTAGCATGGAGTTATGATGGATTATAGGGGGGCGAATCTGTGTGTAGTAAGTAGGAATGTGTGAGTTATAAGGAGTAATATCATGTGTTGAAGTGGGGTTTGAATCATGGGAGGGAATAGATTCGGTAGTGGGAGCGAATCGGGAAGTGGGGAAGTTTGTTAAAAAGTTTAAGTGTAGGAGTTTGGTCAAGTAGGGAAGGACTAGGGGTAGTAGAGTTTCGAGCCTGGGGATTGTGGGTAGAAGGAGATTTATTAGAATTATTAAAGGGAGTACTGGGGGGGGGATCGATCCTGGGAAGTAGAAGCAGTAGAGGAGTTAATATTTAGGGTAGTTAGGGGTGTTATTGTAGGGGTTCGAACCTGGTTGTGGGAGGGTATAAGTTGGTTATTAATAATAATGTTTTCAGTGGGTTTTTCTGTGGGGGTTCGATCACTGGTTTGGGAGGATAGAAGATTATGCGTTGCATTTGTGGCAGTGGGGATTCGATCTAAGGCAAGTGACACGGCAGGGTTAAGAGTTTTGTTGGTATTAGGAGGTGAAAAAGTAATGAGGGGATTTGTGTTTGAGGGGGTTCGAACCAGGGTGGGGCCGATAATTAAAGGAGGATTGTGTGCAGGTGTAGTGGAGGTTCGAACTTGGGTATGTTGGGCTGAATTTTTGTAGGGAATAATAGTTAAATGTTCGAGGGTTGTGGGGGTTCGATCATGGGATGCTTGGGTAGTGAGAGGATTAGGGTTTGGGCTATGGGCGGTATTAGGGTTACGTGGTGGGCTAGGGTTACGGGAATGGGTAGTATTAGGGTTTAGGCGTTCCAGATTGGAAGGAAGGGTGTGGGTATTATTTTGTGGAGTTATTTTAGGTATGTGGGGCGAGATTTGAGGGGGAATATGGTCAAGATTCTGTTGTTGCTCATTTATGGTAGTAGTATGATTCTTAATTTGTAGGTTTTGACTATTATTGGGTTGATTTAAACTATTTTGAACTAATATTCCTTTATTAATAGAATCTTTATCATTGACAACTAATTCTTTTCCTAAATTATTAATCAGATTTGAATTCGAATTAGATTTATCATTATCATCTAATCTATTATTGGAGTCATTAATATTCTTACCTAGTTGATTTTGGTTATTCTTAGGCACATATCTTTTATTTTGAACTACCTTCCATCCATTAATATTATTCAAATCACCTACTACTTTACCACTACCTAATAGTAGGGTTTAGGGTTTAGGGTTTAGTTTTTTTTTTTTTTTTTTTAGATAATCTACTAGGCTTGTGGGCCTAGGTTATTTTATATATCAAAAGGAAAGTACATGGGCCCCCGTAGGGGGAAATACACTGCTTATCAGCAGGAGTGCAAAAAGAAAGAAGAAGCAATAATCAAATAAGCAATGATCATCACCGAGTTTATAACATACTCGATGATGATACTACAAATGCGGATACAAACAAAATGAAGATACAATGTAAGCCTAAAGCTATAAGCTACCTCCGGGCATACAAAGTCTTCAATCTGAAGTGTCTCATCTCTCGCTATCCCCAAATACTCTAAAATCTGATCATGTAAAAGGAGTCCTGGTGGGATGCGATCCGGATCTAGTAGTGATGGATGAGGTTGCCCGTGTAATCCTCGGAGCAGCATTCTGTATTGGAATCAATGGGGTTGGGTCTGGCTGAGCTAGCAATGCATCTGTCATGGCCCTGAGTGTCCGATCTAACTTCTTAGTATCCATTTTCATGTATTTATCATTGCCTGGTTGTGTCATATCTGCTATCATCTGTTGATCTGTGCGATGAAGAGTGTAGGGCTGATGTGCCTGCAACCTGTACCGTTTCCTGTGAAGAGCCTCTGTAATGATATCCAAAGATGGGCCGTAGTTGTTCGCGCCTGTCAAACCTGTCTGTTTCTGACGCCACAACTGTGCCTTTCTCGCATCCATGAATATGTTGATAAAATCTGTGCACTTTCTACTATTTTTTCCCATGACAACTTGCCATTCATCGGATTTTTTAGATTTTGGATCTGGGTGGGTGTTTTTGGACGAAGAATGAGGAAGGGTAGGGATTTGAGAATTACCTTTGTCAATTGCCAACGATTCCTCCATGGATCCATCACCTTTGTCATCTTTTTTTGGTCTCAATTCCGGATTTAATTTTCAACATCCTTCACTATTATGACCTTGAAGTTTGCAATTAGTGCAATATTTAGGAATGAAATCAAACCTAATTTTTTGCATCTTTGAATGTACAAGGCCATTCTTCTTGAAGGAAATTTTAATTTTTTGAGGATGAACTTTCAATAAATCCACTTCAACCTTAACTCTAGCACAACTTGGCCTTGTCTTCTTCCTTGTAGCCGAATCTAGGGCTATGGGTTTCCCCACCGCCGCCGCCAACGTGAACAAGGCAGATTGTCCATAGAAATTTGGTGATAGATTTGGAAAAGAAATCCATCCCCAAGCAATATTTGACTCCTCCTCTGGATTAAAGGCAACATCCCAAATAAAAGTTCTCATCAACAACATTTTATTCTTCTCTTTAATCCAAAAACTAGGGCTTGACATCAAAATCTCATAATCTTCTTCAATATTACAACGAATAAGAATATGACGATTATATAACAACCCTATTGAAACTTCGGCTTTTAATCCACATTGCTTCGGAATTTCCTTTCGCAAGAGATCAAAATCCGTCCAACCATTTGAAAACTTACCAATTACCGCAAGTTTCAAATCTTGTTCTTCTATCATCAAATCAATTTCTTCCTCCTCAAACATCACCATAGGTTCACCATGAAGATAGGTGATAGGTTTAATGGGAACGGAAGTCGAGGAGGGGGTAGAGGGGCGACGGCGGAACTAGGGTTTACCGCCGCCGCCGCCACTGTTATGACGGATTCCGGGGGGGTGGGGGTCGACTTGACCATTTCAGAATAGGTGGGGGGGTGCGTCGAGGTGGTGGGGTGGTGGCCGACCACAGGTGGTGGCCGGCCGGTGGCCTTGACGGCCATGGTGGGTGGCGGCGCTACTAGGGTTTTTCCGATTTTTTGAGGAGAGAGGGGAGAGCAAAATTTTGCTAAGTTTTTTTATTAAAAAATGTTAAAAAAAAAAAAATGTTGGCTTTATTTAGCCGTTGAGTGGTTAATTATTAGTCATTTTTAGCGCGTGGTCTCGGATTCGAATCCTCCTTATCAACAGACCCTCCTACCGACCTACTAATCGCCTCCGCTTGTCCCTACACGTTTGGAGGATTTTTTATGAGTAATTCCATCCGTGTTAGAGACTTAGGGTTAGCTACTCCCTTTGCCCCTGCAGAATGGCAATTAATCTCACCTCTGCTGATATGGGGAATCGAACCCTTGACCTCCCACACATGGTATCCTTAGCCTAACCTTTGACCATTGGGCCAAATGCTGTTGGATGGGTTTAGGGTTTAGGGTTTAGGGTTTAGGATTTAGGGTTTAGGGTTTAGGGTTTAGGGTTTAGTTTTTTTTTTTTTTTATTTAAATAATCCACTAGGCTTGTGGGCCTAGGTTATTTATTAATAATGAAAATAGAAAACATACAGAGTTTGAGAAATGAATGCCAAAAGGCTACAGAATGAAACAAATAACCTATGCATCATTTTGGATTTTATGTGTCCAAAATGACAATATAAAATGTAAAAAGCTATAAAAAAGATCTGGGCTAAGGAAGATAGTCTGCCAAAGTAGAGGAAGACTCATGTGTAATTTCCCTGTAAGATGTGCTGATAGTGTGTCAATCAGGATTGTGTCCCCAGTATGAATCCTAGATGCACAATCCTGTCGATACCCGCCTCGGCTGTAGATCATGTCTCTGAAACTCCGCAGTCCATTGTCATATCTGTCACATATCCAACCGCAAAGATAACCTTCCCTATGTGGTGTCGCACCACCAGGAGAATGAGCATAACTAGATGCTAATACCACTCGCTGGTGATAGGTCACCTCATAGTTCCAGTAGTCTCCAACGGTCGTGGTCAGAACCTCCGAATAGCTCCAAGTGTAGTCTCGCTTCATGGACTCGCGGCGAAGAGGCGATAACGTCTCTTCTATCAGAAAGTCCTCTTTTCTGTAAAGAAGTATGGTCCTGTATCATGGGTCCTCCAAGTCTGTACCTCTCGGATTTCCAGATGTACAGGATCTGTCGGTATAGTAATGTAATGTAGTGAAGATATCTAGTCAGTGGTCTTCTAACTCTGCTACCTCCAGGTGTCCTGTTCTTGTCTCCTTTGTTTGTGTATATCCAGTTGCTCTGTAATATCCATGTATGCTGCTGCCTACCTGTAATAATGAATGATGTGATACCTACAAAAAAGCAAACCAAGTTAGTAATAAAGGGTCCTATTATGCTATCCTCCCAAAGGATTTGAGCATAATAGTGTCTGTTTCCGATCAACTCCTTTCGAATAGAAAAATCCATCAATATCTCGGCTCCCTTATTCTCAAATAAGGGCATTGAAGCTTGTCACAATTGAGAATCCTCCTGCCTTTACTATCCAAATGATCAAACCTATGAGCCTCAACCGGCCCACTGTCAAGAGCCAAATTCGCTAAGTGGTCAGCCAACTGATTACCTTCTCTCATGATATGCTGAAAAATAACATTGGTCTCTGCTATCATCGCAAAAATCTCCTCGACCCAAATGATAATTCTCCAAGGAGGTTTCCATTTTTTCGTGAGAACCATTAGCATAAGTCTAGAATCAGTCTCAATAATATATGAATGCTGTTGTCTGCTTTTACAGAATATGACTGCCTCTAAGATAGCCCTAGCCTCTGATTCCGTATTTGTAGCCTCCTGAATTTCTTTAGCCTCAGCATGTACCAAGTTGCCTCTATCATCCCTAACACAAAAAGAATAAGCACTTCTCCCTGGATTGCCTCTGGTAGCCCCATCAGTATTACATTTCCAAATTCCAGTCGTCGGAAAGCTCCATAAGACCAAAGTAACTTTAGGCACCTCAATCTCGTCATTAAGTCGAATAATAATATCTTTCCATCTATGAGGTACTGAATTAATCTTCTGTCTCCGTAATCTCACCATGTTTTGAATAGTAGACGATATCTGATATATGACTCTGGCTACCGTAGTCTGCCTATCATATCTCACATCGTTGCGTCTTTTCCATAACTCCCAAGTGATGATGCTTGGAATAGCATAGTAGAAGGGTTTGATTCTGGGAGCTACCCTCGCATGCCACCACTCGTTGATAATTTGATCAAGTGGTAATCCTGTAATAGTAATGCCTGCGATGCCTGAAAAAAGACTCCAAACCTGATGTGCTAACTCACCCTGTGCGAAGACGTGCTCGATAGATTCTTCCTGAGGATTCCTACAACAATTACATTTGGAAGGCATCTCATACCCCCAGCTTCTGAAAATATCATCCAAAGGAATCTTATTCATCCTAATCCTCCACATATTAAAGGCAATCTTATAAGGAAGACCCTTAACCCAAATTTTCTCATGATTAACCAAGGTAGCCCCCTTTTTACGAAGTAAATCCCATGCAGATTTGATGGTGAATTCTCCATCAGCCTCTTTAGTCCACCACGGTCTATCTCCTGCATCCACAACATCCACATATTGGGGAGGAGTAACCTCCTGAATAATACGATCCACTGTGTCTCTAAGATTCTCGTGATCGATGTCTTCATCCCAAGTACCATTGGTGACCACATCTCTAACAATCTGAATAACTTCTGTAATTACAACGTTGTCTTGACCACGAATAGCCCCAAATCCTGTCCAATTATCATCCCAGAAGGATACAGTGCCTTGCTTAGTCTGCCACCAAATGTACTGATCAATCTGGTCACGTGCATCCAACATTTTCCTCCAAATCTGTGATCCTTTAATAGGGACTGTGGCATGGTTATGGTATTTAAGGTATTTGTTGCTCATAAAGTCTCTCCATAACGAATTCTTGGTTCTGAAATTCCACCATAATTTAGCAAATAAAGCTTTTGAAATATCTTTCAGGTCTCTGAATCCAATACCTCCCTCCGAAAGTGGTAGACAAATATGTTCCCAGCTGGCCCAATGACGTCCCCACTCGCCCACTTTATTACTCCAGAAGAATTGAGCAAATATTTTATATAACTTTTTAAGGACAAACTCTGGAGGATTAGTTGCGGACAAAAGGTGCATAGGCATGGCCTGCAAAACATGATTAACAAGAACAGCTCTACCACCAAATGAAAGAAGATTACCTTTCCAACCTTGGAGTTTGTTCTGGATTTTAGTAAGGATATCATTGTAAAAGGAAATCTGTGGAGTGCTGTAAAATAAAGGACAACCCAGGTAAGTAATAGGGAAAGGTTGGCGGGACATACCTGTAAGCTGTTCGATGTCTTGAACAACTATATCGGTTGCTGACGTATGTAAATAGAAAGCGCTTTTACTCTTATTCACAAGTTGCCCCGAAGCTTCTTCATACCTGCTTAAAACATTCATAATCTTTTGCAGAGAATACTGACAGTGAGAGGCAAAAATAATAGTGTCATCAGCATAACCAATCGGTAACGCTGGTGTAACCTGTGGGATCTCCTTACCCTCGAGTATTATGCCCATAAAAGGATCTGAATCCTCTATAGCAAAAGGCGATACCTCAGGAGTGAAGTCTCTTATACCTGGTTTGTCAACCACTGTATCCCTATCCTCATCAAACAAGTCAGCCATGTCAACAAAATTATCATCTTCGTCAACCATGTATTCTCATGGGTATCAACCTCCACCTCAATATCATCATTATCAGCAATAACAAGCTCATTACCACAAATTCTCCCCACACTACCGGAAGAGGGAATGCTAGTACAAGCTTGGTTCAACGGCACAAAATTCTTGGCTAGTGAAGGTAGCTCAAGATTAATGCCAATCAAGAATGGGTCCCGACGAAGGATACATTTTGGTGAGGTAGGGGATGATGGTGCGGAGGAGAATATAGGCGTTAGCTTTGGCTTTCCCAATATCCAGTGGGGATACTGGGTGAGTAAGGGTGAGTGGAGGGAAGGGTGTAGTATCTGGAGGAAGGGTAGGTTCAGTGGGAGGTGGGATGGGTTCAGGTGGAATAAGGGGTGTGACGTCGGGTGAGGATAGGTGTGGAGTGGTCTCTGGTGGGTTTGGCTCAATAGGAGGGGGAGGGTGGGAGGTCTCAGGTGGGGTTTGAGTTGTGGTAAGTGGCTGGGTTATAGTAAGGCGGCTGGGGATAGGTAAGGCGTAGGAGGTGCTAGCAATGGTGGGAAGGGATTGTGCCATGAATTGAAAAGGAGGGGTATTTTGTTGATGGATTTGAGTAGGTGTGGGGGTAGGTAATGGATTGGGGTGATTGAAATTTCTGGGGGGTGTGCTATAGAGACTTGTGTGTTTTTGTTAGGAGGTTGTTTTTGGTTAACTTTAGATATTTGGGGCTGGATTTGATTCCCAGTATTTTTGGTTTTTGGCTTTTGGACTTGTGGAGTATTTTTCTTTCGTTTTTTACTAGCAACTGTTTGCCAGTCATTTGGATTTTTGGGGGCTTCTTTGGCTTGAATTGTAGTTTTGGGGGTTTCTTTGGCTGGATTTGGATTTTTGGGTGGATTGTTTGTTTTGTTTGGATTATTCAGGGGATTTGGGTTTTGTGGGTTGTCTTTTGGAGGTAGGGGAGCAGGATGTGTATTTTCTTTGTCCTTCGAAGGTCTCATCTCAGGATTGAGTTTCCAACACCTGTGCACATCATGTCCTTGAAGGGAACAATTAGTGCAATACTTTGGGAGAAAGTCAAACTGAATCTTGTAAGAGTTTGTTTGAATTCCTCCTTCAGCAATTTGATTTGGATATTTTTGGGGTGTTGACGCAACAAATCTAATTCGACCTTAACCTTAGCACAACTAGGACGGGTCATATTTTTGGTAGCCGCATCAACACAAATGGGTCTACCAACAGCAGAAGCAATAGACAATAGGATAGACTCATCAAAGTAGACAGGTGGAAGGTTAGGGAATGAAACCCAAGCCCAAGCTATACTAGTTTCTTTTGTAGGGTCAAAGGAAACATCATATTTCATAGTGCGTAAAGGATAGGATTCCCTCTTGTCTTTAATATCAAAGCTGGAAGAGATGGACATAAGCGTATCATAATCTTCTTCAATGGAGCATCGAATCAGAATATGACGGCTAAACAGATAACCAATTCTAACTTGGGCTTTTAATTTCAACTGTTTAGGTAATTCAGTCCTCAGAAAATCTATGTTAGGCATGCCATGACTAAATTTACCTATTACCGCCCATTTCAAATCTTGACGCGCTATCAACACATCAATTTCAGATTGTAGCAATAATGTAGGTTCTCCGTAGATAATTTACCTTTTTAGCAATGCAGGTGGTATTTGACCATTCTGAGCTTTGTTGGGACCCGCTGATCCAGTTGTCGGAGATGATGATTGGAGAACATGAGCAAAATGAATTCCAGGTGTTAGACTGGGCTGCATTGCCGCCACGGGGCAGACCATCGTATCGCCATCGCTTGGCGGTGATGTTCACGGAAAATACCATTTTGATCCAAAGTCAATGAATTGTTACATTGGGGGGTCAGTAGTGGTGGAAAATCGAAGAAATGGGTGGGCAACCTCAACAGTGGTCGCCTACCATCGCCGCTTATTGACGCCGCCAACTCGCCGGAAAATATGGCAGAATTGAAAAAACGAGAATTGAGGTTTGAAATTTAGTGGGGGATGTAGAGTTTGTTGAGGCGAACACAATGGTATCAACCCCGACCGACGCACTCGAGCGACGGAAATTGACGACGAACGATGGAAAAATTGATTTGGTCGTCACGGAGATCTGGGTAGAATTGAAGGTTGTGGTTGGTTGCAAAATGACGGGGTGATGACGGCGAGGCTACTGGAACCACTCACGACCGTCGATTGTACGTGGTGTCGCCGGAAAATGGATGGCGGCGATTAGGGTTTTGGTTTTGAGATTTGAGTGAATCGGCGTTTTAGAGAGAATCGAAGGTTGTGGTGGGTATAGAAATGACGGGGAGGAGATGACGAATCGGATGGTACCAGTCCCGACCGTCAACTCAGCCGGAGTTCGCCGGAAAATGGAAAAGACGATCGGAAAAACTGGGAGTTTTTCGATCTGATTTTCCCGGCGACTTAGGAATTGTCGACGGTTGTGGTAGGTATGGGATTGACGGGGGAGACGAGACGAATAGAATGGTGGTGGTCCCATTGGCTGCAGGTGCCTGAGATGGTCGGAAACAGCAAAACGCCGTCGGTGACACTGTTCACCGCGGCGGCGTCACTGTTCACGTACGGATTTTTTCAAAATAAAATGTTGGCTTTATTTAGCCGTTGAGTGGTTAATTATTAGTCATTTTTAGCGCGTGGTCTCGGGTTCGAATCCTCCTTATCAACAGACCCCCCCTCCGGCCTGGACCTACGGAATCGCCCTCCGCTTGTCCCTACACGTTTGGAGGATTTTTTATGAGTAATTCCATCCGTGTTAGAGACTTAGGGTTAGCTACTCCCCTTGCCCCTGCAGAATGGCAATTAATCTCACCTCTGCTGATATGGGGAATCGAACCCTTGACCTCCCACACATGGTATCCTTAGCCTAACCTTTGACCATTGGGCCAAATGCTGTTGGATAAAATGTTGGCTTGTTAGCCGTTGTTTATTATTAATTATTATGTGTTTCCCATGTGCTTGAAGGCCCTGAGTTCGAGTCGGTTTAACAATAGGCACCCTCCGCTAGACAACCTACCCATACCGCTTGAGGTGTGACCAACCACCTCGCTGGCTTGGGCCTGCCCGAGTGTCCTTTAATCGTGGGCCCTCAGAGGTATAGATGAATCCGTTTAGCTGACGCTGGTACTCGAAGCAGGGCCCAACCCCTTTTTATTCGCCCTTGGTTAAGAGCATTCGAATAAAATTACAAGGAATTAATCTCACCGTCATATGGAATCAACCCACGCCTCCTCGCATGCGGGAGCATCCTTAGCCTAACCTTTGACCATTGGGCCAAATGTTGTTGGATAAAAATGTTGGCTTGTTAGCCGTTGTTTATTATTAATTATTATGTGTTTTCCCATGTGCTTGAAGGCCCTGAGTTCGAGTCGGTTTAACAATAGGCACCCTCCGGCCAGACAACCTGGCCCCATACCGTTTGGAGGTCAGACTGACCACCTCTGGCTTGGGCCTGCTCAGTGTCCTTTAATCAGTGGCCCTCAGAGGTATAGAGGAATCCGTTTAGCTGACGCTGGTACTCGAAGCAGGGCCCAACCCCTTTTTATTCGCCCTTGGTTAAGAGCATTCGAATAAAATTGCAAGGAATTAATCTCACCCTGCTGTTAAGGGGAATCGAACCCACGGTCTCCTGCACAAGGGAGCATCCTTTCGGCTGGGGGGTCTGTTTCGGCGTAATGGAGGTGGTTCCGACCTCCACTGTGGTCGGAATTTCACCCCTAAACGTCGGAACAGTGTTCAAAGGAATTTTTTGATTTAGATTTGTGTTATTTTTCTTGTTTTTTCCGGTGACCACCTGCCAACCTTCGGAAATTTTGGATTTTGGATCTGGAGGGGGGGTTTGACGACAGTAGAAGTAGGAGTAGGGTTTTGAAAATTACCTTTTGCCATAGCCGTCGAGATCTCACCATTGTCATTTTCATCCTTCTTTGGTCTCAAATCCGGATTTAACTTCCAACATCCTTCAATATCATGTCCTTGAAGTTTGCAATTAGTACAATACTTAGGCATGAAATCAAATCTAATTTTTTGCATCTTTGTATGTACTAATCCATTCTTCTTGAAAGAAATTTGAATTTTTTGAGGATGAGCTTTCAACAAGTCCACTTCAACCTTAACCCTAGCACAACTTGGCCTTGTCTTCTTCATGGTGGCCGAATCTAGGGTTAATGGTTTACCCACCGCAGCCGCCAACGTGAACAAGGCCGAATGGCCAAAGAAATTCGGCGGTAGATTTGGAAATGAGATCCATCCCCAAGCAATATTGGACTCCTCATCTGGATTAAAATCAACATTCCAAATGAATGTTCTCATCAACAACATTTTATTCTTTTCTTTAATCCAAAAACTAGGGCTTGACATTAAGATGTCATAATCTTCTTCAATTGAACAACGAATAAGAATATGACGATTATACAACAAACCTATTGTAACCTCAGATTTAAGGCCACATTGTTTAGGAATCTCCTTCCTTAAAACATCAAAGTCCGTCCAACCATTTGAAAACTTACCAATGACTGCAAGTTTCAAATCTTGTTCTTGAATCATAATTTCAATTTCTTCTTCTTCAAACATAACCATAGGCTCACCATGAAGGTACGTGATGGGCTTAATGGGCACGGAACTCGAGGAAGAAATGAGGGGGGCGACGGCGTTGCTAGGGTTTCCTAACGCCGCCGCCACTGTTTTGACGTGAGACGGGACAGATGTGGTTGATTTGACCATTTCCAAGAAGGTGGGGGGGTGAGGGGTGGTGGGGGGGTGATGGCCGACCACAGGAGGTGGCCGGCCGGTGGCCACGTCGGCCATGGTGGCCGGAAAAGGGTGGCGGCTAAGGCTAGGGTTTTACCGATTTTTAGGAGAGAGGGGAGAGCAAATTTTGCTAAGTTTAAAAATGTTGGCTTTATTTAGCCGTTGAGTGGTTAATTATTAGTCATTTTTAGCGCGTGGTCTCGGGTTCGAATCCTCCTTATCAATGCACCCTCCTACCCGACCTACGGAATCGCCTCCGCTTGTGCCTACTCCGTTGGAGGATTTTTTATGAGTAATTCCATCCGTGTTAGAGACTTAGGGTTAGCTACTCCCTTTGCCCCTGCAGAATGGCAATTAATCTCACCTCTGCTGATATGGGGAATCGAACCCTTGACCTCCCACACATGGTATCCTTAGCCTAACCTTTGACCATTGGGCCAAATGTTGTTGGATAAAATGTTGGCTTGTTAGCCGTTGTTTATTATTAATTATTATGTGTTTCCCATGTGCTTGGAGGCCCTGAGTTCGAGTCGGTTTAACAATACGCACCCCCTCCGGCTTAGACAACCGACCCCATACCGTTTGGAGGTCAGACCAACCACCCTCGCTGGCTTGGGCCTGCTCAAGTGTCCTTTAATCAGGCCCTCTTGTAGGTATAGAGGAATCCGTTTAGCTGACGCTGGTACTCGAAGCAGGGCCCAACCCCTTTTTATTCGCCCTTGGTTAAGAGCATTCGAATAAAATTGCAAGGAATTAATCTCACCCTGATGTTAAGGGGAATCGAACCCACTGCCTCTCGCATAGGAGCATCCTTAGCCTAACCTTTGACCATTGGGCCAAATGCTGTTGGATAAAAATGTTGGCTTTATTTAGCCGTTGAGTGGTTAATTATTAGTCATTTTTAGCGCGTGGTCTCGGTTCGAATCCTCCTTATCAATGCACTTCTCCGCCGACCTACTGAATCGCCTCCGCTTGTCCCTACACGTTTGGAGGATTTTTATGAGTAATTCCATCCGTGTTAGAGACTTAGGGTTAGCTACTCCTTTGCCCCGCAGAATGGCAATTAATCTCACCTCTGATATGGGAATCGAACCTCGACTCCCACACATGGTATCTTAGCCTAACCTTTGACCATTGGGCAGCCAAATGTTGTTGGATAAAATGTTGGCTTGTTAGCCGTTGTTTATTATTAATTATTATGTGTTTCCATGTGCTTGAAGGCCCCGAGTTCGAGTCGGTTTAACAATAGGCACCCTCCCGCAGACAACCGCCCCATACCGCTTGAGGTCAGACCAACCACCTCGGGCTTGGGCCTGCCCGAGTGTCCTTTTAATCAGTGGGCCCTCAGGTATAGAGGAATCCGCTTAGCCGACTGGTACTGAAGCGTGGCCCAACCCCTTTTATTCTCCCTCGTTAAGAGCATTCAATAAAATTGCAAGGAATTAATCTCACCTCATATGGGAATCGAACCCACTGCCTCTCGCGAGGAGCATCCTTAGCCTAACCTTTGACCATTGGGCCAAATCTCGTTGGATAAAAATGTTGGCTTTATTTAGCCGTTGAGTGGTTAATTATTAGTCATTTTTAGCGTGGTCTCGGTTCGAATCCTCCTTATCAATGCACTTCTCCTACCGACTTACTAATCGCCTCCGCTTGTCCCTACACGTTTGGAGGATTTTTTATGAGTAATTCCATCCGTGTTAGAGACTTAGGGTTAGCTACTCCCCTTGCCCCTGCAGAATGGCAATTAATCTCACCTCTGCTGATATGGGGAATCGAACCCAAGACCTCCCACACATGGTATCCTTAGCCTAACCTTTGACCATTGGGCCAAATGTTGTTGGATAAAATGTTGGCTTGTTAGCCGTTGTTTATTATTAATTATTATGTGTTTCCCATGTGCTTGAAGGCCCTGAGTTCGAGTCGGTTTAACAATACGCACTTCTCCGCTTAGACAACCTACCCATACCGCTTGAGGTCAGACCAACCAATTCTCGCTGGCTGGGCCTGCTCCGAGTGTCCTTTAATCGGGCCCTCAGAGGTATAGAGGAATCCGCTTAGCCGACGCTGGTACTGGCAGGCCCAACCCCTTTTATTCGCTCGTTAAGAGCATTCAATAAAATTGCAAGGAATTAATCTCACCCGATGTTAAGGAATCGAACCCACGGCCTCCTCGCATGAGCATCCTTAGCCTAACCTTGACCATTGGGCCAAATGCCGTTGGATAAAAATGTTGGCTTGTTAGCCGTTGTTTATTATTAATTATTATGTGTTTCCATGTGTCAAGGCCCCGAGTTCGAGTCGGTTTAACAATAGGCACCCTCCGCTAGACAACCGCCCCATACCGCTTGGGAGGTCAGACTCAACCACCCCTCGGGCTTGGGCCTGCTCCGAGTGTCCTTTAATCAGCCGCCCTCAGAGGTATAGAGAATCCGCTTAGCCGACTGGTACTGAAGCGAGGCCCAACCCCTTTTATTCTCCTCGTTGGGCGGCATTCGAATAAAATTGCAAGGAATTAATCTCACCACAGCATGGAATCGAACCTACGGCCTCCTCGCACATGAGCATCCTTAGCCTAACCTTTGACCATTGGGCCAAATCTCGTTGGATAAAAATGTTGGCTTTATTTAGCCGTTGAGTGGTTAATTATTAGTCATTTTTAGCGCGTGGTCTCGGGTTCGAATCCTCCTTATCAATGACCCTCCTACCGACCTACTTAATCGCTCCGCTTGTCCCTACACGCGAGGATTTTTATGAGTAATTCCATCCGTGTTAGAGACTTAGGTTAGCTACTCCTTCACCCCTGCATGGCAATTAATCTCACCTCTGATATGGGAATCGAACCCAAGACCTCCCACACATGGTATCCTTAGCCTAACCTTTGACCATCGCGCCAAATGCCGTTGGATAAAAATGTTGGCTTGTTAGCCGTTTATTATTAATTATTACGTGTTTCCCACGTGTCGAGGCCCCGAGTTCGAGTCGGTTTAACAATAGGCACACCCGCCAGACAACCTACCCATACCGCTTTGGAGGTCAGACCAACCACCTCGCCGGGCTCGGGCCTGCTCGAGTGTCTTTTTAATCGGGCCCTCTTGTAGGTATAGAGGAATCCGCTTAGCTGACTGGTACTGAAGCAGGCCCAACCCCTTTTATTCGCCTGGTTAAGAGTATTCGAATAAAATTGCAAGGAATTAATCTCACCTCATTATGGGAATCGAACCCACTGGCCTCTGACAAGGAGCATCCTTAGCCTAACCTCACCATGGGCCAAATCTTATTGGACGGGCTTAGGTTTTAGTGGCTTGGGTTTGTGGCTTGTGGCTTAGGGCTTAGTGGCTTGGGCTTAGGGCTTTGGGCTTAGGCTTAGGCTTGTGGCTTAGGGCTTGTGGCTTAGGGCTTGTGGCTTAGGCTAGTGGCTTAGGCTTGGGGCTTGGGGCCAGGGCTTGGGCTTGGGGCAGGCTTGGGCCAGGGGCTTTGGCCAGGGCTTGTGCCAGGCTTGGGCTTGGGGCTTGGCCAGGGCCAGGCAGGGCTTAGGGCCAGGCCAGGCTTGGCAGGCTTAGGGCCAGGGCTTGGTGGGCAGGCTTGTGGCTTAGGGCTTAGGGCTTGTGGCTTGTGGCTGCAGGCTTGCGGGTGGTTTCGGGTAGGTTTCGGAGGTTCGGTTTGTGGTCGGCTCGGTTTCGGCTCGGTTTCGGTTTCGGTTTCGGGTTTCGGTCGGCCCGGGTTCGGTTCGGTTCGGGGTTCGGTTCGGTTCGGGTCTGGGTTCGGTTCGGTTCGGTTCGGTTCGGGGTTCGGTTCGGGGTTCGGTTCGGTTTCGGTTCGGTTCGGTTCGGTTCGGTTCGGTTCGTTCGGTTCGGTTCGGGTTCGGTTCGGTACGGTTCGGTTCGGGTTCGGTTCGGTAATGGGTTCGGGTTCGGTTCGCCCGGTTCGGTTCGGTTCGGTTCGGTTCGGTTCGGCCCGGTTCGGTTCGGGGTTCGGTTCGGGTTCGGTTCGGTTCGGTTCGGTTCGGGTTCGGTTCGGTTCGGTTCGGGTTTCGGTTCGGTTCGGGCCGGTTCGGTTCGGTTCGTTCGGTTCGGTTCGGGTTCGGTTCGGGTTCGGTTCGGTTCGGTACGGTTCGGTTCGGTTCGGTTCGGTTCGGTTCGGTTTCGGTTCGGGTTTCCCGGTTTCGGTTCGGTTTCGGTTCGGGGTTCGGTTTCGGTTCGGTTCGGTTCGGTTCGGGTCTGGTCGGTTAGGGTCAGGGTTCTGGTTAGGGCAGGCTTAGGGCTTGTGGCTTGTGGGCTTAGGGCTTGTGGGCTTGGGCAGGGCTTAGGGCTTAGGCTTAGGCTTGGGGCCAGGCTCGGGGCCTGCGTGGCTTGGGCTTGGGCCAGGGCCAGGGGCTTAGGGCTTGTGGCCAGGCTTGGCTTGGGGCTTAGGGGCAGGGCTTGTGGGCCAGGGCTTGTGGCTTAGGGCTTAGTGGCCAGGCTTGGGGCTTAGGGGCTTAGGGCTTCGGGGCTTGGCTTGCGCCAGGCTTGTGGCTTAGGGCTTGTGGGCTTAGGCTTGTGGCTAGTGGCTTAGGGCTTGCGGTGGGTTTCGGGCAGGTTTCGGTTTAGGTTTGGTGTTTCGGTTTCGTTTCTCGGTTTCGGCCTGGGTTCGGCTCGGTTCGGGTTCGGTTCGGTTCGGTTCGGTTCGGTTCGGGGTTCGGTTTCGGTTCGGTTCCGGTTCGGTTCGGTTCGGGTTCGGTTCGGTTCGGTTTCGGTTCGGTTCGGTTCGGTTCGGGTTCGGTTCGGTTCGGTTTCGGTTCGGTTTTGGGTTCGGGTTCGGTTCGTCACGGGGTTCGGTTCGGTTCGGTTCGGTTCGGTTCGGTTCGGGTTCGGTTCGGTTCGGGTCGGTTGAGCCGGTTCGGTTTCGGTTCGGTTTCGGTTCGGTTTCGGTTCGGGGTTCGGTTCGGTTCGGTTCGGGTTTCGTTTCGGGTTCGGGTTCGGGGTTCGGTTCGGTTCGGGTTCGGTTCGGTTCGGGTTCGGTTGGTTCGGTTGGCTTAGGGCTTAGGGCTTGTGGCTTAGTGGTAGGCTTAGGGCTTGTGGCTAGGCAGGCTTAGGCTTAGTGGCTTAGGTTTCGGTTAGGGTTTCGTGGTAGGGTTTCGGTTTGTGGCGGTTTAGGTTTCGGTTTGTGGTTCGGGTTTCGCCCGGGTTTCGGTTCGGTTTCGGGTTCGGTTCGGTTCGGTTCGGGTTCGGTTCGGTTCGGTTCGGTTCGGTTTCGGTTTCGGTTCGGTTCGGTTCGGTTTCGGTTCGCCTGGGGTTTCGGTTCGGTTCGGTTCGGTTCGGTACTGGTTCGGTTCGGTTCGGTACGGGGTTCGGGTTCGGTTCGGTTCGGTTCGGGTTCGGGGTTCGGTTCGGTTTCGGTTCGGTTTCGGGCCTGGTTTCGGTTCGGGTTTGGTTCGGTTTCGGTTCGGGTTCGGTTCGGTTCGGGGTTCGGTTCGGTTCGGGGTTGGTTCGGGTTCGGTCTGGTCTGGTTGTGGGGTTAGGGTTGTGGCTTAGGCCAGGCTTAGGCTTAGGCTTAGGGTTTAGGGTTTGTGGGTTTAGAGAGGGTTAGGGTTTCGGTTAGGGTTTAGGGTTAGGTTTTGGTTTAGGTTTTGGTTTGGGTTTAGGGTTTAGGTTTAGGTTAGGGTTTTTTTTTTTTTTTTTTTAGATAATCCACTAGGCCATGGGCCTAGGTTATTTTATATATCAAAAGCGAGTATATGGCCCTCGTAGGGAAATACATCTTTATCGCCAGGAGTGCAAAAAGAAAGAAAAGCGATAATCAAATAAGCAATGATCATCACCGAAGTTTATAACATACTGATGATGATACTACAAATGCGGATACAAACAAAATGAAGATACAATGTAAGCCTAAAGCTATAAGTTACCTCCGGCATACAAAGTCTTCAACTGTTGTCATCTCTCGTCATCCCCAAATACTCTAAAACTGATCATGTAAAAGCGAGTCCCGGTCCGGATGGATCTGGATCTAGTAGTGATGGATGAGGTCCCACGTGTAATCCTGAGCAAGATTCGTAGTGGAATCAATGGGGTTGGGTCCGCCGAGCTAGCATCAGATCCGCTACGCCCCGAGTGTCCGATCTAACTTCTTAGTATCCATCTTCATGTATTTATCATTGCTGGTTGCATATCCGCTATCATCCGCTGCTCGCGATGAAGAGTGTAGGCTGATGTGCTCGCAACTGTACCTCTTCCCGTGAAGAGCCTGTAGAATGATATCCAAAGATGGGCCGTAGTTGTTCGCTGTCAAACTCGCTGTTTCGACGCCACAATCGTGCCTTTTCTCGCATCCATGAATATGTTGATAAAATCGCAATCGCTTCGCTTAGCTTCATCACCATTCGCCTGCGGTCACGAATATCCTCGCTCCTAATAGGAATAGCCCTATCCAAACCAATCGGTAACTGGTGTAACTCATGGATCTCCTTACCTCGAGTATTATGCCCATAAAAGGATCCGAATCCTCTATAGCAAAAGGCGTTACCTCGTGAGTGAAGTCTCTTATACCTGGTTTGTCAACCATCAGATTCTATCCTCATCAAACAAGTCACCATGTCAACAAAATTATCATCTTCACAACCATGTATTCTCATGTATCAACCTCCACCTCAATATCATCATTATCAACAATAACAAGCTCATTACCACAAATTCTCCCCACACTACCGGAAGAGGGAATGGTAGTACAAACTTGGTTAAACGGCACAAAATTCTTGGCTAGTGAAGGTAGCTCAAGATTAATGCCAATCAAGAATGGGTCCCGACGAAGGATACATTTTGGTGAGGTAGGGGATGAGGGTTTAGGGTTTAGGGTTTAGTTTTTTTTTTTTTTTTTTTTTTTTGAATAATCATCCAGGCACGTTGGCCCAGGCTTTTATTGATAACAAAAAAGAAAAGGAGCCCAGAAGGGCAATACAAACTAATAAAGGGATAGTCCTTTACTTTGCCTGCTAGTCCTATCTAGGCGTAGCATAGGTCTATCCCGAATGTAAAAAGAAAGACGAAGACAAGATGAGGTAAGCTATGATCATCATAGAGTTTATAATGCACTCTATAATGATGTTACAATTGATGATACTAAGGTAGAGTAATAATATAATCACAAAGCTAGGAGCTCTAAACTCTGTACTTATAAAATCTTCAAACCCAAGTACCTTGTCCTCCTCACATCTAATAATCACGATATAAAATCATTTCTTCTTTGATCTTGTGGTTACCGCTAACGGGAGTGCCGGTTTTTAGCTTGTTTGCCTTGTTGTTATTGTCTTGTTGAAGACTCACCTTATTCTAGCCTCGGGTATTGCTTCCTCGATTCTTCTCATCTCAAAGAAACATATCCATCAGATCCGGACGCCCGAAACATGTGACCAAGTGCTATCTGAAGCTCCTCATCATCAAGTATATCTTCTACCATACCTTCATCAATCAATGGCGGTCTTGGTTCAGTTCATATACGCCCATGGACCAATCCCGCTTCATCTTACGGAGGAAATAATCATGTCGAATTCCTTAAGACATCTTCAAAATTTGTCATACCATAGAATTCACCATCACTTTCCATTTCGATCAAAGGCTTCACGGTTCTGCAATCTCACTTTGATAGCTTGTGAAGAATCCCGTGAAACATATCCATCTGTCTCACCCCACTTCCTCCCGCTACCATCGCACTCCGAAGGAATGGCGTAGTTTTATTGGAAGGAATGTCCATGAGGTTTTATTCAATGTACAAGGTTGAGGAGGAAGGAAAAGGCATTCTTAAGCCAATTTGGGCGGAAGGGTTCTTTGTGTTTGAGGATTTGAAGTAGTGTTGGGCTTGGTGGTTGATTTTGTTTGGGGTTGAGTGGAGCATGTGTCAAATAGATTTAGAACTTGAATTTTCTTGGGATTTTTGTATTTTGGATGGCTATGGATATGGGCCGGGTGGTGGTACGGGTTTAGGGTGTGGGTCACGTTTAGGAATTATAGGGTTAGTGGGTTCGGGTTGAGATGGAGGAGTAGAGGAGTAGGTTTAATGGATTCTGGTCGGGTTAGGTAATGTCTTTGGTCGGGTTTTGGAATTGGCCTGCCTGGCATTTGGTATTTTAAAATAGGTTTAGGGTTTTAGGTGTAGATTCGGATATGTGGGTTAGGTTGGGGATATCGGTGTCAGGACCAGGTACCGCGGGGTAGGTGGGTCGGTGGGTTAGGGTTGGGCGAGTTGGATCGGGTAAGTGGGTGGGTCGGGTTAGAATTTCGGGTGGTTTCGACGGAGGGTGTTGGATCCGGAAGGTTGGCGGTGGGGAGGATAGGGGTGGGGATGGATCCGCAGCGGCGGGTAGTATGGGTCTCGGGTTGGGTCATTGGGTCGGGTCGCCGTGCGTAGGGTTTCGGCGGGTAGTTTAGGTTTTTCGAATGGTATTGAATGTGGGGTTGGACGGGGTGGTGGGGTTCGTGGGTTGAGGATGGGTCCGCAGCGGGGTGTCGGCCGGTCATGGGTCGGGTCGTGGGTAGGGTTTTAGGTAGTGGGTTAGTGGTTGGGAGGGTAGTTTAGGGTTTAGGTTAAGTGGTATTGGGCTAGGTTTGCCATTTGGCGGTGACGGGCTAGGGTTGGGAGGGTTGACGACGGGGTTGTTCAGTGGGTCGGGTAGGGTTCCGCGTCGGGTGGCCGTTAGGGTTCCTGGGTTTTGACCGTGCTAGGGTTTTGTGGCGGTGATAATTTTTGGCTAGAATTTTTGGGTTCGACGTGATGGATGCTTTGACATGGAGTCGATTTCCGACCTCCAAAGTGGCGAATTCTTCCCAATCTCAAAACAGTGGCTAATTGAGATTTTTGGTTTGGATTTGTATTTTTCGATTATTTTTCCTGTGACCACCGCCATTCGCGGATTTTGTAGATTTGGATCCGAGATCTGCTTTTTACAAGAAGGAGGAATGGTAGAGTTTTAAGATTTACCTTTTTCCATAGCCGACGATTCCTCCATAGATCCATCACCTTTGTCATCCCTCTTTGGTCTCAAATCAGGATTCAATTTCCAACAACCTTCAATGTCATGTCCTTGAAGCTTACAATTAGTACAATACTTAGGTAGAAAATCAAACCTAATTTTTTGCAACTTTGTAAGTACAAGTCCATTCTTTTTGAAAGAAATTTTAATATTTTGAGGATGAACTTTCAATAAATCCACTTCAACCTTAACCCTAGCACAACTTGGCCTTGTCTTCTTCATGGTGGCCGAATCTAGGGTTAAAGGTTTCCCCACCGCCGCCGCCAACGAGAATAAGGCCGATTGGCCAAAGAAATTCGGAGCAAGATTGGGAAATGAGATCCATCCCCAAGCAATATTGGATTCCTCCTCTGGATTAAAATTAACATTCCAAATGAATGTTCTCATCAACAACATCTTGTTTCTTTCTTTAATCCAAAAACTAGGGCTTGACATCAAAACATCATAATCTTCTTCAATAGAACAACGAATTAGAATATGACGATTATGCAACAACCCTATATTAACCTCAGATTTTAATCCACATTGCTTAGGAATTTCCTTTCGCAAGAAATCAAAATCCGTCCAACCATTTGAAAACTTACCAATCACCGCAAGTTTCAAATTTTGTTGTTCAATCATAACATCAATTTCTTCCTCCTCAAACATAATCATAGGTTCACCATGAAGATAGGTGATAGGTTTAAGAGGCACGAAATTCGAGGAGGAGGGGGAATGGGTGACGGCGGCGTTAGGGTTTGGCACCGCCGCCATCAAGCTGTTTTCGACGGAATCAGGGGTGAAGTCGATTTTAACATGTCTGACCAGGTGGGGGGGGGTGTCTGGTGACGGGCGGGGGTTGGCGACCACGGAGTGGTGGCCACACGGCACGGCCGGTGGCGGAAAAGTGGTGGCGGCTAAACTAGGGTTTTACCGATTTTTGGAGGAGAGAGGGGAGAGCAAAAATGGGTTTAGGGTTTAGGATTTAGGGTTTAGGGTTTAGGGTTTAGGGTTTAGGGTTTAGGGTTAGGGTTTGGGGTTAGGGTTTGGGTTTGGGGTTTTGGGTTTGGGTTTTGGGTTTGGGGTTTGGGGTTTGGGGTTTGGGGTTTGGGTTTAGGGGTTAGGGTTAGGGTTTAGGGGTTAGGGTTTAGGGTTTAGGGTTTAAGGTTTAGGGTTTTTTTTTTTTTTTTTGGTAATCATCCAAGCACGTTGGCCCAGGTTATTTTATAAATAACAGAAATAAAAGGGGCCCAAATGGGAATTACAAACTAATAAAGGGGATTAGTCCTTTACGTCGCCTGCTAGTCCTGTCTAGGCGAAGCATAGGTCTATCCCGAATGTAAAAAGAAAGAAGAAGCTAAAATCAAATAAGCTATGATCATCATAGAGTTTATAATGCACTCTATGATGATATTACAAATTATGATACTAAGGTAGAGTAGTAATATAAGAACAAAGCTAGGAAATCTAAACTCTGAACTTATAAAATCTTCTAACCCAGGTATCTTCTCTTCCTTGTCTTCTAAAAGTCCATGATATAGGATCATTTCTTCATTGATCGAGTGGTAACTGCCAGTGGGAGTGCCGGTTTTTTAGCCTGTTTCCTTTGCTGTTGTGGTTGTGTTGATGAAGTCCCTAATTGTTGCATTGCTTCATCATATCTCCTCATCTCTTCAATCATAGCTGGTGAATCTGGCACTCCATGAAACATGTGACCAAGTGCTATATGAAGATCCTCATCATCAAGTATCTCTTCATCTGATCCATACTCAACAGCAAGTGGGCTTGGATCTGAATCATACAATTCCATGGCCCATTCCTGTCTATCCTCTTCAGAGGGAACAAACATCTCCAAGTATTCCTTTACCGTGAAGTGTGCGTTCCGACTGCTTAGGGTGTGCTTTATAACATCCTCAAACTTCGTCATACCACAGAATTCACCTTCCATTTCCATTTCCCTATCAAAGGCCTCCCGTAGTAATGCTATATCAGATACTGACCATTTGTGCTCATAATCATTACTAGACTCTTCTCCATCCGTCTCACACCACTTCCTCCTTACACTATCAGTATCCAAAGGTTTGGTAAAGGTAGTGTTGTTGGAAGGTATGTCTGATGAAGATTTATTAAGGGTACAAGGTTGTGGAGGGAAAGAGAAGGCATTTTTAAGCCAATTTTGGGCGGTTGAGTTTTTTGAGGTAGTGGGCTTTGAATTAGCATTGGGCTTATTGGTTGATGTTATTTGAGGATGGGTAGTGGAGCCCGTATCCGAAATAGAATTTGGGCTTGAATTATCTTGGATTTTTTGAATTGTGTTTGGGCTTTGGATTTGGGCTTTTTTATTTAAAGGTTTTAATGGGGTAATGGTTTGTGGTTGGGGGGGTATGTCTTGGAGTGCAGGGAGGGTGTGTTTACCAATCTGGATCGGGTTGATGGGTCGGGTTTCCAAATGGTTTTTATGGTTAAGGGGTGTTTTTTCGACGGGTGGTAATTGAATGGGCCGTGAGGGGGGAATGGGTAGGGGATCGAGGTGGTTAGGGTCGCCATAGTTGGTGCGGTTAGGTAAGCAGGTCGGTCGATTTAGTGGGTAGGGTTTCAACGTGGTTTTAGAAGGTTTTTGGATGCGGGTGGCTGACGGCGGGTTGTGGAGGCTAGGGGTGGGGTAGATCTGGTAGGGGTTGCAGTGATCCGGATCACGGGTCGGGTTAACGGTCGGGTCGGGTCGAGTAATGGTTAGGTTTTGGATGGGTTTTAGGGTTTGTGAGGTGGTTTTGGTTGAGGGGCCGACGTTTCGTGGGAACGTGGGTGGTGGTCCGCAGCGCGTGGGTGGTATGGGCCGCGGGTCGGGTCGTGGGTGGTTTCCGGCGAGGTGGCCAGGTTTGGGTAGATGGTTTAGGGTTAGGGTTAGGTGGTATTGGGCTAGGGTTAAGTCTAGGTTTGGCCCAAGAAGAATGACTTGGGCTAGGCAGCGGGAGTGTCGGTGGGGTGGTCTGTAGGTCGGGGTAGGGTTCCGGCGGTCGAGGTGCCAGAGGTTCCTGATGAATGACGCCACGCTGTGGTTTCCGCGACTTGAAACGATTTTTTTAAATTTTTGTATTTTCCGACGGATGGGCTGTTTTCGACATATTGGGGTGGTTTCAAGGCCCGGAATGGCGGAATATCTTCCCCAATCTCCGAAACAGTAGGCAAAGCATGTTTTTGGCTAAGATTTGTATTTTTTCTAATCTTTTTTCCTGTGACAACCTGCCAGCCATCTTTTTTTGTGGTTTTCGGATCTGGGGGGGGGGGTGTTTTGGAGGAAGAAGGAGGAAGGGTAGGGTTTTGAGATTTACCTTTATCCATAGCCGACGATTCCTCTATTTTTCCATCACCATTGTCATCCTTCTTTGGCTTCAAATCCGGATTCAATTTCCAACACCCATCAATATCATGACCTTGAAGCTTGCAATTAGTACAATATTTTGGCAAAAAATCAAACCTAATTCTTTGCCATTTGGAATGTACAATTCCATTCTTTTTGAATGATAATTGAATCTTTTGAGGATGACATTTTAACAAATCTACTTCAACCTTAACCCTAGCACAACTAGGTCTAGTCTTTCTCATAGTAGCCGAATCTAGAGTAATAGGCTTCCCTACCGCCACCGCCATTGAAAACAAGGCCGAATGGCCAAAAAAATTCGGTGGAAGGTTAGGAAAAGAAATCCATCCCCAAGCAATATTCGACTCTTCTTCAGGATTAAAATCAACATTCCAAATGAATGTTCTCATCAACAACATCTTATTCTTTTCCTTGATCCAAAAACTTGGGCTTGACATCAATGTGTCATAATCTTCTTCGATTGAACATCGAATAAGAATATGGCGATTATACAACAACCCAATGGTAACCTCAGCCTTCAAACCACATTGTTTAGGAATTTCCTTCCTTAATATATCGAAATCACTCCAACCATTTGAAAACTTACCAATAACTGCAAGTTTCAAATTTTGTTCTTGAATCATAAAATCGATATCTTCCTCTTCAAACATAACCATAGGCTCACCATGAAGGTAAGTGATGGGCTTAAGGGGTACGAAATTAGAGGAGGAGGGAGGAGGGGCGACGGCGGAACTAGGGTTTCGTCGCCGCCATCGTTAGGAAGTCGACGGAGGTGGGGTGGTTTTGACGACGTCTGAAAAGGTGGGGGGGTGCACGGTGGTGAGGGGGTGCTGACCGACCACGGGAGGTGGCCGGCCAGTGGCCATGACGGCCATAGTGGCCGGAAAACGTTAAAGGGGGGGTAGGGTTTTTCCGCCTCAAGGAGGAGAGAGAAGAGAGCAAAAGTCTTAAAATGTTGGCTTTATTTAGCCGTTGAGTGGTTAATTATTAAAAATGTTGGCTTTATTTAGCCGTTGAGTGGTTAATTATTTAGTCATTTTATTATGTGTTTCCCATGTGCTTGAAGGCCCTGAGTTCGAGTCGGCTTAACAATAGGCACCCCCTCCGGCCAGACAACCGGCCCATACCGCTTGAGGTCAGACCAACCATTCCTCGCTGGCTGGGCCTCGCCCGAGTGTCCTTTTTAATCAGTGGCCCTCAGAGGTATAGAGGAATCCGCTTAGCCGACGGTACTCAAGAGGCCCAACCCCTTTTATTCGCCTCGTTAAGAGCGTTCGAATAAAATTGCAAGGAATTAATCTCACCTCACATTGGGAATCGAACCCACGGTCTCCTCAGACAAGGAGCATCCTTAGCCTAACGCTGGACGGATGGGTTTAGGTTTAGGTTTAGGTTTAGGTTTTTTTTTTTTTTTTTTTGAGTAATCATCTAGGCACGTTGCCTGTGTTGTTTATTAATAACACAAATGAAAAGGTGCCTAAGGGAATTACAAACTAGTAGGGATAGTCCTTTACTACCGCTATTCTGCCTTCAGCGGCAAAGGTCTATCCCGAATGTAAAAAGAAAGAGGAAGCTAAGATCAGATAAGCTATGATCATCATAGAGTTTATAATGCACTCTATGATGATATTACAATTGATGATACTAAGGAAGAGTAGTAATATAAGAACAAAGTTAGGAGAACAAAACTCTGAACTTATAAAATCTTCTATCCTATGTACCCTTTCTTCCTTGTCTTCTAGTAGTCCATGGTATAGAATCATTTCTTCTTTGATCTAGTCAGAATGCATAATGGGATTGTTGGCTTACTAGCTTCCTTCCTTTGGCGAAGATTATGTGTTGATGAATTCCCCGCTCCTTTTTTAGGTGGACTGGGTATTGCTGCATCTAATCTCTTCATTTCTTCAAACATATTTTCAGGGTCAGGGACACCATGAAACATGTGTCCAAGTGCAATCTGAAGTTCTTCATCATCTAGAATGTCTTCCTCTGAATCTCCATCAACAGCTAGTGGGCTTGGTTCTGGTTCAAACATTTCCATGGCCCATTCCTGTCTATCTTCTTCTGAGGGGACAAACATCTCCAAATATTCCTTTACAGTGAAGTGTGCATTTAGGGTTTAGGGTTTAGGGTTTAGTTTTTTTTTTTTTTTTTTTTTGAATAATCATCCAGGCACGTTGGCCCAGGTTTTTATTGATAACATAAAAGAAAAGGAGCCCAGAAGGGCAATACAAACTAATAAAGGGATAGTCCTTTACTTTGCCTGCTAGTCCTATCTAGGCGTAGCATAGGTCTATCCCGAATGTAAAAAGAAAGACGAAGCCAAGATGAGGTAAGCTATGATCATCATAGAGTTTATAATGCACTCTATAATGATGTTACAATTGATGATACTAAGGTAGAGTAATAATATAATCACAAAGCTAGGAGCTCTAAACTCTGTACTTATAAAATCTTCAAACCCAAGTACCTTGTCCTCCTCGTCATCTAATAATCCCTGATATAAAATCATTTCTTCTTTGATCTTGTGGTTACTGCCAATGGGAGTGCCGGTTTTTTAGCTTGTTTGCCTTGCCGTTGTTCTTTGTCTTGCTGAAGACTCACCTTTTCTATTCTAGCCTGGGTATTGCTTCTCGATTCTTCTCATCTCAAAGAAACATATCCGTCAGATCCGGACGCCTCAAACATGTGACCAAGTGCTATCTGAAGCTCCTCATCATCAAGTATATCTTCTACCATACCTTCATCAATAGCAAGCGGTCTTGGTTCAGGTTCATACGGTTCCATGGACCAATCCCGTCTATCTTCTGTGGAGGAAATAATCATGTCGGAATTCCTTAAGACATCTTCAAAATTTGTCATACCATAGAATTCACCATCACTTTCCATTTCCTGATCAAAGGCTTCACGAAGTTCTGCAATCTCAGCTTTTGATAGCTTGTGTGAAGAATCCTGTGAAACATATCCATCTGTCTCACCCCACTTCCTCCTGTCACTATCAGTACCCAAAGGAATGGCAGTGGTAGTTTTATTGGAAGGAATGTCTGATGAGGTTTTATTCAATGTACAAGGTTGAGGAGGGAAGGAAAAGGCATTCTTAAGCCAATTTTGGGCCGAAGGGTTCTTTGTGTTTGAGGGATTTGAAGTAGTGTTGGGCTTGGTGGTTGATTTTGTTTGGGGTTGAGTAGTGGAGCATGTGTCTGAAATAGATTTAGAACTTGAATTTTCTTGGGATTTTTGTATTTTGGATGGGCTATGGATATGGGCCGAAGTGGGTGGTGGGGTACGGGTTCAGGTGGGTGGTCACGTTTAGGAATTATAGGTTAGTGGTTCGCCGGCGGGTACGAGTAGAGTGTGTGGGGGGTAGGTTTAATGGGTTCTGGTCTGTTAGGTAATGTCGGGTCGGGTTTTGAATTGGGTCGCCTGGCATTTGGTATTTTTAATAGGTGGTCACTGGGTTAGGGTCAGCGAGTTGGATCGGGTAAGTGGGCTCGGGTTAGAATTTCGTGGGTTTCACGGAGGGTGTTGATCCGGAAGGTTGGGTCGAGGGGTGGGAGGATAGGCCGGGATGGATCCGCAGCGCGGGGTAGTATGGGTCTCTGCCCGGCCATTGGGTCGGGTCCGCCGCCGTTGTGGTAGGGTTTCGCGGGTAGTTTAGGTTTTTCGAATGGTATTGAATGCGGGTTGGACGAGGTGGTGGGGTTCGTGGGTTGAGGATGGGTCCGCGGTGGGGTGTTAAATGGGCCGCGGTCGGTGGGCGGTAGGTTTTAGGTAGTGGGTTGGCGCTAGGGTTTGGGAGGGTAGTTTAGGTTTAGGTTAAGTGGTATTGGTTGGTTTGGCCCATTTGCCATGGCGTGACTAGGGTTGGGAGGGTCGACGACGGGTTGTTCAGTGGTCGGGTGGTTCCGGTCAGGGTGGCCGCCGTTAGGGTTCCGGTGGGTTTTGACGGCGCCGTTAGGGTTCCGGTGGGTTTTGACGGCGCCGTTAGGGTTTCCGGCGGCGGTGATAATTTTTTGGCTAGAATTTTTTGGGTTCTCCGACGTGATGGACTGTTTTGACATGGAGTCGGTATTTCCGACCTCCAAAGTGGCCGGAATTCCTTCCCCAATCTCAAAAACAGTGGCTAATTGAGATTTTTGGTTTGGATTTGTATTTTTTCGATTATTTTTTCCTGTGACCACCTGCCATTCGCCGGATTTTGTAGATTTCGGATCTGAGATCTGTTTTTTGGCGGAAGAAGGAGGAATGGTAGAGTTTTGAGATTTACCTTTTTCCATAGCCGACGATTCCTCCATAGATCCATCACCTTTGTCATCCCTCTTTGGTCTCAAATCAGGATTCAATTTCCAACAACCTTCAATGTCATGTCCTTGAAGCTTACAATTAGTACAATACTTAGGTAGAAAATCAAACCTAATTTTTTGCAACTTTGTAAGTACAAGTCCATTCTTTTTGAAAGAAATTTTAATATTTTGAGGATGAACTTTCAATAAATCCACTTCAACCTTAACCCTAGCACAACTTGGCCTTGTCTTCTTCATGGTGGCCGAATCTAGGGTTAAAGGTTTCCCCACCGCCGCCGCCAACGAGAATAAGGCCGATTGGCCAAAGAAATTCGGAGCAAGATTGGGAAATGAGATCCATCCCCAAGCAATATTGGATTCCTCCTCTGGATTAAAATTAACATTCCAAATGAATGTTCTCATCAACAACATCTTGTTTCTTTCTTTAATCCAAAAACTAGGGCTTGACATCAAAACATCATAATCTTCTTCAATAGAACAACGAATTAGAATATGACGATTATGCAACAACCCTATATTAACCTCAGATTTTAATCCACATTGCTTAGGAATTTCCTTTCGCAAGAAATCAAAATCCGTCCAACCATTTGAAAACTTACCAATCACCGCAAGTTTCAAATTTTGTTGTTCAATCATAACATCAATTTCTTCCTCCTCAAATATAATCATAGGTTCACCATGAAGATAGGTGATAGGTTTAAGAGGCACGAAATTCGAGGAGGAGGGGGAATGGGTGACGGCGGCGTTAGGGTTTGGCACCGCCACGCCATCGCTTCGACTTTAATCCGGGGTCGATTTTAACATTTACGAAAAGGTGGGGGTGTATGGTGACGGAGGAGGTGATGGCCGACCACGTGAGGTGCCAAATACACGACGCCACGGTGGCTTGAAAGTGGTGGCGGCTAAACTAGGGTTTTACCGATTTTTGGAGGAGAGAGGGGAGAGCAAATTTTGCTAAAAAAAAATGTTGGGTTTAGGGTTTAGGGTTTAGATTTTTTTTTTTTTTTTTTTTTTTTTTTGAATAATCATCCAGGCACGTTGGCCCAGGTTTTTATTAATAACATAATAGAAAAGGGGCCCAGGAGGGAAATACAAACTAATAAAAGGATAGTCCTTTACTCTGCCTGCTATTCCTATCTAGGCGTAGCATAGGTCTATCCCGAATGTAAAAAGAAAGACGAAGCCAAAATGAGGTAAGCTATGATCATCATAGAGTTTATAATGCACTCTATAATGATGTTACAATTGATGATACTAAGGTAGAGTAATAATATAATCACAAAGCTAGGAGCTCTAAACTCTGTACTTATAAAATCTTCAAACCCAAGTACCTTGTCCTCCTCGTCATCTAATAATCCCTGATATAAAATCATTTCTTCTTTGATCTTGTGGTTACTGCCAGTGGGAGTGCCGGTTTTTTAGCTTGTTTTCCTTGCCGTTGTTGTTGTGCTGTTGAAGACTCAGCTTCTATTCTAGCCTTGGGTATTGTTTCCTCGATTCTTCTCATCTCAGCAAACTTATCCGTCAGATCGTGACGCTCAAACATGTGACCAAGTGCTATCTGAAGCTCCTCATCATCAAGTATATCTTCTTCCACACCTTCATCAATAGCAAGCGGTCTTGGTTCAGGTTCATACGGTTCCATGGCCCAATCCCGTCTATCTTCTGTGGAGGAAATAATCATGTCGGAATTCCTTAAGACATCTTCAAAATTTGTCATACCATAGAATTCACCATCACTTTCCATTTCCTGATCAAAGGCTTCACGGTTCTCGCAATCTCACTTTGATAGCTTGTGAAGAATCTCGTGAAACGATCCATCTGTCTCACCCCACTTCCTCCGTCACTACCGCACTCCAAAGGATCGGCGGTGGTAGTTTTATTGGAAGGAATGTCCATGAGGTTTTATTCAATGTACAAGGTTGAGGAGGAAGGAAAAGCGATCTTAAGCCAATTTTGGGTCGGGCGGTTCTTTGTGTTTGGGATTTGAGGTAGTTTTGGGCTTGGTGATTGATTTTGTTTGAGGTTGAGTAGTGGAGCCCGTATCCGAAACTGAATTTGGACTTGAATTTTCTTGGCTTGTTTTAAAAGTGGTTGGGCTTTGGGGTTGAGCCGATTTGGGAGATGGGTCTCGGGTTTCAGGGTGGTCACGTTTAGTTTTAATAGGGTTGGGCGGTTCGCCGAGGTGGTACATGGGAAGTAGAGGGGTTGGGTTTAGTAGGTATCCGGGTCGCCAGGAAGCTTGCAGGTCGGGTTTGTGGTTGGTCGGGTCGGGGCGGCAGGAATGGGTACCAAAGTTTAGGGTTTAAAGGTGTAGTTACGGTCAGGGGTCGATCAGGTGGGTGGGGAGGAATGGTGTCTAGGACTGGTACCGCGGTAGGTAGTTGGGTTAAATGGTCGCAGGGCCGAGTTGGATCGGGTTAGTGGGTCGGTCGTTAGGGTGTCGCAGGTTTCACGGTAATTTTGCAGGTTTTGATCCGGAGTCGGCGGGTAGGTAGGTAGGATAGGGGTGGGGTGGATCCGGCGGGGGTGATCCGGGTCACGGGTCGGTTTAATGGGTCGCCTGGTCAACGTTGCGTAGGGTTTCATATGGGTTTTAGGGTTTTTGAGGTGCGCGCCTCTGAGCGAGTGCGAGGGCGGGGGTTAGTGGCGGGGGTGGGTCCGCAGCGGCGTGGTGTCCGGCCGGTCATGGGTCGGGTGCCCGCAGTGGTTTGAGCCGGGTTGGCGCTAGGGTTTGGGGGTGGAGTAGCGTTTGGGCGGAGTGGTTTAGGGCTAGGGTTAGGCCCACCGCCTCACGCTCGGGTTAGGTTTAGGGTTTGTGACCGGGGGCAGATCCGTGGTTTAGGGTAGGGTTCCGCGTCGGTGGCCGGTAGGTTCCGGCGGGTAGGGGGTATTCTAGGTGGTATTCCGGCGCCGCCATTTAGTTTTTGGCCTGAATTTTGTGGTTGTTTCGGCTGAGGGGTCTGTTTCGGCGTAATGGAGGTGGTTCCGACCTCCACCGTGGTCAGAATTTCACCCCTAACCGTCGGAACAGTGTTCAAAAGAATTTTTTGATTTAGATTTGTGTTTTTTCTCTTGTTTTTTCCGGTGACCACCTGCCAACCTTCGGAATTTTTGGATTTTGGATCTGGGGGGGGTGGTTTGACGGCAGTAGAAGTAGAAGTAGGGTTTTGAAGATTACCTTTTGCCATAGCCATCGAAATCTCACCATTGTTATTTTCATCCTTCTTTGGTCTCAAATCCGGATTTAACTTCCAACATCCTTCAATATCATGTCCTTGAAGTTTGCAATTAGTACAATACTTAGGCATGAAATCAAATCTAATTTTTTGCATCTTTGTATGTACTATTCCATTCTTCTTGAACGAAATTTGAATTTTTTGAGGGTGAACTTTCAACAAGTCCACTTCAACCTTAACCCTAGCACAACTTGGCCTTGTCTTCTTCATGGTGGCCGAATCTAGGGTTAATGGTTTACCCACCGCCGCCGCCAACGTGAACAAGGCCGAATGGCCAAAGAAATTCGGTGAAAGATTTGGAAATGATATCCATCCCCAAGCAATATTGGACTCCTCCTCTGGATTAAAATCAACATTCCAAATGAATGTTCTCATCAACAACATTTTATTCTTTTCTTTAATCCAAAAACTAGGGCTTGACATTAAGATGTCATAATCTTCTTCAATTGAACAACGAATAAGAATATGACGATTGTACAACAAACCTATTGTAACCTCAGATTTAAGGCCACATTGTTTAGGAATCTCCTTCCTTAAAAAATCAAAGTCCGTCCAACCATTTGAAAACTTACCAATGACTGCAAGTTTCAAATCTTGTTCTTGAATCATAATTTCAATTTCTTCCTCTTCAAACATAACCATAGGCTCACCATGAAGGTACGTAATGGGCTTAATGGGCACGGAACTCGAGGATGAAAGGAGAGGGGCGACGGCGGTGCTAGGGTTTCCTACCGCCGCCATCGCTTTGACGTGAGACGGAGTGGCCGATTTGACCATTTCCAAGGTGGGGTGAGGGAGGTGGAGGGTGGTGGCCGACCACGGGAGGTGGCCGGCCAGTGGCCACAACGGCCATGGTGGCCGGAAAAAGGTGGCGGCTAGGTTAGGGTTTTGACGTGAGGGAGGAGAGAGGGGAGAGCAAATTTTAAAAATAAAAATGTTAAAAAAAAATGTTGAAATGTTGGCTTGTTAGCCGTTGTTTATTATTAATTATTATGTGTTTCCCATGTGCTTGAAGGCCCTGAGTTCGAGTCGGTTTAACAATAGGCACCCCCTCCGGCTTAGACAACCGGCCCCATACCGTTTGGAGGTCAGACTCAACCACCTCGCTGGCTTGGGCCTGCCCGAGTGTCCTTTAATCAGTGGGCCCTCAGAGGTATAGAGGAATCCGCTTAGCCGACGGTACTCGAAGGTGGCCCAACCCCTTTTATTCGCCTCGGTCAAGAGCATTCGAATAAAATTGCAAGGAATTAATCTCACCTCATTATGGAATCGAACCCACGGCCTCAGACAAGTGAGCATCCTTAGCCTAACCTTTGACCATTGGGCCAAATCCATTGGACGGGTTTAGGGTTTGTGGTTTTGGGTTGGGGGTTTGGGGTTTGGGGTTTGGGTTTGGGGGTTTGGGGTTTAGGGTTTAGTTTTTTTTTTTTTTTTTGGCTAATCCACTAGGCTTATGGGCCTAGGTTATTTTATTAATAAAGAAAAATAAAAACATACAGAGTTTTAGAAATGAATGCCAACAGGCTACAAATGAAACAAATAACCTATGCATCATTTTGGATCTATGTGTCCAAAATGACAATATAAAATGTAAAAAACTATAAAAAAGATCTAGTCTAAAGAAAGTTCAATGTAGGAAATCTCATGTGAAATTTCGGTGTAATGTGGTGATAGTGTGTCGAACAGGATTGTGTCCCCAGTCTGAGTCCTAGATGCACAATCCTGTCGATACTCGCCTCGGCTGTAGATCATGTCTCTAAAACTCTGCAATCCATCATCATATCTGTCACATACCAAGCCGCAAAGATAACCTTCCCTATGTGGTGTCGCACCACCAGGAGAATGAGCATAACTAGATGCTAATACCACTCGCTGGTGATAGGTCACCTCATAGTTCCAGTGTTCTCCAACAGTCTGTGTCTGTAAACGCTGAATAACTCTGAAGTGAAGTCTCTGCTCTCTATGATCATGTCTGTGAAGAGTTGTGATATCGTCTCTTCTGTCAGAAAGTCCTCTGCTATGTAAAGAGGTATGGTCTCGTATCATGGGTCCTCCAAGTCTGTACTTCCGGATTTCGGCATGTACAGGATCCATCAGATAGTAATGTGATGTAGTCGGATATCCGCCAAGAGTCTTCCGAGTCCGCTACCTCCACCGCCCTGCTCTCTCTCCTTTGTTTGTGTATATCCAGTTGCTCTGTAATATCCATGCATGCCGTTGCTTCCCTGTAATACTGAATGATGTTTTACCGCAAAAAGCAAACCAAGGTAGTAGAACAGGGTCCTATTATGCTCTCCTCCCAAAGGCTGTGAGCATAATAGTGTCTGTTCCCGGTCAACACCTCACGCATCGAAAAATCCATCAATAACTCGGTTCCTTATCCTCAGATAAGGGCATTGAATCTTGTCACAATTGAGAATTCTCCCGCTTTACTATCCAATTGATCAAAATCGCAGCCTCAACCGCCCAATCACAAGAGCCAAATTCGCAAGTGATCGCCAACTGATTGCCTTCTCTCACGATGTCTTTGAAAGGTAACATTGGCCTCGCTATCATCTCAAAATCTCTCGACCCAAATGATAATTCTCCAAGGGGGTTTCACTTTTTCATGAGAACCATTAGCATAAGTCTAGAATCAGTCTCAATAATATATGAATGTTGATGTCTTCTTTTACAGAATCTGACTGCCTCTAAGATAGCCCTAGCCTCTGATTCCGTATTTGTAGCCTCCTGGATTTCTTTAGCCTCTGATAAACCAAATTGCCTCTATCATCCCTTACACAAAAAGAAAAGAGCTTCTCCCTGGATTGCCTCTGGTAGCCCCATCAGTATTACATTTCCAAATTCCAGTCGTCGGAAAGCACCATAAGACCAAAGTGACTTTAGGCATCTCAACCTCTTCCTTAAGTCGAATAAGTATATCATTCCATCTATGAGGTACTGGATTAATCTTCGGTCTCCGCAGTCTCACCAAACTCAGATAGTTGATTTAAATCGATAGATGACTCGCTACCGTAGTTTGCCTATCATGTCTCACATCATTCCTTCTTTCCATAACTCCCAAGTGATGCTTGGTATAGCATAGTAGATGGGTTTGATTCTGGGTACGACACTCGCATGCCACCACTCATTGATGATCTGATCAAGTGGTAAACCTGTAATAGTAATGCCTGCGATGCCTGAAAAAAGTCTCCATACCTGATGTGCTAACTCTCCCTGTGCGAAGACGTGCTCGATAGATTCTTCCTGAGGATTCCTACAACAATTACATTTGGACGGCATCTCATACCCCCAACTTCTCACAATATCATCCAAAGGAATCTTATTCATCCTAATCCTCCACATATTAAAGGCTATTTTATAAGGAAGACCCTTAACCCAAATTTTCTCATGATTAACCAAGGTAGCCCCCCTTTTACGAAGTAAATCCCATGCAGATTTAATGGTGAACTCTCCATCAGCCTATTTAGTCCACCACGGTCATCTCCGCATCCACAACATCCACATAACGGGAGGAATAACCTCCGAATAATACGATCCACCGTGTCACTCGGAAGATTCTCGTGATCGATGTCTTCATCCCAAGTACCATTAGTGACCACATCTCTAACAACTGAATGACTTCAGAATTACAACGTTATCCCGACCACGAATAGCCCCAAACCCACCCAATTATCATCCCGAATGATACCGCCTCGCTTAGTCCGCCACCGATGTATCGATCAACTGTCGCGCGCCCAACATTTTCTTCCAAATCGTGATCCTTTATAGGACTGTGGCGTGATTATGGTATTTAAGGTACTTGTTGATCATAAAGACTATCCATAACGAGTTCTTAGTTCTTAAGTTCCACCACAACTTAGCAAATAAAGCTATTGAAATATCTTTCGTGTCTCAAACCAATACCGCCCTCTGAAAGTGGTAAGCAAATATGTTCCCAGCTGGCCCAATGACGTCCCCACTCACCCACTTTATTACTCCAGAAGAATTGAGAAAATATTTTATATAACTTTTTAAGGACAAACTCTGGAGGATTAGTCGCCGACAAAAGGTGCATAGGCATGGCCTGCAAAACATGATTAACAAGAACAGCTCTACCACCAAAGGAAAGAAGATTACCTTTCCAACCTTGAAGTTTGTTCTGAATCTTAGTTAAGAGATCATTGTAAAAGGAAAGTTGAGTGTCAGAAATAAAGGACAACCCAGGTAAGTAATAGGGAAAGATTGACGGGACATACCTGTAAGTTGTTCGATGTCCTGAATAACTATATCAGTTGCTGACGTATGTAAATAGAAAGCGCTTTTAGTTTTATTCACAAGTTGCCCCGAAGCTTCTTCATACCTGCTTAAAACATTCATAATCTTTTGCAAAGAATACTGACAGTGAGAGGCAAAAATAATAGTGTCATCAGCATAACACAAGTGATTAATCTTTGGGCTATGCTTAGGCATCCCAAATCCATGAAATCTCGGGTCCCTGTTAAGTAAATTAAGAGCTCGATAACATTTCGCAAAGAATTATAAATAAGGTAGGGGAGAGGGGGTCACCTTGTTTTACCCCTCGAGAAGACTTGAAGAAACCATGCAGTTGACCATTAATCAAAATCGAATACCAATTATGAGCCACCAACTCATAAATATGACCTATAAAGGTTTCTCCAAACCCCATTTTACGCAAGACTTCCATTAGAAAGCTCCAAGAAAGTCTGTCATAAGCCTTAGTCATGTCAAGCTTTATAATAATATTATGACGTTTACCATTCGCATTTCTGAGCCTGATGTCTTTGATAATCTCTTGAGCAAGAAGAATATTCTCAATAATATTTCTGCCTTTGACAAAACCAGCCTGATTCTGTGAAATCAAGCTAGGTAATAAAGGTGATAACCTGTTATGGATGACTCTAGAGAAAATTTTATTAATGAAATTGCTAAGACTGATAGGACGCATGTCCCCAAAAGTATTCACCACCTGTTTTTTAGGAATTAAAATAAGATTAGTGTGAGTGACATACCTGGGAATCTCCCTACCTCTGAAGAAAGAAATAATCATGTCCACACGTCACTCCCAATGATCTCCCAACAGTCCGATAAAAGATACCATGAAAACCGTCCGACTCCAAGATCTGGTGGGTTGAGACCAAAGACAGCTTCTCTAACCTCTTCTTTAGTGGGAATCTGGATCAGTTTTTCATTCATCTCGCCACTTACCTGTTTTTCCTCTATTAAATCCAAGAAGTCAAAATGTGGATTATTAGTCGTTTCTGCAAATTGTTCTGTGTAGAATCTGATAGCCTCATCTGCGATGTCTTTGTCATTCTCGAGCCAAGTGCCTGTACTATCCTGAATTCTACTAAGCTGTAACCTCTTGCGGCGACCATTAACATTAGCATGAAAAAATTTCGAATTTTTGTCACCCTCAGTAAACCAAGACATCCCTGCTTTCTATTTGTAGAAATCCTCCTCTATAGACTTTGCCCTCAGCATTTCGGCCTCTACTCTGCAAAGCTCAGTCCTATTTTCAATCAAGGATCACCAAACAAAATCTCGTGTTTTAATAACTGCTCCAAATCGTTGATATTTTGGAAAATATTGCCAAAATTAGCCCCGCTCCAAGTTGATAGTACTTTTTTAACCTTTCGCTTTAGTATTGAATTTCCGTAAAGTATTGCCATCCGCATGTTCTCTCCACTATCTTCAACAAATACCAAGAAATCCTCGTGTTTAGTCCGTAAATTCAAATCGAAATGGTTTGTCAGATGTGGATTAGTCCGCCGCTTGAAATTCATCAAAAGAGGTACATGATCTGAACCCGTGCGAATTAAGTGCGTAATCTCCAGTCCAGGGAATAATTGTTGTAGCTCATCATTACCTAAACATCTGTCAAGTCGCTCAAACACAAATGCATCACCTGCTCGACCATTCCACCAAGTATAAGTAGACCCTTTAAACCCCAAGTCATTAAGATTACATGTATGAATACAATGTCTGAAATCATCGACATCCTCGCCAGCATAGGTCTTCCACCATATTTTTCCTCCTGTTTAGTGACAACATTAAAGTCACCTCCGATCAACCAAGGACTATTCATAGAGATCGCCATGTCGGATAAAGAGCCCCAAAGGTGAATTCTATTACGGCTGTCACAATCTGCGTAAACCACGGTGAAGACTAAATTCATATGAGTACTCCTATTTTGCAATGCCAAAGTAATTTGTTGAGGATTGTTTGTCAAAGTACTGTGGTACCATTCTGAATCAACAAAAACCCATATCTTTTCCGAAGCGTTATAAAGAGCATAATCCATGCCTAGTTTCCTTCTGCACCACTCCATTTTTTGTAGATCATGCATGGGTTCAAGAATACCAATCACAAAGAACTTATGTTTGCGATGGAGATTTATCAGTCTTGAAAATGCTTTCTGAGTATTAACCGATCTTATATTCCAGATGATAGCATTCATTTAGATTTAGCTTTGGTGTTCCTTCTGGGGACGGCTGCTATAACTTTGGAACTCTTCATAGGTATATTGTTCCTGGATCTACTCACACTTCTTTTTCGGCGAGACTTCGTCCTCTATCAGTCTGTTCCTCCCTTGTCTATCAAAGTTACTTTGAATATCAATGTTGCTTCTCTTGTCTTTGTTATTGTTATCCAAAGTATTTGTTATTTTCTGGCCCCCTATATCTGACGTAGAATTATCCTCCCGTATGGTAATCAGATAATTCGCTTTCCACCGCCTCGTTAACCGATTTGTCTGTACCTGCAATGTTAGTGGCCAATATTTCCTGTGCAATATGTGAATTATAAGTTCCTGATTCCTCAGAACAAATATATTCCCCTTCCTCTTCGTCTTCCTCACACCATTGTCTTCTAACTAAATCTGAAGTATTATTGCAGGTATTTCCTACATTCTTCGCTTGTTTAGACTATCCCTACATCATCAATAGCATCCCTACAATCTTCTACCTTATTGTGAATATCCAATATGTTATCATTTTCAAAGTCGAAGAATCTCATATGGTTTGGAGTAGTAGGAATATCGCCTTGTGTTTGGTTATGGTTACGAGATTCTGGGCTAATAGTGGACGAGTGTGTGTTGGTTTGAAGAGTAGGTGGTACGGCTGGATTAGGAATGGTGTGGGAGGTAGTGTCTAAGTTAGAAAAGTGTATTTGTTTAGGGATAGCATTGGTTCTATCTCTTATTTGGGTGGTGAGGTATCATGGTGTTGTTGCATTATAGGAGGAGTATCCGATCGAGTAGTTAGGAATGTTGAGTTATGAGGGTAATTTCGTGAGAAGGAGAGGGTTACTAACTAAGAGTAGGGCGTATACGGCAGTGGGAACGAACCTGGGAGTGAGAGTTGGGAAATAGTAAGTGTAGGAATTTGGTCTTGTGAGGAGGGAAGTAGGGTTGTAGAGGTTCGATCCTGGGCATTAGGTGTAAAGTGATTATTGTGATTAATAGGGGTAGAATGATTATTAATAGTAGGAGAGGGGATTCGATCTTTGGAAAAGTTGGAATTGTTTTATGAGGCGTTGCGTGGGTCTGATCTTGCGGTCTGGGTAGGAATGGTAGGAGCTGGTAGGTATTTAGAGAGTAGTAGGGTTCGAACTCGGATAGGGGTATAAAATGTTATTATTTAGTATGGTTTCAGTGGGGGTTTCGGAGGTGGTTCGATCGTAGGTATGGGTGGGTATAAGGTTCTGTGATGATTTTGTGGCAGTGAGGGATCGACCTTGGGTCGTGGTGTTCGAAGGAATTAAATTAATAAGGGAATTAGTATTAGAGGGGGTTCGACCTTGGGTGTGGCGTTAAATAAAAGTGGAATTACGCGCAGTGTAGAGAGATTCGAACCTGGTTTGAGGGGTCATAAAGGGAAGTGGAATATTATTTAAATTTTCTGAGGTAGTGGGGTTCGATCATGGGTCGGAAGGAGGTTTGGCGCTAGGGTTTGGGCTTAGGCGTTTTAGGGTTTCGACGGGCTAGGTTTCTAGAAAGGGTGGTATTAGGGTTTTGAAGTGCGATCGAGGGAAGGGTTTGGGTAGGATTTGAGGAGTTATTTTTGCATGTAGGCGTTATTTGCGGAGGGAGGAGGTCAAGATTCTGATGATGTCTATCAATGGAAGTAGTAGGATTCCTACCTTGTATATTTAGACTATTATTGGTGGTTTAAATGATTTTGAATTAATATATCATCTTTAGAAGAGTCTTTATTATTGACAACTAATTCTTTTCCTAAAATAAGCGATTTGAATTCGATTTGAATTAGAATTATCAACTAATATATTATTGTTATTATTAAGAATCTTACCCTGTTGATTTAGATTATTATTAGTATCACTGGCATTTAAATTATTTCCTAAATTAATAAGTAGGTTTGAATTCGAATTGGACTTAGAATTATTATCTAATCTATTATTAATATTATTAATATTCTTACCTAGATGAATTAGATTATTTTTAGGAACATATCTTTTATTCTGAACTACCTTCCATCCATTAATCTTTTCCAACTCTCCTACTACTTTACCACTACCTAAAATTCGGACCCCATATTGATTAGAAGTACTAGCGCACTATTACTAGGAAGATTTTTAGAAGAATTAGAGAATCATTATTATTACCATTAATGCTTCCTAGGGTTTCTTTCCCCTTACCATTTCCGTCACCCCTAGGATTAGGGTTCCGCCTATGTTTAGCCTGAGCGCCGTCATCACCCCCTTCTCCCTTCTTTCCATCATCTTCCACCTCTTCTCCCTCCCTCCCGTCGTCGTCTTCCCCCCCACCAGTATTACCGTCACCCTATCCCCTACCCCGTAATTATCAACATTATACAATTCAGGGTGTAGATGCCAACAGTTATAACGATCATGGCATTGCAGTTTACAAACATTACAAAATTTAGGAAGATAATCATAGTTAATAGGAATCCATTGTGACTTAACTTCTTCCCCATTCTTTACCTGGATAAGAACTCTTTTAGGGTGATTATGAAGTAAATCTAATTCAACTTTGACCCTAGCACAGCTAGGTCTAGTTTTGTTTGTGGTAGCAAGATCAATCATTAAAGGCGCACTGGCCGGAAGCTAAGGAGAAGAGTTGTTCTTTACCAAAATAGTGAGGAGGAAGAGTTGGAAATGAAATCCATGCCATGGCTAAACTTGTTTCTTCTTCTGGATTGAACCATGGTGTCCATTTGAATGTCCTCATTGGATAGGACCATCCTTTCTCCTTAATCCAAAACATTGGTTTGGATAGCAAGGTCATATAATCTTCGAAAAGTTTGCATCGAATCAAGATATGTCGATTACAAAGTAGTCCAATCTTTCCAGTACCTTTGAGCTCACATTGTTTTGGAACTATTGTACGAAGTGTAGCAATTTCTGGCCATCCATAACTAAATTTACATACAACTGCATATTGTAACTCTTGCTGCTCTATCATCATCTCAATTTCTTTAATATCAAAAGTTACCGTCGGTTCACCATGGATATATTCAATAGTTTTGATAGGAATGGTGTTTTCCTTCGCGCTGGTGTTGTTGTTACATCGCTTTCCGACGCCGGAGGTGGTGTTTCCGACGCCGCCAGGTAGTGCGGGGGTTTAGACGTCGGGGTGGAAGAGATCGCGAGCGGTCAGATCGTGGTTTCTGGTAGTTGTAGGTTGTTGGTGGTGGGTCAACCACCGGTGGAGGTTGTCCAGTGGCCACAATGGCCATACTGGCCGTGATAAGGTCGCCGGAGTTTGGCCGGTGTTTCGCCGGAAATCGTATCAAAGAGGAGAGAGAAGAGAGCAAAAATTTTAAATGTTAAAAATGTTAAAATGTTGGGGTTTAGGGTTTAGGGTTTAGGGTTTAGGATTTTTTTTTTTTTTTTTTTTTTTTGAATAATCATCCAGGCACGTAGGCCCAGGTTTTTTATTAATAACAGAAATGAAATGGGCCCAGAGGGAAATACAAACTAGTAAAGAGATAGCCCTTTACTTCACCTGCTATTCCTATCTAGGCGAAGCATAGGTCTATCCCGAATGTAGAAAGAAGGACGAAGCCAAGATAAGATAAGCTATGATCATCATAGAGTTTATAATGCACTCTATAATGATGTTACAAATGATGATACTAAGGTAGAGTAATAATACAAGCACAAAGCTAGGAGCTCTAAACTCTGTACTTATAAAATCTTCAAACCCAAGTACCTTGTCCTCCTCTTCATCTAATAATCCCTGATATAAAATCATTTCTTCTTTGATCTTGTGGTTACTGCCAATGGGAGTGCCGGCTTTCTAGCTTGTTTGCCTTGCCGTTGTTGCTGTGCTGTTGAAGACTCAGCTTCTGTACTAGCTCTGGGTATTGCTTCCTCGATACTCCTCATCTCAGCAAATATATCCGCTGCATCAGGGACACCATGAAACATGTGACCAAGTGCTATCTGAAGCTCCTCATCATCAAGTATATCTTCGTCCAGACCTTTATCAATAGCAAGCGGGCTTGGTTCTGGTACATACGGTTCCATGGCCCATTCCCGTCTGTCTTCTATAGGGGGAGCAAACATCCCGGAGTTCCTTTGAATGTCTTCCAAAACTTCTTCAAACTTTGTCATACCACAAAATTCACCTTCACTTTCCATTTCCTGATCAAAGGCTTCACGAAGTTCTGCAATATCCTCTTTTGAAAGTGTTTGTATATAATCTTGTGAATCATTGCCATCATTGCACTTCCTCCTCGCTACTATTAGAACCCAAAGATTTGGCAGTGGTAGTCTTATTGGACGGAATCTCGGATGAGGCTTTATTCAATGTACAAGGTTGAGGAGGGAAGGAAAAGGCATTTTTAAGCCAATTTTGGGCCGATGGGTTTTTTGTGGTTGTGGGCTTTGAATTAGAATTGGGCTTTATGGTTGATTTAGTTTGAGGTTGAGTAGTGGAGCCCGTATCCGAAATAGAATTTGGACTTGGGTTTTCATGGAAATTTTGGAGAGTGATTGGGCTTTGCAATTGGGCCGATGTGGGTGTTGGGCTTCGGGTATCCGGGGGTGGGTGGTCACGTTTAGTTTAATAGGGTTGGAGGGTTCGGGTTGAGGGGGTACGTTGTAAGTAGATGGGGGGGTGGGTTTAATGGGTTCTTTGGGCGGTCGGTGCTGGCTGGTTTGGGTTGGGTTGCCTGAGCATTGGGGATGGGTACCAGAACTTTAGGTTTTTGGTAGTTACGTCAAAGTGGTCGACCGGTGGGACGGGGAGAGAGAGTGATGTCCAGGACTGGGTGCGTGGTAAGGTAGTTGGGTTAGATGGGTAATGGTAGGGCCGAGTTGGATCGCCGGTGGGTCGCCTGGTTAGGGTTTCGTAGGGTTTCGATGGTAATTTTGGGTGAGGTTTCAGATCTGGAGGGTAGGTTGAGGGGGGTAGGTAGGAGGGAGGGGTGGATCCGCGGGTGGGGTGATCCGAGTAACGGCCGTTTAATGGCCTGCCGGTCAACGTTGCGTAGGGTTTCATATGGGTTTTAGGGTATTTTGAGGTGGTGCGCGCTGAGGAGTTGAACGAGGGCGGGAGTACGTGGGTTGGGGGTCCGGCAGGCGGGGTGAGGTGGGCCATGGGTCTGCCCTAGGGTTAGAGCGGGTTGGCGCTAGGGTTTGGGGGTAGATTAGGGTTTGGGCTTAGTGGTTTAGGGCTGAGTTAGCCCACGCCTCACTTCTTCTTTGGGTTAGGTTTAGGGTTTGTGGCCGGCACGCAGATCCGTGGTTTAGGGAGGGTTCCAGTCGGTGGCGCGGTAGGTTCCGATGGGTAGGGTATTCTAGGTGGTATTCCCGCCGCCATTTATTTTTGGCCCGAATTTTGTGGTTGTTTTTTGGGGTCTGCTTTACAGAATGGAGGTGGTTCCGACCTCCACCGTGGTCGGAATTTCACCCCTAACCGTCGGAACAGTGTTCAAAAAAATTTTTTGATTTAGATTTGTGTTTTTTCTCTTATTTTTTCCGGTGACCACCTGCCAACCTTCGGAATTTTTGGATTTTGGATCTGGGGGGGGGGGGTGGTTTGACGGCAGTAGAAGTAGAAGTAGGGTTTTGAAGATTACCTTTTGCCATAGCCATCGAAATCTCACCCTTGTCATTTTCATCCTTCTTTGGTCTCAAATCCGGATTTAACTTCCAACATCCCTCAATATCATGTCCTTGAAGTTTGCAATTAGTACAATACTTAGGCATGAAATCAAATCTAATTTTTTGCATCTTAGTATGTACTATTCCATTCTTCTTGAACGAAATTTGAATTTTTTGAGGATGAACTTTCAACAAGTCCACTTCAACCTTAACCCTAGCACAACTTGGCCTTGTCTTCTTCATGGTGGCCGAATCTAGGGTTAAAGGTTTACCCACCGCCGCCGCCAACGTGAACAAGGCCGAATGGCCAAAGAAATTCGGAGAAAGATTTGGAAATGAAATCCATCCCCAAGCAATATTGGACTCCTCCTCTGGATTAAAATCAACATTCCAAATGAATGGTCTCATCAACAACATTTTATTATTTTCTTTAATCCAAAAACTAGGGCTTGACATTAAGATGTCATAATCTTCTTCAATTGAACAACGAATAAGAATATGACGATTATACAACAAACCTATTGTAACCTCAGATTTAAGGCCACATTGTTTAGGAATCTCCTTCCTTAAAAAATCAAAGTCCGTCCAACCATTTGAAAACTTACCAATGACTGCAAGTTTCAAATCTTGTTCTTGAATCATAATTTCAATTTCTTCCTCTTCAAACATAACCATAGGCTCACCATGAAGGTACGTAATGGGCTTAATGGGCACGGAACTCGAGGATGAAAGGAGAGGGGCGACGGCGGTGCTAGGGTTTCCTACCGCCGCCGCCACTGTTTTGCCGTGAGACGGGAGGGGTGGGGCCGATTTGACCATTTCCAAGAAGCGGGCGAGGGTGGAGGGGTGGTGGCGACCACGAGGTGGCTACGGCATACGCCATGGTGGCCGGAAGTAGGTGGCGGCGTGAACTAGGGTTTCTCGAAAATTTTAGGAGAGAGGGGAGAGCAAAAATTGCTAAGTATTAAAATAAAAATGTTGGCTTTATTTAGCCGTTGAGTGGTTAATTATTTAGTCATTTTTATTTTCCCATGTGCTTGAAGGCCCTAAGTTCGAGTCGGCTTAACAATAGGCACCCTCCCTTTAGACAACCGGCCCATACCGCTTGGAGGTCGACTGAACCAATTCCTGGGCTGGCCCGCTCTCCGAGTGTCCTTTTAATCGGTGGCCCTCTTGTAGGTATAGAGAATGCTTAGCCGACGGTACTCAAGCAGGCCCAACCCTTTTTATTCGCCTCGTCAAGAGATTCGAATAAAATTGCAAGGAATTAATCTCACCTGCATGGAATCGAACCACGCCTCTCTCGCATGCGAGCATCCTTAGCCTAACCTTTGACCATTGGGCCAAATGCTGTTGGATAAAAATGTTGGCTTTATTTAGCCGTTGAGTGGTTAATTATTAGTCATTTTAGCGCGTGGTCTCGGTTCGAATCCTCCTTATCATCGCACCCTCCTACCGACCTACTAATCGCCGCTTGTCCTACACGTTTGGAGGATTTTTCATGAGTAATTCCATCCGTGTTAGAGGCTTAGGGTTAGCTACTCCTTCACCTCGCATGGCAATTAATCTCACTGGCGATGGGAATCGAACCCAAGACCTCCACACATGGTATCCTTAGCCTAACCTTTGACCATCAGGCCAAATGCTTTGGATAAAAATGTTGGCTTTATTTAGCCGTTGAGTGGTTAATTATTAGTCATTTTTAGCGCGTGGTCTCGGGTTCGAATCCTCCTTATCAAGACTCCTACCGACCTACGGAATCGCCTCCGCTTGTCCCTACACGTTTGGAGGATTTTTATGAGTAATTCCATCCGTGTTAGAGACTTAGGTTAGCTACTCCTTGCCCTCAGAATGGCAATTAATCTCACCTCACTGATATGGGAATCGAACTCGACTCCCACACATGGTATCCTTAGCCTAACCTTTGACCATTGGGCACAAATGCTGGATAAAATGTTGGCTTTATTTAGCCGCTGAGTGGTTAATTATTAGTCATTTTTAGCGCGTGGTCTCGTTCGAATCCTCCTTATCATGCACTTCCTACCGACTACTAATCGCTCCGCTTGTCCCTACACGTTTGGAGGATATTTTATGACTAAAACCAACCGTGTAAGAGACATAGCGATAGCAACTCCCTACATCCCTGCAGAATGACAATAAATCTCACCTCTGCTAATATGGGGAATCGAACCCAAGACCTCCCACACATGGTATCCTTAGCCTAACCTTTGACCATTGGGCCAAATCTTTGTTGGACGGGTTTAGGGTTTAGGGTTTAGGTTTAGGGTTTGTGGTTTAGGTTTAGGATTTTTTTTTTTTTTTTTGAGTAATCATCCGCACTTTGGCCTAGGTTTTATTAATATGAAAAGAAAGGGCCTGTATGAGTTACAACTAATGGGATAGCCCTTTACTACCGCTAGTCGACTAGGCGAGGTATAAGTCTATCCCGAATGTAAAAAGAAGTTAAGCTAAAATGAGATAGCTATGATCATCATAGAGTTTATAATGCACTCTATGATGATGTTACAAATGATGATACTAAGATAGAGTAGTAATATAAGAACAAAGCTAGAAATCTAAACTCGAACTTATAAAATCTTCTAACCTGTACCTTCTCCTCCTTGTCTTGTAGTCCATGGTATGTAATCATTTCTTCTTTGACCTAGTGGTAATCGACAATGGAATAGTCGGCTTACTAGCTTCCTTTCGCGTAGATTATGTGTTGATGAAGTCCCCACTCCTTTCTTGTGGACGGGTATTGCCGCTCTAATCTCTTCATCTCTTCAAACATATTTTCAGTCGTGACACCATGAAACATGTGTCCAAGTGCTATCCAAGTTCATCGTCATCTAGAATGTCGCCCTCCGAATCTCCATCAAACTAGTGGGGTTGGTTACGTTCAAACATTTCCAAGGCCCATTCCTGTCTATCTTCTTCTGAGGGGACAAACATCTCCAAATACTCCTGTACAGTCATGTGTGCATTTCTACTACTTAGGGTGTCCTTTAAAACATCCTCAAACTTTGTCATACGACAGAAGTCACCTTCCAATTCCATTTCCTTATCAAAGGCCTCCCGGTATCGCTATGTCTGATTCTGACCACTTGTGCTCATAATCATTATTAGAATCTTCACCTTCCGTATCACACCACTTCCTCCTTACACTATCAGTATCAAAAGTTTTGGAAGTGGTAGGGTTATTGGAAGGAATTTTTGATGAGGATTTATTCAAAGTACAAGGTTGTGGAGGGAAAGAAAAAGCATTTTTAAGCCAGTTTTGGGCTGAGGGGTTTTTTGTGTTTGTGTGTTTTGAATTAGTAGAGGGCTTTGTATTTGATGTTGTTTGAGGATGGGTAGTGGAGCCCGTATCCGAAATAGAATTTGGACTTGGATTTTCTTGGATTTTTTGAAGTGTGTTTGGGCTTTGGGTTTGGGACTTTTTATTTAGAGGTTTTAAGGGGGTAATGGTTTGAGGTTGTGGGGCTTGCTGGTGCAGGGGGGTCCAGTTTTGTTTCGGGTTTTTGTGGATGGGTTTAGGTTTAGGTTTTTTTTTTTTTTTTGAGTAATCATCCGTGCGCTGGCCTGTGTTTTTATTAATAATGTAGGAAAAGGGGCCCGTAAGGATTTACAAACTAATGGGATAGCCCTTTATCGCCGCTAGTCCCGACTAGGCCAGTATAAGTCTATCCCGAATGTAAAAAGAAGGAAGAAGCTAAAATGAGATAGCTATGATCATCATAGAGTTTATAATGCACTCTATGATGATGTTACAAATGATGATACTAAGATAGTAGTAATATAAGAACAAAGCTAGAAATCTAAACTCGAACTTATAAAATCTTCTAACCCAAGTACTTCTCCTCCTTGTCTTCTTGTAGTCCATGGTATGTAATCATTTCTTCTTTGACCTAGTGGTAATCGATAATGGAATGGTCGCTTACTAGCTTCCTTCGCGTGGCGTAGATTATGTGTTGAAGTTCCCGCCTCTTTCTGTAGGACTGGTATTACGCTCTAATCTCTTCATCTCTTTAAACATATTTTCAGGATCGTGACACCATGAAACATGTGTCCAAGTGCTATCTCAAGCTCTCCTCATCTAGAATGTCGCCCTCTGAATCTCCATCAACAGCTGGCTTGAATCTCCAATCTCACTAGCTGGTTTAGTGGTTTAGTGTTTGTGGTTTAGGTTTAGGCTTGTGGTTTAGGTTTGGTTTAGGTTTGTGGTTTGTGGCTCAGTGGGGTCTGGGGTCTGGGGTCCTGGGGTCTGGGGGTCTGGGGTCTGGGGTCTGGGTCTCAGTCTGGGGTCTGGGGTTTAGGTTTGTGGTTTAGTGGTCAGGTTTAGGTTTGTGGCCCAGTGGCTCAGTGGCCCAGTGGCCCAGTGGCCCAGTGGCCCAGGCCCAGTGGCCTGTGGCCCAGGCCCAGGCCTCAGGCCCAGGCCCAGGCCCAGGCCCAGGCCTGTGGCCCAGTGGCCCAGGCCCAGTGGCCCAGGCCCAGTGGCCCAGGCCCAGTGGCCCAGTGGCCTGTGGCCCAGTGGCCCAGGCCCAGTGGCCCAGGCCCAGTGGCCCAGTGGCCCAGTGGCCCAGGCCTGTGGCCCAGTGGCCCAGGCCCAGTGGCTCAGTGGCCCAGGCCTGGCCTGTGGCCCAGGCCCAGTGGCCCAGGCCCAGTGGCCCAGGCCCAGTGGCCAGGGCCTGTGGCCTGTGGCCCAGGCCCAGTGGCTCAGGCTCAGGCCTGGTGGTTTGTGGTTCAGGCTTGTGGTTTGTGGTTTTGGTTTAGTGGTTTAGTGGTTTGTGGTTTAGGTTTGTGGTTTAGGCCCAGGGTTTGTGTTTAGGTTTAGGTTTGTGGTTTGTGGTTTAGGTTTGTGTGGTTTGTGGTTTAGGTTTAGTGGTTTAGGTTTAGTGGTTTGTGGTTTAGGTTTTTTTTTTTTTCGAGTAATCATCCGCACTTTGGCCTGTGTTTTTATTAATAGAAAGAAAAGGTGCCTGCATGAGTTACAACTAAATGGATAGCTTTACTTCGCTAGTCCGACTAGCAGATAAGTCTATCCCAATGTAAAAAGAAGGAGAAGCTAAATGAGATAGCTATGATCATCATAGAGTTTATAATGCACTCTATGATGATGTTACAAATGATGATACTAAGATAGAGTAGTAATATAAGAACAAAGCTAGAAATCTAAACTCGAACTTATAAAATCTTCTAACCCAAGTACCTTCTCCTCCTTGTCTTCGTAGTCCATGGTATGTAATCATTTCTTCTTTGACCTAGTTGTAATCGACAATGGAATGGTCGCTTACTAGCTTCCTTTCGTCATGGAGATTACGTGTTGACGAAGTCCCCGCCTTTCTTGCGTGACTCGTATTGCGCTCTAATCTCTTCATCTCTTCAAACATATTTTCAGGATCGTGACACCATGAAACATGTGTCCAAGTGCTATCCAAGCTCCTCGTCATCTAGAATGTCGCCCTCGAGTCTCCATCAACAAGCGGGCTTGGTTCTCGTTCAAACATTTCCAAGGCCCATTCCCGCCTATCTTCTTCGAGGGGACAAACATCTCCAAATATTCTGCATCGCCATACGTGGCATTTCTACCGCTAGGTGTCCTTTAAAACATCCTCAAACTTTGTCATACGCATGTAAGTCACCTTCCAATTCCATTTCCTTATCAAAGGCCTCCGGCATCGCTATGTCCGATTCTCACCACTTGTGCTCATAATCATTATTAGAATCTTCTCCGTCATTCTCACACCACTTCCTTCTTACACTATCGCCCCAAAAGTTTTGGGCGCGGGTTTGAGGTATATCCGATGAAGATTTATTCAATGCATGGTCGCGAGGAAAAGAGAAGGCATTTTAAGCCAATTTTGAGCGCTGGGTTTTTTGAGGTAGTGGGCTTTGAATTAGAATCGTTTATCGTTGATGTTATTTGGGACGGGTAGCGAGCCCGATCGAGATGGAATTTGGGCTAGAATTATCTCGGGGTTTTTGAATCGTGGTTCGGGCTGTCTGGGCCTTTTATTTAAAGGTTTTAAGCGGTATGGCTCGCGTATGTGGGATATGCCGGGTATCAGCGGGTCCGTTACGGTCAGCGTGGTTTTCGGTCGTTCCGTCCTGGTCGGTGGGTAGGGTTTCCGAGGTATTTAGGATTGGGGTGGTTTCGACGGGCGGGGATTGATGTCGCCCACGGCCGAGTGGTAGGGTAGTTGGGCCACGGGGCGGTTGGGCGCACTAGACCGGCCGTGGGTGCGGTCAACCAGGCAGGGTTTCAATGTTAATCGGGCGGTGTCGCATGGCGGGTCGGAATTAAAGCGCGTAGATCCGGAGTGGGTACGCGCATGGTCCGCAGCGGCTCGTTAACGATTCGGGTAGTGGGCCGGCCTGGTCAATGGGTCGTAGGGTTTTAGGCGTTATTTTAGGTTTTTACGCGTTACCGTAGGCGGTCAGACGGGGGTAGATGGGTTCGTGGCAGTGGGTGATCCGGCGGGTATCGCCCGTGCCTGCCCGCCGGTAGGTTTGTCGAGGCGGGTTGGCGCTAGTGGTCGGGGTAGTTTAGGGTTTAGCAGGCGCTTTAGAGCTCGCCCAAGAATGGCCGCCGCTGGCTAGGTTTTGAGGTGTTACGCGGGGTGGATCCGTGGTTTGAGGTAGGGTTCCGCGGCCACGCTAGGTTCAGTGAGATTTTCCGCCGCACTTCCGGCCGGAAATTATTTTTGGCTTAGAATTTTTGTGATTTTCGACGGGTCTGCTTTGACGACGCTGGTGGTTCACCACCACAAAGGGCTCGATTTCTCCCATTCGCCAAAACAAGAGGAGTGATGGTTTTGAATGAGATTTGAATTTTTCCTATTGTTTTTTCCTCATTACCCGCCATCCTCCGGAATTGATGATTTTGATCGAATTGGGTTTTGTGCGGTAAGGGAAAGGTAGAGTTTCGAGGATTACCTTTGTCAAATCCGCGCTTTTCCATCAATCCATCACCATTGTCATCCTTCTTTGGTTTCAAATCCGGATTCAATTTCCAACATCCTTCAATATCATGTCCTTGTAGCTTACAATTAGTACAATACTTAGGAATAAAATCAAACCTAATTTTTTGTACTTTGTATGAACAATACCATTCTTTTGAAAGATAGTTGAATTTTTCGAGGTGAATTTTTAACAAATCCACTTCAACCTTAACCCTAGCACAACCTGGCCTTGTCTTCTATCAGAGTTTAATCTAAGGCAATGGGTTTCACCGCCGCCGCTTATCGTGAACAAGGCCGATTGGCATGAAAATTTGGAGGAAGATTTGGAAAAGAAATCCATCCCCAAGCACATGTGACTCCTCCTCCGATTAAAAGCAACATCCCAAATGAATGTTCTCATTAACAACATCTTATTATTCTCCTTTATCCAAAAACTAGGGCTTGACATCAAAATAGCATAATCTTCTTCGATTGAACACCGAATTAGAATATGGCGATTATACAACAACCCTATAGTAACCTACTTTTTAATCCACATTGCTTAGGAATTTCCTTCCGCAATAGATCAAAATTAGACTAACCATTTGAAAACTTACCAATAACCGCAAGTTTCAAATCTTGTTCATTAATCATCAAATCAATCTCATCCTCCTCTAACATAACCATTGGTTCACCATGAAGATAGGTGATAGGTTTTAGGGCACTAAGTCGAGGAGGTGGAGGGGGCGACGACGCGCAGATAGGGTTTACCGCCGCCGCCACTGCCAAGGACGAAACCGGGGGGTAGATTTGACCATTTCTAGGAAGTGCGTGGAATGGCGGTGGTGATGGCCGACCACGTGAGGTGGCCGGCCGGCCGCCACGCTGGCCTAAAAGGTGGCGGCTAGGTTAGGGTTTTTTCGAAAATTTTAGGAGAGAGGGGAGAGCATTAAAATAAAATGTTAAAAATAAAAATGTTAAAAAAATGTTTAAATGTTGGCTTTATTTAGCCGTTGAGTGGTTAATTATTAGTCATTTTTAGCGCGTGGTCTCGGGTTCGAATCCTCCTTATCACTGCACTCTCCGCCGACTCACTAATCGCCTCTTGTCCCTACACGCTTGGAGGATTTTTCATGAGTAATTCCATCCGTGTTAGAGGCTTAGGTTAGCTACTCCTTCACCCCGCACGACAATTAATCTCACCGCCGAGCATGGGAATCGAACCCAAGACCTCCCACACATGGTATCCTTAGCCTAACCTTTGACCATTGGGCCAAATGCTGTTGGATTAAAAGAGTAAGGCTTTTTGGACAGCCAAATGTTGGCTTTATTTAGCCGTTGAGTGGTTAATTATTTAGTCATTTTTTAGCGCGTGGTCTCGGGTTCGAATCCTCCTTATCAATGCACTTCTCCTACCGACCTACTAATCGCCATCCGCTTGTCCCTACACGCTTGGAGGATTTTATGAGTAATTCCATCCGTGTTAGAGGCTTAGGTTAGCTACCTTCACCCCCGCACGGCAATTAATCTCACCTCACGAGCATGGGAATCGAACCCAAGACCTCCCACACATGGTATCCTTAGCCTAACCTTCACCATCGGGCCAAATGTCATGGTTTAGTGGTTTGTGGTTAGGGTTTAGGGTTTAGGTTTGTGGTTTAGGTTTGTTTAGGTTTAGGTTTAGGGTTTGTGGTTTAGGTTTGTGTTTAGGGTTTAGGTTTGTGGTTTAGGGTTTGTGGTTTGTGGTTTAGTGGTTTAGTGTTTAGGTTTAGGGTTTGTGGTTTGTGGTTTGTGTTTAGGTTTAGGTTTAGGTTTAGGTTTAGGTTTAGGTTTAGGTTTAGGGTTTAGGGTTTAGGTTTTTTTTTTTTTTTTTTTTTAGATAATCCACCAGGCGTGTAGGCCTAGGTTATTTTATTAATAATAAAAATAAAAACATACAGATTTTTATAAATGAATGCCAAAGTTACAAATGAAACAAATAACCTATGTATCATTTTGGAAAGATGTGTCCAAAATGACAATATAAAATGTAAAAAACTATAAAAAAGATCTAGTCTAAAGAAAGTCTGCCACTGTAGGGGAAATCTCAAGTGAAATTTCCCAGTGTAAGGAGGTGATAGAGTGTCGAACATGATTGTGTCCCCAGTCTGAGCCCTAGATGCACAATCCTCGCCGACGCCTCACAAGATCATGTCTCTAAAACTCTGCAATCCATCATCATATCAGTAACATACCAAACCGCAAAGATAACCTTCCCTATGAGGTGTCGCACCACCAGGAGAATGAGCATAACTAGATGCTAATACCACTCGCTGGTGATAGGTCACCTCATAGTTCCAGTGTTCTCCAACACCGGATCAGAAACGCCAATAACTCGTTGAAGTCTCTCGCTTCTATGATCATGTCTGAAGAGTCGTGATACCGCTCTCTTCGCCGTAAAGTCCTCTACTATGTAAAGAGATACGGTCTCGTATCATGGTCCTCCAAGTCTGCACTTCTGATTTGCATGCATGAGCCGCCTCAATAGTAATGTGACGTAGTCCAGATATCCACCAAGAATCTTCCGAGTCCGCTACCTCCACCGCCCCGCTCTCTCCTATGTTTGTGTATATCCAGCTGCTCAGAAATCCATGCATGCTGTTGCTTCCCTGTAGTAATGAATGATGTTTTACCTGCAAAAAAGCAAACCAAGTTAGTAGAAAAGGGTCCTATTATGCTCTCCTCCCAGAGGCTATGAGCATAATAGTGACTGTGTCCGAACAACACCTCACGCATTGAACAATCCATCAATAACTCTGCCCTTTATCCCGAGATAAGGGCATCAATCTTGTCACACCGAGAATCCTCCCGCCTTTACTATCCAATTGATCAACCGGTGCCTCAACCGCCCACCGCCCAGAGAGCCACCATAGTGATCGCCAACCGATTGCCTTCTCTCATGATATGTCAAAAGTAACATCGCCTCGTATCATCTCAAAAATCTCCTCGACCCAAATGATAATTCTCCAAGGGGGTTTCCATTTTTTCATAAGAACCATTAGCATAAGTCTAGAATCAGTCTCAATAATATATGAATGTTGTTGTCTTCTTTTACAGAATCTGACTGCCTCTAAGATAGCCCTAGCCTCTGATACCGTATTTGTAGCCTCCTGGATTTCTTTAGCCTCTGCATAAACCAAGTTGCCTAACTCATCCCTTACACAAAAAGAAAAAGAGCTTCTCCCTGGATTGCCTCTGGTAGCCCCATCAGTATTACATTTCCAACTTCCATGCTTTGAAAGCACCATAAGACCAAAGTGACTTTAGGAATCTCAACCTCTTCCTTAAGTCGAATAAGAATATCATTCCATCTATGAGGTACTGGATTAATCTTCGGTCTCCGCAATCTCACCAAGCTCTGTATAGTTGCCGAAATCTGATAGATGACTCTGGCTACCGTAGTCTGCCTATCATGTCTCACATCATTCCTTCTTTTCCATAATTCCCTGATGACGCTTGGTATAGCATAGTAAATGGGTTTGATTCTGGTACCACACTCGCATGCCACCACTCATTGATGATCCGATCGTGGTAAACCCGTAATAGTAATGCTCGCGATGCCCAAAAAGTCTCCATACTGATGTGCTAACTCACCCCGTAAGACGTGCTCGATAGATTCTTCCCGAGGATTCCTACAACAATTACATTTGAAGGCATCTCATACCCCAACTTCTCACAATATCATCCAAAGGAATCTTATTCATCCTAATCCTCCACATATTAAAGGCAATTTTATATGAAGACCCTTAACCCAAATTTTCTCATAATTAACCAAGATAGTCCCCTATTACGTAGTAACTCCCACGCAGATTTAATGGTGAACTCACCATCACCTCTTTAGTCCACCACGGCCTATCTCCGCATCCACCACATCCACATATCGGGAGGAATAACCTCCGAATAATACGATCCACTGTGTCCGCTTACAGATTCTCGCAAAGATGTCTTCATCCCAAGTACCATCGTGACTACATCTCTAACAATCAATGACTTCAGAATTACAACGTTGTCCCGACTCTCGAATAGCCCCAAACCCACCCAATTATCATCCCGTATGATACCGCTCTTGCTGGTCCGCCACCGATGTATCGATCAACCGTCGCAAGGCCCAAAGATTTTCTTCCAAATCGTGAACCTTTATAGGATCGTGGGCGTGATTATGGTATTTAAGATATTTGTTGCTCATAAAGTCTCTCCATAACGAATTCTTAGTTCTGAAGTTCCACCACAACTTAGCAAATAAAGCTTTTGAGATATCTTTCAGGTCTCTGAAACCAAGACCGCCCTCTGAAATTGGTAAGCAAATATGTTCCCACTGCCCAACGACGCCCCCACTCGCCACTTTATTACTCCAGAAGAATTGAGAAAATATTTTATATAACTTTTTAAGGACAAACTCTGGAGGATTAGTCGCCGACAAAAGGTGCATAGGCATGGCCTGCAAAACATGATTAACAAGAACAGCTCTACCACCAAAGGAAAGAAGATTACCTTTCCAACCTCAAGTTTGTTCAATCTTAGTTAAGAGATCATTGTAAAAGGAAAGTCATGAGGTCAGAAAATAAAGGACAACCTGTAAGTAATAGGAAAGATCGACGGACATACCCGTAAGTTGTTCATGTCCCGAATAACTATATCGATTGTCGACGATGTAAATAGAAAGCGCTTTTGAATTTATTCACAAGTTGCCCCGAAGCTTCTTCATACCTGCTTAAAACATTCATAATCTTTTGCAAAGAATACTGACAGTGAGAGGCAAAAATAATAGTGTCATCAGCATAACACAAGTGATTAATCTTTGGCTATGCTTAGGCATCCCAAATCCATGAAATCTCGTCCTCGTTAAGTAAATTAAGAGCTCGATAACATTTCGCAAAGAATTATAAATAAGGTAGGGGAGAGGGGGTCACCTTGTTTTACCCCACGAGAAGACTTGAAGAAACCATGCAGTTGACCATTAATCAAAATCAATACCACCATGAGCCACCAACTCATAAATACGACCTATAAAGGTTTCTCCAAATCCCATTTTACGCAAGACTTCCATTAGAAAGCTCCAAGAAAGTCCACATAAGCCTTAGTCATGTCAAGCTTTATAATAATATTATGACGCTTACCATTTGCATTTCGAGCCCGATGTCTTTGGTAATCTCGAGCAAGAAGAATATTCTCAATAATATTTCGCTTTGATAAAACCACTGATTCTCGTGAAATCAAGCTAGGTAATAAAGGTGATAACTCATATGGATGACTCTAGAGAAAATTTTATTAATGAAATTGCTAAGATCGATAGACGATGTCCCAAAAAGTATTCACCACTGCTTTTTAGGAATTAAAATAAGATTAGTGAGTGACATACTGGGAATCTCCTACCTCAAGAAAGAAATAATCATGTCCACACGTCATTCCCAATGATCTCCCAACAGTCCGATAAAAGATACCATGAAAACCGTCCTGACTCTCCAAATTGCTGTCGAGACCAAAGATGCTCTAACCTCTTCTTTGTGGTTTAGGTTTAGTTTGTAGGGTTTAGGTTAGGGTTTGTGGTTTGTGGTTTAGGTTTAGGGTTTAGGTTTAGTGGTTTAGGTTTAGGTTTGTGGTTTAGGTTTGTGTTTGTGGGTTTGTGGTTTGTGGTTTAGGGTTTAGGTTTAGGGTTTAGGTTTGTGGTTTAGGGTTTAGGTTTGGGTTTGTGGGTTTAGGTTTAGGTTTAGGTTTGTGGTTTAGGTAGGTTTAGGTTTAGGTTTAGGGTTTGTGGGTTTAGGGTTTAGGTTTGTGGTTTGTGGTTTGTGGGTTTAGGTTTTTTTTTTTTTTGAGTAATCATCTGCACGTAGCCCAAGTTTTTATTAATAAGAATGAAAAAGTGCCTGTATGAGTTACAACTAAAAGGATAGCCCTTTACTACCGCTAGTCCGACTAGCGGCCAAAGTCTATCCCAATGTAAAAAGTAAGAAGTTAAAATAAGATAGAATGATCATCATAGAGTTTATAATGCACTCTATGATGATGTTACAAATGATGATACTAAGATAGAGTAGTAATATAAGAACAAAGCTAGAAATCTAAACTCAACTTATAAAATCTTCTAACCCAAGTACCTTCTCCTCCTTGTCTTCAGTAGTCCATGGTATGTAATCATTTCTTCTTTGACCTAGTTGTAATCGATGTGGAATGGCCGCTTACTAGCTTCCTTTCGCATGTAAATTATGTGTCAATGAAGTCCCCGCCTTTCTTGTGGACTCGTAATGCCGCTCTAATCTCTTCATCTCTTCAAACATATTTTCAGGATCGTGACACCACGGAACACGTGTCCAAGTGCTATCCAAGCTCCTCGCCATCTAGAATGTCTTCCTTCGAGTCTCCATCAATGCTAGCTGGCTTGGTTCTCGTTCAAACATTTCCAAGGCCCATTCCTCGCTTCATCTTCTTCCGAGGGGACAAACATCTCCAAATATTCCTGCATCATATGTGCATTTCTACCGCTAGGTGTCCTTTAAAACATCCTCAAACTTTGTCATACGACATGTTACCTTCCAATTCCATTTCCTTTCAAAGGCCTCCCAAGTAGTTATGTCCGATTCTCACCACTTGTGCTCATAATCATTATTAGAATCTTCTCCGTCATCTCACACCACTTCCTTCTTACACTATCGCCCCAAAAGTTTCAGCGGGTTGTCAGAGGTATATCCGATGAAGATTTATTTAATGCATAAGGTCATGAGGAAAAGAGAAGGCATTTTAAGCCAATTTGAGCACTGGGTTTTGAGGTATCGGGCTTTGAGAATTGAGTTTATCGTTGATGTTATCTGGGACGGCATGGAGCCCGCATTCAGTGGGTTTAGGTTTAGTGGTTTAGGTTTAGGGTTTAGTGGTTTAGGTTTAGTGGTAGGTGGTTTGTGGTCAGTGGCCTGTGGTTCAGTGGTTTAGGTTTGTGGTCAGTGGCCCAGTGGCCTAGGCCTGTGGCCCAGGCTCAGGCCCAGGGTTTGTGGCCCAGGTTTGTGGTTTAGTGGTTTAGGCTTTTAGGTTTGTGGTTTAGGTTTAGGCCTGTGTGGTCAGGTTTAGTGGTTTGTGGTTTAGGGTTTAGGGTTTAGGTTTAGGGTTTAGTGGTTTAGGTTTAGGTTTAGGTTTGTGGTTTAGGTTTAGGAGTGGTTTGTGGTTTAGGGTTTTTTTTTTTTTTTTTTTGAGTAATCATCCGCACTTGGCCCTGTTTTATTAATAACAGAAAAGTGCCTGCATGAGTTACAACTAATAGGGGATAGCCTTTACTTCGCTAGTCCCGACTAGCGTCAGATAAGTCTATCCCGAATGTAAAAGAAGGAAGAAGCTAAATGAGATAGTTATGATCATCATAGAGTTTATAATGCACTCTATGATGATGTTACAAATGATGATACTAAGATAGAGTAGTAATATAAGAACAAAGCTAGGAAATCTAAACTCGAACTTATAAAATCTTCTAACCCAAGTACCTTCTCCTCCTTATCTTCAGAGTCCATGGTATGTAATCATTTCTTCTTGACCTAGTCAGAATCGATAATGGAATGGTCGGCTTACTAGCTTCCTTTCGTCATGAGATTATGTGTGATGAAGTCCCCGCCCTTTCTTGTGGACTTGTATCATGCCTCTAATCTCTTCATCTCTTCAAACATATTTTCAGGATCGTGACACCATGAAACATGTGTCCAAGTGCTATCCAAGCCTCGTCATCTAGAATGTCGCCCTCTCGAGTCTCCATCAACAACAATGGCTTGGTTCGTTCAAACATTTCCAAGGCCCATTCGCCTATCTTCTTCTCGAGGGGACAAACATCTCCAAATATTCCCAGCATCATTACGTGCATTTCTACCGCTAGTGGTGTCCTTTAAAACATCCTCAAACTTTGTCATACGATGTGTCACCTTCCAATTCCATTTCCTTATCAAAGGCCTCCCGGCATCGCTATGTCCGATTCTCACCACTTGTGCTCATAATCATTATTAGAATCTTCTCCGTCATCTCACACCACTTCCTTCTTACACTATCCCCAAAAGTTTCAAAGTGGTCTGTTTGAGGTATATCCGATGAAGATTTATTCAATGCATCAAGGTCATGAGGAAAAGAGAAGGCATTTTTAAGCCAATTTGAGCGCTGGTTTTTGAGGTAGTGGGCTTTGAATTAGAATTGGGTTTATCGTTGATGTTATTGGGACGGGTAGTGGAGCCCGTGATTCGAGATGGAATTGGGCTAGAATTATCTGGGGTTTTGAATCGTGGGCTTTTGGTTCGGGCCTTTTATTTAAAGGTTTTAAGGCGTGATGGTTTGTGGTATGGGGATATGCCGGGTATCAGCGCTGGTCCGTTACGGTCAGCGGTTTTCGCCTGCCCGCCTGCCTGCCGGCGGGCAGGTAGGTTTCCAGGTATTTTAGGATTTGGGGTGGTTTCGACGGCGCGGATTGATGTTCGCCCATGGCCGGAGTGGTAGTTGGGCCACGGGTGAAGCGGTCAGCGCACTTGACCGCCGTGGCTCGGCCTGGTCAAATCCGGGTGGTTTCAATGTTAATCGCCGCGGTCATGGCGGGTCGGGGAATTAGCGCGTGTAGATCCGGAGGTACGCATGGTCCGTAGCGGTCGTTAACGATTCGCCCGTAGTTGGGCCGCCGTCAATGGGTCGTAGGGTTTTAGGCGTTATTTTAGGGTTTACGCGGTTACCGTAGGCGGGTCAGACGCGGGTAGATGGGTTCGCAGGGGGTGATCCGGAGCGGGTATCGCCCGGCTCGCCCGCCGCGGTAGGGTTTGTTGGCGCGTTGGCCAGGCTGTGGGTAGTTAGTTAGGTTTAGTGTAGGCGGTTTGGGTTAGAGTCGCCCAGCCACGGCGGCCGGGCTAGGTTTGAGGTGTTACGTCGGGGTGGATCCGGGTGAGGTAGGGTTCCGCTGGTGGCGCCGGTAGGTTCAGTGAGATTTTCCACGCCGTAATTTCCAAGGCTTGAAATTATTTTTGGCTTAGAATTTTTGTGATTTTCGACGGGGTCTGCTTTGACGTCAGGGTGGTTCCCACCACAAAGGCCTCGATTTCCCCATTCGCCAAAACAGTAGGAGTGGATGGTTTTTGAATGAGATTTGAATTTTTCCTATTGTTTTTTCCCGTTACTACCTGCCATCCTCCGGGAATTGATGATTTCGGATCTGAATTGGGTTTTTTGGTGGTAGAAGTAGGAAAGGTAGAGTTTGAGGATTACCTTTGTCAAATCCGCCTTTTCCATCAATCCATCACCATTGTCATCCTTCTTTGGTTTCAAATCCGGATTCAATTTCCAACATCCTTCAATATCATGTCCTTGTAGCTTACAATTAGTACAATACTTAGGAATAAAATCAAACCTAATTTTTTGTACTTTTGTATGAACAATACCATTCTTTTTGAAAGATAGTTGAATTTTTTGAGGGTGAATTTTTAACAAATCCACTTCAACCTTAACCCTAGCACAACTGGGCCTTGTCTTCTTCATTGTAGCCGAATCTAAGGCAATGGGTTTCCCCACCGCCGCTTATCGTGAACAAGGCCATTGGCCATGAAAATTTGGAGGAAGATTTGGAAAAGAAATCCATCCCCAAGCACATGTGACTCTCCTCGATTAAAAGCAACATCCCAAATGAATGTTCTCATTAACAACATCTTATTATTCTCCTTTATCCAAAAACTAGGGCTTGACATCAAAATAGCATAATCTTCTTCGATTGAACACGAATTAGAATATGGCGATTATACAACAACCCTATAGTAACCTCACTTTTAATCCACATTGCTTAGGAATTTCCTTCCGCAATAGATCAAAATTAGACTAACCATTTGAAAACTTACCAATAACCGCAAGTTTCAAATCTTGTTCATTAATCATCAATCAATCTCATCCTCCTAACATAACCATTGGTTCACCATGAAGATAGGTGATAGTTTAGGCACAAGTCGGCGAGGCGGAGGGGCGACGACGCAGATAGGTTTACCGCCGCATCGCCAAGGACGAAAACCGAAGGGGTAGATTTGACCATTTCTAGGGTGGAAGTGGAATGGCGTGGTGATGGCCGACCACGTGAGGTGGTCGCCGGCACGCACGCCACGGTGGCTGAAAAGCGCGCTAGGTTAGGTTTTTCAAAAATTTTAGAGAGAGAGGGAGAGCATTAAAATGTTAAAAATGTTGGCTTTATTTAGCCGCTGAGTGGTTAATTATTAGTCATTTTTAGCGTGGTCTCTGATTCGAATCCTCCTTATCAATGCACTTCTCCTACCGACCTACTAATCACCTCCGCTTGTCCCTACACGCTTGAGGATTTTTATGAGTAATTCCATCCGTGTTAGAGACTTAGTGGTTAGCTACTCCTTGCCCTCGCAGAATGGCAATTAATCTCACCACGATATGGGAATCGAACCCAAGACCTCCCACACAAGGTATCTCTTAGCCTAACCTTTCACCATTGGGCCAAATGTCGTTGGATAAAAATGTTGGCTTTATTTAGCCGCTGAGTGGTTAATTATTAGTCATTTTTAGCGCGTGGTCTCGTTCGAATCCTCCTTATCAATGCACTTCTCCTACCGACCTACTAATCGCCTCCGCTTGTCCCTACACGCTTGAGGATTTTTATGAGTAATTCCATCCGTGTTAGAGACTTAGGTTAGCTACTCCTCGCCCTCGCAGAATGGCAATTAATCTCACCGCTGAGCATGGGAATCAACCCAAGACCTCCCACACAAGGTATCCTTAGCCTAACCTTTGACCATTGGGCCAAATGTCGCTGATATAAAATGTTGGCTTTATTTAGCCGCTGAGTGGTTAATTATTAGTCATTTTTAGCGTGTGGTCTCGGTTCGAATCCTCCTTATCACTGCACTTCTCCGCCTGGACCTACTAATCGCCTCCGCTTGTCCCTACTGCTTGGGAGGATTTTTATGAGTAATTCCATCCGTGTTAGAGGCTTAGGTTAGCTACTCTTGCCTCCCGAATGACATTTAATCTCACATCCGCCGATACATGGGAATCGAACCCAAGACCTCCCACAAGGTATCCTTAGCCTAACCTTTCACCATCACAAATGCGTTGGATAAAATGTTGGCTGTATTTAGCCTTTGAGTGGTTAATTATTTAGTCATTTTTAGCGGGTGGTCTCTGGTTCAATCCTCCTTATCATCGCATGCACTCTCCTACCGACCACTAATCGCCCGCTTGTCCTACACGCTTGGAGGATTTTTATGAGTAATTCCATCCGTGTTAGAGGCTTAGGGTTAGCTACTCCTTCACCCCGCAGAATGGCAATTAATCTCACCGCCGAGCATGGGAATCGAACCCAAGACTCCCACACATGGTATCCTTAGCCTAACCTTTCACCATCGGGCCAAATGCCGCTGGATAAAAATGTTGGCTTTATTTAGCCGCTGAGTGGTTAATTATTAGTCATTTTTAGCGCGTGGTCTCTGGTTCGAATCCTCCTTATCAAGCACTTCTCCTACCGACCTACTAATCGCCTCCGCTTGTCCCTACACGCTTGAGGATTTTTATGAGTAATTCCATCCGTGTTAGAGACTTAGGGTTAGCTACTCCTTGCCCCGCAGAATGGCAATTAATCTCACCTCTGAGCATGGGAATCGAACCCAAGACCTCCCACACAAGGTATCCTTAGCCTAACCTTTCACCATTGGGCCAAATGCTGGATATAAAATGTTGGCTTTATTTAGCCGCTGAGTGGTTAATTATTAGTCATTTTTAGCGCGTGGTATCTGGTTCGAATCCTCCTTATCAACAGACTTCTCCTACCGACCTACTGAATCGCCTCCGCTTGTCCCACGCTTGGAGGATTTTATGAGTAATTCCATCCGTGTTAGAGACTTAGGTTAGCTACTCCTTGCTCGCAGAATGGCAATTAATCTCACCTCTCACGATATGGGAATCGAACCCAAGACCTCCCACACAAGGTATCCTTAGCCTAACCTTTGACCATCAGCCAAATGTCATTGGATATGGGTTTAGGGTTTGTGGTTTAGGTTTAGGGTTTAGGTTTAGGTTTGGTGGTTTAGGGTTTAGTGGTTTAGGTTTGTGGTTTAGGGTTTGTGTTTAGGTTTGTGGTTTAGGTTTGTGGTTTGTGGTTCAGGGTTTAGTGGTTTAGTTTGTGGGTTTAGGGTTTTGGGTTTAGTGGTTTTGTGGTTTAGTGGGTTTGTGGTTTGGTTTAGGTTTAGGGTTTGGTTTAGGTTTGTGGTTTAGGTTTAGGTTTAGTTTAGTGGGTTTGTGTTTAGTGGTTTGTGTTTAGGTTTGTGGCCAGGTTTAGTTTGTGGTTTGTGGTTTAGGGTTTAGGTTTAGTGTAGGTTTGTGGTTTGTGTTTGTGGTTTAGGTTTGTAGGTTTAGGTTTAGGTTTGTGGTTTGTGGTTTTTTTTTTTAGATAATCCACTAGCCATGGGCCCAGGTTATTTTATATATCAAAAGGAAAGTATACTGGCCCTAGGGGAAATACATCGCTATCAGGAGTGCAAAAGAAAGAAGCAATAATCAAAGAATGATCATCACCGAGTTTATAACATACTCGATGATACTACAACGCGATACAAACAAAATGAAGATACAATGTAAGCCTAAAGCTATAAGCTACCTCCGCATACAAAGTCTTCAATCAATTGTCTCATCTCTCGCTATCCCCAAATACTCTAAAAATCTGATCATGTAAAAGCGAGTCCCGGTCCCGACCGATCCGATCTAGTAGTGATGGATGAGGTCTGCACGATGTAATCCTGAGCAAAGATTCGTATTGGAATCAATGGGTTGGTCCGCCGAGCTAGCAATGATCCGCTACGCCGAGTGTCCGATCTAACTTCTTAGTATCCATCTTCGTATTTATCATTGCTCGTCAGGTCATATCTCGCTATCATCCGCTTCGCGATGAATAGTGTAAATGATGTGCTCGCAACCTGCATCGCCTCGTGGAAGAGCCTCTCGTAATGATATCCAAAGACGGGCCGTAGTTGTTCGCGTCACAACCTCGCCGCTTCGACGCCACAATCGCGGTTTTCGCATCCATGAATATGTTGATAAAATCGCATCGCCGCTTAGCTTCATCACCATTCGCAGCTCCGATCTCGAATATCCTCGCTCCTAAGGGAATAGCCCTATCCAAACCAATCAACGCTGTGTAACCTGGATCTCCTTACCTCGAGTATTATGCCCATAAAAGGATCCGAATCTCTATAGCAAAAGGCGATACCTCGTGAGGAAGTCTCTTATAGCTGGTTTGTCAACCATCAGATCCCTATCCTCATCAAACAAGTCACCATGTCAACAAAATTATCATCTTCACAACCATGTATTCATGTATCAACCTCCACCTCAATATCATCATTATCAAGAATAAGCTCATTACTACAAATTATCCCCACACTACCTAAGAGGGAATGCTAGTACAAGCTTGGTTCAACGGCACAAAATTCTTGGCTAAGGTAGCTCAAGATTAATGCCAATCAAGAACGGGTCCCGACGGCGATACATTTTGCGAGGTAGGGATGATGCGGAGGAGAATATGTGGCGCTTAGCTTGATTTCCCAATATCCAGCCGGGATACCGTGAGTAAGTGAGTGAGGGAAGGTAGTATCCGGAGGGCGGTAGGTTCAGGAGGACGTGGTCTGTGGAATAAGCGCGACGTCAGCGAGGATAGCGAGTGGTCTCTGGTGGTTTGCTCAATAGAAGGGGAGGTGGAGGTCTGCGGGCCTTTGAGTCAGGTAAGTGGCTGGTCATAGTAGGACTACCGGGATAGGCGTAGGAGGCGCCAGCAACGCGGGGATCAGGCCATAAATCAGTGCGAGGTGTTTTGTTGATGGATTTGAGTAGGTAATGGATTGGGGTGATTGGAATTTCAAAGCGTGCTATAGACTTGTGTGTTTTTGCGAGGTTGTTTTGGTTAACTTTAGATATTCAATGGATTTGATTCCCGATTTTTGGTTTTGGCTTTGACTTGTGGAGTATTTTTCTTTCGCTTTTACTAGCAACCGCTTGCCATCATTTGGATTTTGGGGGCTTTTGGCTTGAATTGTAGTTTGGGGGTTTCTTTGGTCGATTTGGATTTTTGGGTGGATTGTTTGTTTTGTTTGGATTATTCGTGGATTTGGGTTTTGTGGGTTGTCTTTTGGATGAGAGGAGCAGGATGTGTATTTTCTTTGTCCTTCAAGGTCTCATCTCGTGATCGAGTTTCAACACCCGCACATCATGTCCTTGAAGGGAACAATTAGTGCAATACTTTGGGAGAAAGTCAAATCAATCTTGTAAGAGTTTGTTTGAATTCTCCTTCAAGAATAATTTGATTTGATATTTTGGTGTCGACGCAACAAATCTAATTCGACCTTAACCTTAGCACAACTAGGACGGTCATATTTTTGGTAGTCAGATCAACACAAATGGGTCTACCAACAGCGTACACAGATGAGGATAGACTCATCAAAGCATGTGGAAGGTTAGGAACGAAACCCAAGCTCAAGCTATACTAGTTTCTTCAGAGGTCAAAGGAAACATCATATTTCATAAACAAAGGATAGGATTCCTCTTGTCTTTAATATCAAAGTCGGAAGAGATGGACATGTCAGATCATAATCTTCTTCAATCGAGCATCGAATCGTAATACGACGGCTAAACAGATAACCAATTCTAACCTGAGCTTTCAATTTCAATTGTTTAGGTAATTAAGTCCTCAGAAAATCTATGTTAGCCATGCCAAGACTAAATTTACCTATTACCGCCATTTCAAATCTTGACGCGCTTATCAACACATCAATTTCAGATTGTAGCAATAATGTAGTTCTCCGTAAATAATTTACCTTTTTAAAGCAACTGAGTGGTATTTGACCATTCGAGCTTATTGGGACTCACGATCCAGCTTGTCGAGATGATGATTGAGAACATGAGCAAACGACCGCTTTAGGACCGGCTCAATCGCCCACCGAGGCGGCACCATCGCATCGCCATCGCTTGGCTTGATGTTCACGAAAATACCATTTTGATCCAAAGTCAATGAATTGTTGCACGGGGTCATTAGAGGTGGAAAATCAAGAAATGGGCCGACAACCTCAACAGTCGCCACCATGCAATCGCACGCCGCCGGTAGTTCACGGAAAAATGGCGATTTCAAAAACGATTGTTGTGCTTCGAAATTTAGTGTGTATTGTAGAGCTTGATGAGACGAACACAAAGGTACCACACACCGCCTCAAATCGCTCAATCGACGGAATCGCCACAAACAATGGAATGTCGAGTGGTTGTCCGCCGATCCGAATGAATTGAGTTTGAGAGTAGGTGGAAAATGACGGAAGAGGACGGCGATAGCTTTGGAACCACTCACGATCGCCGATCAGTGGTGCGCCGGAAAATGGTTGGCGCGTTAGGGTTTAGGTTTTTAGATTTGATGAATCGGAGATTTAAAGTAGTCAAGGTTGTGGGTATAGAATCGACGGGAGGAGATGATTTAATCAGATGGTACACTTCCGCCACAACTCAAATGAGTTCGCGGAATTGAAACCGACGAAATCGGGCGTTGATCCGAATTTCCGACGCTTTTAAGAATCGACGATCGCGTGGTATGGAATGACGGGGAGATGACGCAGCTTTTGGTGGTGGTCCTGCTGGCGTAGACCGAGTCTGGCAAATGGCGAAATCACACGCAAGATCGTTTCACGCCAAGTATCGCTCACGCATTTGACAGAGCGCTTTTTTTTTTTTAAAATAAAAATGTTGGCTTTATTTAGCCGCTGAGTGGTTAATTATTAGTCATTTTTAGCGCGTGGTCTCGGTTCGAATCCTCCTTATCAATGCACTTCTCCTACCGACCTACTAATCGCCTCCGCTTGTCCCTACACGCTGAGGATTTTTATGAGTAATTCCATCCGTGTTAGAGACTTAGGTTAGCTACTCCTTGCCCCCGCAGAATGGCAATTAATCTCACCTCACGACATGGGAATCGAACCCAAGACCTCCCACACAAGGTATCTCTAGCCTAACCTTTCACCATCGGGCCAAATTCATTGGACGGGTTTAGGTTTAGGTTGTGTTTGTGGTTTAGGGTTTAGGTTTAGGTTTGTGTTTAGGTTTAGGGGTTTGTGTTTAGTGGTTTAGGGTTTGTGGTTTGTGGTTTGTGGTTTAGGTTTGTGGTTTGTGGTTTGTGGTTTGTGTTTAGGTTTAGGTTTGTGGTTTGTGGTTTAGGTTTAGGTTTAGGGTTTGTGGTTTAGGTTTGTGGTTTAGGTTTAGGTTTAGGGTTTTTTTTTTTTTTTTTTTTTTGAATAATCATCTGCGCACGTAGCCTGTGTTTTTATTAATAATGTAAAAGAAATGGGCCCAGAGGGAAATACAAACAAGTAAAGAGATAGCCCTTTACTTCACCGCTATTCCTATCTAGCAAGCATAGTCTATCCCGAATGTAAAAAGAAGGACGGCCAAGATAAGATAGTTTATGATCATCATGTAGTTTATAATGCACTCTATAATGATGTTACAAATGATGATACTAAGGTAGAGTAATAATACAAGCACAAAGCTAAGCTCTAAACTCAGACTTATAAAATCTTCAATCCCAAGTACCTTGTCCTCCTCTTCATCTAATAATCCCGATATAAAATCATTTTTCTTTGATCTCGCGTTACCGCCAACGGGATTGCTTCTTTAACTTGTTTGCCTTGCCGTTGGGCTGCGGTCCATTAAGACTCACTTCGTGGTTAGCTCGGGTATTGCTTCCTCGATACTCCTCATCTCAAAGAATATATCCACGCATCGTGGACTCCTCAAACACGTGACCAAGTGCTATTCAAGCTCCTCATCATCAAGTATATCTTCTTCCACACCTTCATCAATAAGCGGCCTCGTTCAGTTCATACGGTTCCATGGCCCAACTCGCTTCATCTCGTGGAGGAAATAATCATGTCGAATTCCTTAAGACATCTTCAAAATTTGTCATACCATAGAATTCACCATCACTTTCCATTTCTCGATCAAAGGCTTCACGGTTCTCAATCTCACTTTTGATAGCTTGAAGTTAATCCGTGAAACATATCCATCTCTCTCACCCCGCCTCCCGCTACTATCGCACTCCAAAGATTTGGCAGTGGTAGTCTTATTGGAAGGAATGTCCATGAGGCTTTATTTAATGTACAAGGTCGGGAGGAAAGGAAAAGGCATTTTTAAGCCAATTTCGGCGGGTTCTAGAGGTCGCGGGCTTGAAGTAGTTTTGGGCTTGTGGTTGATTTTGTTTGATGTTGCTGGAGCCCGATCCAAACCGAATTTGACTTGAATTTTCGGGTTGTTTTAAAAGAGGTCGGGCTGGGGTCGCCGCATGAGACGGGTCACTGCTCGGCGTGGGTCACGTTTAGTTCTTATAGGTCGGGTTCGCCGGGGTTCGTGGGAAGTAGAGGGTGAGTTTGACGGGTCGGATCGGCCGTGAGTTTGTTGGCCTGCTTTTGGAGTCGGGCCTGCCTGCATTAGGTATGGTTACCGGGCCAGGTTTTGTGGTAGTTTTATGGGCTAGGTTGTGGAGGAACGGTTTGTGACTAGGTACCGTGGGTAGGCGCTGGGTTAAAGCGGGGCGTAACTGATCGTCAACGGGTCGCCCGCCAAACCGCGGGTGGTTTCACGTGATTCGCGGGTGTTTTCGATTTGTGAGACGGTCGGCGCGGGTGATCGTGGGGTGGGTGATGGATCCGTACGCGAGGTTGAATCGTACCGGCCTCGCCGGTTCGGCCGGGTCGTGGAATCGTAGGTTTCTAAGACGGTTTTGGGTTTTTGCGCGTTTCGGAGCGGGGTCGTGGGTGCAGGGACGGTGGGGTCGCTCAAAGCGGTACCGCCGTGGCTCGCCTGGTCGGGTAGGTTTGTTGGGCGTCACGCTAGTGGGGGTAGTTTAGTGGTTTGCGTAGGTTGGTGGTTTGGCCCAGAAGAATGGCGCACGGGCTGTGGCTCGGTGATTCGACGGGGAGGTGATCCGCGGTTTGGGAGGTTCCGCGGTCGTGAGGCCGTAGGGTTCCGAGGGGTTTTTCCGGCGCCGTCATTTTTTCCGGCGTCGGAAATTATTTTTCGGTCGATTTTTGTATTTTTCAAAGTGGGTCTGCTTTGACGTGAGTTATGTTTCACCACCAAAGTGGTCAATGGTTTAACGTAAGATCGGGGTTTTGATTTGTGGTTTTTTTGTCTTTTTCCCATAACCACCGCCATCCGTTAGATTTGTGGGTTTGATCCGACGATGAGTTTTGGCGTAAATAAGGGGTTGTGGTTCAAGATTACCTTTGTCAAATCCGCCTCCTTCCGTCGATCTATCACCATTGTCAACCTTTTTTGGCTTCAAATCCGGATTCAATATCCAACATCCATCAACATCATGACCTTGTAGTTTGCAAGTAGTACAAAATTTAGGAATGAAGTCAAACCTAATTTTTTGTAATTTAGTATGAACTATTCCATTCCTTTTGAAAGAAATATGAATATTTTGAGGATGAACTTTCAATAAATCTACTTCAACCTTAACCCTAGCACAACTTGGCCTTGTCTTCTTCAAAGTGGCCGAATCTAGGGTTAAGGGTCTTCCAACCGCCGCCGCCAACGTGAACAAGGCCGAATGGCCAAAGAAATTTGGTGGAAGATTTGGAAGTGAGATCCATCCCCAAGCAATATCGATTCTCCTCCGATTAAAATTAACATTCCAAATGAATGTTCTCATCAACAACATCTTGTTTTTCTTTAATCCAAAAGCTAGGCTAGACATCAAAGTATCATAATCTTCTTCGAGAACAACGAATTAGAATATGACGATTATGCAATAACCCTATATTAACCTCAGATTTTAATCCACATTGCTTAGGAATTTCCTTTCGCAAAAGATCAAAATCCCAACCATTTGTAAACTTACCAACTACCGCAAGTTTCAAATTTTGTTGTTCAATCATCAAGTCAATTTCTTCCTCCTCAAACCTAATTGTAGGTTCACCATGAAGATAGGTGATAGGTGTAAGAGGCACGAAATTCGAGGAGGAGAGGAGCGACGGCGTTAGGGTTTGACACCGCCGCCATCGTCTCGACGAAACCGGAGTGCGTTCGATTTTAGGATTTCAAAAGGTGGGGGGGAAATGGAGGGTGGTGGCCGACATGAGGTGGCCGCCAATGGCCACGACACGGTGGCCTAAAAGTGGCGGCGAGAATTAGGGTTTTCCGATTTTTTGGAGGAGAGAGGGGAGAGCAAAATTTTGCTAAGTTTTTAAATAAAAATGTTGGCTTTATTTAGCCGTTGAGTGGTTAATTATTTAGTCATTTTTAGCGCGTGGTCTCGGGTTCGAATCCTCCTTATCAATGCACTTCTCCTACCGACTACTAATCGCCTCCGCTTGTCCCTACACGCTTGGAGGATTTTTCATGAGTAATTCCATCCGTGTTAGAGGCTTAGGTTAGCTACTCCTTCACCCCGCAGAATGGCAATTAATCTCACCTCGCGAGCATGGGAATCGAACCAAGACCTCCCACACATGGTATCCTTAGCCTAACCTTTGACCATCACAAATGCCGCTGGATTAAAGTTGGCTTTATTTAGCCGCTGAGTGGTTAATTATTAGTCATTTTTAGCGCGTGGTCTCGGTTCAAATCCTCCTTATCAATGCACTTCTCCTACCGACCTACTAATCGCCTCCGCTTGTCCCTACACGCTTGGAGGATTTTTATGAGTAATTCCATCCGTGTTAGAGGCTTAGGTTAGCTACTCCTTTGCCTCGCAGAATGACAATTAATCTCACCTCACGATATGGGAATCGAACCTGACCTCCCACACATGGTATCCTTAGCCTAACCTTTGACCATCACAAATGCCGTTGAATCATGTTGGCTTTATTTAGCCGCTGAGTGGTTAATTATTAGTCATTTTAGCGCGTGGTCTCGGTTCGAATCCTCCTTATCACTGCACTTCTCCTACCGACCTACGGAATCGCCTCCGCTTGTCCTACACGCTTGAGGATTTTTATGAGTAATTCCATCCGTGTTAGACTTAGGTTAGCTACTCCTTGCCTCGCAGAATGGCAATTAATCTCACCTCCGCGACATGGGAATCGAACCCAAGACCTCCCACACAAGGTATCCTTAGCCTAACTCACCATTGGGCCAAATGCCGTTGGATAAAATGTTGGCTTTATTTAGCCGCTGAGTGGTTAATTATTAGTCATTTTTAGCGCGTGGTCTCGGGTTCGAATCCTCCTTATCATCGCACTCTCCTACCGACCTACTAATCGCTCCGCTTGTCCCTACTGCTTGGAGGATTTTTATGAGTAATTTCATCCGTGTTAGAGGCTTAGGTTAGCTACTCCTTGCCTCGCAGAATGGCAATTAATCTCACCTCACTGATATGGGAATCGAACCCAAGACCTCCCACACAAGGTATCTTAGCCTAACCTTTGACCATTGGGCCAAATGCTTGGATAAAATGTTGGCTTTATTTAGCCGCTGAGTGGTTAATTATTAGTCATTTTTAGCGCGTGGTCTCGGTTCGAATCCTCCTTATCAATGCACTTCTCCTACCGACTCCGGAATCGCCTCCGCTTGTCCCTACACGCTTGAGGATTTTTATGAGTAATTCCATCCGTGTAGAGACTTAGGTTAGCTACTCCTTGCCCCCGCAGAATGGCAATTAATCTCACCTCCGAGCATGGGAATCAACCCAAGACCTCCCACACAAGGTATCTCTTAGCCTAACCTTTGACCATCACAAATGCTGGATATAAAAATGTTGGCTTTATTTAGCCGCTGAGTGGTTAATTATTAGTCATTTTTAGCGTGGTCTGGGTTCGAATCCTCCTTATCAATGCACTTCTCCTACCGACCTACTTAATCGCCTCCGCTTGTCCCTACACGCTTGAGGATTTTTATGAGTAATTCCATCCGTGTTAGAGACTTAGGTTAGCTACTCCCTCGCAGAATGGCAATTAATCTCACCTCACGACATGGGAATCGAACCCAAGACTCCCACACAAGGTATCCTTAGCCTAACCTTTCACCATCGGGCCAAATGTCATTGATATAAAATGTTGGCTTTATTTAGCCTGAGTGGTTAATTATTTAGTCATTTTTAGCGCGTGGTCTCGGTTCGAATCCTCCTTATCAATGCACTCTCCTACCGACCTACTAATCGCTCCGCTTGTCCTACACGCTTGAGGATTTTTTATGAGTAATTCCATCCGTGTTAGAGGCTTAGGTTAGCTACTCCCTTCACCCCGCAGAATGGCAATTAATCTCACCTCTCTGAGCATGGGAATCGAACCCAAGACCTCCCACACATGGTATCTTAGCCTAACCTTTGACCATCGGGCCAAATGCCATTGATAAAATGTTGGCTTTATTTAGCCGCTGAGTGGTTAATTATTAGTCATTTTTAGCGTGGTCTCGGTTCGAATCCTCCTTATCAATGCACTTCTCCTACCGACCTACTAATCGCCTCCGCTTGTCCCTACACGTTTGAGGATTTTTATGAGTAATTCCATCCGTGTTAGACTTAGGTTAGCTACTCCTGCCTCGCAGAATGGCAATTAATCTCACTCACCGATATGGGAATCGAACCCAAGACCTCCCACACAAGGTATCCTTAGCCTAACCTTTCACCATTGGGCCAAATGCCTTGATCTCAAATGTTGGCTTTATTTAGCCGCTGAGTGGTTAATTATTAGTCATTTTTAAGCGCGTGGTCTCGGTTCGAATCCTCCTTATCAATGCACTTCTCCTACCGACCTACGGAATCGCCTCCGCTTGTCCCTACTGCTTGAGGATTTTTATGAGTAATTTCATCCGTGTTAGAGGCTTGTGGTTAGCTACTCTTGCCCCCGCATGGCAATTAATCTCACTGCTGATATGGGAATCGAACCCAAGACCTCCCACACAAGGTATCTCTTAGCCTAACCTTTGACCATCACAAATCGTTGGATAAAGTTGGCTTTATTTAGCCGCTGAGTGGTTAATTATTAAAATGTTGGCTTTATTTAGCCGCTGAGTGGTTAATTATTAGTCATTTTAGCGTGGTCTCGGTTCAATCCTCCTTATCAATGCACTTCTCCGCCGACCACGGAATCGCTCCGCTTGTCCTACACGCTTGAGGATTTTTATGAGTAATTCCATCCGTGTTAGAGACTTAGGTTAGCTACTCCTTGCCCCTCGCAGAATGGCAATTAATCTCACCTCTGAGCATGGGAATCGAACCCAAGACCTCCCACACAAGGTATCTTAGCCTAACCTTTCACCATTGGGCCAAATGTTGGATAAAAATGTTGGCTTTATTTAGCCGCTGAGTGGTTAATTATTAGTCATTTTTAGCGCGTGGTCTCAAGGTTCGAATCCTCCTTATCAATGCACTTCTCCTACCGACCTACTTAATCGCCTCCGCTTGTCCCTACACGTCGAGGATTTTTATGAGTAATTCCATCCGTGTTAGAGACTTAGGTTAGCTACTCTTGCCCTCGCAGAATGGCAATTAATCTCACCACTGATATGGGAATCGAACCCAAGACCTCCCACACAAGGTATCCTTAGCCTAACCTTTGACCATTGGCCAAATGCTTGGATATAAAAATGTTGGCTTTATTTAGCCGCTGAGTGGTTAATTATTAGTCATTTTTAGCGCGTGGTCTCGGTTCGAATCCTCCTTATCACTGCACTTCTCCTACCCGACCTACTAATCGCCTCCGCTTGTCCCTACACGCTTGGAGGATTTTTATGAGTAATTCCATCCGCAGCAGACTTAGGTTAGCTACTCCGCCCTCGCAGAATGGCAATTAATCTCACCTCTGAGCATGGGAATCGAACCCAAGACCTCCCACACAAGGTATCCTTAGCCTAACCTTTCACCATCGGGCCAAATGCTGGATATAAAATGTTGGCTTTATTTAGCCGCTGAGTGGTTAATTATTAGTCATTTTTAGCGTGGTCTCGGTTCGAATCCTCCTTATCAATGCACTCCTACCGACCTACTAATCGCTCCGCTTGTCCCTACACGCTTGAGGATTTTATGAGTAATTCCATCCGTGTTAGAGACTTAGGTTAGCTACTCCCTGCCCTCGCAGAATGGCAATTAATCTCACCTCGATATGGGAATCGAACCCAAGACCTCCCACACAAGGTATCTTAGCCTAACCTTTGACCATTGGGCCAAATGTCGCTGGATATAAAAATGTTGGCTTTATTTAGCCGCTGAGTGGTTAATTATTAGTCATTTTTAGCGCGTGGTCTCGGTTCGAATCCTCCTTATCAATGCACTTCTCCTACCGACCTACTAATCGCCTCCGCTTGTCCCTACACGTCGGAGGATTTTTATGAGTAATTCCATCCGTGTTAGAGACTTAGGTTAGCTACTCTTGCCTCGCAGAATGGCAATTAATCTCACCTGGCGAGCATGGGAATCGAACCCACACCTCCCACACAAGGTATCTTAGCCTAACCTTCACCATTGGGCCAAATGTCATTGGATATAAAATGTTGGCTTTATTTAGCCGCTGAGTGGTTAATTATTAGTCATTTTTAGCGCGTGGTCTCGGTTCGAATCCTCCTTATCAATGCACTTCTCCGCCGACCTACTAATCGCCTCCGCTTGTCCCTACTGCTTGAGGATTTTTATGAGTAATTTCATCCGTGTTAGAGGCTTAGGTTAGCTACTCCTGCCCTCGCAGAATGGCAATTAATCTCACCGCCGATGGGAATCGAACCCAAGACCTCCCACACAAGGTATCCTTAGCCTAACCTTTCACCATTGGGCCAAACCGCTGGATAAAAATGTGGCTTTATTTAGCCGCTGAGTGGTTAATTATTAGTCATTTTAGCGTGGTCTCTGTTCGAATCCTCCTTATCAATGCACTTCTCCTACCGACCTACTAATCGCTCCGCTTGTCCCTACACGTTGAGGATTTTTATGAGTAATTCCATCCGCAGAGACTTAGGTTAGCTACTCCTCGCCCTCGCATGGCAATTAATCTCACCTCTGAGCATGGGAATCGAACCCAAGACCTCCCACACAAGGTATCTCTAGCCTAACCTTTGACCAGGCCAAATGTCAGTTGGATATAAATGTTGGCTTTATTTAGCCGCTGAGTGGTTAATTATTAGTCATTTTTAGCGGTGGTCTGGTTCGAATCCTCCTTATCACTGCACTCTCCTACCGACCTACTAATCGCTCCGCTTGTCCCTACTGCTTGGAGGATTTTTATGAGTAATTTCATCCGTGTTAGAGGTTAGCTACTCTCGCCTCGCAGAATGGCAATTAATCTCACCGCTGACATGGGAATCGACCAAGACCTCCCACACAAGGTATCCTTAGCCTAACCTTGACCATCGGGCCAAACAAATGCTGATAAAAATGTTGCTTTATTTAGCCGCTGAGTGGTTAATTATTAGTCATTTTTAGCGCGTGGTCTCGGTTCGAATCCTCCTTATCAATGCACTTCTCCTACCGACCTACTGAATCGCCTCCGCTTGTCCCTACACGCTTGGAGGATTTTACGAGTAATTCCATCCGTGTTAGAGACTTAGGTTAGCTACTCTTGCCCTCGCACGGCAATTAATCTCACCTCGCTGACATGGGGAATCGAACCCAAGACCTCCACACAAGGTATCTCTTAGCCTAACCTTTGACCATCACAAATGTCGCTGATAAAATGTTGGCTTTATTTAGCCGCTGAGTGGTTAATTATTAGTCATTTTTAGCGCGTGGTCTCGGTTCGAATCCTCCTTATCACTGCACTTCTCCTACCCGACCTACTGATCGCCTCCGCTTGTCCCTACACGCTTGAGGATTTTTATGAGTAATTCCATCCGTGTTGTAGACTTGTGGTTAGCTACTCCTTGCCCTCAGAATGGCAATTAATCTCACCTCACTGACATGGGAATCGAACCCACACTCCCACACAAGGTATCCTTAGCCTAACCTTTCAATCACGGGGTTTAGGTTTGTGGTTTGTGGTTTGTGGTTTAGGTTTAGGGTTTAGGTTTGTGTAGGTTTGTGTGGTTTAGGGTTTAGGGTTTAGTGGTTTAGGTTTAGGTTTGGTTTAGGTTTAGGTTTGTGGTTTAGGTTTAGGGTTTGTGGTTTAGGTTTAGGTTTAGGTTTAGGTTTAGGTTTGTGGTTTAGTGGTTTGTGGTTTAGGTTTGTGGTTTGTGGTTTGTGGTTTAGGTTTAGGTTTAGGTTTAGGGTTTGGTTTGTGGTTAGGTTTGTGGTTTAGGTTTAGGGTTTAGGTTTGTGGTTTGTGGTTTAGGTTTAGGTTTTTTTTTTTTTTTTTTTTGAGTAATCATCCGCACTTTGGCCTGTGTTTTTATTAATAACAGAAAAAGTGCCTGCATGAGTTACAACTAATGGGATAGCCTTTACTTCGCTAGTCCCGACTCAGCACTGTCAGATAAGTCTATCCCGAATGTAAAAAGAAGGAAGGCTAAATGAGATAGTTATGATCATCATAGAGTTTATAATGCACTCTATGATGATGTTACAAATGATGATACTAAGATAGAGTAGTAATATAAGAACAAAGCTAGGAAATCTAAACTCAACTTATAAAATCTTCTAACCCAAGTACCTTCTCCTCCTTGTCTTCTCAGAGTCCATGGTATGTAATCATTTCTTCTTTGACCTAGTTGTAATCGATAATGGAATGGTCGGCTTACTAGCTTCCTTTCGTCATGATTATGTGTTGACGAAGTCCCCGCTCCTTTCTGGTGGACTTGTATCATGACCTCTAATCTCTTCATCTCTTCAAACATATTTTCAGGATCGTGACACCATGAAACATGTGTCCAAGTGCTATCTCAAGCTCCTCGTCATCTAGAATGTCGCCCTTCCGAGTCTCCATCAACCAGCTGGCTTGGTTCTGTTCAAACATTTCCAAGGCCCATTCTCGCTATCTTCTTCGAGGGGACAAACATCTCCAAATATTCCTGCATCACATACGTGCATTTCTACCGCTAGGTGTCCTTTAAAACATCCTCAAACTTTGTCATACGACGTAAGTCACCTTCCAATTCCATTTCTTATCAAAGGCCTCCCGGCAATGCTATGTCCGATTCTCACCACTTGTGCTCATAATCATTATTAGAATCTTCTCCGTCTGCCTCACACCACTTCCTTCTTACACTATCACCTCAAAAGTTTTGGAAGTGCGGGTTGTGAGGTATATCCGATGAAGATTTATTCAACGCATAAGGTCGCGAGGAAAAGAGAAGGCATTTTTAAGCCAATTTGAGCGCTGGTTTTTGAGGTAGTGGGCTTTGAATTAGAATTGGGTTTATTGGTTGATGTTATTTGGGACGGGTAGTGAGCCCGTATCCGATGGAATTGGGGCTAGAATTATCTCGGGGTTTTTGAATCAGGTTTGGGCTTTTGTCGGGCCTTTTATTTAAAGGTTTTAGGGGTGATGGTTTGTGGATGGGGATATGCCGGGTATCAGCGCGGGTCCGTTACGGGTCAGCGGGTTTTCGGCCTGCTCGGTCCGGCCTGCCGGTGGGGTAGGGTTTCCGAGGGTATTTTAGGATTTGTGGGTGGTTTTGACGGCGGGATTGACGTTCGCCCACGGCCGAGGGGTAGTAGTCGGGCCACGGTGAAGCGGTCAGCGCACTTAGACCGGCCGTGGTCGCCCGCCAAATCCGGTAGGTTTCAATGTTAATCGGGCGCCACGCTGGCGGGTCGGGAATTAGCGCGTGTAGATCCGGAGGTACGCATGGGTCCGTAAAGCGGTCGTTAACGATTCGGCCGTAGTTGGGCCGCCCGCCAATGGGTCGTAGGGTTTTAGGCGTTATTTTAGGGTTTTTTACGCGTTACCGTAGGCGGGGTCAGACGGGGGTAGATGGGTTCGCAGGTGGGTGATCCGGAGGGCGGGTATCGCCCGTGCTTCGGCCGGCGGTAGGTTTGTCGGCGGGTTGGCCAGTGGGTGGTAGTTTAGGTTTGTCAGAGGCGTTTGGGTTAGAGTTCGCCCAAAGAATACGGCGGCCGGGCTAGGTTTTGAGGTGTTACGTCGGTGGATCCGTGGTCTGAGGTAGGTTCCGCGGTCCGTGCCACGGTAGGTTCAGTGAGATTTTCCGCGCCGTAATTTCCGCCGGAAATTATTTTTTGGCTTAGAATTTTGTGATTTTCGACGGGTCTGCTTTGACGACGCGTGGTGGTTCCACCACCACAAAGGCCTCGATTTCTCCCATTCGCCAAAACAAAGAGGAGTGATGGTTTTTGAACGAGATTTGAATTTTTCCTATTGTTTTTCCTCACACCGCCATCCTCCGGAATTGATGATTTCGATCCGAATTGGGTTTTTTGGTAGAAGTAGGAAAGGTAGAGTTTGAGGATTACCTTTGTCAAATCCGCCGCTTTTCCATCAATCCATCACCATTGTCATCCTTCTTGGTTTCAACCGATTCAATTTCCAACATCCTTCAATATCATGTCCTCAGAGCTTACAATTAGTACAATACTTAGGAATAAAATCAAACCTAATTTTTGTACTTTTGTATGAACAATACCATTCTTTTGAAAGATAGTTGAATTTTTGAGGGTGAATTTTTAACAAATCCACTTCAACCTTAACCCTAGCACAACCGGGCCTTGTCTTCTTCATCAGAGAATCTAAGGCAATGGGTTTCCCACCGCCGCTTATCGTGAACAAGGCCGATTGGCCATGAAAATTTGGAGGAAGATTTGGAAAAGAAATCCATCCCCAAGCACATGTGACTCCTCCTCCGGATTAAAAGCAACATCCCAAATGAATGTTCTCATTAACAACATCTTATTATTCTCCTTTATCCAAAAACTAGTGGCTTGACATCAAAATAGCATAATCTTCTTCGATTGAACACCGAATTAGAATATGGCGATTATACAACAACCCTATAGTAACCTCGCTTTAATCCACATTGCTTAGGAATTTCCTTCCGCAATAGATCAAAATTAGACCAACCATTTGAAAACTTACCAATAACCGCAAGTTTCAAATCTTGTTCATTAATCATCAAATCAATCTCATCCTCCTAACATAACCATTGGTTCACCAAGATAGGTGATAGTTTTAGGGGCACTAAGTCGGCGAGCGGAGGGGGCGACGACTACAGATAGGTTTACCGCCACATCGCCAAGGACTAAACCAGGGGTAGATTTGACCATTTCTGGCGCAAAGTGGAATGGCGGTGGGTGATGGCCGACCACGTGAGGTGGTACGGCTGCCACGCCGCCACACGCGCGGAAAAGGTGCCGCTAGTTAGGGTTTTTTCGAAAATTTTAGGAGAGAGGGGAGAGCATTAAAATAAAATGTTAAAAATTAAAAATGTTGGCTTTATTTAGCCGTTGAGTGGTTAATTATTAGTCATTTTTTAGCGCGTGGTCTCGGGTTCGAATCCTCCTTATCAATGCACTTCTCCTACCGACCTACTAATCGCCTCCGCTTGTCCCTACACGTTGAGGATTTTTATGAGTAATTCCATCCGTGTTAGAGACTTAGGGTTAGCTACTCCCCTTGCCCCTGCAGAATGGCAATTAATCTCACCTCTGCTGATATGGGGAATCGAACCCAAGACCTCCCACACAAGGTATCCTTAGCCTAACCTTCACCATCAGCCAAATTCATGTTTAGGTTTAGGTTTAGGGTTTAGTGGTTTAGGTTAGGGTTTAGGTTTGTGGTTTGTGGTTTCAGGTTTGTGGTTTAGTTTAGTGGTTTAGTGGCCCAGTGGTTTGTGGTTTAGGGTTTGTGGTTTGTGGTTTAGGGTTTGTGGTTAGGTTTGTGGGTTTAGGTTTAGGTTTAGGGTTTGTGGTTTGTGTGGCCCAGGGTTTAGGCCCAGTGGCCCAGGTTCAGTGGCCCAGGCCCAGGCCCAGGCCCAGTGGCTCAGTGGCCCAGGCCCAGTGGCCCAGTGGCCCAGGCCTGTGCCCAGTGGCCCAGGCCTGTGGCCCAGTGGCCCAGGCCCAGGGCCCAGTGGCCCAGTGTGGCTCAGTGGCCCAGTGGCCTCAGTGGCCCAGTGGCCCAGTGTGGCCCAGTGGCCCAGGCCCAGTGGCCCAGTGGCCCAGGCCCAGGCCTGTGGCCCAGGCTCAGGCCTGGCCCAGTGGCCCAGGCTCAGTGGCCCAGGCCCAGTGGCCCAGTCCAGGCCTGTGGCCCAGTGGCCCAGGCCCAGTGGCCTGTGGCTCAGGCCCAGTGGCCTGTGGCCCAGGCCCAGGCTCAGGCCCAGGCCTGGCCCAGGCCCAGTGGCCCAGTGGCCCAGGCCCAGGCCCAGGCCCAGGGCCCAGGCTCAGTGGCCCAGTGGCCCAGTGGCCCAGTGGCCCAGGCCTGGCCCAGTGGCCCAGGCCCAGTGGCCCAGGCCTGTGGCCCAGTGGCCCAGGCCCAGTGGCTCAGTGGCCCAGGCCCAGTGGCCCAGTGGCCCAGGCCCAGTGGCCCAGTGGCCTGTGGCCCAGGCCCAGGCCCAGTGGCCCAGGCCCAGTGGCCCAGGCCCAGTGGCCCAGTGGCCTGTGGCCTGTGGCCCAGGCCCAGGCCCAGGCCTGTGGCCCAGTGGCCCAGGCCCAGGCCCAGTGGCCCAGTGGTTTGTGGCTCAGGCTCAGTGGCCCAGGTTTCAGGTTTGTGGTTTGTGGTTTAGGCTTGTGTTTGTGGTTTAGGTTTGTGGGTTTGTGGTTTAGTGGTTTAGGTTTAGGTTTGTGGTTTGTGTGGTTTGTGGTTTGTGGGTTTAGTGGTTTAGGTTTAGGTTTGTGGTTTGGGGTTTGTGGTTTAGGGTCTGGGGTTTGGGTTTGTGGCCTGGGGCCTGGGGCCTGGGGGCCTGGGGTCTGGGCCTGGGCCTGGGGCCTGGGGCTCAGTCTGGGCCTGGGGTCTGGGCCTGGGCTCGGGGCCTGGGGTCCTGGGCCCGGCCCGGGGCCCGGGTCTGGGCCTGGGCCTGGGCCTGGGGCCTGGGGCCTGGGGGTCTGGGGCTGGGGCCTGGGGGCTCGGCCTGGGCTCGGGGTCTGGGGTCTGGGGTTTGGGGTTTGTGGGTTTAGGTTTGTGGTTTGTGGTTTAGGTTTGTGGTTTTGGTTTGGGGTTTGGGGTTTGGGTTTCGGCCTGGGGCTCTGGGCTGGGGTCTGGGTTCGGGCCTGGGGTCTGGGGTCAGTCTGGGCCTGGGGTCTGGGGTCTGGGCCCGGGTCTGGGCCCGGCCTGGGGTCTGGGGCCTGGCCTGGGGTCTGGGTCTGGGGTCTGGGGGCCTGGGGCCCTGGGGTCTGGGGCCTGGGGTCTGGGTCTGGGGTCTGGGGTCTGGGCCTGGGGTCTGGGGCCTGGGGTCTGGGGTCTGGGGTCTGGGGTTTAGGGTCTGGGTTTGGGGTTCAGGTTTGTGGTTTAGGTTTGTGGTTTAGGCCCAGTGGCTTAGTGGTTTGTGGTTTAGGTGGCCCAGTTTCAGGCCCAGGTTTGTGGTTTGTGGCCCAGTGGTTTGTGGTTTGTGGTTTAGTCAGGCCTGTGTGGCCCAGGTGTGGCTCAGTGGCCCAGTTTGTGGTTCAGGTTTAGGCCCAGTGGCCCAGGCCCAGGCCTGGCCCAGTGGCCTGTGGCTCAGTGGCCTGTGTCAGGCCCAGGTTCAGGCCTGTGGCCCAGTGGTGGCCCAGTGGCCTGTGGTTTGTGGCCCAGTGCTTGGCCCAGGTTTCAGGCCCAGTGGTTTGTGGTTTGTGGCCCAGGTTTGTGGTTTGTGGTTTAGGTTTAGGTTTGTGGTTTGTGGTTTAGTGGTTTAGGTGGTGGTTTGTGGTTTAGTGGTTTGTGGTTTAGGTTTTTTTTTTTTTTTTTTTGAGCTAATCCACTAGGTCATGGCCTAGGTTATTTTATTAATAATGAAAATAAAAGCATACAGAGTTTTTAGAAACGAATGCCAACAAAGCACAAATGAAACAATGATCTATGCATCATTTTGGATCTACGGTCCAAAATGACAATATAAAATGTAAAAACTATAAAAAGATCTAGTCTAAAGAAAGTCTCAACGAGGAAATCTCATGAGAAATTTCCTGTAAAGTAAGATAAGGCCGAACAAGATCAGGTCCCCTGCCCCAGTCCTAGATGCACAACTCGCTGATATCGCCTACCAGATCCTGCCTCTAAAACTCGTAATCCATTATCATATCTCACATACCAAACCGCAAAGATAACCTTCCATACGCTGTGTCGCATCACTGTGAGAACGAGCATAACTAGACGCTAATACCACTCGTGATAGGTCACCTCATAGTTCCAAAGTGTTCTCCAACGGCCAGGTTCAGAACGCTAATAACTCAAGTCTCGCTTCCTATGATCATGTTCGCAAGAAATGCGATACTGCCTCTTTTGTCGAGAGTCCTCTACTATGTAAAGAGGTACGGTCCTCGTATCACGGGTCCTCCAAGTCTGCACTCTCTGATTTCCGCATGCAGGATCCGCTCAGATAGTAATGTGATGTAGTCCATATCCGGGCCGAATCTTCAGTCCGCTACCTCCACCGCCCCGTTTCTTCTCCTTTGCTTGTATATCCAGCTGCTCAGAATATCCATGCACGCCGCTGCTTCCTGTAATATCAATGATGTTTTACCCGCATAAAAGTAAACCAAGTTAGTAGTGGTCCTATTATGCTCTCCTCCCAAAGCGCGAGCATAATAGTTCGCGGTTCGATCAAAACCTCACGATCAACAATCCATCAATAACTCTGCCTCTTATCCTCGATAGTGGCATCAATCTTGTCACACCGAGAATCCTCCCGCCTTTACTATCCAATTGATCAAAATCGCGAGCCTCAACCGCCTCTATCAAGAGCCACCCGCAGTGATCGGCCACCGATTGCCTTCTCTCATGATGTAAAAAGTAACATCGTCTCGCTATCATCTCAAAAATCTCTCGACCCAAATGATAATTCTCCAAGGGGTTTCCACTTTTCATAAGAACCATTAGATAAGTCTAGAATCGCCTCAATAATATATGAACGCCGTTGTTTTCTTCTACGTAACTGATCGCTTCTAAGATTGCCCTAGCTCCGATTCCGTATTTGTAGCCTCCTCGGATTTCTTTAGCCTCAGATAAACCAAGTTTCCTATCATCCCTTACACAAAAGAAAAGAGCTTCGGATCGCCTCTCGTAGCCCCATCGCATTACATTTCCAAATTCCGCTTCTGGAAAGCACCATAAGACTCAAAGTGACTTTAGGCATCTCAACCTCTTCCTTAAGTCGAATAAGAATATCATTCCATCTACGAGGTAACGGATTAATCTTCGGTCTCCGCAATCTCACCAAGCTCAGATAGTTGACTTTAAATCGATATACGACTCGCCACCGTAGTCCGCCTATCATGTCTCACATCATTCCTTCTCTTCCATAACTCCCAAGTGACGATGCTTGGTATAGCATTGTAAATGGGTTTGACTGGTACCACACTCGCATGCCACCACTCATCGACGATCCGATCGTGGTAAACCCGTAATAGCAATACCGATGCCCAAAAAGGCTCCATACCCGATGCGCTAACTCACCCCGTGCAAGACGTGCTCGATAGATTCTTCCCGAGGTTTCCTACAACAATTACATTTGAAGGCATCTCATACCCCCAACTTCTCACAATATCATCCAAAGGAATCTTATTCATCCTAATCCTCCACATATTAAAGGCTATTTTATGCGAAGACCCTTAACCCAAATTTTCTCACGACAACCAAGCTGGCCCCTTTACGAAGTAAATCCCACGCAGATTTAATGGTGAACTCTCCATCGCCTCTTTAGTCCACCATGGTGTATCACCCGCATCCACTACTTCCACATATCGGGAGGATTAACCTCCGAATAATACGATCCACTGTGCTCCTAAGATTCTCGTGATCGTAACGTCTTCATCCCAAGTACCATTAGTAACCACATCTCTAACAAGTCAATAACTTCAGAATTACAACGCTGTCCCGACTTCGAATAGCCCCAAATCCACCCAATTATCATCCCGCATGATATCGCGCCTTGCTTAGTCCGCCACCAAATGTACCGATCAATCTGCGCTGGCCCAAAGATTTTCTCCAAATCATGATCCTTTATAGGATCGTGGCGTGGTTATGATATTTAAGATATTTGTTGCTTCATAAAGTCTCTCCATAACGAAGTTCTTAGTTCCAAGTTCCACCACAATTTAGCAAATAAAGCTTTAGAAATATCTTTCAAGTCTCTCAAACCAATACCTCCTCAAAGTGGTAAACAACATGTTCCTACCGCCCAACGACGCCCCCACTCGCCACTTTATTACTCCGTACATTGAGCAAATATTTTATATAACTTTAAGGACAAACTCGAGGATTAGTCACAAAAGTGCATAGGCATGGCTCAAAACATGATTAACAAGAATGTACTACCACCAAAAGAAAGAAGATTACCTTTCCAAATTTGAAGTTTGTTCAATCTTAGTTAAGATATCATTGTAAAAGGAAAGTTGGAAAGGTCAGAAAATAAGCGACAACCTGTAAGTAATAGGGAAAGATCGACGGACATACCCGTAGTTTCTCGACGTCCCGAGCAACTATATTCAGGCCGACGATGTAAATAGAAAGCGCTTTTTACTTTTATTCACAAGTTGGTCAAGCTTCTTCTTCATACCGCTAAAACATTCATAATTCGCAGAGTAATCGACACAGAGGCAAAAATAATAGTGTCATCAAGATAACACGTTGATTAATTGGGCTATGTTTAGGCATCCCAAATCCATGAAATCTCTGTCCTCATAAGTAAATTAAGAGCTCTAGATAACATCTCCGCAAAGAATAATGAATAAGGTAGTGGAGAGGGTCACCTGCTTACCCTGAAGACTTCAAGAAACCATGCAAATGACCATTAATCAAAATCGAATACCAATTATGAGCCACCAACTCATAAATGTGACCTATAAAGGTTTCTCCAAACCCCATTCTACGCAAGACTTCCATAAGAAAGGCCCAAGAAAGTCTGTCATAAGCCTTAGTCATATCAAGTTTTATAATAATATTCTGACGTTTACCATTCGCATTTCTGAGCCTGATGTCTTTGGTAATCTCTTGAGCAAGAAGAATATTCTCAATAATATTTCTACCTTTAACAAAACCAAATTGATTCGCGAGATTGCTAGGTAACAAAAGTGATAACTCATATGAACGACTAAAAATTTTATTAATGAAATTACTAAGATCGATAGGCGCATGTCCCCAAAAGTGTTCACCACCGGTTTTTAGGAATTAAAATAAGATTAGTTGGAGTGACATACCCGGGTTCAGTGGTTTGTGGTTTAGGGTTTAGGCAGTGGCCCAGTGGTTTAGGGTTTAGGTTTGGTTTAGGCCCAGTGGTTTGTGGTTCAGTGGTTTGTGGTTTGGGTTTAGGTTTAGGTTTAGTGGTTTAGGGTTTGTGGTTTAGGTTTAGGTTTAGGGTTTGTGGCCCAGTGGTTTGTGGTTTAGGCCTGTGGTTTAGGTTTGGCCCAGGGTTTGTGGTTAGGTTTGTGGTTTGTGTCAGGTTTAGGTTTGTGGTTTGTGTCAGGTTTGTGGTTTAGGGTTTGTGTGGTTTAGTGGTTTGTGGGTTTAGGCCCAGTGGTTTAGTTTGTGGTTTGTGGTTTAGTGGTTTAGGTTTAGTGGTTTAGGTTTTTTTTTTTTTTTTTTTTTGAATAATCATCCGTGCACGCTGCCTGTGTTTTTATTAATAACAGTAAAAGTAAACGGGCCTGTAAGGAAATACAAACTAATAAAGCGGATATTCCTTTACTTCGCCGCTAGTCCTATCCAGCAAAGCTAATGTCTATCCCAATGTAAGAAAGAAGATGCCAAGATCAAGTAGTATGATCATCATAGAGTTTATAATGACTCTATGATGATATTACAAATGCATTTATACTAAGGTAGAGTAGTAATATAAGAACAAAGCTAGAAATCTAAACTCAACTTATAAAATCTTCTATCCTACGACCTTTTCCCGCTTGTCTTCTAGTAGTCCGTGATATGTAATCATTTCTTCTTTGATCTAGTCAGAATGCATAACGGGATTGTTGGTTTACTAGCTTCCTTCCGCTGGCGAAATTATGAGTCAAGTCCCCGCTTCCTTTCTTGTGGGACTAGGTATTGCCGCTTCTAATCTCTTCATCTCTTCAAACATGTTTTCGTGGTCGTGACTCATGAAACACGTGTCCAAGTGCTATCTCAAGTTCTTCATCATCTAGAATGTCGCCCTCTCGAATCTCCATCAACAAGTGCCTTGGTTCTCGTTCAAATATTTCCATGGCCCATTCCTCGCCTATCTTCTTCGAGGGGACAAACATCTCCAAATATTCTCAGACCATGTGTGCATTTCATCGCTTAGGTGTCCTTTAGACATCCTCAAACTTTGTCATACCACGTAAGTCCCCTTCCAAATCCATTTCCTTATCAAAGGCCTCCAAGTAACGCTATGTCCGATTCTCACCACTTGTGCTCATAATCATTATTTGACTCTTCTCCTTCCAGATCACACCACTTCCTCCTTATACCATCGCCCCAAAAGTTTGAAGTGGTAGGTTATTGTAAGGTATATCCGATAAGATTTATTTGCAGTACAAGGTCGCGAGGGAGAAGGCATTTTAAGCCAATTTCAAGCGCTGGTTTTTTGAGGTAGGGGGCTTTGAATTAGAATTAGGCTTATTGGTTGATGTTATTTGAGGGTGGGTAGTGGAGCCCGTATCCGAAATAGAATTTGGGCTTGAATTATCTTGGTTTTTTTGAATCAGATTCGGGCTTGATTCGGGCTTTTATTTAAAGGTTTTGTGCCGGTTATGGCTTGTGGTCGGGAGCAGGCTGGTCCAAAGGGGGCGGCTTCATTGTTGGTCGATTCCGGCCTGCTTTCCGCCTGCCTGCCAATGAATCGGGCTCGCGACGCACTTCGCGGTTTAAAGTGGGCTCACGGTCGCAAAGGGATTGATGATCGCATGGTCCGAGAGGTGGTGAGGGCAGGATCGGCGCGGATAGGTTTGCCGTAGATGAGCGGTCAGCAGACGGGTCGGCCAAACCATCAGCGGTTTCACTGTTTTTGGCGGAATTTTCTGATCCGG